>CM064527.1:14272865-14872865 GCA_032716605.1 Paralithodes platypus | reverse complement strand
TACTTACAAGGTTTGATGTAGGAATTGGTGCAAGTACTGTTGAAGTGGTCTCTTGCCAGACAGCTGGTACATAACTTAAGCGATTTAGCCTTGCCAATCTTCTGTGTAGCCTTAGGATACTTAGGACACTGCTACCACAGATGACCGTGGACACTGCACAACTTGCAACCCAATGATATTGGCCTTTTCTGTTTAGGAGAAGTCTGTACCGGGAAAGCTGCAGTGGATGGCGACATCTCCACTTGTCGGTAGTGTCCAGTACTCTCCATATTGAAGACTTCAGTCTGGTACACCTGCACCAACGCTTCCAAGTTTAGTGGAGAGTCGCTTAGTTGTCGTCTTACGATTTCCTTTAGGGGAGAGGGTATCTTGTTCAAGATATTTACACTAAATTTGTCCTCCTTGGTGATGGCCATTGTCTCCATAGATCGGAGGAGGCTCTCAAAGGAGGCATAGTACTCCTTTAGGTCTGTCACATCATAGGATGGAGGATCTAGAGTGAAGAATTTAGTAATTAATG
Organism: Paralithodes platypus; assembly: GCA_032716605.1. NCBI lineage: Eukaryota > Metazoa > Arthropoda > Malacostraca > Decapoda > Lithodidae > Paralithodes > Paralithodes platypus. The sequence goes on along the minus strand of CM064527.1, from coordinate 14,872,345 downwards.
CTGTCTTGATGACTTCCTCTCTCCCGTAAGTTCTTTTCAGCAACTCCACTGCAGATTTGTAGCTTGTAGCTTCTAGCTTGTACCCATCAATCAACTTCAATCCCTCCCCTTTCAATTGGCCACGGAGATAGGTGAACCTTTGGATGGATGTGAGTGTTTTATTCCGATGGACGGAACACTCAAAGATATCCCAAAATCCAGTCCAGGTAGTCGAATCCCCGGAAAAGGTAGGCAAAGTAAGCTTCGGCAGGTTACAGCCAGTCGCCTTTGGTGTACCGGTATCCTTAACAGGTTGTGTTTCTTGTGTGGGAGATAGTCTGGCTAAGGCTGTATTAACATCCTCAACATACTCAAGATCTGCTGACATTTCTTCTTCCACATCGTCAGTACTTGTCAATAAACCATATACCTACTGAGAATAATTATCATAAGTGGCTAGCGATTTAGTTACAGTAGCAAATTTACCCTTAATTTGATCAGCCGAGGCACTTAATAAAAATTCATCAAGATCTCTTAACCCGTAAACGGCTGCAAAGCTCATAAGAGGTTTTACTGGGCGACGGCGGCAAAGCTCTTAAGAGGGAGGCCTAAAAAAAACATTTAAACAGCACCAGTAGAACTAAAAAAAAAAAAATGTTTTTCCCTATACCTCATATCACTCCTCCACATCCCCTCCTTCCTCCCTTTCCCCTCCCCCTTCAATTATCACCTATTTTCCCTGTTATTCCCTAATTCGTTGGTATATTTTTGTGCTAACATTACCACACTGTGTGGAGGATGTGCTTACGTGCCTAGTGGGTGTGTTACATAACCGAGTGTGTGTATGAGTAAGCTCAGTGTGGCTTGAGGCCTCGTGGAGGGAGGGGTTGCTAAATTTTCTCCATAATTCATGAATGGGCTGGTCCATCTATATTCGCGATTTTGACCAGAAAAATGATATTTTCACTTGTTTTATTGTTGTTACAGGTTACTATCTTCATAGTGAAGGTAAAATAGGCTCATATGAATAAGTAATAACGATATTTATCATAAAATGACGATTATAGGCCTGAATAGAGCCAATATGCTCGCCCATGGGGAGCTAGTTCTATACCCCCCTCCTCGCCGTTTTTGGGTTAAACACCTATTTAAACTTCCCTTCATCCCTCCCTTCAGAATCCTAAGCTTCTTTATATCTGTCATCGTTAAGGTCTGAATCTAAGCTATTAACTCTCTAAACTATATAGCAAACTAGTTACACAAATTAATTTAAATTAAAAAATGTGGCAATAGCATTACCACTCCCAATTTGGAAACGGTCATTAGGCTACTAGCTGCAGTAGGATGAATTAATTGAATTAATAAGACAAATTGACAAGTAGCAGAAACCAACTAGGGCTAGAGAAAGAAGGGTAAATGAAAAGAACTGACTAGTAATAAGTATTAGGCCTAGCCCAGCTGCCCATCCCACAATCATGAGGTCTGTTGGCTGTCAATCGCTTAGGAATCAACAGAGACTGAACCCCATGACCGTAATTAGGCAACTAGGCTATAACATTTAATTAAATGAGTCACATGAGAACCCTCCCCACCGGCAAAATTAAGAAAAGAGTCTCATATGGCCTAAAGGCTAAACTTAAATTCACCAAGTAGGCTACCACGAACAGTGTCATCAAAACAACCACAGACACTCAGTAGGCCTAACCAAAAAAAACGCGAGAAATGGTAGCAAACCGAGACACCCTCACACACATACCTATCCCAGCAAACCCCCAAACAAGTTAAGCAGCACCACGTTGAAAACAGTGGGAAACTAGTTCCCCCAAACTAACGGTGACGGGGCGCCACCGAAAAATCACAGGGATAGCTAGGCAACGAAGGCAACATAAAAACAACGCAAGGGCAGTTTGCCCAACCCCTAGCGCGGCAGCCATTTGTAACACCAAGCGAAAGCGGATGCAAAAATAACACCATTACTGTAATAAATTAAGTACATCCGATTCCAAGGACCATTATTTGTCGGGAATTTAGATAAAGAGGTTAAATTGCATATCACTGGTACATGAATATATCCCAACAAATAGTTATATAATAATTACCAACGAAGTATTCGATGGGTGTAATCCAGTCCCCCACACACGGCTAATTCAATTGCATTACATGTAGGAATGTTCACATAATACGATATCGATACAATGAACTTAGCTTAGAGGACTGGTAATATAGGACTGTTGATATAGATTAATAATTGTAGCACATGGTGAACTATGGGTTGAGTCAGAGCCGGGGGGGGGGAAGTTGTTGGCTGTGTGGTGTTGATTGAGAGACTAAAGGGCCGGCGTCCGATCGCTTCGCGAAATTACATATGGCTGCCGGCTCATAATAATTATAACCCATAACTTTGTTTGATGATACATCTAGAGCTGATGTATATATTTAAACATTACAGTTAATATTTAATCTACACTTAATAATAAACTACAATACACAAAGAACTAGCCGAAATCGTACATGCGATACGATACCGCCAAATTCAAATGCCCTATAGGACCTAAACTGTCGGGATCATTACCCTATTCCCGACAGTCAGGTTGGTATTAATTTCAACTCGACTTAGTATAATCTCGATAACAATCTTGTAATAAGATATCTTGAAATAGAATATGCTCGACAGGGTCACGTCTAGCTTTGTATATCTTGCATAAACTCTTTATCCCAAGGCAGCATTCACACAATATGAACACAATATTACTTCACACTTTAGTTTATTCAAATGGCATAGAATCATGAAATCAATTATATTGTTCTGTCATGTGGGGCAGACAATAAAAGATAAACAAGTGACGTATCAAAATATAGAATGGTCTATAATGATAACTTAATTATATCTGGTCACGATACATACACACACAGTATCAGGAATATAAATATGCAGGAATAAAGATGTTACACATGTACAGTACATAGGAAATCAGTAAGTTGATAACACGTATGCGAGGGGGGGGGGGGGGGGGGTTCACACAGGTAAGATAAATAAAAGTAGTGCGTTCGACCCTAGGTCAGAGGGACTGCATTGGTATAAATTTACAATTATATTTATTGCGAGTATGAGGCACTAGTGAATGGTAAAGAGATACTAAGGAGCTCATCGGCAAGGTAGTTTAATTTGGAACTAACTTATCTAAGCGGTTTTTTTTTGTGAAAGATTCAACACACGGATACGAAAAATAGATGTAAACCGGGTATGAGATCGATACACACATGTATAGAATTTAAATTCAAATTTAGATCAATGATCACTATAACAGGGTTTTGGAATGAATGCAAGTTAATATAAAATGAAAAAATACACTCAATTAAAATGCGACTGGAAATCACAGTAAATTAGAATTCGAATGAACTCAGAGTAAAAAGGGGCAAACACGACGAAGTTGTACTGGGTTAAAATACTACGATAATAGTATTAAAGGAAATTTGAATACATTAACAAATCCCTATCTGGCAATACGTGGATCAAAGATATGACGTAACGCAAATTACATAAACATACGATGTAATTAAATATTTACTGTTAGAATAGTAAAGTAAATGTAGAAACGGTCCCTACAATAATATAGAGACACGAATATAAAATAAATTGAATAAGAGTTACTATAAATATGTGAAAAGAATTATTAATAACCCGCACACTAAGATTAGATTAATTCACAAGCACTGGTATAAACTAGATAGCTCGAACAATAGAATTAACCCGGCAACGGCGAGAAAGCTCTTAGAAGTTTTACTGGGCAACGGCGGCAAAGCTCTTAAGAGGGAAGGCCTAAAAAAATATATTTTTTTTTTAGGCCCCAGTAGCACTTAAAACATTGTGTTTTTTCCTCTATACTTCATATCACTCCTCCACATCCCCTCCTTCCCCCCTTCAATTATCGCCCATTTTCCCTATTATTCCCTAATTCGTTGGTATATTTTCGTGTAAACATCTCCAAGCCAGTTCTATGGTGTGATCATGTGACTAGCGAGTGTGTTGTGCAAGGCCAGGGAGAGTGTGAGTGAGTCAGTCTGTCTTGAGGCCTCGTGAAGGGAGGGGTTGCCTGAATTTGCTCCACAATTCATGAATGGGCTGCTCCATGTTTATTCGCGATTTTGACCATGAAAACCTTATTCCCACTTGTTTTATTGTTGTTACAGGTTACTATCTTCATAGTGAAGGTAAAATAGGCGCATATGAATAAGTAATAACGATATTTATCGTAAAATGACGATTATAGGCATGAATGGAGCCTAATGTGCTCGCCCAGAACAATGGTGTTCAATAAACCCAGCTCGCCGTTTATAGGTTAAGGTTAACTCAACGGGGGGTTCTTGACTTTTCGGTAAGGAGAGATAGATAGATTAAAATTTGGGCATAGGTCCTAGATAAATGGTAGTAAATTAGGGAATATCTTCACGGTATACGCTTTCGCCTCAACTTGGATACACAATAGAATAAATAATATATATAGGTGACATCTGGGAGTATTCCGTCTTGAGCCTAGATCGAGATAAGTATATATAACGGGTGCACAATTGATAATTATAAATAACACCACAGGAAACATACTTCAAAGGGTAAATGGAGCAATATCTGGCACTATGAATTCACTTGCACAGATCAAGATTTATGGGAGGACAAATGACTATGTAACGTGTACACAGATCGATAATTGAACAATTAAATGGCACAGATCCTAATTGGCACAGATCAACTTATTAACACTTCCGGAATATTCGCATATATTACCTTACCTTCAACAATAGCCACAAATTAAGATACGCGGAAACACTTAGGGTAGCGTGGGGGAGGAGAAGGGCCAAGTACGAGGGTCGGGGCGTCGTAGAGGTCTGGGCACTGCGGCTGGACGTAAGGGGGCCACCTCGTCAGGAGTCCAAAGGGCAGGGCCATACGTCCGGGGACCACTTCGGCAGGAGTCCAAGGGGCAGGGCTGGATTTCAGGGGACCACTTCAGCAGGAGTCCAAGGGGCAGGGGCTTGACGTCAGGGGACCACTTCATGAGGAGTCCAAGGGCAGGGTGGCAGTGGACAGCAGGCTCCTTCTCTTCTCAAGGTGGGGGGGGGGGGGGGGGGAGAACAACTCTCGGACAGGATTGTCCAGACAGAGCGCTAGTAGGTGGGGGTATACTCCCGGACAATATTAATCAGACAGAGTAAGCCTACTGAGGGTGAACTAACTTCCTGTAGTTTCAGTCAGTCTATATTTGGGTTATTTCTCTTGGTCAGGTTGCATGATCTTGCATGAATAGGGGCATAGTAAATACATAAAAATTGGCTATGTTGAGGTTAATATTTACATGAAAAATATATTATGGTGCTTAATGACATCACACTAAGGTTCTCGTCTTTTCGACCTCTGTTTCTAAATTATATCATCAAGCCTGATGATGTAATTTGTGATTTTCTGTTCACTAATTGTTTTGGCTATTTTGATTGTTTATGTAATGATTTTCTTCTGTGGCACTTCCTATCACCATTTCACTTTCCTTCTCGTCTGGCAGCTTCTTGAGCATGATGGAGGGCCCCAACGATTTAAATACTCCCAGGGCTCTTTATGCTTAGATTGCATAAACACTTTTTTCATCATAGTATTCGGGGGAAAGTTCTGCCTTGGCTGTTTGAGCCCTGCACTGTGATTGGTGGGGCCGTGTGAGGTGATGATTGGTGGGGCTTGACCTGCCTTTTGGGGGTAACTCACCTGTTCGTCCGGGAATTAGAGAATGGGTCCAGGGGTCAGATTTCCCGTGCGTGTGTTTCCCGTTCCCTTGAGAATGGGAAATGAATATTTTTCTAAATCCTTTCCTTCTGCTATCCCTGGACTCTCTGACGGTGGCTACTCTGTGTAGTTGTCCTTTAGGCTCCGTTATTTCATATATATATATATATATATATATATATATATATATATATATATATATATATATACAGTATATTACAAATACACGGGAGTTACTAAATGTTTTCATACTCCCAGCCAGACTCGAACCACCAACAGTCAGGATCACGCTGTGGTGTAGTGGGTTCACTCAATGACTGCAGGCTACTCTAAAAAAATATATGGACAGCACTCCGGCAATTGTCATATAACAATCACTGAAACTTTGTGTAGTACAAGGCCTGGGAGGCAGGCAAGCAAGTCAAAGCAGCGCCGGACCATTCCATCCATCCCCAGCCGTGTCTGGGCGAAGAATAACGTAACTGGGACACATCTCAAACTCCCCTGCAGACTTGGGAATTGCAATAGCCGTTGAAAAACGCTATTTTTTACTGATTTAACCTCACATTTGCAATATTGTTGCACGGCAACCAGTGGTCGTACAGACATAATTTAGTTGCAATTGGAAAGGTCTAATCCTGTACTTTCAGGGATATATAATTACAACACTTTCTAGTTTTTATTTATACATGAAAATGTGCAGGGAATGAAGGTCACTTTCAGTCCAAAACCCCCGTACAGTACAGTGCAGACCAAGCAGTTGTCATTTGACAATTGGCACAGTGATTATGTTAAATCATGAAATCTCGTCCTGACTGATGGTGGTTCGAGTCCGGCTGGGAATATATATATATATATATCCTGTGTGTTGTGTTCCAGCATGTATGGTAATGAGTGTGATAGTGAGGTGGTGGTGGATGATAATAGTACTGGTACCCAGGTGGGGGTGGGGGTGGTGGTGGTGGGGCCGCCCTCCTGCCCTCACCCTCACTATGACACAACAGTCTTCCAGGCTACAGTCACATCACAGGTTAGTCTACAGGGCATTAGGGGGAAAGGCTTTTTTTCGGTCGATTTTTTGTTCATATATTTATTATTTTAGTTTCTTCTCTAGACCTTCTTCAAAATTAACCTTTTGAGTACCAGCAATGTGTGTTGTATTTAATTCTAGCTATATTTACGCAATATTATACAACTTAAGAGGGATCTATGGTAGTTAAAAGGGTTGGTTGAGATAGTTTGAAGCCTTATTATTGCTAAAGTTCCTTCCGAAGCTGAATAAAATCGTCTAATCATTGTCAGAATATAATCAAAAGGATGTCACCGGGTACTGAGCGGGATTAAAAAACATCCCCAAGATCCCATTTCTAGATATATTTGTGTATTTTGCGGTAGAAAAATGTCACTACCGAAGGCCGGCCCTTCATAAGTACAAGCTCGCTATGGAAAAACTAGACACCTAAATGACACCATTTTTCGGTCTGAATATTTACAAAGAAATGGGGTGAAAGGCCTTAAAATCGCCAAGCTAATGTGCCGAACGTCTTTAGCTCTGACAAGTAATGGCGCTAAACATGAGGGAGAAGGGGAACCATGAAATCGACCTTCCCCCCTTAACTATCACTGCCCCTCTTAACCACTGCATACCACATCCACTTCACTGAAAAAGCCCACTTGCATGAGATAATGTGTGATATTTATTATATGCACTATTACATTAGCTAAAACAAAACAAAACTGCTGCTCTTTTCTGCAATATTGTGTATTATGTTTAGCATGCGAAAGGTTATACTATTAAATCGATTATGACATTGCAGAAAAGAGCGGTAATAATGATTCAAATCAGTGCACTGCAGATATAATTCAAAACCAATATCTAAGTCATTGAAACTATTATAGTTTCCAGATGTTTGAGCTTTTAGTTGCAAAGATCAATGCTCAAGATTACGAAAGGTGTTATACCATCGATTTTAATTTGTATGTGAAGATAAATCTATTGTCACATTGAATACGAAAATGCAACATAGAATTAATTTTGGCCTTGACTTCATCGGTATGCTAAATATTTGGTCACCATAAATATATTGTATATATATATATATATATACTGTACATTTGTATTTAAGTAGTCATAAATTACTTATTCCTATAGCTAAGACAAACAACATATTTACAACATGAACAAACATTTAGACAAAGGCTTATACATCTGGAACAGCATGATGGAAAAAATAGATACATAGTGTAGTGTTGATTCATATAAAAAGAAACCCCCTGAGGTGCATAAATGCCAGTTATATTTTGTATTTATTTATGTGCTCTTCAATTAATTTAATAAAGTTAGTCGTCTAAAAATAGTTTTCTTTAAACAAGCATTGAAAGAAAATTGAAGAGGTTAAAGGTGACTAGATTAAGATATTCAAGGTGCATTAGGGGTATTCCAAGGTTTAATAATTATATGCTACAAACCACGCAAATCACGTTCTGTCCTGTTTGAGGTTTTCCGCGAAACGTCTCCTGGCTTGACGTCGAGACCGGGCAATGGTTGTGCGGTTGATGGCCAGGTCCGTAGTGTCATGGCAGAGGCTTTTTGCAGCTTCTGTCAGCACGATGGTGGCTTTTCGGTCGGAAAGCTGAGTACAATCAAGTGCAGCTGCGAGAGATGGTGAAACTATGTTTTTTGTAGCTCTTCGTGGCCGCTTGGGTGGAGAGCAGGATTTTGCCTCCTGAGCACTGCTGCTGTCCTATCCCTCAGCACTGCTGCTGTCCTCTCCTTCAGCACTGCTGCTTGAAGAAGCAAAGACGGCCGCTGAGGTGGATGCCTTCATTTCTTCACGGGCCTTCTCCCGACGCCTTTCCTCAGCCTCTTTCTTCTCCGCAGCTCTCCGTTCTTTGGAGGCCAGGGAATTGTCCGCGGACCCCATGAAGGCTCTACGGCCCTTCTCTCGCTGAGCAAGGAAAAAATCCTTGTCCTCTTGAAGGACAATGAGAGACAGGGCATCCGCGTAAGCGATATCAAAGAGGTCTTCCATTGAGTCCCGGAAAGCTTCCTCCTTCTTCACCGGCCCTGGTGTCCTTCGGTCCCTCAAGCGTTTTAGGTCTTTCCAGGTTTGGAATAGACCTTCCAGCTTCTTGATGATGTGTTGCTCCCCCCTAACGGGGATCCTGGCCTTTCCGACCCATATGGGGGTCATGGCCACGGTCGGGCTTTCCCACAGAGCTCTCAAAGAGTGTTAATTGTGTTGTTGGCGTAAGTGGTTGTGTGAAATGCAGTCTTCTATGATGTGTTTAATGGTATGGGGTGCTGTGTTGCAGCCTGGGCAGGTGTCGACGACGGATTCATCCAGTCTCTTCTGATAGCTCAGAAGAGCTGGATGGTGTCCGCATCTCAGCCTGGCCAGGTGGACTCTGTCCTCGCGAGGAAGGGAGGATTCAGAAGGATGGATTTCGGGAGGTCGTGCTTGCAGCTGCGTGTTGTCTATGAGTGAGTGGATGGAACGGCGAGTGATATGAGTATGGATGTGCTTCCTGAAGTTGGTTTGGGGTGGGCAGGGAGGGAGAGCAGACAGTATTTGTGTGTGATAGCGTGTGCTGGGTGTTGTTTTGATATTTCTTGGTGTCTGTGGGTGTGTTGCCATGTAGTGTACTGGGTGGTGTTGATTCGTGGAGGCTGCTGCCAGGAATTGAGTGCCTCTTTGTCTAGATGATCTTTGACTTTGAGGACTTTGGTTTCTTGATGTAGGTGATCTGTGGGTGTAGTAGCTGTGAATCCTGTGATGATTTTCAGGGCTTTATTTTGAATAGTCTGTAAGGTCTTATGATGTGTTTCAGCTAGGTTAGAAGCCCAGGCCGGGCTTGCGTATTCCATAACTGATCTTATGTATTGTTTGTAAACTGTGGTGGTGGTTTCTTTGTTGTGTCCAAATTTCGTGTGGACAATTGATCTGAGGGCGTTAAGTCTGGGTGTCAGTTTCTTTTTCGTGTTTGTGGTGTGCTGTTTGAATGTCATTTGGGTGTCGTATGTTACTCCTAGGATTTTGTGTGTGTGTGTGTGTGTGTTAGGGGTGTGTTGTTTATGTTGAGTCCCGGGACGTAATCGTGATCTCCTGTCCAGCTTGTGAGGAGGGTTGCAGTGGATTTAGCTGGGGCTAAATTGAGTCTGTTTGTAGTGCACCATTCATGTAATGTGTCGAGATAGTCTTGAAGGAGTCTTGTTGCTGTGTCTGGGTTTTGGTGAGTGCCAGGTAAGTTCCGCCAACCAGCACAAACACAGCCAAACAGACTTTGCTGGACTACCAATCAATATGCTCTAATCGTCACGAAATTTGATCACAATATCTCTCATTAGGAATGGAACAAAGCCAGGGGGTGAGTTTTAGGATTCCTTACTTTCGAAAATAAGGGCCACCCTAAATATACATATATATATATATATATATATATATATATATATATATATATATATATATATATATTAACACGCAAAACACTGTATATTGTAATATTCTTAAATGCGCAAGTTGACATAATAGAACCCAGAGGGACATTAAAGTTAACCTTATAATTTGATGCCATTGTATCAATCAATTAACTGCAAACTAAGCAAACAAAACATTTGTTTTAGGTATTTTCGAAAAAATAGTTCATGTTCCAAAACATGTCTCTCACAAGGGACTCGGGTTCTCGCAGAGAGGCTCCAGTCCTGACGTTATTCTTGACTTGCAGTGTGCTGGCTTATTTATCCAATATGGTAATTGATAGCCTCTGAAGTCCTATTTTAACTAACCAGGTCTCTTTAAATAGTATGTGGATAAAATATTAGCCTGGGAATGTAAGGAAAGATGCAGTGAGTTAAACTTTACAATTTCAAAATAGTAAAAGTAGGCTATATGGACACCCAATAATACAGCTTATGTGTATATTGTGTTAGACTTTACAATTTTCAAATATTATCAGTAGATTCCATGGCAAACCGTTAATACAATATATTGAATTTACTGGTATGTGTTTTTGGAATATGGATACATTTATACAGACCATGTGCATTATTGAATAACTGATTACGGGAACTCGTTATAATTTCTGATATATTGATGTACTGAAATATTTCGAAATACAAAAACGCTATCGATTTCTTAACGCTATTAGTCCGAGGGAGATCATTTTGGATATCCCCTTTTTCGCTCCTTTAGTGTGCAGATTTTAAGATTTCCATCCCATTAGTTTGGCAATTATAAGATGCGTCAACCCATTCAGGCATTAAAAAAAAAAAAAAAAACGGTCATCGGCCAGGACATTTTCCTATCGAAAAATGTACCAACACAGCTTGAAGAGTGTCTGTGGACATTGTTTAGTTTGAAGGAAGTCTGGGAAGGGTTTTTTGCTAGACTTGGGGACAAACTAAAATATATTGCTTGTAATTAGCAAAGCAAGCTAAATTCTCTATAATAACATAACCAAAAAATATCATGATCCACAAGTGATCGGGCCAGATTAAAGTTTTGAATCTGGATTCAGGAAGATCAAATACTCTAATCCCAAGTAGCCAAGAGGAAAATACTATTTAAAACAATATAACAAATATCAGCCTACTCAATATACACAAGACACAGTTGTACTTGTCAATTCAAGATGTTAATTTAACACCGGCTATTTGTTTCATCTTGCTCAGTGGAACCTGGTGTGTGAGTGGCAGCCAATGAGGCCCTTGTTCCAAACAGCCTTCACCATCGGTAACGTTATCGGCACCCTGGTCAGCGGACAACTAAGTGACAGGTACGTTGTTATTATTGTAGTAGCCCCGAGATGCCCTTTATGGAAATCCCGCAGCATCCAGGTAGTCCCTAGAGCGGTAACTCCCTGAGGCAAGGTAGGGTATGGTGAGATCCATTTGAGAGAAGGCAGCTGGGTAGGTGGTCAGTTTCCTCCATCTGCAGCTTTCCCAGCAGCGCCACCATTGCTGGCGGGTCTCATTGGTGCGTTATTCCCCCTTTTAGTCGCCTTGTACGACACACAGTAGAATACCTGGGGCTTATGCTTTCCTTTTCCTCCACTAAATATAGAGGACCTCCTTACAGGTAATTTAGAATCATAGCGGACAACTTAGTGACTGGTACAGTAACATCATAGCGGACAACTTAGTAACAGGTATGGTAACATAATTGTGGACAACTTCGTGACCGGTGCAGTAACATCATAGCAGACAACTTAGTGACAGGTACAGTAACATCATAGCGGACAACTTAGTGACAGGTATAGTAACATCATAGTGGACAACTTAGTGACAGGTACGGTAACATCATAGTGGACAACTTAGTGACAGGTACGGTAACATCATAGTGGACAACTTAGTGACAGGTATAGTAACATCATAGTGGACAACTTAGTGACAGATACAGTAACATCATAGTGGACAACTTAGTGACAGGTACGGTAACATCATAGTGGACAACTTAGTGACAGGTATAGTAACATCATAGTGGACAACTTAGTGACAGGTACGGTAACTTCATAGTGGACAGCTTAGTGACAGGTACAGCTACTGACAAATTTTCGTGAGCTCTTGCGATTTTCTTTATGCAGATTTATCCATTTACATAAATACTCAGATCAACTCAGCCATATACTGTATATATAAATACATATGTTTTATTTGATAGTGGTGGATTGTGTTCTTTTATTTATAAATTATTATTTTACTTAAGCGTTGTTTCCACATAGCGATTTGGATTAGTTATTTTGTCTTTTTTCTGTGTTTGGATTCGTTTTGATTTGTTTATTTTGTAAGTTTTACATTATAATATAGCTGATTTGATCTGAACATCAATCTATATTTATATATTTGCATAAAGAAAAGCGCAAAAGCTCACAAACTTTTGTCAGTAGCTGTACAGTAACATCATAGTGGACAACTTAGTGACAGATACAGTAACATCATAGTGGACAACTTAGTGACAGATACAGTAACATCATAGTGGACAACTTAGTGACAGGTACAGTAACATAATAGTGGACAACTTAGTGACAGGTACAGTAACATCATAGTAGACAACTTAGTGACAGGTACAGTAACATCATAGTGGACAACTTAGTGACAGGTATGGTAACATCATAGTGGACAACTTAGTGACAGGTACAGTAACATCATAGTGGACAACTTAATGACAGGTACAGTAACATTATAGTGGACAACTTAGTGACAGGTACAGTAACATCATAGTGGACAACTTAGTGACAGGTACAGTAACATCATAGTGGACAGCTTAGTGACAGGTACAGTAACATAATAGTGGACAACTTAGTGACAGATACAGTAACATCATAGTGGACAACTTAGTGACAGGTAGAGTAACATCATAGTGGACAACTTAGTGACAGGTATGGTAACATCATAGTGGACAACTTAGTGACAGTAACATCATAGTGGACAACTTAGTGACAGGTACAGTAACATCATAGTACACACACAAAAACAAACGTAGTGTCGTGATCCTGTTAAGTGCAAAATCGAACCGATTGATAAAATATCTGGAGAGATATACGGGTTTTGGAGAAAAAATCCGTTAACTCCTACAGCAGTGCCACGGCGCTGGTCTAGGACAGGCCTAGGGCAGGCCCATAAGGCGGGTGGAAAGAAGAAGGGAAAGAAAAAAATCGTTACGTCCCAAAAGCAAAGTGTTAGCTATATAGTCCTATGAAATCAAACAGGGCTATGGGAAAATAGGAAGCCTAAGTTAAAAGTGATAGTGAACATCGTATATCACGTAAATAAACTAGAAAAGTATAATACAGAGAACTAAAGTCAGGGGAACTTTTAACGTTTAGCTTGGGAACTGGACGTATGCTGTAAACAAAATACCCTCGGTGACCGCAAAGACCATAAACACATAATATATCCCCTTGCTCTCCTGGACACGTCCCCTCCCCCTATACGATTTTACCAAAAGCGAAACTTAACCTCGACAGGAAAGGGTACCGACAAAACAAATATCGTAAATAATAGCAAACAGAGAAAAACAAATTGTAAACAAATTAAATCAGTGCAGATTATTTCTCGACCATATCGTAGGTTAGTAGTGACGTTATTTGAGAGAAAGATCTCCCACGCAACCAAATGTGGTGAAAATTCGAACCTGAGCAGTGTTGAATCAAGGTGATAGGTAAAACATGAAAATTAAAATAGATAATATATATAGGTAGCCTGGAAAGTTCGTTATTTTCCTAGAGTGCCGTATATTCCGCTAAAAAGCCGACAAAAAACGGGAAAAGTGGTTAGGGCAGTGAGAATTCTGTTTCATAAGATAATTATTGAAAGTGTTACTTAAAGTTATTTAAAGTTTAAACATAACGAGTGTAAACGAGTGGCACCCCCCCCCCCCCACACTCACCACAAACCGCGTAACAAAGACCTCCTTGTCCTCCACGCCCCCCCCCCCTCTCTCTCTCTCTCTCTCCCCCATGTAAGGACGGGTGGAAAAAAAAATAATAAATACAAAAAAACAAAAAATCTAACAGAGACACCTGTACGAGGTGTAACATGAATATACACGTGGATAAAGGCACAGCATGTCAGATATGCAAGCAACCATACCACTGGGTTTGCATAGGACTGACACCAATATATGAGGCGTACAATACAAGAGGGAAGAACCTCCATTTCTGCGATATTTGTTTCGATATCACATGGCAAGTCATACAGACTGTAGAAAATACAGAAGTACATGATAGACTGAAATATAGCCAAGACATAGCTACTTTTCACAGAAACTGGGGAACTATTGGGGCCTCAGGGCCCATACTAAAATCACAACCCACACACACACACCTTTCCATGAAAATGCCCGCATTGCCTCCTGCACATCAACACACATCGCCTGCCGAACAGCAACCTTTCGCACCCTACAAATCCACAAACCCTGCCGCACACCTTCCCACACCTCCCCAGACCCAGAAAACACCCACATTAATCCCATCTATGGCCATTGACCACCCTACTGCTGTTGATCAAATACATTTGCAGGATGAACGTAGGATGCAACAAGCCCCCATATCAGGCTCCCCTTCCACATCGCCTCCCCCCTCACCACTGCCACCTGCCCACCTACAACCGACCCGTAACTCCACCCCCCTGCAGGCCCGTAACTCCACCCCCCTGCAGGCCTCACCCACCCATACACCAAGCCCACTATCACCCACAACCACACTTAGCTCACCACATAACCCCTTGCAGCCCCAACCACACCTACTGGGGTTGTCTACACCAGTGTGCAGATATTATCTGGAAAGAAGGTGCTACTTTGGTCAAAAGGGCGAATATAATGGGAATTCATGTAGATTTGCTCATCCCAAAATTTGCAACAACATAACCAGACATGGAAAATGTAGATTTGGTGAAACCTGCAAATACCACCACCCATCCCTTTGCAAGACATCACTTGAGAACAAGACCTGCTACAATATGAAATGCCCAGCTTTTCATATTAAAGGGACTTGGAGATATGCTAGACCTAATACGAATGGTAGCCCAAAAAACTCTCTAGCTATGCGAGGACGAGACAGAGGAAAAAGGCAAGGAGGGAAAGGGCAGATGAAGATGAAGAGACTGAGGGAGATAGAAGAGCATATAGAACACCTCGAGCACCTCCTGGCCTCCCAAGAGTGGCCAATACATCCCGAAGACTATTAGGTACACATAGTACTCCAAACAATCCCTCCCCAATCTTGTTTGCAAATATCCAAGACCTAAAAAATAGAACCACGAACAAAGTACCATTTATTAGGGGCCTGCTAGAAGAAGGAAACGCTATATTTGCGGCTCTCACAGAAACTCACATTAAAGATCAGGAAGATAGTGAGGTATGGATTCCTGGTTACAACCTACATAGGGCGGACAGAATGCATAGATCACATGGAGGTGTAGCCTTGTACATACATGACTCACTGATATGTACTGAATTCCTAAATAACAGTAATGAAGTGGTGGAAATACTTGGAGTTAAAATAGAATCCCTAAATTTAGCAGTTATTGTTACATACAGGCCTCCAGACTCATCCCGAGAAGAATTCAAAACCCAGCTCAACAAAATAAAATCAGAAGTGGAAACCCTGGGGAACCCAACACCAAATATTATATGGCTAGGAGACTTTAACCTACCAAACATTAAATGGAGACAACTAGAAAACCAGTTAGTGGCAAATAACACCGGAGAAGCAAATACTAATACTAGAGAGTTTTTTTTAACTTTGTGATTTTTTTAGTCTTACCCAACATATTGCTGAACCCACACGGGAAAACAATATCTTAGACCTGGTCTTCACTAACAACGACTCTCTAGTACACAGCATTAACATATCGGACACAACATACTCAGATCATAAATTAATTGAGATCAAAACAACCTTAGTAAGTGTACAGACAACCTCAGAATCGAGAACAAAAACCGGCCCCTTCAGTAAATTTAACTTCAATAACAAAAACATTAGGTGGGAAGAGGTAAATCAAGAAATGGAAGAAATAGACTGGGAAGATTTAATGGATAACCAGACACCAGCAGAATGTCTAGTCTTAATAACAGAAACCATGACCCAAATCTGTAGCCACCATATACCTGCAAGACAAACAAAACTAAGAAGCAAACAAGATCGGGAAAGGAGGAGGCTGTACAGAAGAAGAAAATTACTCGCACAAAGACGCACACAACAAAATCTACAGGATAGGCAAAAGGTCGAAATAGATAGAGAAATTGTGGAAATTGAACAAAGGCTAAGAATATCATATGAACTACAACATATGGAAGAGGAGAGGAAAGCTATTGCAGGTATAAAGGAACATTCCAAATACTTCTTTTCATACGCCAAACAAAAGGCTAAAACAACATCAAACATCGGCCCACTGAGCAAAGGGGACGGCTCTTTCACAGGGGACAAAAAGGAAATGAGCAAACTCTTAAGCAGGCAGTATGAATTGGCATTCAGTGAGCCTGATGAAACAAAAGTCATCAGAGACCAAAATATATTTTTCATGGAAACCTCCCCCACGGAAACCCCTATGATGCTGGATATTGATTTCGGTCCAAAAGACATAGAAGAGGCCATTTCCAACATGCCATCCCACTCGGCACCAGGCACGGACTCATGGAATTCGATCCTAATGAAGAAATATAAGGAAAACCTCTCAAAACCCCTGGCTATAATGTGGAGAAGGAGTCTAGACACTGGTGACATACCAGATAGCTTGAAAAACGCAATAATTGACCCACTGCATAAAAGAGGGAGTAAAGCACTACCAAAAAACTACCGCCCGGTAGCTCTAACCTCTCACATCATTAAAGTTTTCGAGCGAGTCCTGCAAAACAAAATTTCAACATTCATGGAGACAAATGAACTACACAACACCGGTCAACATGGGTTCAGAGCGGGAAGATCATGTCTCTCACAACTTTTGGAACACTATGACAAAATTCTTAAAGCGCTAGAAGAAAAGAAAAACGTGGATGTCATTTACACCGATTTTGCTAAGGCATTTGAGAAATGTGACCATGGTATAATAGCCCACAAACTGAAAGCAAAAGGTATAACTGGGAAAATCGGACAGTGGATATACAATTTCCTCGTAAACCGAAAACAATCAGTAGCAGTAAACCAAGTCACATCTGAGCCTTCGGATGTCAAAAGCTCAGTGCCCCAAGGAACAGTGCTAGCGCCCCTTCTGTTCCTCATACTAATTTGCGACATAGATACCAACACCAGACACAGTACGGTGTTGTCTTTTGCTGATGACACAAAATTAAGCAAGATAGTAAACACACAAGAGGACACGGGCCGACTGCAGGAAGACATGAATATAGTGTTCCAGTGGACCAGGGAAAACAACATGCAATTCAATGAGGAAACATTCCAATTAATACGGTACGGAGATAATAATGGTGTTAAAGAAATTACAAATTACTTAACAGAATCTAACCACATAATAGAACGGAAAGACAGTGTGAAAGACCTTGGGGTATTAATGTCTGAAAATATGGGTTTCAAAGTACATAACCAGGTCAAAGTGGCGGCTGCGAAACGTCTAACGGGTTGGATTCTGCGTACTTTTAAAACACGCGGGGAATTGCCTATGATAACGCTCTTGAAATCTCTAGTGCTACCGCGGCTTGAATACTGTAGCGTATTAACATCCCCATTCAAAGCAGGTGAAATAAATGACGTAGAGAGTGTACAAAGAAATTTCACTTCGCATATAAGTTCGATAAAACATCTACACTATTGGGAGCGTTTAAGAGCACTGAATCTGTACTCACTGGAACATAGAAGAGAACGTTACCTAATAATATACAAGTGGAAAATCGCAGAGGGTTTAGTACCAAACCTACATACTCCGATAGTCATGAAATTCAGTGATAGGAGAGGCTGGGAATGCGAAATCCCCCGGATGAATAACAGGGGTGCTATGGGCTCTCTGCGAGAGGGCTGGTTATCACACAGAGGCCCACGTCTCTTCAACAAACTCCCACGGCGAGTAAGAGACATGAGGGACATCTCGTTAGACAACTTCAAGAGAGCCCTAGATGTCGAACTGCAAAAAGTGCCAGACGAGCCCATCCTCGCAAGGGAGCGAGCTGTCGCTTCAAACAGTCTACTGCACCAGATCACCACCCATAACGAGGGGCGTCGCGCTCCTTGGTGCCGCTAGAAGAGCGGCGAACACATCAAAAGGTATCAAGGAGTGACAGGTACGGTAACATCATAGTGGACAACTTAGTGACAGATACAGTAACATCATAGCGGACAACTTAGTGACAGGTACAGTAACATCATAGTGGACAACTTAGTGACAGGTATAGTAACATCATAGTGGACAACTTAGTGACAGGTACAGTAACATCATAGTGGACAACTTAGTGACAGGTACGGTAACATCATAGTGGACAACTTAGTGACAGATACAGTAACATCATAGCGGACAACTTAGTGACCGGTACGGTAACATCATAGTGGACAACCTAGTGACAGGTACAGTAACATCATAGTGGACAGCTTAGTGACAGGTACAGTAACATAATAGTGGATAACTTAGTGACAGGTACAGTAACATCATAGTGGATAACTTAGTGACAGGTACAGTAACATCATAGCGGACAACTTAGTGACAGATACAGTAACATTGTTAAGCGTGGTTGTAATCCAACTCGCTTGATACTTTGTTTTTATAAGTTCTTATTTAGGCAACTTAGAAAATAATCCTGGCCGACAGGAACATAGCGAGCATTGATATAAATAGTACTAGATTACTCCAATCACTTCCCAAAGACAATAAGCACACAAGGGATGATGCACAAGTTTTTATTTCGTAATAGCTAGATACAATAAAAGCACATCCGGCATTTATCTATAAAGAATAAGACCAATGGCTATATGGGGTGACTGAGAATAAGAACTTTTACTTATTTATGAATAATGGCATCACTTACAAAACATCAATATCAATACATAACTTAATACATAAAAATAAATTATGACAATATCTGTATCAAAGTTAAGTGTGCACAGAGAGGAATCACGTATAGTAAATCTGGGCAACTGATATGGCGTAAACAAAATAAGCGAGCGTGCACGAGGCTGAGGCAGCGTTTTTCCGCAGTTATTTGGTCTGCTGTTTACAATTTGTTATAAGAAAAAAGATATATTGATGGAGTAACTTGGTAAGAAGTAGGTGTGCACCTTTTTGTCTGTATGTCTGTCAGTCTGTATATACGTATATTTCTAGGTATGTATGCATTTTATGTATGCATATGCAAGGTTAAGAGATACAATAGGTTGGCGCACGCACAGCCTGTTGACGTTAGAAGGTAGGGCGAGAGAAAGAAAGCTAGAAAAACGTTCGCCTGCCAGCCAAAGTGCTGCCACTAGACCAGGGGTGTCAAACATGTTAATTAATATTAGTACCCGGTATCTTCATTTTGCTTGGTTATTGTTATAATTTCTTATTCTTATAATATAATTAGCTTGCACAAAGAGGGATAAGGATTACATAAACACGAGGATTTCACACTGATTTTATTAGTTTAGACATTTTAGATTTAGTTTTTCTAGGATCATTAGCATTCATATTTCTGTTTAAAATACGTATTCTAAAAAACATTCGGCATCCTACAAAAAAACTAATTACTTTCCATGGTAGTCACCATACCAACAATTTCTTTACACAATGATTTTACTGAGTTTTTGCCAGCTTTGAACTCTGTTTTCCCATGAAAACACACAAAGATTTTTTCCATTAATTAAGCTGTTCAAAGAATTCCTATTTGGGTGCCATAAGCATCCCTTCTTTTCTGCATATTTTCCCAATCCAGGTTGTGTCATCCTCTGACACTTTCTGACCTTGAAATTCATGCTGGGGAAACTTGCTGGCAATATATCCACCAATATACCTCAAACCTTCATTTTCATTTTCTCGGGATAAATTTGTACTTGACATACCAACTGGAATTTCAGTATCATAGTCACTGGAGTCGCATGCATTTCCTTCATAACTAGACAATAATACTGCTGACAACAGGAGTTCATGTTCAAGGTTTTCTGTTGTGTCAGTTGCAGTAGACTGTGATGGTTCTGTTTGAGAAAAAACTGCTTCGGATATGCTTGAATCATTTTGTTTGTTGTCAGTGTTATAATTGTTTCCTACCAACTCTATGTTCTTCCCAAGCAGGTATGACTCGCTTTCAGAGGCAGCCTGGGCAGGCAAATGCAGAGTTGGTAATGCTGCAGGTTTGAATCTTATTTGGCTGTAAGGTACTGGTAGTCCAAGCAGTTCGTATTTCAAGTGTCTTTCGAAAGCTGAGGATTCAAAATGTTTAGTGCAGATCCTTGCTGTTGGTGAAATAATACAGCCTTTTTTCCCCACTTAGATAACTCCATTTTGACCGCAGTGTATCATCTTTGGGAAATTTATGGAATGCTATGTTACATCCTTTGATAAATATCGACTTGCATCCAGCAACTTGACAATATATAGGCATTTTGTTTAGTTAAAATAGAAGAGCTACACTTTCACACGGCATTATACAGTAGTTATAGCATCACGGTATGATGTCAAAGAAAACGGAGGATAGTGCTGGCTCGGCTGCTCCTTTGAGAATGAAGTGTATAAAGTCGAGTGACCTCTGACCCTTCCTCCCTTGTGACTTCATGCGCGAGCGGGTACGAGTTAGAGTGGCCCCATGCTCCAACCTGTTGTATCTCTTAACCTTGTGCATAATATTATGTACTGTAGCCCTATAAAGTTCGTAGTCTCAGAAAATATAATTATTAAATTATGCAAGTGACCACTTGCGAGTTTCGTTCTATAAGGAAGTTGGAGTTGTAGACATCGATATTTAACATATTTATACCAGCTAAAATACAGTTATAATACATTTATAGTTACATAAAATCCAATTCAACATACTCTTTAGCCATCCGAAACCTACATTATTATTGCATTTATGTTTACTATCGATGTCTACAACTCCAAATTCCTTATAGAACGAAACTCTCAAGTCGTCAATTACATTTCTTTTCAGATTGCTGTAGGAAACATTATCACTTATATATTTCTTGATTCATCCTCTTTTTACATTATATATACCGTTCTGTAAATGTAGTTTATACATTAACTGTTGAGCTTCTAATAGATCTAATTAAGATTGTTGGAACTCTGTAAACTGTAGCCAATATTTGGGTATATAACTGTGTAGGTTGTATACACCAACAAACACAATATTTGGGTATATAACTGTGTAGGTTATATACACCAACAAACACAATATTTGGGTATATAACTATGTAGGTTATATACACCAACAAACAACATTAGTGTCGCTGCTCCAAAATGTCTACTTTAATTTTATCTATTAGAATAAGACAAATGTACTCCTCGCACACCTGAACAAAGCTTGGATATATAAGCTTTGTTCAGATGTGTTAGGGAATAATGTTATCTTATAAAACAAAAGAGAACCCTAAGGTAGAGATTTTGGAGCGGCAATCACTAAATTTGTCCCTGAGTGTACATCTATAGTATACATGTATGTACACTCATGGACACATGATTTTAACCATCCTGTGAATAAATTACGCAAGTATTACATTTTGACTCAACCAGTTTATGTATAATCAATATTTTATGCAATTATCAGTTTGTAAATTTATGGAAAAGTAAGTGTTTTTTTCTCGTATATACTGTATATCATAACATTTTAATTACATAATAACAATCCTAGGATGGTTAAGACCATATATCCGGGACTATACATGTATATATATGTGTTTATAAATATATATGCTCCCTGTTTGACGAATGTGTGTGTTTTTGCGATTAATATAGTGTATTTGTCTTGAATTACGGCATCAGATATTCAGATTGCAACTGTAGCCCATTATGTGTTACTAGCTTTCATTGATATTTCATCCACTCTGTGATATGTTTTATAAGTTGCATGTCCGACACCGATAACGCTCCCTAAAGTGTTGGGGATTGTACAGAGAGGTAATTATAGACCAACCTTTTGAAAATATTGGAACAGTTTTATGCAATACGTTATTATTATTTGAGATAGGGAAGAAAAGCGCCAAGGAAACAAACCACAGAGATGAGGCCCTGCACGCACCAACAACCACTGCCACCACGACACCAAGACAAGAGGGCACAAGCGACTCCTCACCACGCTTCGCTCGGGTCACCTGCATCATTCTGGCACTTCCTCTGACCCCAGGAAAGAACATACCTATGAGGACGGCACCTACTGATGATATACCTAACAAAGATAATCTTTCACGACGTCGTAATAAACAAACCGTGCATAAAGATCAACACACCACGCGCCCTTCTTGCTCAAAGGAGCACCACCGCCGTGACGCGGATTCCCAGAAGGGCTACTGCAGCCGGCCCGGACCCTCCTCCAAGCACAGCCGCCCCTCTAGCCCTGAAATTCCCCAATGAGGGGAATGGCAAAAATGGTAAGACCATTTCAGCCTACCTCATCATCAGTAGAGTTGAACAGATACTATTACCACACTGGTAGGGATAGTATCAGAAGACTTGGTACTATTAACTGAGAAATTGCCTTGAGGAAGTAAGACACTGGTGGAACTACTCGACGCATTTCTCAAAGGTACCTTGGATTTGCTAGTATTCTTGTTGGACCACACTGGTGACCACCCAACATCTTTACATTGCCTGCCTTGGTACAGGATTTACTGTAATTAGAGTATGCAATACCGACAAGCGCTCGAGTTCTAGTAAACCTACAAAAATAGTAAGGGTGGTTGGAAGAGCGCAAGACATTGGTGAAACGGCTTCCTTCTCAGTCAGGACTCATAGTGGAGGGTGTAACGACACTGGTGAAACAACTCCCTACTTAAGTCATGAAATAGGAGAGCGTAAGACACTGGTGAAACGGCTCGTACTCATATAACCACAACATCTAACATCAAAGTTCTTTCAGAGATTCCTGTAGGAAGTCAAGGTCAAGGACTCGTAGTGGAGGGCGTAAGACACTGGTGAAACGACTCCCTACTCAAGTCCTACGATATGAGAGTGTACTACACTGGTGAAATGGCTCGTATTCGTAAAAGACCTCAACCCCGTAGATCTTCAGAAGACCCCAAGGAAGTCTTCGCCAACTCTGCAACCGTCACGCGGCAGGACCACCACCACGGACCAGGTCGTCATCAAGAATACAACGCAGCTGCATCTTCAAAGACTGTCGGAACCTGCCAAAGATCTTCCCCTTGAGACGCCTAATGGATCCTCAATCGTGCTGTTATATAATTACCTATCCATATCTGATGTAACATTGCACTTATAATCATATGTTACTGTGAAATAAGAATAATCTATGTTTGTACTCTGTGTTACATTATCCTCTATTGTCTTCATGCTTGTGTTTGTGTTGGTCTCCTTTTCTCCAGTCAAGTAATAATCTATCTAATTAGTCAATACAACCCCAGTAAAAACCTGGTATAACAATATTATTATTATTATTATTATTAATATTATTATATTACCGAGGAATATGTCTTCTAAGCGTAGTAGGGAAGGTATACAGTAGGGTAGTGATTGAGAGAGTGAGAGTGAGAACGGAGATATGGATAGGCGACGAGCAGGGAGGTTTTAGGAAGGGAAGAGGATGTGTAAATCAGATTTTTACCCTGAATTGTGTTGTGGAGAAATATCTGGAGAAGAAACAAAAGGTGTATGTTGCCTTTATGGACTTGGAGAAGGCCTATGACAGAGTGGATAGAGAAGGTTTGTGGAAAGTACTTAGAATATACGGAGTAGATGGCAAGTTGCTGAAAGCAGTGAAGAGCATGTATGAGGGTGCAAAGGCGGCAGTACGTGTGGAGAGTGAGCAGAGCGAGTTCTTTGACCTGAATGTTGGTTTGAAACAGGGGTGTGTGACGTGGTTGTTTACTGTATATATGGATGGAGTCATGAAAGAAATACTATCAAGAGCGGTGGATGTTGGTGTGTCGCTGAAAAGGGAGGGAATTGAGTGGAAGCTACCTATACTGCTGTTTGCGGATGATACAGTTCTGATGAGTGATAATGAATGAGAGTTGCAGGGTCTGGTAAATGAGTTTGGACAGTGTGCGAAAAACGGAATTGAAGGTAAATGCGGGGAAGAGCAAGGTTATGGTCTTCGAAAGGGGTGAAGTCACTGAGTGTGAGGTGAAGCTGAACGGTCACGCTATGGATTTCGTCAACTCTTTTAAGTATCTGGGCAGTGTGTTGAGTAAAGATGGGACTATGGATGAAGAAGTGCGGGAGAGGGTACAACAGGGGAAGAGGGTTGTAGGAATGCTGAAAGCAGTAACAAGAAATAGGTTGGTCAGTATGGAAGTGAAGAAGTCCTTGCATGACAGTGTGGTAATCCCGACACTGACTTACGGAAGCGAAGCATGGACGTTGGTTGAGAGACTCAGACCAAGAGTGAGAGCAGTGGAAATGAATTACCTAAGAAGTGCGTGCGGAGTTACATGGAGGGATAGACAGACTAATGAGGAAGTAAGAAGGAGGTGTGGTGTGGAGGTAGATGTGCTGGAAAGTGTGAAAAGGAACAACTTGAGATGGTTCGGCCATATGGAACGTATGGAAAGCGAGAGAATGACTAAGAGGGTGTACGAGAGCGAGGTGGAGGGACAGAGAGGGAGAAGTAGACCAAAAGAGAGGTGGAAGGATGGAGTGAGGAAGTATATGAACGAAGGCGGTGCTGGTTGGGGGGAGGGGTGTCGACTGACTGGGGACAGAGGTGCATGGGGGCGGTTCGTTCATGGCCACCCCTTCGGGGATCACGGCGTCAGGCAATAGATAGATAGATTATTATTATTATTATTAAGGTAGTAGTAGTAGTAGTAAACATACGTTCTACTTTTTTTACGTTGATATTAGTTAAAGCCAAACAAATTGCCATTTTTAACAAATATAATCAATACCTAAAATACGAGAGAAAACACAAACACGAGACTCTGGATATAGTAGCGACCAGAGCAAGAAAAAAAGAAAACGGAAAGACCAACAAGAACGGGAAGACGCCAGTAGGAAAGAAGGAAGGACAGAAAGACAGAAAATGGGAGATCCACAAGAACGAGAAGCAAAACTAAAGCCCCGAGAAATCAGAACCAATGCCATCAGGGAAGTCGACCAAAGCCCTTTAAAATTGACACCTTAACCCCATACCCCTATTACTCGCAGATACCTCGCCTTGGACTACGTAGCTGAATGTATGACGTGCCAGGTGAAACCAGCAGAGGGCAGAGTAGCTGCCGATTCCTAGGTGCAACGTGATCTGCCCGTACACTGGTCAGTGCAGTCAAAACATCATCTAGCCCTATCCAACCTCCTGGTCTAATTCCAATTGCCTGTACACTGGTCAGTGCAAGAAGATACATAGTCTTGGAGCTTCCTAAACTGTCCCACTTGCCTAAACATAGTAAAGGAGGAATTGTATAATAACGACAAGTAGTACACTTGTCCGCACGACACTAGTTATTGTGCAGATCCTGGGTAATGACTTACTGCCAGTATACTGGTCCGAGTAGTCTGTCGAGCCCGGTTATTGAGCTTTAGCTTGTTACCAGTCTACTGGTCTATGTAGCCTGCTATAACTCAGTCCCTGGGTAGTGATCCAAACCCTACCGAGAAATTGTTAGGTGGACAGTACACTGGTCCGAGCCGCCTAATAGATTCTCTGGCCATACCCAACTTGGGTATCGATAGTTGTCCAGGCCATAATGACTTCTCCCTTACTCGAGAGAGAAATTGCGTGGTGGACAGTAGGCTACACTGGTCCGCGCTGCCTAGTAAGTTCTCTAACCCTCCAGGCTTGGTATCACCAGTACACTGGTCCGTATGTAGCCTGAGACTTGAGCATAGGAGTTGCTAGATTACCAGTACACTGATCCGTGTTCCCTAGTAATTTCTCTGATCCCTCTCCCTTACCTCTCAGCACCTGGTTGGTAAGGAGCCAACTCACAGCCGTGTCAAGACCTGTTAGAGGACCACCAACCACCAACCCTGACGTTGAAGCCACTAGAAGGACGAGCACGAGGAAGATCCGTAGATGTTGGACCACGGCACCAGAACGAAGAACTTAGCTTGCTGAAGGCTTTATAAGTGTATAACAGACCTCCCTTATCACTAAAATATTTTGTACATGAACTCTTTATGAGATCACATATGGTAATATTTCACTTTATAGCCGCACACACCCATACAGTGATACACATACAATTAACCCGTGACACTATCTTTCCACGCCCGTGATCAAATGACTTGTGATTATTTCATTGTGTTTTTACTTTCATTTCATGCTAAATTAATTCGAGAAATGCTTCCGTGACTTGTCTAAATCTATGTGCGAAGACTCCTAAGTGCGCTTTTTAGGATACCAATATATCCGTGATAAACTCTGATATATTATTTTTATTAATCTCACCACCACACCCCCAGTGAAATTAATTAATGAGAGACACTCAGTGAATTATTTGTATATATTTTGTAGATGGATTGGGTGGAGGAAAAACACACAAAAGAGATATGATTCTTTATTCTCTAATCTTTTCTGCTATGTATTACCCATCTTCAGAGAGACTGACAAGTCTCTCTGAAGATGGGTAATACATAGCCCAAAACGTTAGCGAATAAAGAACCATAGCTCTTCCCTGTGTTTTTCCTCTACCTAATCCATTTACCTGTCAATATGAATCATTCACATATATTTTGTGTGTAATTTCTATTGCTCATTCAGGAGCAGTAAACCTCCAGTCTTAATACATGCAATTCATCTTAGCTCCGGTGTATATCATATTCTATTACATATCCATGATTTTGTGTATGGTATTATATGCCATTATTATGTGTGAACCATTAGCCAAGTAAGCCATAATATGTTGTTATCTATATTGAATATAATAACTATATACAGTATGTACTCCTGTGTTGTCCTTACACCTCTGCATGTATGTGTGTGTGTCTGTGTGTGAATTCCTTCTCTGCCACACCAGTTAAGTTAGGATCAACCTTTTATCCAGTAAACCCAGCAAAAAGCCTGGTATAACAAAACCCAAATGATGAAATATAGGCTACCTGTGTTTATTAATATTTACGTATATACAGTACAAGTTCTACCATTTAGGAGTAATGAATACAAGGTAATGCTTGCAAATATATACTGTAGTCTACTATACTGTATACCCAAGCAAAACAATAGTCTATAATTATGTATGTATATAATATATATATTATATGTACTCATATTAACTATATATCTAGTACATTCTATATTGCACATATTCCGTCTCTCTCTGAGATTGTATTTATGACAGAACAAATAGTATTGTTGAATTAGGAGAGTTCCTTGTTATGCAGTAGTTAATTCACCCTCTTATGAAACTGTTAAGATACTACACTTAAATTTCAATTATACTATTTTGTCTTCCATAAATGCAATCTCAGAGATAAACGGAACTTGTGTAGGGAACTGTAGCCTACAATGTAAGGAGACCGCGAATGTTTCGGTGTCTGTATTATAAATACTTGTATGTCAATATAGTTACAGGTATATTTTATATTTGTTTTGAGTGGCATGGAAACTATATAGGCTACTGTACATTATGTAATGTTGTATTGAACACATACATGGTACTTAGAACCGTATTAAACATAAATTAATTTCACTCTGCGCGGAAATTAATATTCCGAATTATTTGGATAATGCGGAAATTCGTAATACAATTTCCGCACTTCGTCTTCCCACACTTTAAATTCCGCGTTTGGTGACTTATTTCCGCATTCTGGCAGCCCTGGGCTGAGGGCTGGGGGTCCCGCGGCCAGGTAGAAAGAATAGCAAGGCTCCCGCGACTAGGGGAGTTTACTGCGAGGTACATTTATTTATAATAAGAATATGGAATGTTAGTCTAGGATGGATAAATACGACTTTAACGTTAGTCCTACAGGTATGACAATTTTAGCTACAAATACAGTAGATGATAAAGGCAAACTGGTGAATAATTAGACACCAGGTCTACGAAAAATAATTATAATCACAAATGGACTATATGAACAGTGATAAGGAATTTCGATTTCACAAAACGTGTAGTGAAATAAAATATAACCGAATGGGGTTATGAATGCAGCGGATATAAATGAATACTCACTGCGCTGGACATAAATTATGAAACACCACAAAGTGGATAAACGAATTTATGTAATATAAACTGATATCACTAAACAAGTAGTGAATCGAAATTGTAGCCAGGAAATGGTAGGCTGGATTTATAAAATAAAATTATTTCGCAAAACCAAAGAAGTGAATCAGACTTAACCAGAATGTATAGGCTTGAAATATAAAAATAAAATTAATTGACAGAACTATCGTAGTGAATCGAAATAGCCAGACATATAGGCTAGAACACAGTAAGGTAAATAGCCAGACATATAGGCTAGAACACAGTAAGGTAAATAGCCAGACATATAGGCTAGAACACAGTAAGGTAAATAGAGATTTCCGAACTGATATTATTCACTGTGTAGCGTGGTGGACCGAATTATTCACAAGATTGTGTGGAAGTTATATTATTCAGAATAAACGAATAAGGCACTCGGACGTACTGATTTAATAATTAAATAAGGGGGAACGAATTACTATTTACTTGGAATTATATTTTGAATGGACCTAGAGGTGTCCGTAAATTAGAATTATATTAATTATTTGACAGGTATAATAATTACGCTCTCTTTGAACACTTCACTACCTACTTAAATACACAACTGATAATACACACATGAATAAGATATGTCAGTGTTCACAAAAGGTTTACGTGTGGCGTTTTATATATATCTTAGGTCGAGCATATATATAATATTTATATGGAATAATAAAGGAGTTATATCCAGAATATTATATATATTAATAACTGTAAAGACGTATATATAAGGTTTTCACCAATACGAGGTATAAGTTAATGCAATGAGAGTCCAAGGTGGGTCTCGATAATTTACGTTGACTTGAACACGAACATATTTTCTTATAATCCTTCACAACAATTCCAAAACTCAAGAACACATAGAACACTAAGACTGGGGAGGAAGGTGATCCTTTAGAGAGATCTGGTCTGCGTTTGGCTCGTACGTTTTTACCCTCTCTTATTCATCAGAGAGGTACGACGATTTCACACAGAACTAGAATAATGACTTCTAGTATTTTATACGCATCTAGAACTTTCACTTCTAGTGGTTAGACACCAACTAGAGCTTTTCACTTCTAGTGCCTCTACACACAACTAGAATTTTCACTTATAGCTCACCTACACCTTACTAGAATAGACACTTCTAGATTCTCTACACTTACTAAAACGGACACTTTTAGTGTTACGAAGTGGCTGTATATAGGAACAATTAGCTTAACCCCAACAGTAGCGACTCTGACAATGGATCCACATTCTGGTTCGCCTTTGGCTTACAGACGGGTTCGACAATGTTTGCCCATCAATTCCAAGTTTCAGGTAGATGATATTCAGTTTTTAATTTGGGTCATGATTAATTCATTTCGGAAGAGTAGGGGCATTTGGATTTTGGTTATAGAATTATTGTGAAGTTAATAATGGTCTTAAACATATAATCTACATGGGTATGATTATGCTTTATTTCTTAAACTTAAACTCTTATTTTAGAAAGCTTGCATGGTTGCATGATAATTGTTTTACATTGATTCTTGCTTTCTTCTATTCTTGATATTGTATGTACAGTTTTCATTACTTTCTGTTGATTCTTTTTCTGTTTGTGCTTGTGTCCTGTTCTTCTTCTTCGATTTTCTCTTCTCTCGGAGGCTGGCTATTTTGGCTGGTGTTGTTTGTATGTCCTCCTGGTATGTTGGCGGATATGTTGGGGGTCTTGTTGTGTCTCTTTTTTACCCCTTTATTACAAACATCATAGTGGACAACTTAGTGACAGGTATGGTAACATCATAGCGGACAACTTAGTGAAAGTGGAACACATTTTATCTATCTCTCCTTTCTCAGAATCTCCATCCTAGGAAACTTCAATGTTCAATACCGTCAATGGCTCTCCTCTCATACTACTGACCAACCTGATGAACAAGCCTACGTCTTATCTATCCTAAATGACCTAAATGAGCAGTTGGCTCAGCAACCCACCCTTATCCCGGATCGCTTCGGAGATCGGCTAAACATTCTTGACTTGTTTCTAACTTCTAACCCTTCTTCTTATACTGTCGTCATTTCTCTCCTTTGGGCTCCTCCGACCATAAACTTAGTTCTGTCACCTGTCCTATCTCTCCAACACGGCCACCCGATCCTCCCAGCCGGCGGCGCTTGTGGCACTACCGACTGGGAGGATCTCCGGCAGTACTTCTTTGATTTCCCATGGCCGGGGAACCTCGGAGAGTGCTGAATAAATTACCGAGGTAATCCTATCAGGCATGGAGGCATAAATTCCATTTTCTTTTTTTCAGACTAATGCAAGCAAATCTTGGTTTACTCCCGCTTGTTCTACTGCTGTCTGCAATAAGGAGGAAGCATTCATAGGGGAGGTATGGCGGAGTGGTCTTGCCACTGGACTGGTAATCCAATGGACCCAGGTTCGAATCCCAATATGTCAATGGGAAGATATTATTGGGATGGAATTTGTGCTGTACCTAGTATCAGTGCATTACCACAGCACACCGAAATGCCAAATAAATACTCTCATTTTTTTTTTTTTTAAAAGACCTCCGTCTACGTATTGTGAAAAACCTGTTATCCTCCGGCAAATTGTGGGGTTGAGTGAGTGAAGGGGGGGACAGTGAATGAAGGAGGATGCATGTTTTTCATAATACGTGTTGCTAGCCCCAAACGCGCGAGCAACTGTGGCTTTCAACCATCCGACACATCCCCTTTTATTAATGTGCATCACACATGTTACATACAAATAAAGTTTATGTTTTGTTTTACCCTACTGTGGAAAGACTACGGATACACCACTCCTGCCGGGGCCTCACGCAGTGGCATGACCCAGTCCTGTCGAACTGAGCTCATGACGCTGGTGGCATTGCCCCGGAGGATAGCCATCCCTAGTCTTTGCTTGAGCCAGAGGGTTTCCCGGGGTTCTCCTGAAACTTCTCTGATTTTACGGCCTATTTCATTCACCATCTTAAGGGTGGTAGGGCCGAAGACTCCTGAAGTTTCGAATGCCAGGGGCTCGAACTGATGAATTCTGGCGATGGCTTGATATTTTTCTCGCTTTTTATTTTCTGCTATCCGGGCGGCTTCACCTGCTTCGTCGGCGTTTCTGGCGGCATTGGTTGTGGAGAAAGTGTCAACACATGTGGCATCCCACACGAGGCACCGGCCATTCTTGTAAGGGTAAGTGGTCATCCCATCTGGCCGTTTGCCGTCTTCTCTGTGAAGTCCATGTGGTTCGAGGATTGATGCACAGTTAGCACTCTGCAGGGCCCGTTTTATGACATCATTTAGTGCAGAGTGTCTTGGCAGGCGGCTTGCGTTATAATTACATGACAAGGCATGGTGACCTTGAGCATCCATCCTCCCATCACACTTGCAAGTGTGTGGGTGACAAACTGCCGCACCCACTCTGAGCGCGATGGCGACCCGGAGCGCTTCAGCATCCAAGTGAGTTCCAAGAGGTGGGATGGGGATGGCGTGTAACCACAAGCCACTCTCCGAACGGGCGGCTGCCTGGAGGCGTGCTTTTGCAACCTGGTCTGCATTGGTTAGGAGATTTTCTTGAGTTTTCTTCGCCGAGATGGTATCCCACGCTTTCTGCTTGCTCCTGGAGGTACCCTGAGGCTCCTCCTCTACTCCTGTACTTCCCTTCCAGGTGTTAATCGCTGCTGTTACGTCCCCGTTAAGTGTCATTCCGGGTTTAGAATAAAGGATGGACAATACGAGGTCGTTGGTCGCGATGAGGGAAGAGATAAAGGCTGGGGAGGCAATATCCGAGGCTCTCCGTATGCCCAAGCCCCCGAGGCGGACAGGAAGGGTGGCTTGTGTCCAGGCCCGTTCTTTAAATTCCACGTTGGTGATGCTGGTCACTGCATCTCGGATTATGCTGTCTAATTCTTGGAGGCCGCCGTTGTTCGTGTAAGTCATCGATGTGCGCAGGAGGTATTTGAGTTTTGGGATGGAGAAACAGTTCTTGAGCAGGGCCAGAGCTGAGTGGGCATCGATGTGTATCAGGCGACTCACGAGACGTTGAAGCTCCTCCTTTTTAACTTGAAGTGCTGGTGGGATTGCTGCCAGAGTTAGTGGGGAACCTAATAGGGTTTGCTGGTGCTCCTGAAGGATCTTTACATCTGGCAATATGTTTCGGAACAGGGCCTGAGTCTCTTCTACTTGTTCACGTGTGTGGTTGAGGAGAACAAGTTCACATTTGGTGTCATTTATCACTAGCCCGGCCTGGCCGAGGTCAGTTATGATGTTATTTAGGTCATTTAGAACGTTCTCTACTGACCCACCCAAGGTTGCATCGTCCAGGTACCATACATTCAGCTCTGACCTTACTTTGTTAGCTGCTGCATCCACCCCTATTGAGAAAAGAGCAGGACCACCTGGATCTCCCTGCTGTAACCCGGTCTCTGATGGGATTACCGTCTCGCCAAAAATCAGGATTGAAGGTTTGGAATAAGCCTGCCAAAGTAGGGGGTACAGAGTGGGGATGTGTTCTTGAGCTGCACGGAGGAAGACATTCCTGCGAATGCTGTTGAATGCGTTCCGCATGTCAATCTTTAGAAGCACTCGTTTTTCTTGGGCTTGGCTGAGGTAGGTGCGGGGTTGCGTGTACAGCAGCTTCACACCCCCCTGGAGTTCCGAAACCTAGTTGAACTGGTCTTAAGTGTTGACCTAGGCCATTCGAGAGTGGTTTCAAACCCACCTTTGTGGCAAGGCGGCGGAAGGTGTTCCCTACTGCTATTGGGCGCACACCGCCATCTTTTTTTGCCAGTGCACAGAGTGATGCCCCAAAAAATAGGGGTGTGGCACAGTTGGGTACTTCCCCTCTTAAAACCATGTTGATGAATTTGGTGAGGGTTTCCAAGAGTGCCTCCCCAGCAGCTCCTGATCCCTGACCCAAGAGGCCTTTGAGGTGGGCGGGTCGGATACCATCTGGGCCCGCGGCTGAGCCTGCTGGGAATGAAGTCACTGCGGCGACCACCTGCTCCTTCGTGACAACTAAAGGTTGGCGCATCTGGTCATTTGGGGCAGGGGGGAGGTTTAGGTCCCTAGGTGTAGGTGGGTGCTTTTCTTGTAGGGCTTCAACAACTTCGGTGCCTTGACCAGCAAAACCTTCTGAAGAGGACAACAGTCTGACGGCCCCTTTGATGTCACTATCCGCCAGCTTCGCCCCGACCCTCTTACGTAGCTGTTCAGCCTCTTCCTCTTCCTTGTCCTGGTGCTTCTGGGCCCTGTTTGGTTGCTGTTCGGGGGGTTCCACCAGTTTGTTTCCATCCATATACTGTGCTACTTGACGTTTCACTCTGGTGGCTAGTGAAACCTGAAGATGGTCTTGTATGTTGGTTCTGGGTGGTTTTCGGAGGGCCCCATAGGAGAAACCCAGGAGCCGTGCCCATGCGAGGGGTGTCTTGAGCTGTAGGGCCTGCTTTATGATGGTTGTAAGGGCCTCCGCCACTTGGATTCTGGCTCCTTTAGGTACCCGGGCAAGGACCTGGATCCGCGCTTTCCATTTGGTCACCAGTTGGGTCAAGTCGGCGACCGGTGTTGCCGGTGTTGCCCCGGTTGGCTCTGCAGTGGGCCCTGGGCATGCGAGACATTTCCAGTTTGGTTGTTCTCCTGATGTTTTCTTTGTCAGCTTAGCACAAGATAAATGAATAGATCTAAGACAGCCGGAACATTTTCGCGAATTCTTTCTTGCATTGGTTGTTCCGCACTTAAGACACTTAGTATCTGCTAGGCCATAGTCTTCCAAGATTATCCGTTCCTCTGCCTCTACCAAGCCGTCCTCTTGATCTTCCCGTGGTGCTTCCATCTCTACCATGTCTCCCTTGTTTCAGAAACCCCGGGAAATCTCTCCTGGCACATATCTAGATTATTGTTGTTGTTATTAATGTATAATTGGCTGGATGCATAACAATTCACTTATCATAGTCAACCTTTCTGATGGGATATGTAAAAAAAAAAAAAAAAAAAAAAAAAAAAAAAAACATCACATATCATAGTCAACCTTTCTGATGGGCAATTGGCCTGCTTCTCCTAAAGCTAAGTGGTTAAATGTATAAATCCTCGGCATTGGGCACCGGTACAACTAAAAGATCTAACTGATTGAAAGGAAGCACGCCAATTATATCCTATGATTACTTACACTGGCGACGCCACCCTGATGTTGAGTATTAATAGATGCTTAGGATATTAATAATGCTGTCAACATCAAGATAGGGAGAGAGCCAGAGAGTGAGCGAGAGCCAGGATCTGAGTGGGTAACCGGATCTAGGGCAGCAGTTATGGAAAAATTATTAAATTGTACAAAATGTTTAAGAGAGAGAGAGAGAGGGAGAGCGAGAGAGGGAGGGCGAGAGAGAAAGAAAAAGCGAGCTGGAGAGGGGGCTGGCCTGGTTGGGTATGAAAGATGTTAGAGGAAAACAAATACCGTAACTAAAATGATAAAAGCGATCTGAAGTTATAGATAACCAAAAAAAATAATAGCAATGAGGCGGTTAAGTGCGGTGATTGAAAGTGGATGGAAAGATGTTAAGGATAAAAAGGAGAGAGAGAGAGAGAGAGAGAGAGAGAGAGAGAG
The DNA here is from genome assembly GCA_032716605.1 of Paralithodes platypus. Lineage (NCBI taxonomy): Eukaryota > Metazoa > Arthropoda > Malacostraca > Decapoda > Lithodidae > Paralithodes > Paralithodes platypus. Next base: position 14,837,291 of record CM064527.1, on the reverse strand, counting down.
AGAGAGAGAGAGAAATGAAAATGGACCTTGTAGCAAGTATTTCCTAAATGGTTAGAGAGAGGGAAATGAAAATGGACCTTATAGCAAATACTTCATAAAGGTTAGAATTGTTTGAGAAGTTGAAGGACCGAGGGTCAGGTCCTTGGGGTAGATGGAAGGTGAGGCCTATGGTGGGGAACCATAAGGGTGAAACTGCCTGCCCTATAAACGGTCACCTCACTCACCTTGTGGTCACTGCTGGAGGTTTATGGTGCCTGGGCAGGGCTGGGCTAGTGCCTGACGGCTCCTTGTCCCCTCACTGATACTGGTAATAACACTCTCAAGATTAAACTAAATATGCTTTGTGGGCGATGTTTAAACAAGAAACCAGTTCTGTTTACTATGTGCCGAAACACCGTATCATCGCCGATCTTCTGATACGTATATGGGTCACTCAGCCCCACGATACCCCTCCGAAAATCCCCTCTTTTGAGGAGCTCAACGGACCTGTGTGCTCTCACTGTGCTCTCACTCAACTCGTCATTGTTCCCTGATTAAATAGCATTGTATGAATATTCCCATATTCAAAAATATGCTACAGGGGGGCAATGCCTAGTGAGTTAATTGCTCAATAGGTGGCGTTCTGAGAGTGAAGATCCAAGCCTGGGGGATGAGACTGTGAAGCACAGAGGCGGAGCAGCTTCAGAGATGGAATTGCTTTGAGCCGTGAAGCTTCGCATGTCTCACTCCCTAGACCGAAGCAAAACCTCACGGGCCTCACCGTGTTCAGTGGCAGAGTGTAAAGGCTATCAACCTATGCCCGAGAGGGAGAAGTTGGAATTAAAAAAAAAAAAAAAAAAAAAACGTATCGATGCCTTAACACTCAAGAATCTTATTCTGCAGTTCTTTGATTTTGTAAAATAAATGCTACCACATTTGTTTAGACATAATTGTATGCAACTGACACCAGTCCCTTCTATGAATCATCCTACTTTCTCTATCCTACTTTCAAAGCCCAACGCGGAGGCAGCAACTCACTGGCTTTCATGTTCCCGATGTTGACTCCTCTGAATTCTCAACTTTATGTCTCAAATTATCCTGTCATGCTCATACTAAATACTTCTGTGTTGTCTATCTTACCCCTAACTCTACTGACTTTCCCAAATTCTTTGAGTATCTCAACTCTTAACTGGAACACATCCTAGCCATCTCGCCATTCTCAGAAATCACCATCTTAGGAGATTTTAACACTCACCACCACCAATTGCTCTCCTCTCATTCCACTGACTAACCTGGTGAACAATCTATATCTTTTCTATCCTAAATGACCTAGAGCAGTTGGTTCAGCAACCCACCCGTGTCCCACATAGGCTAGCTTCGGAGATCAGCCTAACATTCTTGACTTGTTTCTAACTTCTAACCCTTCCTCTATACTGTCGATCTTTTCCCTCATTTGGGCTCCTCTTACCTATCTTTCTTACCTGTCCTATCTCTCCAGTACGGCTACCCGATTGAGCCGAACTAGCCAGCCGGCGGCACTTGTAGCACTTTCGCACTGCCGACTGGGAGGCTCTCCAGCAGTACTTCTTTGATTTCCTATGGAATGACTTTTGCGTCCGTTGCCGGGTACCCTCGGAGAATGCTGAACGCATTACCGAGGTAATCCTCTCGGGCATGGAGGCATACATTCCATTTTCTTTCCCTCAGACTAATGTAAACAAAAATTTGTTTACTCATGCTTGTTCTACTTCTGTCCGCAATAAGGATGAAGCATTCAAACGGTACCGACACCTTCAAACTCCAGAATCTTATTCTTCCTATTATATATGTTTCTGCCCAGAATCAAGCCAAATTCTTTCACTCACCAAACACTCTTTCATCGATTCTATATTAAATGCACTGAACTATTCAATATCAAATGATAATGTTGGACAGATTGGAAGAGAGGTATCTTGACCAGGATTCGAACCCACTCACTCCCGGTATATTTGGAAGAGCTGAGCACCATAAGCACTCAGCCATATGCTCATGGCCGAGTGGTTATGGTGCCCAGCTATTCCAAATATACCTGGAGTGAGTGGGTTCGAATCTTGGTCAGGTTACCTCTCTCTGAACTATCCAACTCTAAGCTCTTCCCAAGCTTTCTGGTATCTAGCTAAACACCTCTCCACCAATTGTTCTTCTTCGTCTTTCCCTCCCCTTTTCCACTCTGACGGCACTACCGTCACTTCTTCCTCTGACAAAGCTAAACTCTTCACCCAAACTTTCGCTAAAAACTCACCTTGGATGATTCCGGTGTTATTTCTCCCTCTCCTACATATACCTAATATCCTAATCTCTTTTAAATATGTGCTCTCTACCCTCTCTGGGCTTAATACTAAGAAAGCATGATGGTGTTCCTCCTGTTGTACTAAAAAAAAAAATGCTTTCGTGCTGACTCCCTGCCTAGGCAAACTCTTTCGTCTCTGTCTCTCCTCTAATGTCTTTCCTTCTTGCTGGAAGTTTGCTCTCATCCAACCTATCCCAAAGGGGTGATCGTTCTCAACCCTCCAACTATCGTCCAATTGCTCTCATTTCTTACATCTCCAAAGTTTTAGAAACTATTCTTACTTCAACATTTCTTAAGCATCTCTCTGCACATATAATCTACTTTCAGATTGGCTTATGGCCTATGGCTTCCTTAGGGGCCGCTCTGCTGGTGATCTTCTTTCATATCATATTAATATCTTACTAACTTTTGGTCACCCTCCTTTCATGATTTCGGTGAAACCTTTTCTATTGTGCTAGACATATCTAAGTCCTGTAATAGAGTCTGGCACAAATCTCTAACTTCTAAACTACCCACCTTTAGTTTCTGTCCCTCAATTTGTGCCTTTATCTCCATTTCCATTCCTGGCCGTTCCATAGCTGCAGTTGTGGACGGCCATCTTTCAGTTCCTCAACCTATCAACTATCAGCTATTCATTCATATGTTGATGACTCTACCTTACACTATTCATCTATTTTTTTTCAGAACCCCCCAGCAAGCAATCTCTCAAAGTCATGTGACGATGCCATAAAACACTTATCTTCTGACATATCAACAATTCCCATTTGGGGCAGAAAATATATTGTTGCTTTTGGTGCTTCCTAAACTCATTTCTCCATTTATCTACCCATCAAGACCTCCCACAGGACTTTCCCTTATTCTTCAACTATACACAAATCGAATAATACACATTTTTGATCGAACATTCCTAGATTTTGGCCATGTCACTCTTTCAACTATGGGGAAGGCACTCGTCACAGGCAGTTCTGCCTTTTGTCTCACTAACTCACATAGACAAATTATCTATCCACTGTACAATGGCCATGCTTTTATTTCAGTCTCGCTCTACAGGTTTTGTGTGAGTCAATTGTTTAGTAATATTAAGATTACCCTCTTTATTGGTTAATGAGAATATATAAAATCTAGAGTTACCAATAATGCTATTGTAAAGTCGGTTTGTAACTAAATATATTAAGAAATCAATGGTCCTTATATTATTGATTGGCAATATTTGTCAAGATTGTATTATTGGTAACCTAAAGAAATATTGAATTAAGAAATGTTATGTTACGTGCAATAGTTTGAAAGCCCCATAAATGAAATATATGTGTATATATTCCATACCAAGTGTGATTTTTCGTACAACAATTCTGACAACAATAACAACGGAAATGCTGCAACTCCTTCTTTTCAATCGTCTTTTAGATACTGACCTTGTTGCTAAGCTTTACGTTATTCACAATTTACTGCTAAATATTATGCGAAATCACAGGTCATAATTATATTCACATAAATTAAAATTCACCCTGTTTTTTTGAGAACGGGATCAAATGATTAATGAGGACTGATAATTTGTTGCTCCCATTTCACTTTTGCGCCTTTAATCTCTTCCTTTTTTCTGTAATCTGCTAAAGTTAATTTATCAAGCTTTACGTAGCTCTCCTGGTTCATCTTTCTCTAGGTTGTTAGTATCTCAAACTGTATCTTAAACATTCGGAGTCTACTTTTGCCTATTTCATGATATTATGAATTTCTCTAATTATCTTAAACACATTTCTATATCATAAAGCAGCACAATGCATTATTTTCGTTTTACTAGTTGTATATACCATGCATCTTTGCTCACCATAATTATTCCAATCCTATTAAATATTTTCATTTCATTGTATTCCCAACCCTTCCATAACACCTTACGAGCAGGCCCGTCAGTGTTTTTCCAATACGCGCCCAGCGTTTTTGTTTTACCCTAAATGGCCTTATTTCCGTGCTCTTTTTCATGCATAATTAAGAGCCAGAGCGTAATACAATTATGAGTCCCTGAAACGGCGTAAATTGAGCTTTCCAATGACACAAGAACCATCCTTTTACGACCATGCGTTCTCTTGCAACGATCGTGCAACACGAGTGCAAAATCCCTAAAATAAGGTAATTTCCTGACATAATTCCCTGTGTGGCGAGGTAGGGAGAGTGAAGTAGTGTGGAGTAGATGTCAGTAGGCGCGCGGGGTCCGTGCCGAGCGGTCATGAGGTAACCTACGCTCCTCCCGTCGCTCGTCTCTCTCTCACAGCCATTCTTGCTAAAAAATTGCACATAGACTTAAGTCGGTCCCCGCCACATAGTCCAGGTTTTTAGATACAGACTTAAATTGGGCCCCGCTAATTAGGGGTTAATACGTATAAGCTTTTTTCACTTTAATTTCACGATCATTATAGGATGTTCCAGTTTTGGAATGCTATTTATCTATAAAATCAGTAATGGCTATCTCAATTACTCCTCCAACTACAAGACGTCCGGCCAAAAATTAATGAACTCTTTTACTATATGCCATAATAAGTGAAGAAGCTTATCCTCATATCTCTGAGGCACTAACCAACTGTATACAGCTTAGAACCCGTAGCAAGAAATGGCCCTAACGCTATCTCATTTAACACTTTTACTTCTACTGATGCCGTCAAAACGTAACAAAAAATACCTGGTATAACGGAAAGGTTCTGCATAATCGTGTTTTCATTTGATATTAATTAAGCTTACACCACCCTTGCGTCATTATTGTTGAGCATATCTACCAAGAGGTTTGAACATTAAATATAACTTAGTTTTCAATGTGGGGATATTATTTTATGACATGGTCTTTTGCGCCTCTATACCGAAACTTTGAGGCTTGTATTGACACATTATATATAACTGGTTGCTTTTCTTGAACAGGTGTATTGCTATGTAAATAAATATTATTCATCCTTTGTTTCTTGGTTTGAAATGAATAAGAATATATATATATATATAGATACATTGCATAAATTGTATTCATTTATAATATATTGTTTAAATTCTTATGGACGTATATAATGAAAAACGATTATCTACCCGTGGCAATGCCAACACTGATAACACCTCCGGTGCACTTGGAAAACACTTTAATTGGCGTGTCATTGATACCGTATTATATACACCATATATGCATTGCATACTTTCGTTACTATTATGACCTATACACTCACCATTATGTAGAAACACTAACTATAATAGTTGAAGTTTGACTGACTCACTAACTGACAAATAATAACAATTAATATATTTCCCCTTGTTAGGTAACCAACAGGTAGTTCAGTTGTATCTGACGCTCCCATGTTTGAGCAATACCCCGTTCCCGATATCACTACTCAGTAGGTGCTCTAAGCAGAGAACAAAAATGAAGTAGTACTACATTAGAGATTTAAGATATCATATATTTGAATGCCTATATGTCACATATACTGTATATTGTATATGGAGAGAGAGAGCAATAGCAGATTAGCAGCCTGTAGCGCGTTTATTATGCTACACACACCTCATGACTCCAATATTTCGCAATCATAATCCCACATATTGATCAAAACACAAAAATTAATAATTTGTTCACAGTAAAGTATTTTTTGGTCACCCACTTCCCTCCACCCCCACCTCGCCGCTGGTTACCCCTCCCACTCCTGTACCCTCCTTTCCCCTCCCTCGCCTCCCTTCCTCCACCCCATACCTTCACCTACTACCCCCACACCATCACTGTTACCAGATACATTATGGACACTAATTGTGCTGCCCTCTATTGAGGTCCTGAACAGACCAAGGCTGTATCTGTTTCATCTGTCCACAACTGTACCTTCAGTCCTATCCATTCATATGCAGACGACTCTACCTTACACTATTCATTTAGTTTCCAGAACGCGCCAGCAAACAATCCCTCAAAGACAAACATAATGAAGCGTAGAACACTTATCTTCTGATCTGAATACCATTTCCAAGGGGGGCAGAGAAAACCTGGTTGCCTTTAATGCTTCCACAACCCAATTTCTCCATCTATCTACCCGTCGTGAACTCCCAGAGGACTATCCCTTGTACTTTAACAATACAAAAATCAACCCTTCATCTTCTTTCAGTATTCTTGGTGTCTCTTTCTCTTCTACTCTTTCTTGGAAGGACCACATTACCAGTCTTGCTAAGGCGGCCTCCCAGAAGCTGGGAGTGCTCAACCACATCAAGGGGTTCTTTACCCCTGCACAGCATCTTGCTCTATACAGGGGCACAGTGCATCCTTGTATTGATTATTGTTCACATGTGGGGGAAGCATCCTCTCACACAACGCTTCTAGACAAAGTAGAGAGGAAAGCCTTCATATCATCAACTCCCGTCCACTCACCAACTCTCTACAGTCTCTCTCTCTTCGCCGCAATGTTGCATCTCTCTCGCTATTCTATCGCTACTACAATAATCAGTGTTCCTCAGAGCTCTCTCAGTGTATATATACCACCTCCTCTACGTAGGGTACGTAGTACCCTACCCCGTCTTGCAACACAATCCCACCCCTACTCTGTGTAACTCTCCAACTCAAGAGTGAAATGATACTCCCAATCTTTCTTCTATTTAACAGCTGATCTATGAAACTTTCTCCTTGAATCCATCTTTCCCTTATCCTATGTCTTAAATTCCTTCAAACTCCGTATGTCCAGGCATTTTGGCTCGACTGCTCCTTGATTTTGGCCCTGTCACTCTTTCAACTTTGGGGGAGGCACTCGTCACAGGCAGTTCTGCCTTTTGTCTCCCTCATCCACATAGAAAATAAAATAAAAAAGGAATGTTGCCATCATAGCAGGCAACTTAGTGACAGGTACGGTAACATCATAGTGGACAACTTAGTGCCAGGTACGGTAACATCATAGTGGACAACTTAGTGACAGATACAGTAAAATCATAGCAGACAACTTAGTGACAGGTACAGTAACATCATAGTGGACAACTTAGTGACAGGTACGGTAACATCATAGTGGACAACTTAGTGACAGGTACAGTAACATCACAGTGGACAACTTAGTGACAGATACAGTAACATCATAGCAGACAACTTAGTGACAGGTATAGTAACATCATAGTGGACAACTTGGTGACAGGTATAGTAACATCATAGTGGACAACTTAGTGACAGGTATAGTAACATCATAGTGGACAACTTAGTGAGAGGTACATTAACATCATAGTGGACAGCTTAGTGACAGATACAATAACATCATAGTGGACAACTTAGTGACAGGTACGTTAACATCATAGTGAACAACTTAGTGACAGGTACGTTAACATCATAGTGGACAACTTTAGTGACAGGTACAGTAACATCATAGTGTCCAACTTAGTGACAGGTACGGTAACATCATAGTGGACAACTTAGTGACAGGTACAGAAACATCATAGTGTACAACTTAGTGACAGGTACGGTAACATCATAGTGGACAACTTAGTGACAGGTACAGTAACATCATAGTGGACAACTTAGTGACAGATACAGTAACATCATAGCAGACAACTTAGTGACAGGTATAGTAACATCATAGTGGATAACTTAGTGACAGGTACGGTAACATCATAGTGGACAACTTAGTGACAGGTACGGTAACATCATAGTGGACAACTTAGTGACAGGTATAGTAACATCATAGTGGACAACTTAGTGACAGGTATAGTAACATCATAGTGGACAACTTAGTGACAGGTATAGTAACATCATAGTGGACAACTTTGTGACAGGTACAGTAACATCATAGGGGACAACTTAGTGACAGGTACTGTAACATCATAGTGGACAACTTAGTGACAGGTACATTAACATCATAGTGGACAACTTAGTGACAGATACAGTAACATCATAGTGGACAACTTAGTGACAGGTACGTTAACATCATAGTGGACAACTTAGTGACAGGTACGTTAACATCATAGTGGACAGGTACAGTAACATCATAGTGGACAACTTAGTGACAGGTACGGTAACATCATAGTGGACAACTTAGTGACAGGTACAGTAACATCATAGTGGACAACTTAGTGACAGGTACAGTAACATCATAGTGGACAACTTAGTGACAGGCACAGTAACATCAGAGTGGACAACTTAGTGACAGGTATAGTAACATCATAGTGGACAACTTAGTGACAGGTACAGTAACATCATAGTGGACAACTTAGTGACAGGTACGTTAACATCATAGTGGACAACTTTAGTGACAGGTATAGTAACATCATAGTGGACAACTTAGTGACAGATACAGTAACATCATAGTGGACAACTTAGTGACAGGTACGTTAACATCATAGTGGACAACTTAGTGACAGGTACATTAACATCATAGTGGACAACTTTAGTGACAGGTACAGTAACATCATAGTGGACAACTTAGTGACAGGTACGGTAACATCATAGTGGACAACTTAGTGACAGGTACAGTAACATCATAGTGGACAACTTAATGACAGATACAGTAACATCATATTAGACAACTTAGTGACAGGTACGTTAACATCATAGTGGACAACTTAGTGACAGGTACGTTTACATCATAGTGGACAGGTACAGTAACATCATAGTGGACAACTTAGTGACAGGTACGGTAACATCATAGTGGACAACTTAGTGACAGGTACAGTAACATCATAGTGGACAACTTAGTGACAGGTACAGTAACATCATAGTGGACAACTTAGTGACAGGTACAGTAACATCATAGTGGACAACTTAGTGACAGGCACAGTAACATCATAGTGGACAACTTAGTGACAGGTATAGTAACATCATAGTGGACAACTTAGTGACAGGTACAGTAACATCATAGTGGACAACTTAGTGACAGGTACGTTAACATCATAGTGGACAACTTAGTGACAGGTACGTTAACATCATAGTGGACAACTTTAGTGACAGGAACAGTAACATCATAGTGGACAACTTAGTGACAGGTACGGTAACATCATAGTGGACAACTTAGTGACAGGTACAGTAACATCATAGTGGACAACTTAGTGACAGATACAGTAACATCATATTGGACAACTTAGTGACAGGTACGTTAACATCATAGTGGACAACTTAGTGACAGGTCCAGTAACATCATAGTGGACAACTTAGTGACAGGTACAGAAACATCATAGTGGACAACTTAGTGACAGGTACAGTAACATGATAGTGGAGAACTTACTGACAGGTACAGTAACATCATAGTGGACAACTTAGTGACAGGTACAGTAACATCATAGTGGACAACTTAGTAACAGGTACGTTAACATCATAGTGGACAACTTAGTGACAGGTACGTTAACATCATAGTGGACAACTTAGTGACAGGTATAGTAACATCATAGTGGACAACTTAGTGATAGGTATAGTAACATCATAGTGGACAACTTAGGGACAGGTACGATAACGTAATAGCGGACAAAATTAAGGGGGATGGTTAGATTTTCTGGCTCCCCTTCTGACTCATGTTTAGATTCATTTTCAAACTTTAAGACGTTCAGCCCACCAGTTTGGTGATTTTAAGACCTTTCACCACATTCTTTGTCAATATTAAGACCTTTCGTATAATTTAGATGTCTATATATTTCTATCCTGACGAGTGATAGCGTGCTTATATTATAGTAGTAATTCTATCAAAAAATGTCAAATTAATCTTGAAGGGTGATTTTGGGGTGTTGATTTTGTTATGCATAATGGAGGTCTAGGCAGGTCACCACCCATCAAGGCGTACCCTTCATGATATATCCTGGTTCCCCGGGCCAGGCGAATGACTGACCCCTCTCTCAAACGTCAGCGTTTTCACTCATCTATTTAGTAGCATTCTCCATTCATTCCTATTTATTGCAACTTCTCTTGCCTGATCTATAGTCATTCCTCTATTTACCATTGCTTGTACTATATAAGCTTTCCATCTCAATGGAGGTCTTCCTACCTCTCTACCTCCCCTTGTATCTGACTCACATATTCTCTTTGTAAGCCTTACATCTTCCTTTATTTAACATGTCCATACCAGCACAGCACCCTTTTGTCCACTCTGGCCGACAAATGTTCTTGCTGCCCCACTCTCCTATGTATCTCTTCATTCCTCAATCTGTCTCTACGAGTCACTCCATCCATACTCCTCAAGCAGCTCATCTCTATCACATCCAGCTTCATTTTCTTCTTTGCCTTCAGAGCCCATTTCTCACCCCCATACACCACTGTTGGTACAACTATCCCATGATACATTGCACTTTTAGGTTTCATTCCAAGATTTCTCACCTTCCACATACTTCTCAGTGCTTCGAAAACTTTCCTTCTTTCACATACTCTCTGTTTCCATACCTCTGTTCCTGCGTATCATTCCTCCTAGATATTTTAAATACTCTACTTGTTCCAGTATATCCCCATCCAACCGTAAATCTAGATTCACCCTATGAGCACCTCTATTACACACTATCACTTTACTTATATTGACATTCCCTCTCAGCTTCCACCTCCCACAAACCACACCAAACTCTTTGACTACTCGCTGTAGTTTCTCCTCAGAATTCGCCACCAACGCTGTGTCATCAGCAAACAGCAACTGGTTCAACTCCCAATCACTACTATTCTTTCCTAGTAAACTCAATCATCTACCCATAGTTCTAATTTTCACCTCCCTCACCACACCATCCATATATACATTAAACAGCCACGGTGACATTACACAACTCTGTCGCGAACCTACATTTACCTCAAACCACTCACTCAACTCATTATTTTCTACTCTAATACACGCTCTGCTCTCTTGATAAAAACTCTTGACTGCTCTTAACAAATTTCCTCCAATTTCATAAAACCTTAGCTCCTTCCATATTGCTTCTCGATGAACATGATCATACGATTTTTCCAAATCCAAAAAAACCCAAAATATCTATTTATGCTGCTCTAAATACTTCTCGCATAGATGTCTTACAGCAAAAATCTGATCCACACCCCCTTTCCCCTCCCAAAACCGCACTGCTCTTCTCCTATTGCACCTTATAGCAAACTATTCGATGAATGGCACTCAGCTTAAGAATGTAAACAGAAACCGATCTGGGAGTAACAATATCGAGTAACCTAAAACCGAGTCAACAATGTTCAGAAGTTGTTAAGAAGGCAGACAAAATAATTGGCTTTATAGGCAGGTCATTTGAGCATAAATCCAAAGAAGTTATCCTAACCCTATACAATTCCTTAGTCCGCCCTCCTCTGGAATACTGCGTTCAGTCCTGGTGCCCTTATTACCAAAAATATATAAACAAGCTAGAACGAGTTCAACGTAGAGTTACCAAAATGATACCTAGCCTAAAGAACAAACCATACGAAGAGCGTCTTAGATAATTAAATCTATTTCCTTTAACCCAGTGCAGATTAAGAGGTGACTTAATTCAAGTGTTCAAAATCATCAAAGGCATCGACAATATGAACTGTAGTAAGTACTTCACTATCGACCAATCTAATTACACGCGGGGAAACGGTTGCAAAATTATTGGTAAATCTTTTAACTCACACGAATCTAAGAATTTCTTCTTCAATCGAGTTGTCAACTTGTGGAATGGGCTTCCCCGAGACGTTATAGACTGCATCACCGTTGATTCATTTAAACTCCGCCTAGACAAATATCTCGCATCAAACCCGCGACTGACTGCGTTTGTAAATTAATAACTTTATTTTATCCCCCCCTCAGTTACTAACCCATCTGTCCCCTACTAACTTCCTAATCCTGCCACGGACATTAGTTCCCGGCCAGTAATTCCCTTTCCAATGTTCCCTTACCCACTCTAAGCCACTGTTTGGACACTTGATCCTCGGTGTTTTGGAGGACAAGCAGCCTAGAAGGGTCACTAGATATGTTGTTGCTTGATTTCCTTTGTACTCCTTTGTACCTTCTGTACCCTATATTATCGTCCCTATCAACACCCTGCCATACAGCTTTCCAACCACTGATAATAAACTAAATATCTATAACTTGAACACTCCTGCCGGTCTCTCTTTCCCTTGTACAATGGCACAATACATGCACTCCTCCAGTCTAGTGGTACCATTGACGCAACAAAACACACATTGAATAGTCTCAGCAGCCAATCTATTATCACATTACCCCCCACCCCCCCACCCCACCCCCCACCCCGTCTTAATACTCTCCACAGCAATACCATCCATACCTTCTGCTTTTCCCGCTCTCATTTGTCTCACTGCTTCTTTCACCTCATTTTCTCTCAATCCTTTCATTCATTTCCTACCACCTGGGTGTCCTGGGTAACCTATCTCCATCAACCAATGCTTCAATCACTGCCTCCCTTTCATCTCTTACATTTAACAAAGATTCAAAATACTCAGCATATCTTTTCCTCACTTGCATTCCTTCCACTAGAAACTCTCCATTTGCATCTTTCACCGACTCTTCCCTCTTTAGTCCTCCTTTTCTTATTTTATTTACCTCCTTCCAGAACATCTTCCGTTCTTCAAAATTCTCACTCAACCTTTGACCTTTTCATTTGCAATTTTCTTCGCTTCTCTAATCTTCAGTTTTGCCTCTCTCCTTGTACCTTTCCCATACATCAACACTACCATCATGTAAAACCCTCTCAAACCACTGTCTTTTTCCTCAACTGCCTTTTTCCCTGTATCATTCCACCACTCGCTTCCCTTCCTGATACCTCTGCCTCCTACTTTCCTTTTACGACAAACTTCCTCTGCGCTTGCTTTCACTCCCTCCTTTAACTCCTTCTGTACCGGCAATGTCTTTGTAACTTTAATCTGGCTACTATTAGACGATTTCATTCAATTATAAAAGGGCCTCCAGCTATTAACCCGGCAAGCGCGATAGGCCTCACGGAAGGCTTCCTATAGGGAACGCGATAGGCCTCACGGAAGAAGGACCATAAAAAAAGCCTTCCATAAAAAAAAAGGGCCTATCAAAACAAAGGAATTTGTCTCTAGGTGAGATAATTCCCCTCCAGTACTCATCCATGTAAATCTCACCCACCCCCCTCCCCTCCTTCCCCACCTTATTCCCCCCTCCCTCCCCTCCTCAATTATCACCTTTTTTCCTCTTATTATCATCATTTATCGGTTATTTTTCTCTCCCGCGATAATGTAGCACAAGTGGGTTGCATAAAAGATCGTTATGCAACACCCAGACACCGGCACACACCGCCTCGCTCGTCTCAGTTGACTCCCAGACAGCGAGAGGGGAGGGCTGCCTGTCTCTCTCTCGCCTGAGATTATGACCGGGTGGCCAATATCTTCGTTTTTCACCACCCAAATGCTTTTCCCACTTATTTTAGCACTCTTGAAGGTTCATATATACATCCTATATGTAAAATAAAAGCATACCGAAAACAAATAATGGTTTATATTGTAAATATAACGAATTCTGTCAGAATCCAGGGCTAGAAATGCACAAATAACTACCCTAGCACCTACGTCTATATCGCGCTTGTCAGGTTAATAGGCTTCGAACTATCTCGCTTAACCCTTTTTACTATCACAGATCCTTCTAAAACCGCACAAAATTCTCTGAATATAGCTCGAATAATATTTTAAGGACAACGCCGGTACAGAAGGAGTTAATTGTTTCCATTAATTCTCTACTTCTCTCTCTTCCATCTCTCTCACTTCCATATCACTTTTCATATAGTTATTCCCTGTACTCCTTCTCTTTTGTTATTTTCTCTAACTTACTAAATTTTATTACCTCTTACTTCACGCTTATCTTGCATTCTCCTATAACTCCTAACTCTCAGCTTTCCCTCCACCAGGTAATGATCAGACATACCCTCCGCCTCACCTCTCAGCACATTCACATCCAGCAGTCCACACAATTTTTCCTTTGTCACCAACACATAGTCCATCAATGCCCTCTCTACAATCATTCCCCTCACAAGTCTATGCCATGTGTACTTGTGTATACATCTTTTTTTGCAGAATGTATTACCTACACTCATTCTACACTCTCAACATACACACATCAATCTTTCTCCACTATCGTTTATACCATCCACACCAAAACTACCGATGACTCCCTCAACAGGTTAATTTCCTACCGTAGCATTTAGGTCCCCTAAAACTACAACATTTTAATTTTACTCAAACATTTATAGACAATCCTTAAAATCTTCTTAAAAAACCCCCACCTCTTCTAAATCCCTTTCACTTCCTGGCCCATATGCACTCATAATAACCCACCTTTCACCCTTAAACAGTAAAATTGGTGCCTTGACCTGGTCTGTTCCTTTTTCATTCCTCACTTGTGTATACTTCCTCGTTCCTTGTTTATTTGTTTCGTTGTTTAACCCAATTTTTCGTGCTGAGCCGCCATCCTTTGTTTACATGTTTCGCTGGCAGGGCGAAGCTGCTGTGGGTTGGGGTGGTGTAGGTGTAGACTTTGTGCCCTCTACTTCCCACACTAATAAGCACCCCCACGGTAAGGTCGCAGTATTCGGGCATTCCTATGTACAAAGGTTTCAGCCACCCTCAGCCCCGATCTTACCTGAGGGGTTTCATGCTTCGCTATTTTCATAAGGGAAGAGCCAAGTAGACATAATTCCTGCGCAGGAATCTCACTAAGTGTAACGCAAACATCACAATTTTAGCATTTAAAACACTTGTTCGGCCACACTTAGAATACTGCGACACCGTCTGGGATCCACACACTCACAACAACATAAATAAACTAGAGGCCATACAAAACAAAGCTGCCAGATGGATCAGACGTGATTACAGACACATGTTACGACCGGCACAACGAAATAAACAAGGGCACTTAATATTGGACTACAAGATAGGCTAGATCTGCAACAACGGTACGCTAATTCCAAACCCTCGAACTATTAAGCCGGTGAACAAAACACTTAAACCCTCCAGAGTTAATCTACTGGATAACGGGGTATCAATTAACTGGGTTAAGTGTACTTCTACAAAGGGTTGCCGGTGACGGCAAAGCTTACTCACAACAAGAGTAATTACGTTAATAAAAAGCTCTCAAGTAATAGCAATGCTTAAATAAACTACGACAAGATTTAATAAAAGATTATATGCTTACGTTATCTTTAGTGTGAGTCTGAGCTCAACACTAAAACTCTTCAATGCTCTATGAAAACACTTGAAGTCTAGTCCTACAGCAAACAGATATGGAATCTTCTGAAAACGTCTGATGCTCTAAGATGCTCGTCGAATATAGAACAGGAATAATGCAGGGGGCAGGACACCAAAGCGTGTATCCTAAATACACCAAAAAGTAGGATACATATATATGGAAACAAGAGAGGGCAACAGCTCTGTGACAACACTAACAACAGCAACTCAAAAACAGTACTTCCTTAGCCAAAGTAACAGCCATACTGGGTTGTGCACTATGCATCAACCTAGGCTAAAACAATATGTGAATAATTGCTAAAGCATACGCAGTTAAAGTTAATAAACAAAATGCTGTCTTTCTTACTAATAAAGTCTAGCAGCAGCATAAAGGTACAGGGAGCCTAGGCAGAGCTCAAGCATGCTCGCAGCCTACTGTCTGCCCTGAACAGATTTCCCTTATCTTACGTTAAGTGACTAGGAGGCTCTCTTGGTAAGTCCAGATCTCAAGTATCTGGTCTTACCCTGGTGCTCCTCAAAGGTCAACAAAATGAGTTAGCAAGTATACAAGCAAGAGTAGGCAAAAGCCCTTCGCTTGTATACTGCTAAGCTCGCAAAGGAAAAATATGCACAAGGGTGTACTACAGGCTACTTAGCTCCGTCGAAGTCGTACAGGGTCTGACTTGCCATATACATAACACAGACAACGACCAAAGATACTCTCCACTGTCTAGCATTAAATAGTAATAAAGATCAACCAAATCATTAGAAGCACCCAACAATATGAATCCATGTGACTATGATTCTAATAAACTTTAAAGCTAGTGCAAGACATATATGTGATAACAGGCGCTGGTAATACGACTGGCCAACTATGGAAGTCGTAGGCGAGAACCAGAAGGGATGGGTAATTGAATAAAGATAAGAAGTATTGGAAAGAAGGAGTTCAGAGAGAGGCACAGCAGTAGATTAGATGTGGGACAGAATGCGAGGGACTTGTAGGGCCGAGCGCGCGATACCATGTTCTGACGAGAGAGAAGGAGAGAAGTACTGAGTCTGGCCACCAGATGGCTCTGCGACCAATCACAGGCCGCTACGTCACATGACAAGCAGACGTCATATGCCATGCCAGGCCCACCGTCCAATAGCGAGCGGGCGGGCCCACCGAGCGAGGAATGCACACGTACATACGCACACACACTGCCTCTTCGCTCTCCCGTCCGACTCTCTCTCTCTCTCTCACACGCTGCATGTTATAATCACTACCATGGATATAAAATACTTCTAAGTGTCACAGACAAGAATAAAGGCAAACACTGATCTGTTTGTGACAACATGAATACTAAGAAAGAAAGAATATCGTTCTACGATTATTATAGCCCATTTCACTGCCGTGGCGAGTGCTAGCGAGTCACGAGTACATTCTGGCAAGCTGGCCAGCGTAACACCCCGCCCAAGATGTAGGACGTTTTAACCTCAGGTAAACACCACATCTGACCAGACAGAATGCCCACAAACCCCTCATCACCCAGCTACTCCCCAAGTTGTGAAAAACAAGGCACAATCACAAACGTAAAAACACTTCATTATATACAAAAAAAAATCTACACAACACTTCCCAAAAATAATAGTATCACTTAACAATAATACACTCAATGAGCAAGCTTCACCAAGCCTAGTCTAGTAAGAACAAAAACTCAGAATGTCTTAGATTCTTGCTGTAACATACTGCACTTATATACTATCAAAAGAAAGAGTTTTTATGTGAGGTTTTTGTATTAGTTTAATAGTGTTTTTGGCGGCTTTGCACTACAGGGGCAAGCCTAATTTTTCTCCACTCAAACCAACACACCTGTGGTGATCTACCCTGGGTCCTCCACCCTAGACAAACAGTCCGCTATCACGTTGTCACAACCGGCAATATGGCGAATGTCTAGGTTGTACTCCTGCAACATTAAGGACCATCTGGTTAGCCTCATATTCCAGTTGTGGAACTGATTTAAAAACTTCAAAGGGTGGTGGTCAGTGTAGATCACCACGACTGGGCCAAAAGCGGGAACATACACCTCAAAGTGCCTGAGCGCCAGCACAATGGCCAGAAGCTCCTTCTCTACCACTGAATAGTTCTTTTGTGCTGAGTTGAACTTCTTAGAGAAGAAACTTACTGGGTGTTCCACACCTTCTGTGTCTGTTTGCAACAAGATGGCACCAGCCTCTACACCACTAGCATCTGTCGCTAGCTGAAAAGGTCTCGAGAAGTCTGGGGCCCTGAGTATGGGGTGACTTCACAAAAGATGCTTCACCAGGGAGAATGCTTTCTCACACTCAGGTGTCCACACAAACTTTTTCGTCTTTGCAAGTAGGTCAGTCAGAGGATCCAGCACCGAGGAGTATCCACGGTTAAATCTCCGATAATACCCTATCATGCCCAAGAACCTCATGATTTGTCGCTTGGTGGTCGGCCTGGGGAACTGGTTAATAGCCTGTATCTTAGTTTGGGGGGGGGCACACCTGGCCTAACCCTACCACAAACCCTAAGTACTGCAAAGTTGCCCGAAGAAAATCGCATTTGCCCAGATTGACCACCAAATGAGCCTCACTCAGCCTCCTGAACAATGCCCCGATGTGCTCGCAATGGCTTTCAAAGTCATCATCGTAGATTATTACATCATCTAGATAAACGGAGCAGTTAGGGATCTCCGCCACTAACTCATTCATCAGGCATTGGAAGGTTGCAGGTGCATTCTTCAACCCATACGGCATTACGTTGCAACGGTAAGTGTTCCCATCCACCACAAACCCGCACACCTGCTTCGCCCGCTCCGACAACGGCACCTGCCAGTAGCCTTTGACAAGATCCACCTTGGTCAGGTAACGTGCACACCCGATCTTGTCAACACTCTCATCTACGCGGGGAAGAGGGTAGGCATTGGTGGGGGTTAAGCCGTTCAACCACCTGAAGTCAATGCAATTGCCGTCTGGTTTAGGCTGCAGAGTGATGGGAGATGTCCACTAACCGCCCCTTTCGCTATCAGCCCTCTCTCCAACATGTAGCCTAATTCTGCTCGAAGAGCCGGAAGTTTAATGGGAGGTACACGATAGGGCACTGATTTAAAGGGGGGGTGGTCTCCAACGTCGATATCGTGCACTGCATGAGTTGTGAGGCCTGGGTGCTCGGCAAAAACAGTGGGGTATAAACCGAACAGGTGCTGGATCGCTGCACGCTGTTGCTCAGGCAGGTGCTCAAGCGCTTCCACAGCCACCTGACTCGTGTTCCCCGCCCACTGATCCGCCGAGACATGACAATCCCAACTTTCCTCCACCTGTGCCTCACTGCCCCCCTCTCCTTCTCCACCTTGGCCGCTGCAGACCAGCACGGGGACAGTAGGTTGCTCAGGTGGGCGCCCCATGAACTCTTTCAACAGGTTCACATGACAGAGCTGATTCTTCTTCCTCCTATCAGGAGTAGCCACAAGGTAATCTAGGTCGGATAACTTCTTCACGACCTTGTAAGGACCGACATACTTGGCAGATAGGGGATGGCCTACTAAGGGCAACAAGACCAAAACCTCCTGTCCTACCACAAACTCCCGGAGCTTTGCTTTTAAGTCATATCGATCCTTCATCAAGGCCTGAGTACCCACCAAATTTCTCCCTGCCAACTCCAGGATTTTCAGCATCCTGTCTCTGCTCTCGAGGACATACTTGAGTAGAGAACATGGCGGCACAGTCCCTTCCCAGATCTCTCTCACCATGCTTAGAGGACCTCTAACCTGATGCCCGAAAACCAACTTGATGGGGCTGAACCCAAGGCTCTCACCAGGTACCTCTCGTGCCGCAAACAAAACGTACGGTACCCCCAGGTCCCAATCCTTGCCATTCTCTAAACAGTAGCACCGCAACATGTTTTTCAAGGTGGAATGCCATCTTTCCAACACCCCTTGACTCTCTGGGTGATAAGCTGAAGAGACAACCGTATTGATCCCATGTTGCTGCATAGTCTGTTTAAAGAGAGTGGAGGTGAAATTTGACTGAATTTCCTGCGGGTACCCGTATCTCGAGCAATACAACAGTAGGTTTCGCACAACAGTTTTAGACTTGCCATTTCTCATTGGGTATGCATCCGGGTAGCGAGTGGAGACGTCCATGATGGTTAGCAAAAATATGTTACCTGCACTAGTGGGAGGCAGAGGGCCTACCATGTCGATAACAACCTTGCTGAAGGGAGGACCGATAGCAGGCACTGGGTGCAACGGGGCCTTAGGTATGATCTGGTTCGGCTTACCCACCTTCTGGCAGGTGCTACACATCGCCACCCAGGCTGAGACTTGCGACTTAATGCCCGGCCACCAGAACAACCTTGCCAATGAGGCCAACGTTTTTGTCACCCCCACGTGCCCTGCTAGCGGAACATCGTGTGCCAATCCCAACAGGCTATCACGGCACTTTTCAGGTACTACCAACTGGTCGACCACTCCGACTCCACCATCCCAATTGCGTTTGGGATCAACAAAACGCCGATACAGAATGCCATCAACACGAAAGAAGTCTCCCGGCTTTGCATCCCTGTCCTCATTTAGTTCAATAGCCCCGTTCCCACAACTCTCAAGACTAGGATCTTCTAGTTGCATCCGTCGTATATCAGAGGGTGCCAACCTGTCCAAGTGCTCCTGGAGCAACTTGTGGCCACTCCCGATACTGGGTTGCTCAAGCCTAGTCTGTTTCACCTGGGAACGTTTCTGTCGCGGAGTGCCATCACACCCTACCATGTCACTAGGGGGGACAGGTTCTGGGGCCACTCCAGACCTCAAAAGTGGTGCAAGTACCGAGTCACCAAGGAGTGTCGCTGGGTCCAAACTCTTAACCCGACCACCAGCCTTGACTTTCTCCTTCCGACCCTTCCTCCGCTGGTCTGAAACCTGGGTACTAGGCTGTGACACCTGAGCGGACTGAGATCTGGTGACAGCACACGCCATCTGCTGCATCTGGCACCTCTCGAGCCACTCTTGCCCCTCCCTACTCGTGTCGGCTGCCCTCTCGGCAACGACTAAGGGTGGAACCTCGGAAGTAGGCACCGCAAAGTCGTTACCGAGAAGGAGGTCGACCCCCTCAACTGGCAATTTCTCTACAATCCCCACATCGAACTCCCATGTCACACCATCGACCACAAGCTCCACTCTCACCAGCGGGTAAGACCGCACAGCATTGATGCCTTGAACCACTACAACCCGAGCTGCATTAATAGGCTTACCAGTGAAGTTCTTAAGTAACGTCTGGGAGGCACCCGTATCACACAACAACTCAAGCCTATGTTCCACACCAGCCCACCTCACAGTGCCATGACCCCTATGACCACAAAAAGCATCTCGGACGGGTAGCGAGCCCTCCTTATGCTTCTTCACCGACTGTGACTTCGCAACCGACGATTTACCCCGGGCAAACGCGGAAGACCTCAAAGACACACCGATGTTGCTCACTAGTGACACCACTGCTGTAGGCTGTGTGCTCGGACATGAGCGCGCAATATGCCCCTTCTTATGACACTTGAAACACTCCACTTCGCTCTTGGACTTCCCCTGAGGTGGGGAAGGGCCCTGGCCTTTCTTTAACGGGAAGGGTTTCGACTTGGGATCAAAATTGGTACCAGTACTCTTAAATGTGTAATTAGTTGTGTCATTAATTCGGGGGGGTAGAGTGGTACGCCCCTTGTTACCTGCCTCAGCTCTCTGTGCAGACCCGCACCCACGAATCAATGACAACCTGAAGTCAGCCAGCTCAGCCGCCTCTTGCAGAGTTTTAGGTCGCTTCTCCTTAAGATTAAGAGTCAAGTCGCCACCAGTGCATTTGAAGAATTGCTCTAACAACACTAATTGCTTCACCGCATCAAAAGTAGTTGCTTTCTCCGACCTCAACCAATGTTCAAATGCATCTGACAATTCTCTGGCATGCTCCTGGAAAGTAGTCTCCTTTCGCTTACGAACAGCTATAAACTTCAGCCTATAAGCCTCTGGCTGTAACTCATACGCCCTCAGGACAGCCTCTTTCAACTCCTCATAGTCAACACAAGACTCTAGGAGTAAAGCATCGTACGCCTTGAGTGCTTTCCCCGTCAATCGTGAAGAAACAAGGGCTGCCCACTTCTCCTCGGGCCATTGGTGCTCCCGGCACTTTTTCTCATAACGGAGAAAGAATTCTGTAACTCCTGACTCATCAAACACTGGAACCAACTTTAGTAGATGCGACAGGGACTGGTCATGGGGTCGACCCCCTTGGACGAAACGGTTCCCCGTCACCTCTACACAAATTTTCTCTAGGTCAACATCGGTACAATACCTTGCAGACTCATACTTGAGCTCAGCCTCTCGCTGCTTGAGCTCAGCCTCATGCTTCTGCTGCTGCTGCCTGAGCTCAGCCTCATGCTTTCGCTGCTCGAGCTCAGCCTGTCGCTCCTGCTGCTTTAGTTTGGCGAGCTCGAGCTGAAACAACATCTCGGGAGACAAACCTGTGGGTGGAGTGGGTGCTACTACCAGGGACCCACCCAGTGAGTCACCTAGAGGCATACCCAACCGCCAGCAGACATCGGCCTGCGGGAACGTACTCGGCTACGGAAAACCGAGGGGGCGCCATGATAGGAGTTGAGTGGAATGGGGGCTGGGACGAAGGTGCCCCAGCTCCCGCTCCACCCGAAGCCTCATGCACCCCACCCAGCACACAGGTAACCAGCTCACTTCTTGACCAACCACTAGTGCAAGAAAACCCTAAGACCGTGGCTATACACTGCAGTACGTACCGGTCCAGCCCCGACACACGGTCCGCCGACACAGGCTCCTCCAAAAACCTCCGAGCATCCTCCTCACCGTTCACCACCCGAATGCCGTCAAACAACTCCACCTTCTCCACCTTCTCGCCTGTCTCTCGCACTGTGCCCTCACTATGCTAAAACCCGTCCAGTGACGACATGATGGAGTAAAAAAAAAAAAATTCCCAAGTCAAGACCAAAGTAGCCAAACTCTCGCATAGCTTTATTCACAAAAAATATTCGAAGATGTTTTTAAGTGCAATAATAGGTCACCAATAAACTCCAACAAGTTCCATATATCCTCAAAAACAATGTCCACTGCCAACACTGCGAGAAATAAAATCGAACCCAAAAATGGCGAATAAGATTTCTCCCCCAAAAAATCCTACAAAACTCAGTTCACTATATCCTGGACTAAGGTCGCCATTTGTTACGACCGGCACAACGAAATAAACAAGGGCACTTAATATTGGACTACAAGATAGGCTAGATCTGCAACAACGGTACGCTAATTCCAAACCCTTGAACTATTAAGCCGGTGAACGAAACACGTAAACCCTCCAGAGTTAATCTACTGGATAACGGGGTAACAATTAACTGGGTTAAGTGTACTTCTACAAAGGTTTGCCGGTGACGGCAAAGCTTACTCACATCAAGAGTAATTACGTTAATAAAAAGTTCTCAAGTAATAACAATGCTTAACCCGGGAACTGCGGGAAGACTCTTAAGAGTTCCCCCGGCGGACTGCGGGAAGACTCTTAAGAGTCAGAGAAAAAAAAAATCAACTTTAAACATCGAAAAAATAAAAATAAAAACAAAACATTTGCCCCTGGGCCATGCAAAATATCACTCCTCTACCTCCCCTCCTTCCCCACTTTCCTCCCCTCCTTCAGTTATCACCTATTTTCCCTGTTATTCCCTTATTCTGAGGTATATTTTCATGCTAACATTAGCGAGTTGCAAGCAGGGCATTGTCATCTCTGTTAGCAAGAGAGAGAGAGAGAGTATCGATCGACTGTGTCTCAGTGGCCTTGGGGGAAATTGGCGGGAAAGCAGGTTGCCTCACCCATACATTATATATCTCGCGGCCTGTATCTCCGATTTTGACCATGCAAACGCTGTTTTCACTCGTTTTATTGTTGTTTCAGGTTAATACCTTTATAATCAACCCATAATAGGCGTGTATGGATAAGTATTAATGCTATTTATGGTAAAATGAATATTTTAGTGATGGAAACAGCTCAAATACGTCAGCACAGGCGGACGTTTCTAATTACCCCCATGCGCACTTCTTAGGTTAAATAAACTATGACAAGATTTAATAAAAGATTATATGCTGACGTTATCTTTAGTGTGAGTCTGAACTCAACACTAAAACTCTTCAATGCTCTATGAAAACACTTGAAGTCTAGTCCTACAGCAAACAGATATGGAATCTTCTGAAAACGCCTGATGCTCTAAGATGCTCGTCGAATATAGAACAGGAATAATGCAGGGGGCAGGGCACCAAAGCGTGTATCTTAACACCTTACGAGCGGCCTATGCGGTTTATTTATGTGTACCGCACAGCGGGGTGTTTTTAGCCAAAATAGGGCTGTTTACGTGATAATTTTCATGCCTAAATAAGACCCAGAACGTAAAACAAGTACCTATCCCTGAAAGGGCATAAACAGAGCTTTCGAATGACACCATAACGATCCTTGTATGATGGATAGTTTTCTTGCAATAACCGTGCAACGCGAGTGCAAAAAGCAGGTAATTCGGTACTTTCGGTACATAATTGAGTATGTAGCGAGTGAGAGAGGGAGGAGGGAGCTGAGATTTGTGTCAGTAGGTTCGCCGCGGTGGTCTGGAGCAGTCATACGCTCGCTAGTCTCCTGCCACCACTTGTCTCTCTCTCTCAGCCACATTACGTGCTGAAATTGCCACTCGAGTTATGTCGAGCGCCGCCACATAGTCCAGCTTTATTTAACTCGACTTATGTTGCTCGCCGCTAATTATGGGTTAAATACACCAAAAAGTAGGATACATATATATGGAAACAAGAGAGTGCAACAGCTCTGTGACAGCACTAACAACAGCAACTCAAAAACAGTACTTCCTTAGTCAAAGTAACAGCGATACTGGGTTGTGCACTATGCATCAACCTAGGCTAAAACAATACGTGAATAATTTCTAAAGCATACGCGGTTAAAGTTAATAAACAAAATGCTGTCTTTCTTACTAATAAAGTCTAGCAGCGGCCTAAAGGTACAGGGAGCCTAGGCAGAGCTCAAGCATGCTCACAGCCTACTGTCTCCCCTGAACAGATTTCCCTTATCTTACGTTAAGTGACTAGGAGGCTCTCTTGGTAAGTCCAAATCTCAAGTATCTGGTCTTACCCTGGCGCTCCTCAAAGGTCAACAAAATGAGTTAGCAAGTATACAAGCAAGAGTAGGCAAAAGCCCTTTGCTTGTATACTGCTAAGCTCACAAAGGAAAAATATGCACAAGGGTGTACTACAGGCTACCTAGCTCCGTCGAAGTCATACAGGCTCTGACTTGCCATATACATAACACAGACAACGACCAAAGATACCCTCCACTGTCTAGCATTAAATAGTAATAAAGAACAACCAAATAATTAGAAGCACCCAACAATATGAATCCATGTGACTATGATTCTAATAACCTCTAAAGCTAGTGCAAAACATATATGTGAGAACAGGCGCTGGTAATACGACTGGCCAACTATGGAAGTCGTAGGCGAGAACCAGAAGGGATGGGTAATTGAATAAAGATAAGAATTATTGGAAAGAAGGAGTTCAGAGAGAGGCACAGCAGTAAAGGGGGTTAGATGTGGGACAGAATGCAGGGACTTGTAGGGCCGAGCGCGCGATACCATGTTCTGACGAGAGAGAAGGAGAGAACTACTGAGTCTGGTCACCAGATGGCTCTGCGACCAATCACAGGCCGCTATGTCACATGACAAGCAGACGTCATATGCCATGCCAGGCCCGCAGTCCAATAGCGAGCGGGCGGGCCCACCGAGCGAGGAATGCACACGTACATACGCACACACACTGCCTCACCGCTCTCCCCTCCGAGTCTCTCTCTCTCTCTCACGCGCTGCATGTTATAATCACTACCATGGATATAAAATACTTCTAAGTGTCACAGACAAGAATAAAGGCAAACACTGATCTGTCTGTGACAACATGAATACTAAGAAAGAAAGAATATCGTTCTACGATTATTATAGCCCATTTCACTGCCGTGGCAAGTGCTAGCGAGTCACGAGTACATTCTGGCAAGCTGGCCAGCGTAACACACACTACATCTGTCACTTTGCTCAAACAAAACATTAGACTCGACCCACTTGCAACAAGAAGACAACTGCACACAAAACAGATGTTATATAAAATCACTAACAACTTAGTAGACATAGACAAAGATATATATTTACACCCTACAAGTATACAATTTACGAGACGCAGCCACAACTTAAAATACCATACGTATCAGGCAAGCACTTACTTATTTAATTAGATAATCATTTTTTTCCCCGCAGCATCCAACAGTGGAACCACCTCTCATTTCATGTAGTTAATAGCCCCTCTTGATTCTTTTAGAACTATGATCACCAGTCATTACATCCCTAATCCTGATCCTCCTGATCCTATCCCCTACCACTAGTCCTAATGTACAACCCCCGCAATTCATGCCACCCGAGAGCGGCCCTCTGCGGGTCCCTCAACGTAAACGTAAAACATCCGTGCCAGCCCCGCCTTCCGGCAACTCCATTTTCATCATCATAGGGGGGAATGATGCAAATGAGCACACAGTAATAAACCAATTGGCGGCAGAAATTAACGAATTAGCAAAGAAGATCACCACTGCAAAATAATTGCAATTGAATCCAGAACGGCACCTACGGGTCTAAGTGCGGAAAAATATAACAGGATAAAACATTTTGTCAACCGCCATTTGAGGATGAAGCTGGCTTTCTCCAAAACGCGATATTTCCCGATGGAAATGTCCAAGGAAGAGCTGAGCTATGATGGTGTACACTTAAATCCCTGAGGTACCCATAAACTATATAACATGATCGTGAGTAGGGCAGCGCGATACTTTGACGAACAATAAACACATTGTTAGCCTATAGCCAATTTTCCACCGTCTAATAATTTGTTCGCAGTAATTTCGTAATTTTGGTAGGATGGGGTATATTAGACAAGGCTTTGGTTAATTTATTTCATCATCGTTTGTTTATCTTTAGATCGTGAATGAAGTTTGTTTCTCCTTAAATAGTGTAACATTTGCTATTATTTGGATCACCATGGACAATACTAAACTGAAAAGGTTAATGGCTGCAGCTAAAGGGGTATTACAAAGATCACAAAGGATATGGATCTGTTTATGAGGGACGCCACTGTCAATGAAATTATAACATTAAAGGTAAGCATTAACAAAGATTTTCACAGTATCTCATCCTTTAATATTAATTTGTTCAATTTATATGGTAAATTGATGAGCAATTCAATGAAGAAGTCGCTAATTACATGGCGTATGAAGTAAAGATCCATGGTATAGTAGCCACATTAGAACGTGGTAGACACTCTAAGAATATGAGTCAAGTTAAGCTAGAGAAATCTGTTGTTAAACTGCCAGCTTTAACCCTACCAGCTCTCTGGAATGGATTCTGGGAGTTGTTCCAGTGTTTGGTTTATGGGAAAAGTGATCTAACTGATATTCATAAGTTCACTTATTTGAAGGGACAATTAGAAGGAGAAGTTTTACAACTTATAACCGGATTTAACCTTGAGACCTCTAGTTATGCTCCTGCGATCACCTTCCTGAAGGAAACGTATGGACGAGCTGACCGTATCAAGGCTGCTCATGTCACTGCCTTTTGTAATATAGAATCCCCAAGGTATGATACCATCGATCGAAAGCAGTTTCATGCAGCGATAAAATGTGCCTTGAAGCCCCTGATAGCCACTAGCATCTCCTTAGATGAATTTTGTGCTGTATTGATGTACAATAAGATTCCATCTCCACTTAGGGAAACTTTAAGGCGAGAATTATAGGAGGACTGGCTAGACATAGACTCGGTCACGAAAACATTGTATGAGGAAATATGTACTTTCGAGGGTTTAGGCACCACTCATCAGAAGAGTTATAAGCCCACAGCTGCTTTTACAGTGCAGCATGGCAAAGGGACCCGACCAAAACTGAATACCATTAATTATGAAAAGGGTTGCAAATGTTTTGGTACACCAGGGCATTACTGGTATAATTGTTTTAAGTACAATTGGGGGTATTAAGTGTTGTCATAGATTCCAGTGGTTTTCGCTCAAAAAGTGTTATTGGTATCTTTATAGTTACTGGGAAAAGTGCTTATCCCTCAGTATTAGTCAAGTGTCCCAAACTTTGTGAAATATCTGACAACACTTATTAACCTCGACCGTACCCTAATCCACAGTAAAAACAAAATAAAGAGGCCCAAGGTACTGAAGGTTTGCACAGGTTGTTTGAGCAAGGACCATGGTAGGAATGGAGGAATGGGTGCACTAATGCCAAGGTTGAACCCTGTAACAACTGCAAAGGTGAACATTACCATAGTCTTTGCTCACATAATCTATATTTTATTAATTTCAAATAAATTAGGAATCGCCCAAGGTACAGTTGTCCACAGATGAAACAGAGACACCTTTGGTCTGTCCAAGACCTCAATAGTGGGCAGCACAATTAGTGACCATAAATTATCTGGTAACAGTGATGGTGTGGGGGTAGTAGGTGCATGAAGGTATGGGGTGGAGGGAAGGGGGGGATGGGGGGGAGGGTACAGGAGTGGGAAGGGTAACCAGCGGTGAGGTGGGACCAGGTGGGGGAGGAGGGAAGTGGGTGACCAAATACTTCACTGTGAAAGAATAATTAATTTTGTGGTTTGATCATTGTGTGGGATTATGATTGCAAATTATTGGAGTAGTGAGGTGTGTGTAGCATAAATAAATGTGCTACAGGCTGCCAACTTGCTCTCTCTCTCTCTCTCTCTCGCTCTCTCTCTCTCTCTCTCTCTCTCTCTCTCTCGCTCTCTCTCTCTCTCTCTCTCTCTCTCTCTCTCTCTCTCTCTCTCTCTCTCTCTCTCGCTCTCTCTCTCTCTCTCTCTCTCTCTCTCGCTCTCTCTCGCTCTCTCTCTCTCTCTCTCTCTCTCTCTCTCTCTCTCTCTCTCTCTCGCTCTCTCGCTCTCTCTCTCTCTCTCTCGCTCTCTCTCTCTCTCTCTCTCTCTCTCTCTCTCTCTCTCTCTCTCTCTCTCTCTCATATACAATATATATGTGAGATAGGCATTCAAATATATGATATCTCTAATGTAGTACTACTTCATATTTTATATCTGCATAGAGTGCCTGCTGAGTTTTGATATCGGGAATGGGGTATTGTTCAAACATGGGAGCGTCAGATACAGCTGAACTACCTGTTGGTTACCTAACAAGGGGAAATACACTAATTGTTATTATTTGTCAGTTGGTGAGTCAGTGAAACTTCCAATATTATAGTTAGTGTTTCATCATAATGGTGAGTGTATAGGTCATAGTAGTAACGAATGTATGCAATGCATAGGCCTATTTGGTGAATATAATACGGTATCAATGACACGCCAATTAAAGTGTTTTCCAAGTGTACCGGAGGTGTTATCAGTGTTGGCATTGCCACGGGTATATAATCGCTTTGCATTATATACGTCCATAAGAATTTAAACAATATCATATTATAAGTGAATCATCTATAAATAATCAATTTGTATTAATTTTACTCTAAAGCAAAAACGAGGATTCAAAGGATGACTAATATGTATTTACATAGCAATACGCCTGTTCAAGAAAAGCAACCAGTTATATATAATGTGTCAATACAAGCCTCAAAGTTTTGGTATAGAGGCGCAAAAGACCATGTCATAAAATAATATCCCCACATTGAAAACAAAGTTATATATATTGGCCAAACCTCTTGGTAGATATGCTTAACAATAATGACGCAGGGGTGGTGCAAGCTTAATATCAAATGAAAACACGATTATGCAGAACCTTTCCGGTATACCAGGTATTTTTGTATACGTTTTGACGGCATCAGTCGCAGTGAAAGCGTTAAATGAGATAGCGTTAGGGCCATTCCTTGCTACGGGTTCTAAGCTGTATACAGTTGGTTAGTGCCTCAGAGATATGAGGATACGCTTCTTCACTTATTATGGCATATAGTAAATGAGTTCATTCATTTTTGGCGGGACGTGTTGTAGTTGGAGGAGTAATTGAGATAGCCATTAGCGATTTTATAGATAAATAGCATTCCAAAACCGAGGAACATCCTATAATGCTCGTGAAATTAATGTGAAAAAGCTTACACGTATTAAGAAAGGGTTGGGAATACATTAAAATTAAAATACTGAATAGGATTGGAATAATTATGGTGAGCAAAAGATGCATGGTATATACAACTAGCAAAAGATGCATGGTATATACAACTAGCAAAAGATGCATGGTATATACAACTAGCAAAACGAAAATAATGCATTGTGCTGCTTTATGATATATAATTGTGTTTAAGATAATTAGAGAAATTCATAATATCATGACCTGGCAAAAGTAGACTTCGAAGGTTTTGAGATATAACTACTAACAATCTAGAGAAAGATGAACCAGGAGAGATACATAAAGCTTGATAAATTAACTTTAACAGATTATAGAAAACAGGGAGAGATTAACCCCTTCTGTACCGATGTGGTCTTTTTAACTTTACTCTGGCTACTATTAGACGATTGTATTGAGTTTCAAAAGGGCCTTCAACAATTAACAGGCTTCCAACTATCTCGCTTAACCCTTTTTACTACCACAGAACCTTCTTAAACTGAACAAAATCGTCTAAATAGAGCTAGAATAAAACTGCAAAGACGTCGTCGGTACAGAAGGGGTTAAGGGCGCAAAAGAGAAACGGGAACAACGAATTATCAGTCCTCATTAATAATTTAAATCCGTTCTCAAAAAAACAGGGTGAATGTTCATTTATGTGAATATATGACCTGTGATTTCGTATCATATTTAACAGTAAATGGTGAATGACATAAAGCTTAACAACAAGGTCAGTATCTAAAAGATGATTGAAAAGGAGGAGTTGCAGCATTTCCGTTTTAATTGTTGTCAGAATTTGTGTACGAAAAAACACACTTGGTATGGAATTTATCTCTAATTCAATACTTCTTTAGGTTATCAATAATACAATTTTGACAAATATTGCCAAACAATAATATAAGGTCCATTGATTTCTTAATATATTTAGTTACAAACCGACTTTACAATAGCATTATTGGTAACTAGATTTTAGACATCCTTATTTACCAATAAAGAGTGTAATCTTAATCTTACTAAATTATTGACTCACATAAAACCTGTAGGTCAAGACTGAAATAAAAGCATGGCCATATTATAGTTAGTAGATAATTTTGCTATGTGAGTTAGTGAGACTAAAGGCAGAACTGCCTGTGATGAGTGCCTCCCCCATAGTTAAAAGACTGACAGGGCCAAAATCAAGGAATGCTCGAGCCAAAATGCCTGGACACACAGAGTTTGAAGTAATTTAAGTTATAGGATGAGAGGAAAATGGACTCAGGGTAGAGCGTTCCAGAGCTCAGCTGTTGAATAGGAGAAAGATTGGGAATATTGCTTCACTCTTGGGTTGGAGAGTTGCAAAAGGTAGAGGTGGGACTGTGTTGGAAAACGGGTTCTACGTACTCTTCGTAGAGGAGGTGGTATACATTGAGAGAGGTCTGAGGAACACTGATTATTGTAATATCGGTAAAATAGCGAGGGAGATGCAACTTTGCGGCGAAGAGAGAGAGATCGCAGAGAGTCAGGGAGTGGACGTGAGTTAACCCTTTCACGCACATATGACGCAGAGGTTGCCAGATTAGCAATAAGAAATAGAGTTCTTACACTCTTATAATTACCTCTCCAAAATTAGTTTTCTGCCCACAGGTAACTCAAAGACAACTGCAGAGGTTGAAGTAACTAAACTAAAGGTTTCTAAATACCCCTAATGGTAACAAATGCTTTAAAGTATCCCTAATAGGCTCAAAATCGCGTCATATATCGAAGAGGGTTAATAAGACAAAATGTTTTTTCTTTCTACTTTGTCAAGAAGTGCTGTGTGAGAGGATCTTCCCCACACATGTGAACAATACTCAATGCATGGACGCACTGTGCCTCTGTACAAAGCAAGAAGCTGTGCCGGGGTAAAAAAAAACCTGGAGGCGATTGAGCACACCCAGATTCTGGAAAGCTGTTTTAGCAAGGCTGGTAATATGATCATTTCCAAGTGAGATCAGAAGAAAAGGAGACACCGAGAATACTGAGAGAAGATGAAGGGTTGATTTGTGTATTGTTGAAGTATAAGGGAAAGTCCTGTGGGAGGTCTTGATGGGTAGATAAATGGAGAAATGGGTTTTGGAAACACCAAGAGCAACAATATATTTTCTGCCAGAATGGGAAATGTTGATAGGTCAGAAGATAAGTGTTTTATGGCATCTTCACGTGACTGTTTGAGGGATTGTTTGCTGGGGGGTTCTGGAAAAATAGTAGAATAGTGTAAGGTAGAGTCATCAGCATATGAATGAATATCTGATCGTTGATAGGTTGAGGAAGTGAAAGATGGTCGTCCACTACTGCAGCTATGGAACTGCCAGGAAGGAAAATAGAGATAAAGTCACAAATTGAGGGACAGAAACTAAAGGAGGGCATTTTAGATATTAGAGATTTGTGCCATACTCTATTAAAGGCCTTAGATATGTCTAGCGCAATAGCAAAGGTTTCATCGAAATCCTGAGAGGAGGATGACCAAAAGTTAGTAAGATATGAATAAGATATGAAAGAAGATCACCAGTAGAGCGTTCACTAAGGAAGCCATACTGGCGATCTGAAAATAGATTATATGGGCAGAGAGATGCTTAAGAAATGTTGAAGTAAGAATAGTTTCCAAAACTTTGGAGATGCAAGAAATGAGAGCAATTGGACGATAGTTGGAGGGTTGAGAACGATCACGCCTTCTTTGGGATAGGTTGAATGATAGCAAACTTCCAACAAGAAGGGAACACATTAGAGGAGAGACAGAGACGGAAGAGCTTGCCTAGGCAGGGAGTCAGCACGAAAGCACAGTTTTTTAGTACAACAGGAGGAACACCATCACGCCTTCTTAGTATTAAGCCCAGAGAGGGTAGAGAGCACATATTTAAAATATATTTGGATATTAGGTTTAATTAGGAGAGAGGGGCTTGGAGAGGGAGGAATAGCACCGGAATCATCCAAGGTGGAGTTTTTAGCGAATGTTTGGGTGAAGAGTTTAGCTTTGTCAGAGGAAGAAGTGATGGTAGTGCTGTCAGAGTGGAAAAGGGGAGGAAAAGACAGAGAAGAACAATTGGTGGAAAGGTGTTTGGCTAGATAACAGAAAGCTTGGGAAGAGCTTAGAGATAGTTCAGAGATAGGTAACCTGACCAAGATTCGAACCCACTCACTCCAGGTATATTTGGAAGAGCTGGGCACCATAACCACTCGGTCATGAGCATATGGCTGAGTGGCTATGATGCTCAGCTCTTCCAAATATACCTGGAGTGAGTGGGTTCGAATCCTGGTCACGATAGCTCTCTCCCAACCTGTCCGACATTATCATTAGATATTGAATAGTTCAGTGCATTTTATATAGAATCGATGAAAGAGTGTTTGGTGAGTTGAACAGATTTGGCTTGATTCTGGGCAGAAACATAGGAAAAATTAGATTTTTGGGTTTGAAGGTGTTGGTACCGTTTGAATGCTTCATCCTTATTGAGGACAGAAGTAGAACAAGCGTAAGTAAACCAATTTTGTTTTATATTAGTCTGAGGGAAAGTATTCTGAAAGTAGTCTGAGGGAATGTATGCCTCCATGCCCGAGACGATTACCTTGGTAATGCGTTCAACACTCTCCGAGGGTCCCCGGCAACGGAAGCAAAAATCATTCCATGGGAAATTAAAGAAGTACTGCCGAAGAGCCTCCTAGTCGGCATCGCCAACGTGCTACAATTGCCGCCGGCTGGCTAGTTCGGCTCAATCAGGTGGCCGTACTGGAGAGATAGGACAGGTAAGAGAGATAGGTAAGAGGAGCCCAAATGAGGGAAAAGATCGACAGTATAGAGGAAGGGTTAGAAGTTAGAAACAAGTCAAGAATGTTAGGCCGATCTCCGAAGCGATCTGGAATACGGGTGGGTTGCTGACCCAACTGCTGTAGGTCATTTAGGATAGAAAAGATATAGGCTTGTTCACCAGGTTGGTCAGTGGAATGAGAGGAGAGCCATTGGCGGTGGTGAGCGTTAATATCTCCTAAGATGGTGATTTCTGAGTAAGGAGAGATGGCTAGGATGTGTTCCAGTTAAGAGATTAGATACTCAAAGAATTTAGGAAAGTCAGTAGAGTTAGGGGAAAGATAGACAACACAGAATTATTCAGTATGAGAATGACAGGATAGTTTGAGCCATAAAGTGGAGAATTCAGAGAAGTCAAAATCGGGAACATAAGAGCCAGTGAGTTTGCTGTGCACGTATGCACAGCATCCGCCTTTTGCTTTGAAAGTAGGATAGAGAAAGTAGGAGGATACAGAGAAGGGGCTGCTGTCAGTTGCATACAATTATGTCTAAGAAAATGTGGTAGTATTTATTTTACAAAATCAAGGAACTGCACTGCAAATACAAATAGTGTAGTGTGTAAATATAATCACGTCGACCCAGTTTGCTATAACAGTAAAACTGCAGGCTAAAACATACAATAAATATAGCAAAGATAAATAGGTAGATAAACCTTCTTCATTTACTGTAATACTGTATATATATAATTATATATACAGTATATATATATATATATATATATATATATATATATATATATATATATATAGGAGGAAAAGAATGACGAGGGACGTAACAACCAACATCTTTATTACACACATTTTCAAACGTTTCGACATATAGTGTATGCCATCATCAGTGACCTAAAAGTGAACAAAAACGAAAACATTAATTTATTGAGGGATATAAAGTCTGTAGATTTAAATCTGAGCAACGCTAAAACCTAAAACAAAATAAAATAAAAGGTATAGATACTAAACATTTAAATTTGAAAATATATGGGGGATTAGGCAACACTTAAGGGGAAAGCAGAGTCGAAATATTGAGTTTAGGTTGAATTTTCTTAATGTGAAGGGATTCTAAAATTCTCAAGTTTATAGAAGAGCAACTATCAATGATTTTAAAGTTGTCCTTGTTTAGCGGAATTTTACATACCTTAGTGCAATGGTCCCTCACAGCAGAGTGAGGAGGGTTTGTGAATAGTTGACCCGTCCTGTAAGACTGACCTAAATGCTCATCAACTCGAGTCTTAAGTGAGCGAACAGTGCTGCCCACATATCCCGCTTGGCAACTGGGACAATTAAAACTATAAACAATTGACGAGCGTAGGTTATCTGGCAGGCGGTCTTTAAAATAAAAAAAATTACCAATTGTGAACTTATTAACAGGTATGAATTTAAATATCTTGTCTGGGTAAAATTTAAGTAAGGTAATCTCAAGAGACGTTATTATTTTCTTGGTCCAGTCACCTAGATAAGGAATGCAAAAATAAATAACCTCCTTACTTGCTGTGGGAATAGACATATTGGGTTGGAATTTCTTGTTTAGGAATCTGCCTAGTTGTTTATCAAATAATGATCCAGTATATCCATTATTACTAAAATACTTCCTCAAAAAGTTAACTTCATTATGGAACATAAAATAATTAGATGAGAGGCTAAACGCTCGATGGAGGAGAGTCTTGATGCTATTTAGTTTAAAATTAAAATGACAGTAACTGAAAAAAACTAGTGCCTAAACCCGAGAAGGTTGGTTTCCTAAAAATCGAGAGAGTTAAACCGCCATTCTTCTTGTTAATTGAAAGGTCTAAAAAGGGGAGTTTGGAATCATTTTCTTCTTCCATGGTAAAAGAAATGTTATTATGTTGTGAATTAAGGTACTCTAAAAACTTAACAGCGTGACCTTTTTCCTGGAAAAATACTAGCGTATCATCGACATAGCGACGATAGAGAAGTGGTTTGAAGGCAATGGGACAGTTGTTAATCCAGTTGTGTTCATGGAAGCATAAGAACACATTAGCAAGAGTGGGTCCCAGGGGAGATCCCATGGCTACGCCATCGATCTGTTTGTATAGATCACCATTAAATAGGAACATGTTATCTTTAACACAAACTGATATTAAATTCTTAAAAACTCTCTTTGTCAATCCTATAAACTTATCGACTCCCGAAAAAGCTAAATTTGCACATATATCAATTGTTTCATTGAGTGGGATATTCGTAAAAAGTGACTTGACATCATAACTAACCATAAAACATGACTCAGGTAATTTATAATCTGACAAATATTGAGCTAGATCGTACGCATTCTGAACAGTATAGTCATTGGTTGTGAAAGGACTCAGGATAGGTACTAAGAATTTTGACAATTTATATGAGGCTGTATTATATGCTGCCATGATCGGTCTAAGGGGGATCGAAGCTTTATGGATCTTGGGGAGACCATACAAGATTGTAGGGGATGAACCAGTATGCTTAAGGGATCGGGATTCAACGAGATCAATGGCGTTCAGGGAAACTAAATTGTTCACAAAGCGTGAAACTTTATCCTCTATTTTAGTCGTTAGTTTGTGGATATCTGAATATATTAGCTTGGTGAATTTAGAGACGTCTTGTATAATATCCTTCATCTTCGAAATGTAGTCTAATTTATTAAGCAAAACTACGCCTCTCCCTTTGTCAGGTTTACAGATGACCAGGTCCTTTCTACTACCAAGTGACTTTAGCAGCTTCAGATCAGAGCGAGATATAATAGGGGAAAACACTTTGTAAGACTTGACACCATGAAAATGATACCTAGCAATATTATGAATGCCTTGTACAACGTCACCAAACTTATAGCTATGGGGTAGTTTAAACTGTTTTAAGCGTGTAACTATACTCTCAAAGTCCAAAAAATACTTGTAGAAGGAAGGTTTGTAAACAGGCAAGCCAAAATCTTATATATATATATATATATATATATATATATATATATATATATATTGTTTCAAAGAAAATTAGATATACAACCGACAAACAGTTTGTGCTTATGTTCAAGTAGCGAGAGAGAAAGAGACAGAGAGAGAGAGAGAGAGAGAACTAGAGAGAACAAGTTGCCAGCCTGTAGCGCGTTTATCATGCTACACACACCTCTACCTAATCTTATCAAGGTTTATGGTATTATGAGGCTCTGCGAAGATGTGTTTTCATAGTTTAACCCGTACAGCCCCAGCGACGCGCTTGACGCGTCGGCGATGTATGTAACGCACAGCCCCAGAGACGCGCCTGGCGCGTCACCCTAATTGCGCCGACCGTAACCTCAGGTGTAGCCACTCAAGAGGGCTCAGATTTGTATGGGAACTGTGTACGTATCCCACGCAACCGTGCCGATGGTTGAACACTCTCAAAGTCCACGTGCGTGCGCGTGAGCGTGCAATAACCTGTTTTTTTTGGGTAATTGCCTTAAATTTTTTACTCTTGTATAATACGTTTTCGGGGGCTCTGTAGGACCATTCTTTAAGCTTTTTGAGCGGTTTTTCGTGGTTTTTTCTTCATTCCTAACCCATTCGCTATTGTTTCTGGAATAAAAAAAAAAATTGAAAACCGGCCGGGTTCTGGTGAACAAACATTACAATACTAGCCGGGGCTGGACGGGTTAATATTTAATGTATAAGAATTTGTTATATTACTATCACAATCGAAGGTAGGTAAGTGAGATGTTAGACAACTTATTTATTATGCCATTACCAGAGTTTAAATTAATTGTTCTTCATATAATAATTCACACTCCAGCTACAGGTTTATTTGTCATCCACCACCACCTACCCCTATCCTGCACTACTGCTAGGTTGCCCTCTATAGTTTGTCATCCCCCACTTTGTATCTTGATATCTTTATGCATGTTCTGTCTCGTGCTCATCTTCTACCTTTAATGTAACGTTTTTCCCATAGCTTCATATCTTTCTTGAATTTGCCTTACTTACCACTGCCGCTTTAATCATGAGTTTTAGTGTCACATAGTTTTCATGGGCTTGGTGCTAGTCCTTATAATAATACAAACAATAATAATGCCCTCTCCCCTCCCCCATCTTGAGGTAAAACCACAGTTTCTGTTTCAATTTGCTACAACTTTAGCAGTATTATGTTTCATTAATACCAGCAATCCAATACTTTGCAATCATAATACCACAGAATATTCAAATCACAAAATTATGGTGTTCACAGGCTCATTGGGAGACACGACCTATGATGAAGGCTATTGTTGTTGACATCCTCCCTAGTTATTGTGCCCACAAAGGACTGACAAGTTTCCCAAACAGAATATACGGTTAGCTGACAAAGACTTTCACTCAGACAGTAGGCTGAAATGAAATGTTGATAGGAGCGGAGAACTATTATAGGTTTATACATCCAGGGAGTAAACGTATAAATAACCTAGTTCTATGCCCACAACTTATGGGTATGCACTGAGTGGTTCGTTCCGTACACAAGAATCCACGACCAATGTGGAAGTGGTTACAGTTCTAAAAGTTGCAACTAGTCCAGTGGATAATTACCTACATGACAGTCAACCCTACCGGGAAATACAGGACATTGTAGCACTCGACCAAATAAATACCTCATCCGAGGAAAATAATTTAGAATATTGGTTAATTATGTCCAAATTTGAAGAATCCATTCTGTATGATAGTGATAATAATCAGTATATTGATCAGTTACCCTGGAAGAACAAAAACACATGCTTCCGACTAACTATGGGTTAGCATTAGGTATATTGAGGAGCTTACAAAAGAAATTTGCCAGATCACCAGAATGTTTTGAGCAGTATGGTAATGTAATCAAAGATCAAACCGCGACAGGATTTATAGAGAAAGTAAAGCATGGTCCGGTTAGTTCCCCTGTGCACTATTTACCACATCATGGTGTGCACAAGGACAGTCAGACCACTCCCGTTAGGATAGTCTCTGATTGCTCTGCAAAGACCAGCCCCAGTACAAAGGAAATACAAAGTAAATCAAGCAACAACAGGTCTAGTGACCCCTCTAGGCTGCTTGTCCTCCAAAAAAATGAGGATCAAGTTTCCAAACAGTGGTTTAGATTGGGTAAGGGAAATTTAGAAAGGAAACTAATGCCCTGGAACTAATGTCCGTGGCAGGATTAGGAAGTTATGGGTTATAAACATAACACAGTTATACGTGATTTTTCGTATATCCGGAAAAAGAGAGTAAAGTCTTAGTAATAAATATACGCAATAATCCTTGATGAATCTGAGGGGGGAATACAATAAAGTTTTCATTTACAAACAGTAAGAATCAACGGTGCTGCAGTCTATAACGTCTCTGGGAAGCCCATTCCACAAGTTGACAACTCGATTAAAGAAGAAATTCTTAGATTCGTGTGAGTTAAAAGATTTACCAACAATTTTGCAACCGTTTCCTATGTGTAATTAGATTGGTCGATAGTGAAGTACTTAATACAGTTCATATTTTTGATGTCTTTGATGATTTTGAACACTTGACTTCTCTTAATCTGCCTTGGGTAAAAGGAAATCAATTTAATTATCTAAGACGCTCCTCCTATGTTTTTTTGTTTAGGCTAGGTATCATTTTGGTAAATCTATGTTGAACTCGTTCTAGCTTGTCTATATCTTTTTGGTAATGAGGACACCAGGATTGAACGCAGTTTTCCAGAAGAGGGCGGACTAAGGAATTGTACAGAGTTAGGATAACACACTGTCTTGTATTCCATGCGCTTTTAGTTTTAGCAGTAAACGTTTGTGGGGAACTTTGTCAAAGGCCTTTTGAAAATCAATGTTTATATTATCTACAGCTTTACTCTCATCATACAGGTTAAGGATACCGTGGAAGAAGTCTAACAGGTTGAGGGCAATCGGTACTAGATAGGACAAGAATTGCTCACAAGGTGATACAAACATAAAACTTTCCACAATACATCACAAAGACCTATTTTACAATTTCAGGGCAGGAGCCACCAAGATTTCAGTGTTCCATAGCAACGGTTGCTAGGCAAATCATTTTCCTTAGCAACCGGCAGCAACAATGCAGTTTCTGGAAAACTGTGAGGTGCTATGGTTTTTTCTCAACTCCTTGTTCTAAAAAACATGTAGCATTGCATTTGGAGATCATATACAAGAATTATGTGGCATAAAATCCAATTTAGGGCAAGTCAGGCTATAAAAATGCCACTCCTAAAGCTTCAGACACTGTTGTTGTCACAGTCACTTTTGCATTTGCAGTAGGCTGTGCATTTTAGATGCGCATCAACACATTTGCAGTCTGTGCATCCTCCTCGGCAAGAACACTTCAGTAGTTCTGGGCAGGTTGCACTGGCTTCGGGCAAGTTAGACCACAGAGGCCTCCACTTTTCTGGGCAAGTCCATCCCCACTCACTTGGAGAGGGCAACTGTCGTTCTGGCACCGTGGTGCAGCCCCAGTGGTGCCCACCTTGTAGTACTGCCCTCTTCATGTGTTGCTGTAGAGCAGCCTTGGTTGGAGGTAGACATGATATCTGACGTCCTTTGTGGATGAACAGATTCTTTCTGACTTCATTGATGGAACGAGAAGTTGCTGTCCTGTCATAGAGTCGAATGGTGAAGTACTCCAGAGAAGCCTCAGTCGCTTCACCAATTTGTTCAGGTGCATTGTGCAGCTCATAGAATGTCGCAGTAAATTCATCATGTGCCTCCCACACTTTCCATGCAGTCTTCTTTCCCACCTGGACCAGATGGGACACGGTATCACAACCTGTAAAAGCATGGAACACAGGCAGTGCCAAGGATCTTTCTGTGCCAAGTGAAGCACATATTTCATGAGCTGGGATGTACCTAAAGTCCTTCCACAACCAAAGGCAATCCAGAGTTCTATCTGCTGTCTCTGAGCCAGCTGCTGTACGACTGCCACTGCCAATACTACCACGTCAGTGTCCACAGTTCAAACAAGGATCTTGTGGAAGCCCTGCATAAAAGCATCACTGACATGCACCATGATCCTCGAGTCTGCCTCCTCATGTTGCTGGTGGTGTCTCGTGTAGGTAAGCATAGCACATTGGCACCATCAGTAACAATGAGAGTCTGGTCTCCTGATGCATTTTCCAGCAGTTCCTTGTTCAGGAATGTAAACAGGTCTGTCTTGTTGTTGGCCAAGCAAAGGAACTGCTGCCAGTTCTTTGGTGTTGGGGTAGACGCCCCAATTCGTCTGCGCTGAATAGGACCAGTGACACGTTGTTCTCTTGTCTGTGA
Source organism: Paralithodes platypus (assembly GCA_032716605.1). Classification (NCBI taxonomy): domain Eukaryota; kingdom Metazoa; phylum Arthropoda; class Malacostraca; order Decapoda; family Lithodidae; genus Paralithodes; species Paralithodes platypus. The sequence continues at coordinate 14,796,666 of CM064527.1, read as the reverse complement.
CTTGAGGCTGTTATCGAAGTACTGGTCCCAGACAACATCCACTCTCAGAGCCTGACTTTGAGCATTGTTTATGTATGGAAGAAAGACCTTGGCAGCATAGTCTCCAAATGTCTTGCAGCCCTCAGGTCTAAGAAAGTGAACAAGTGCCGCACCATCCATGATTCGCACTTCAGTCTCTGGTGTCACATCATTTGATGACCCTACTTTCTTTTCAAGACATTCTATGAGATCAGACTTCTTCCCTGGACGTAGCTGCCCATAGGCAGACAGAGATGGAGGAAATGGGAGGTTTTCATGATTGAAGAAATTGTTCAAGTCACCTTTCCTTGTCTGACATGCAACATACAGACTTGCAAACAGCGAAGATTCACTTTTGAGGAGACTGACTTTGTCCCCTGATTTGTTTGATCGTTTGCCTTGGACATTGAACAGTACCACCTTGTTCCTGGTAATTGTTGCTGTGATTGGCTTAGTATTTGTTCTGAGCCGCTCTTCCACAAATGTTGCATACTGCTCCTGACCCTTTGATGAGAGAGTGGTTAGACACTCGACTGACTGCTCATTCATGATGTCCTTTGTATGGAGTCTGAGAAGGTCCTGCCCTTCCTCCTCAAATGGGCTCCCCATGTCCTCCATTACACTAACTACCGCCTGAACCTGTCCAGCAAACAACTTCTGGGTTGACCGGGTTTGTTCATGATGGTTTCTTTGCCCAGAAATTTGTTGTTTCCCTACCATGGTCGCTTCAAACTCAGAAATTACTCTGACAAGTTCTGGTTCTGCCACTGCCCATCTCAAGAGGGAGTTTGTATCCTGGGTAAGCCTGATGATTCCGCCTTCATCCTTCATTACCCCATTGTTTTGTTCATGGCAGTGATCGACAGCAATGAGGGAGAATTTTCTCTTGGATTTTGCCACAACAAACTTGCCTTGCTGAAATTCTTTGGCAACATCTGGATGAGTGTGAAATAGACTGCTCATGTCACGCACATGTACGGACATCCAACGTGCGTAGTGGGTGTGGTTGAGACTGAAGAACCAAGGTGTCAATTTCTTCAATGTATCCACATACAAATCAAAGTCACCAGTACGTAGTGATCACACAAATGTGAACAAGAGAAGTTCCAGCTCTAGACTCGTATGCCAGTACATGAACTGAGGACTTTCAGCTTTTCGCCGTTCACACCATGTGCTGAAAGTGTCTGTGGATTCTTCGGAATTGTTTGCAACATATCCATCATAAGCCTTCTTGAGAAGGATGTACAATGCACATGCAGTGACTTGGTGAGCATGACGGGTTCGAGTCACATGTGATGCCTTCAGGAAGGACTCAGCAATGCCTGGTGTGGCAACATCAGCTTCCTGGAGAACTTCCACCCAACCACTTCCATCAAGCCAATGACCCAAAGCTTTCAAGCCTGTCATTTCAGTGTGTAGACCCCCCATAAGCATTACAAACTTGTCCTCACCATACAGTTCGGACATATTCCATTGCAGCTTCTTCAGTGTAGCATACAGAGGTTGGTCCCCACTAATCACTGGAGTCTGGCCAGGGTTGAGGTGATGAACTGCTGACTTAACCACTTCCATGCAATGCCGAAGCATAGATGGTGAGCTGGCTTCCTCAACAAAGAGAGGCATCATGGCATTCACAGATGGCAGAATGTCTGGGTCTGGCACTCTGCTGGCATGGTATGCTGCCCAAGACAAAGTCGCCTCTGCTGATATGTCATCTGCATGATGTTTCTCAACATGACTCAGCCAGTCATATTCCTTGTCCATGTCCTTGGTCAAAGGGGTGTTGGAAGAAGCCAGGTCTGCAGGGATGGGTGGGACAAAGACGTCATTTTTTGGCAACCGTGTTGGTTTCAGTTCAGTGTACGAAAGGGGCAAGTCGCTCATTTTCCTCAACCCCCTCTCTTGAGTTATTGAATTAGTGAATCCTTGGCCATTGTCACTGTGGCACTGGCCATTTCTGTGAATATTCAGTACGTCTTGACTATCACTGTGCGCAGATCAAATATATCAAACTTGCTGAAACTGGAAACAAAATATGATTAAGGCCGAGGGTTTATCCTTTTACCACCTTTATCAAATACATCTGTTGCACACATTCCTTTATGGGATACAACTAGGTTCAGTTTCCCTACACCTAGCCCGATCGTTCATCCAGTGCCATTTAAGTCCCGTGCGATCTGTACACCTTCCGGGTAATTCTTAAGCCCCGTTACCCTTGGCTCGGCTCTCCCGCGCTGGCACATCCTGTCAATTCAGGCGCGGCTATCTAACTACATCTACCAACTACAAACTACAGTTTAGTAGCTAGTGGATTTGGGGCTGTTAGATAGCATTTGGGACACTGATCTAGATATACTAGTACTTATTAAAGTACTAGTATATCTAGATCAGCTGGCACTGAACCCCATGCTGAGTTACACAGCAGTGATGTCACCAGTGTGCCCTGGTTGTGTGCTGACATTCACTCTATTATATAGATATATATGCTTTTATACATCTTTTGAACCATTTTAGGAGTGAATATAGGAAAATAAATAAAAGTATAAAGTCATAACACTTCATAGTAGTTCAGAAACTGCATCGTTGCTGCCGGTTGCTAAGGAAAATGCTTTGCCTAGCAACCGTTGCTATGCAATACAGAAATCTCGGTGGCTCCTGCTCTGAAATTGTAAAGTAGGTCCTTGTGAACATTTCCGGGAAGTTTCATGCTTCTATCACCTTGTGAGCAATTCTTGCACCCATTTCCTTGACTCCTTTTTTTAATATCGGTGTTACGTTGGCTAGCTTCCACTGATCAGGCATAGTTCCAGACTGCAAGGATTTATTGAATAGCAATGTCAGTGGTTTGGAGAGCTCATCCTTAGCTTCCTTTAGTACTCTAGCTGAGATTGTATCAGGTCCAGGCGTTTTATTTACCTTGAGTTTATCTTAACAATTCAATACTTCTCTCTCTCTAATGGTGATATTGCTTAGAACATCAGAATTATCAATCTGAATCGGCGATGCTGTAGGGATATTACTGAGGTCTTCTGTTGTATAAACTGATGTAAAGAAGGTATCGAGGGCATTACTCTTTTGTACTTCGTCTTTGGTGTATTCTCCATTTCCATCGACTAACGGTCCAACAGTTGAAGTAACTACTTTTTTCTTTCTGATATAACTATAGAATTCTTTCGGGTTTGTTTTACTTTGATTCGCAACATGTAACTCCAGGGTCTTTTTACTTTGCTTAATTAACTTTTTGGCTCTGTGTCGTAGTTCTATAAATTTCACCCGTTGTTCGTCATTTTGTGAGGATTTTAATTTATCATTAGCAAACTTTTTAGCAAGCAGACAGTCTGAAATATCTTTATTCCACCATTTGGGCTTATCAGTATGGCCTGTACGCTGTATTTTCGATGGCATGCAGTCTTGCACTGTTTTTAGGTAGGTGGTTGCATATAATTCCCAAAATGTATTTATGTCGTTATTGTTAATTAGAATGCTCCAGTCAGTTTCTTTAAACATAGTTCTAAGTTTATGAAAGTTTGCTTTCTTGAAATTAGGGACTTTCTCGATGCTGCTATTTGGTTCGTTACTAGTAAACTTTAAACTGAAAGTTATTGTACGATGGTCGCTGTTACTGAATTCATCACCAACATTCAAATTCTCTATTAATTCTTCTTTTGTTGCAAGTACAAGGTCAAGAACGTTATTACCACTAATCGGCGATCGAACAAATTGATAGAGTGAACTCTCTTGCAAGTTCGCATACAAGTCATGTCCGGAGTGTGAAGTAAGAGTATCGCCCCACTTGGTCACAGGTAAATGAAAGTCGCCAAAAATAACGATATCTTGTGAGTTTCTTACATCTGCAATTTGTTCGTAATTTTTTTGGTCAGTTTGCACTGATTGAGCTGGAGGTCTGTATATTAATGCAAGTATTATTTTTGTAGCTTTATTATTTTTTAATAGCACAGAGGATGTGTCGACATTCACAATTTGAGGTTTTGACAAGAGGGTCGGGTTAAGACTTTCTTTGATATAAAGTAAAACGCCACCTCCATTTCTATTTATTTGGCTTTACTCAAACATTACATAACTGGGAAGTGAATACTCTGCTAAAAAGTCTCTGTCTTCTGTATTGAGCCAAGATTCTGTTATGCCAATCACGTCATAATTTTCAGTAAACACTAGTTCTTCTAAATCTGAAAATTTATTGCGTATGCTACGAAAGTTTGCATAGAAAACCTTTAAAGTTGCGGTTTTAGAACTCGCAGAACGCTCTTTAATCAAATTTTTGGTTCTGGTCGGATCTACATTTACATTAATGGCTGTCCACAATCCTCGTTCGTTATCCCTGGCGGTTTTGAATTTGGATCTTTTTGACGGAGCTTTATCCAAATTTATGGTTCTTGACGGATTAGCATTTAATTCCTTCGCAGGTTGCCGTTGTCGTGAATCCTAGCTGGTATATATACCATAGTTTGAATTTCCCGGGTTCACGACAGCTGGTTCCTTTTTGTTTATACGCATTACTTTATTTATCTTTGTGGATAAATATTACTGTGGTTGCACCAATTATATCTTAGTTTATTTTCCCTTATTATTTAATCACGGGGGACGATATAGAACCCTTAAATATATTTTATATTGTCACGATAAAAGGGAATCTCAGACACACTTGACACAGACTTCACCCGGCCAAGACAGACCGCCAGCTGCTGCCACATAACAACAAAACATCCCTGATATTCACCTACCGACATGTCCATCACCTAAGCTACACTCTTTGCATCACAGCTAAGTTCCTTTAATACTAGAAGTACTTCATAGATATTACTGGGACTACCACAGATAGCCTACATATACAATTTAACACGTAAGTCTACCGCCGACCGGTATCATTTTTATAGCCTAGGCCAATTCATCTTTCCAGGTTTAATTATTTAATTTATATCCGTTTCTCCTCTACCCCCTAGGAATAATAAACAGGATATAATTGGTGCCGTGTAACCAGGATACTAGGCCATCTGTTATACATTGATAGGAATTGGGGGGTATTAGGCCTGACTTGTCTGCCTTTGTGTAGAGCTGGGCGATCCAGTGGACAAATGTTGAGGGGCGCATATGTCCAGGATTTTCCGCTGGACCGTCCAGTGCAGTGCCCTGCTTTTATTTGTTAAGCAGTTCTATAGACCAGGGGCAAGGGTGGACACTGTCAGGCAGACCTCAGCCTGAGTTAAATGTGCCAGGGAGCCGGAAGGTATTAGATAGGCTACTGAACAGAGCGCATGCCTTCTTTGAGAAGAAGGACAGGGCCGAGGAGGAGCAGTCGACGCAATAGGCTAAATCTAAAGACTATGATGACGGCTGCGGCTGTTCCTCCTTCTGATCCTTCTTTCACTTTCTTTTCCTTTCTTTTTCAGGCATTAACTTTGTAATTTGTTAAAATTTAATATAGGCTAGTAAAGTAAATATTGTAAAGTAGAGTAATATGACATAGGGTAATTTTCCTTTTCTTTGATCATTTGTAAACTCACAGGGGGCACGCGATCTGCTTGCTTCAATTTGCTTGGTTGCTGTCGTCATCAATGTAAGTAGGTTAGCCTAGGCTTAGAATAGATTAGAATAGGTTAGCCTACAGTGACGATTAGTATTGTTGTTCCTTAAGCTTTAGTTACCGTAAACTTTTTAAGAATGGAGGAGAAAATAAAGTCATTGCGGCGGTTCAGGGCCGCCAAGAAGGGAGGGATTACTAAGCTTACCTCTAATCTGTCTGAATTTATTGAACATGCTGCTACACTGCATGATGTAAAGGGTGTGAAAATCACTTTATAAAAGGCCCTAGCTGATATCGAGTCGTATAACGTAGAGTTGTATAGCATATATTCAGATGATCAGTTAGAGGAGGAGATGGTGAAAGATCTGCAGTATGTTAATCAAATAAACATTCAGTTAGCTGAGTTAGATAGTGCTCTACAGACAACCACTACTGGTAGATCTCATGATAGTGCAGCAAGTAGGAAACAGAAGGGTATTAAGCTACCCTCCCTGAAGTTGCCAGTTGTTGATGGGGATCCAACACAGTGGGTGGGTTTCTGGGAGCTCTTTGATTGTAGTGTTCACTCCCAAACAGACTTAACAGACATTCTGAAATTTACGTATCTAAAGGGACAACTTAGTGGTGAGGCTCTACAAATTGTTAGTGGATTTAGTTTGGTCGCTGCGAGCTATGAACCAGCGGTCAATATTCTAAGAAATAGTTATGGTCAAAAGGATCGCATCAAAGCAGCTCACATAGCGAAACTGTATAATCTCCCGCATCCTAGCCAGGAGGTCAGTGCTCTGAAAGATTTTTCTGCGTTATTTGAGTGTGCGTTAGAGTCATTACGCTCTATGGATGTAACAGTAAGTGAAATGTGTGCAGTACTGTTGCATAATAAACTTCTTAGTGCACTCTCTGAAGTGATTAAGCGTGAATTAAAGGACAACTGGCTGGATGTGGATGAATATGTTCGTGTGTTTAAGACTGAAGTGTGCAATCTAGAAAGTAGACATAATCCACTAGAACAGTTTGGGGCGACCGCCACAGCAGCATATGCGGTGTATCAGAAACCCGATACCAAGCAGAAGTATGGATGTAAGTTGTGTTTAAAGACAGGACATTTTTGGGCAAAGTGTGCAAAATACAAGAACAGTCCCGCCAAGGCTAATAGAGCAAGGCAGTTGAAATTGTGCGTCGGGTGCCTGTCGTCATAACATGGCAGCCAGGGGTGTACTAATCCCTAAAATTAGACCGTGCCGATTCTGCCAACAGAAACATTTTAATTATTTGTGTCCGACGCCACGCCTTGAACAAACTGGACAACCAGCAGCCCCTGAACCAACACTGACCATGGCTGTGGCTACGGGCCGTAATGCAGTGTTGTTGCCTACCATTCAGATTCCCTTGACCGACAGAAACGGTCATACCAGTAAAGTAAGAGCTTTGTTGGACCAATGTTCGCAACGTACCTTCTTCCTGCGCTCTGCTTTATCGCAGCTTGATTATGTTAGGGTCAGTAAGGAACAGCTAAGGCTCCAGGGATTTACTGGCTCACTTGGTAGTACTGAGTATGAAATAGTAGAGTTAACCTATCATCACAGAAGAAGGGTGCGTAAATTGAGAGCCGTTGTGGTGGAGGAGTTACCAGTATACAAACCAGGGAGAGGATTAGAGATGGAGGTAAATGCTATCAAGGCTCGGGGTTACAAATTAGCCGATCCAGGTATCACTGATGGAGATATGATAGGGTTACTGATTGGGGCAGACTTTTATTGCCACTTTGTACATTCAGGCTATGTCAGGGAAGGAAGTATAGTTATGTTACCCACAATTTATGGTTATGCACTGAGTGGCACTTATCAGTCAGATATAGAAGAGACCCATGTAGAGTTAGTAACTGTTCTTAAGTTAGCAGTAGACCCTTTAGTGGAGATACAGGAAGATATTGGCAGTAAATCTCCAGAATTAAAGGATCTGACAGCTCTATGGGACTTGGACCATATTGGTATAAGTCCTAATGAGAGTGGTAAGGGTGGGGAGAGAGTCTTAAATCGATTTTCTGAAACGGTACAGTATTCCGAAGCACAGGGACAGTATAAAGTGGAACTGCCGTGGAGAGATAACATAGATCAATTACCTGATAACTTTAAGTTAGCCCTGGGCAGAATGAGAGGCTTGCAGCGTAAATTTATAAAAGATCCCAACTACTGTCAACAGTATACAAAGGTTCTGGATAATCAGATAGAAAGGGGGTTTATTGAAAAGGTAGTAAACAGGAATCAAGCTGGTCATCCCCTTCACTACTTAGCTCACCATGGTATTACTACAGATAGTGTTACTACACCTGTACGGATAGTGTTTGACTGTTCGGCTAGGATGGACGAGAAGGCGTTCAGTCTGAATGACTGTCTCCATACAGGTCTATCGCTAGTGGCTGACCTCATCCAGGTACTTCTACGCTTTAGATGCCATCAATTTGCCTGGGTGAGTGATATTGAGAAAGCATTTCTCATGGTGGGGTAGAGTGAGAAGGATAGGGATGCTACTAGGTTTCTGTGGCCCGTTGATCCCTTGGATGATGCAACTCCTTACATTGTCTACCGGTTCCGTGCAGTTCTGTTCGGGGCCACCTGTTCCCAGTTCCTCCTTAACTCCTTCAGACATATTATGTTCCAATAAGTCCGAGGAGGCGGGAGCCCCGGGATCATTGCCACTGCCTCGCACTACACTCACAACAACACTGCGGCCATTAGAATTATCGGAGGAGGCTGAGGTTGCCACCAACGGTTTTATCGTAAGCTAACTTATCGGACTTACTGAGCTCATATGACGCAAAATCGCGTCATAAACTTATTGGAGAGGCATGGAGATAAGTTTTTGGTTATAAGTTCCATATGACGCGATCACGTCATATATGTCTGGGGGAGTTAATGCTACCATTCAAAAACACCTGTCTATGATACAGGAGAACAGTGAAGTAGTTAATAAGCTAAAAAGGGGGTTGTATATTGATAACCTACAGGGGACTGGTGATGATGTAAGTGATTTGCAACAACAATGTTGGGATGCCCGTAGAATATTTTCCAGCGCTAACCTGTCTTTACGTGAGTGGGTCACAAATAAGAGAGAGTGCGGGAACTGTTGCACCTGAAGGGTATAGCGTCCGCCAAACAAGACGGTGTTAAGGTACTTGGCGTTGAGTGGCTAACTGATAAGGATATGTTACAGGTTAATTGCCGCGGAAGTAGCCCTGCATTGGTTACAAAACGCGAGGCTCTAAGTCTAACCGCGAGTGTTTTCGATCCTCTAGGAGTGTTGCTACCGGTAACCATCCGGGCGCGGAGGTTCGTACAGGACTTGTGGAGATTAGAGTGTGGGTGGGATGTACCCATTCCAGATGACATGAGAGCTAACTGGCAGGGTATTTATGACGATATGATAGATAGTACAGGTATCATGTTTCCCTGTCAGGTCACTAATTCTAAGAGGGTTACGCTGCACCTATTTAGTGACGCTAGCTCAGTAGCATATGGTGTAGCGGCCTATGCGGTTGGTGATGAGGTGAGTAGGTTAGTAATGGCCAAAGCTAAGGTGGCGCCTATTAAGTCCCTCACCATACCTAAGATTGAGTTGACTGCTGTTCTTCTCGCAGCTCGTCTCGCATGTTATATATGTGAGGCCTACGCGGACGAGCTGATTATAGAGAATGTATACCTCTGGTCGGACAGCCAGATAACCCTATGCTGGTTGTCTAGTAAAAAGATTTTGCCTATATATGTTCAAAATAGAGTTGATGAGATAAAGTCATTAGTCCCCGGCGCTCATTTTCGTTATGTGTCCACAGAGGACAACACCAGTGATCTAGTCACCAGAGGGATTTCATATGTGTCCTTAGTTGCTTCTTCGCTTTGGTGGGGAGGGCCCACATGGCTACCTCACCAAATGCTATGGCCTGATCATGGCCCAATAGGGGGCTCAATAGGAGGGGACACCACTGTGGGTTGTAACATGAGTCAAGAAGGAACCCTGGCATTGCCGGTACCGGTTGCCCCTACTGCCATATTGAATTGGGACCGGTATAGCTCATATATGAAGTCATGGCATGTAATGGCATGGGTCCTTAGGTTTATTAGGACTCTTAGAGAGAAGACACAAGGGAACTATCAGGCAAAACCGGCATACTTGACGGTGCCGGAATTAAGAGCAGCAGAGTCAGCCATGATTAAGGTAGCTCAGAGAGAAGCTTACTCTGAGGAACACCACTATTTGTCAAAAGGACAGGGCACACCAAGCAATATAGTGAAGCAGTTAGGCCTCTATATGGAGGGAGGCATGATACGCTGTAGAGGTAGGCTACACTTGTCAGCTTTACATGATAGCACCAAGTACCCTATCCTTATCCCTAATAAACATCGTATAGCCACTCTCCTTAGTAATTACTGCCACAAAGCGTGTAACCATAGTGGTGTTAGTTATGTTGTAAATTACATAAGGCAAAGATGGTGGATCCCCAAGATTAGACAGGTAGTGAAGAAGGCCTTAAGGGGATGTATCATCTGCAAGATATTGCAAGGTACATCATATCGTGCTGTACAGGCCCCTCCATTGCCGGAGTTTACGGTTCAGGAAGTGAGTCCTTTCCAGGTAACGGGGGTTGACTACACAGGTGCCTTTCCAGTAAAAGAGAAGGGGGGTACTGTAAGTAAATTAGATGTAGTCTTATTCACCTGTGCAGTTACTAGAGCGGTCCATGTAGAGACAGTGTCTAACCTCTCCTGCGAATCAGTTTTGCATGCGTTCCGTAGGTTTAGTAGCAGGAGGGGTTACCCTGAGATTATGATGAGTGATAATGCCACCACATTTGTTAGTGGAGCCAGTACATTACGGGAGTTGATAGATGATGCAAGGTTAAAAGGTACTCTAACGGAATTCAAGTGCGAGTGGCGGTTTATACCGGCCAGGGCGCCATGGTTCGGTGCCATATGGGAACGGGTCATTGGCATTCTAAAGGCTGGCTTGAAGAAGGTACTGGGTCGAGCATTGGTTACCACAGAGGAACTGAATACGGTATTACTGGAGCTCGAGGCCACAGTCAATGATCGCCCGCTTGGCTACACCTACAGTGATCTTGAAGACCCTCTACCCATCACTCCTTCACAACTGGTTCATGGGAGGCGGATCAGAAGTTTTCCAAGGCGAGAAGTCACGGATGAAGATCTCAAGGACACGACGTGGCGTAACAACGATTCCGTCAACCAACGCTTCCAATATGTAACAAAACTCTCACATGACCTGTGGAAAAGGTGGAGCACTGATTATTAAACATCACTCAGGGAGCAACATCGTCACTTAATGGTAAAAAGAGGGATAGCATCGCCACAAGTTGGGGACGTCGTTCTAGTACATGATGACGGCCCCCGTCTTTTTTGGCATATAGGTCAGATAATGAAACTTCTTCGTGGTCTTGACCACGAATGTAGGGTAGTTCAGGTAAAAACAGGAGCCGGTTTGACCACCAGACCTGTGGTTAAGCTATACCCACTAGAGATAGATTTAGAGGTAGTGGATGGCGACAGCATGCCGAACTCTGATAATATCCTTCCTGCTACTGGAGCGGACTGAGGTGATACCCCTCAGAGGCCGTCACGTCGGGCTGCTTTGGGTTTGGGTTGTCCTGTGCTGAGTCAATTTCATCTCCGAAAATACTTCACCGCATCGTTGAGAAGACGCCCAAAACGTGCTGCTCCCGCCTGGCTCAGATGAACTCCATTGTCCGAAAACAAATAGTCATCGTAGTAGAAATTGTCCCAGGTGTCTACGAATCCCACGTTCTCCTTCCTTCAGTGGTTTGCTAGACAACGATTTGTGCTGGTGGCTATGTTGTAGAATCGGCTCTCTACACCGAACCGGGGGACGATTCCTGAGACGATGATCGTTGATAATTTCTCCTTAAATGACTTGAGCAGCTGCTGGTACTTTAAAAGCAAATCTTCCGACCAGGTTCGCTGTAGATCGTTGGCTCCGACGTGGATGACGTACATTGTATTAGCAGGGGCCAGCTTCGATACTTCGTCAACTGCAGCAACTACGTCGTCCACACCACCACCAGGGATACAAAAACGCTTCCTGGTTTTAGGTGCCCTGGCGCAAAACTTTGAAAGCTGACCACGTATCATCGAGTCTCCCACGAGCCGAACTTCTTCTGTTTCCTCTTCGTCATCCGAGTCTGTGAGTATCTGAAAACGGTTGTGACACTCGGTAACCGGTATGAATTTCCTGGTCTTGGGGCAAACGTTGTTCCTCACGACACTGAAATTGTCTTGTGTATCGGAAGCATCTGCTGAAGTGACTACTGCAGGCATTGGATTGTTGGCAGTTGACGTTGGGGCGTTGGTGGCTGCTGGAGTTGAAGATGTGACAATTGAATTTTGTGGTACTCCAACGTTGAGTGTTACAAACCTTGGAGTGATTTCAGCTTCATGGTGAGGGCATTGATCTTGTTGTGGGCTTCATCTACTTTCGCTGTCAAATTCTCTTGTTGCTGGCAGAGTCGTCAGACTTGAAGATCGACAGTAGCAAACATGGAAACACCAAACCTATCGGCGCAGTTCGTATAGGTGCGAGTCATGGTGACAGTCACTTTTTCAGATCACTTCACTCACTTAAAAAATACTTCACTCACTTTAAAACACTTCACTCACTTTAAAAACACTTCACTCACTTCAAGTTGGGGTGATAGCCTAACTGAAAACAAATATGTTGAAATATGCAGAAATAGGAGATCAGGGGTGATAGCCTAACTGAAAAAGAAGAAAAAAAGAGATACGCAGAATTAGGTCTCCAGGGGCGATAGCCTAACTGAAATGTATAAGCAATTGAAATACGCAGCAATAGGCTACCAGTGGAGATAGCCTAACCGAAAACAAATTATAATATTTTATTTATTTATTATTTTTTTCTTAAATACGCAGTGATGGCCTAACTGAAAAAAAAAAATTAAATACGCAGAAATAGGCCACCAAGGGTTGATGGCGTAACCGAAAACAAAAATGCTGAAATACGCAGAAATAGGCCACCAGGTGTGATAACCTAACCTAAAAAAAAAAAGATATATATATATATATATTGAGAATATATCACAAATACACGTGAGCCACTAAATGTTTCTAATCTCTCAGTGGGGATCGAACCGTCGACCATCAGGACGATAGCCGACGCTTTAATCAATTACACCACGGCAGTCTAAAAAACACTCAGCCTTCTATCCTATTTATGTTAGGGAGAAGGGAAACCCACTAGGCGAATATATTTCAATTCAAACCTAGTTGTAGGATCCATATTTCCAGAATACCATACATGGATTTCTGAGTGTCCCGACGCAACTCGGGTCGAAATTGATTTAATTTAATTCTAACCCACAAAGCATGAGTTACAAATATTGAGAATATATCACAAATACACGTGAGCCACTAAATGTTTCTAATCTCTCAGTGGGGATCGAACCGTCGACCATCAGGACGATAGCCGACGCTTTAATCAATTACACCACGGCAGTCTAAAAAACACTCAGCCTTCTATCCTATTTATGTTAGGGAGAAGGGAAACCCACTAGGCGAATATATTTCAATTCAAACCTAGTTGTAGGATCCATATTTCCAGAATACCATACACGGATTTCTGAGTGTCCCGACGCAACTCGGGTCGAAATTGATTTCATTTAATTCTAACCCACAAAGCATGAGAGTTACGTTACAGCGTGAATTAACAAATGATCCGAGCACGCGCCAGGCGTATGACGATGTATTTCGGAGTTATGAAGATAGGGGCTTCATTGAAAGAGTCGATGTAAAAGAACCGATTAGGAAGGGAAGGGTTCACTATCTGGCCCATCATGGGGTGAGGAAAGACAGCGTCACCATACCAATACGGGTGGTGTATGACTGTTCTGCCAACCAAGGTCAACAACCCAGTCTAAATGACTGCCTGCTGACAGCTCCGTCCTTTGTGTCGGATCTGTCCCAACATCTATTGCGGTTTAGGCTGGGGCAGTATGTATTTACTAGTGACATCGAGAAAGCATTCTTGATGGTCAAACTAAAAGAGGAAAATAGAGATGTTACCCGCTTTCTTTGGTTCGAAGACATTAGTGACTCTGAAAGTCCAGTCGTAATCTACCGTTTTCGGGTCGTACTCTTTGGTGCTACATGTTCACAGTTTTTGTTGAATGCCACAATCAAAAAATATCTATCAGATACTCATGAGCACACAAGTAAACTATCTCGCGGGTTGTATATAGATAATTTGCAGGGTTCTAGTGATAGTCAGGATGATTTGTTACATACCTACTGGCAAGCATGTAGATTGTTTACAGAAGCACATTTATTTCTCCGCGAGTGGGTTACTAATAGTGAAGATCTTCAGAATTTGATACAGGTGGACGGTATGGCATCTCATAACCAGGAAAAGTCCAGAAATTTGGGGATGATCTGGCAACCTAAACAAGACATACTAACTTTTCAAACTAAGTCTTTTGTTCAGCAGACAGGAACGCACTCGAAGAGGAGTCTGTTGAGCAAAGTTGCGCAATTTTTTATCCTTTGGGTCTAGCATTACCCGTTACCATAAGAGCTAGGATTCTGATGCAGGAAGTTTGGAGACGCAAAATAGGATGGGATGCCAGTTTGCCCAAGGATTTGAATGACCAAGGGACATTGTTGTTGAAAGAGTACGACATCCTATGTACTAAACCTTTACCTCGTAAAGTGGCGGCGTTCGGTGACGTTACATTACACACGTTTTGCGATGCTAGCGCCACGGCATACGGGGTAGCCATATATGTCGTTACTTCATTTGGGGCGCATTTAGTTACAGCCCGGGCCAAAGTAGCCCCGGTCAAAAAGGTAACTATCCCTAAAATGGAATTGACTGCCATGCTGCTATTAGCACGTCTGGTGCAACATGTACGCGCAGCATACGAGAGTGAGTTAAATATTGAAATCGTTCACGTTTGGTGCGATAGTCAGGTCGCACTCAACTGGATACATAGCAAAAAGTCTCTGCCAGTTTATGTGCGGAATAGGGTAGATGAGATTAGAGCCTGTTTGCCAGACGTTGCATATCATTATGTAAATACAAAAGACAACCCTAGTGATCTCATAACTAGGGGTATAATGGCTAGCCAGTTAGTGAAGTCCGAATTGTGGTGGCATGGTCCAAAGTGGCTGCTCCGTGAAAATGAATGGACTATTTGGCAGACTGTAGGTGAGGGACTTCTGCCACTGGAAACAGTGGCAGTTACAGCCCAACAAAATGAGCCACCGGGTCCAATATGGAGTGGGCAAGATTTAGTGACTATAATAAACTAGTCAGAGTTGTCGCTTGGGTATACTTACATATACATACATATTTTTAACGTAATTTTTCCATTACATGCATTGTAAAGGCTCAGACGGGGTTGCCTTTCAGTAGTTGGAGTGTACTGTAGTGCAATAAAGTCCTGCCACAGCACTGCCCCATCAAGTCATCACTGTGGCTGATGTTGGTATAGTGCTAACCGTGCCTCAGCAAGACTCAACAGAGTCCCCCTGCAGCACTTGCACCTGCAGTATCTGCAACCACACCAGCCTTAACAGTGTTACAAAAAGACAGCACCATAACAAGACTCTACTGTATATTAGGCAATTGGACTATGGAACAGGACTATAGAACAGCCCCAACACTGCTCCAACATGCAAACACTGTTGCCGACACAGGTGTGGTGCCAAACGGCGCCCAGGTATGACTCAGTCCCCTGTGGCACCTATCCGCACCCCACCAGCCTCGGCAGTGCCATACCAAGACAGTGCTAAGATAAAGACTTTATTGTCTAGTAATGGCTGTTGGTCCACAAGTCTATCACCATCCCCCCTATTAGTCGCCTTGTACGACACGCAGTAGGATGTGTGAGGCATATTCTTTTTGTCCTCCACCATTAGATGAAGGCCCCCTTACCCCCTGGGGGGAGATATATATCCAATATCAAGCTTAAAGAAACGGGCCAGCTCTGCAACAGGGGTCACTACATTGATGCTCGTGAATATAAAGCAGCTGAAGTAACATTGATCAAGTGGGTTCAAGCAGAAACCTTTTCCAATGAATTAGAATCTTTGCAAAGCTCGAATGAGACATTAATGCCTAATTTAGTGCGTCAATTGAGGTTACACCTAGATAATGACATCAGGTGTGAGGGTCGCCTGAAGTGGTCGGGTGTAACGGACGGCACAAACCGTCCTATACTTATGCCAAGAAGACATCACGTTACTGATCTATTAATCATACATGCACATAGGGAAGTAAAGCACTACGGGGTATGTCATATTATATCAAATTAGCATCTCACATGGTGGATACCCAGAGTTCGACAAGTAGCTCGACGCGTAGTAAGAAAGTGTGTAGTATGCCAGAGACTAAAGGGTAAATCATATGCAACTGGACCAGCTCCACCTCTACCTGAATGCCGTGTAAAGCACATAGAACCTTTCCAAGCTGTAGGGTTAGATTACACAGGGGCATTGAAGACGAGAGAGCATGAGAAGGTTTATATATTATTGTTTACCTGTGCAACGTCTCGAGCGGTACACATAGAACTATGTGATAATATGTCTAGCGAAGAATTTATGCTGGCGTTTAGACAGTTTTGTGCCCGTCGTTCATTCCCTCAACTCATTCTTAGCGACGATGCTCCTACATAATTATGTCCAGGCATCAAAATATCTAAAGGATATGAGCAGTGATCCTACAATCATCACTTTTATGGGAGAGAGGAAGTGCGAATGGAGGTTCATCCCAGTTAAGGCACCTTGGTTTGGTGGGATGTGGGAACGGTGTGTCGGCATAGTAACGTCAGGACTCAGAGCGGTAGTAGGACGTGCTCTATTAAAGAAGAGTGAGTTGATGACAGTCCTCACAGAAATAGAGGCAGTCGTGAATGATCGTCCACTCACATATGTGTACACCGACCTGCAAGAGCTACTACCATTAACGCCAGCTCACTTGCTATATGGTAAACCATTGACTGCGTTTCCATCTGATTTCCAATCCATTGTAGAGTTAGAGGATCCCTCGTTGTACTCTGAAGCAGCGGTGTCTAAGCGATACCAGTATATATCGAGGGTAATCGAAGATTTTAGAAAAAGGTGGATTAATGAATATCTGCTAGAATTGAGGGAAAGGAGTGTTACACCCTCTGGTAGACCGACGGCACCTACTGTTGGTGAAGTCGTTTTAATTAAAGAAGATAGTCCTCGTTTATACTGGAAATTGGCCCGCATGTTGGAGGTATACAAGGGGGAAGACTCTGTAGAGCGGGTGGTGCTATTGAAGACAGCCACTGATACTACTGTTCGTCCTATCGCACGTTTGTACGCTTCTGGAGCTCGATTCCACTTTACAATCGGCGACTCCACCTGTTATTGCTGGGTCCGAGGATTCCCAAGGTAACGACTCGCCACTTACTGATGGTGATCAATCTCGGACTGGGACGCGTACCAGACGCGCTGCTGCTGGCGCCGTCGACATGTGGCATCAGAAGATAGCCTCTGGGCAACTTTAAGTTTAAGGTGGGGTTCAGGTATTTTTTGTGGGGGGAGTGTATCGTAAATACGATAGTGTACAAAATGTTTTGTGTTACCGTACGTCTCTGTGACGTCACGGTCGTTCCCGCTGCACGGAGTAGGACGAGTAGATCGTATATTATAAGATTGTAAGTAAGTTAAGATTATAAAGGCCTAATATGCTATTAAGCAATATTGACATGGTCTTATGTAGTATATATGAATTTATTGTATATATTAATATAATTTATCGTATTGAGCAAGATAGAATCGGTACGATAATTTGGGCCCTGGCATTTGCCAAGGCAGCAAGGTGTGACTCTGAGGAAGAGAGCTCAGAGCCTCCACGAACACCGACCAGTTAACATCTAATTTACGCCTTCAGTTGATCGAGCTTTTGTGCCTCTAATCACAATACACTGACAGCAATACATACATCTACACCATCACGATGCTCTCATCGACGCCATGACTGACTGACAGATAAGCATAGTATTCATGTCCATTCCCATATAATAATTTGATTCTTTCTTTCACGGTACTAAATAGGACAAGAATTGCTCACAAGGTGATACAAGCATAAAACTTTCCACAATAGTTCACAAAGACCTATTTTACAATTTCAGGGCAGGAGCCACCGATATTTCAGTGTTGCATAGCAACGGTTGCTAGGCAAATCATTTTCCTTAGCAACCGGCAGCAACAATGCAGTTTCTGGAAAACTGTGAGGTGCTATGGTTTTTTCTCAACTCCTTGTTCTAAAAAACATGTAGCATTGCATTTGGAGATCATATACAGTACAAGAATTATGTGGCATAAAATCCAATTTAGGGCAAGTCAGGCTATAAAAATGCCACTCCTAAAGCTTCAGACACTGTTGTCACAGTCACTTTTGCATTTGCAGTAGGCTGTGCATTTTAGATGCGCATCAACACATTTGCAGTCTGTGCATCCTCCTCGGCAAGAACACTTCAGTAGTTCTGGGCAGGTTGCACTGGCTTCGGGCAAGTTAGACCACAGAGGCCTCCACTTTTCTGGGCAAGTCCATCCCCACTCACTTGGAGAGGGCAACTGTCGTTCTGGCACCGTGGTGCAGCCCCAGTGGTGCCCACCTTGTAGTACTGCCCTCTTCATGTGTTGCTGTAGAGCAGCCTTGGTTGGAGGTAGACATGATATCTGATGTCCTTTGTGGATGAACAGATTCTTTCTGACTTCATTGATGGAACGAGAAGTTGCTGTCCTGTCATAGAGTCGAATGGTGAAGTACTCCAGAGAAGCCTCAGTCGCTTCACCAATTTGTTCAGGTGCATTGTGCAGCTCATAGAATGTCGCAGTAAATTCATCATGTGCCTCCCACACTTTCCATGCAGTCTTCTTTCCCACCTGGACCAGATGGGACATGGTATCACAACCTGTATAAGCATGGAACACAGGCAGTGCCAAGGATCTTTCTGTGCCAAGTGAAGCACATATTTCATGAGCTGGGATGTACCTAAAGTCCTTTCCACAACCAAAGGCAATCCAGAGTTCTATCTGCTGTCTCTGAGCCAGCTGCTGTACGACTGCCACTGCCAATACTACCACGTCAGTGTCCACAGTTCGAACAAGGATCTTGTGGAAGCCCTGCATAACAGCATCACTGACATGCACCATGATCCTCGAGTCTGCCTCCTCATGGTTGCAGGGAGCAATGTTGCTGGTGTCTCGTGTAGGTAAGCATAGCACATTGGCACCATCAGTAACAATGAGAGTCTGGTCTCCTGATGCATTTTCCAGCAGTTCCTTGTTCAGGAATGTAAACAGGTCTGTCTTGTTGTTGGCCAAGCGAAGGAACTGCTGCCAGTTCTTTGGTGTTGGGCTAGACGCCCCAACTCGTCTGCGCTGAATAGGACCAGTGACACGTTGTTCTCTTGTCTGTGACTTGAGGCTGTTACTGGTCCCAGACTACATCCACTCTCAGAGCCTGACTTTGAGCATTGTTTATGTATGGAAGAAAGACCTTGGCAACATAGTCTCCAAATGTCTTGCAGCCCTCAGGTCTAAGAAAGTGAACAAGTGCCGCACCATCCATGATTCGCACTTCAGTCTCTGGTGTCACATCATTTGATGACCCTACTTTCTTTTCAAGACATTCTATGAGATCAGACTTCTTCCCTGGACGTAGCTGCCGATAGGCAGACAGAGATGGAGGAAATGGGAGGTTTTCATGATTGAAGAAATTGTTCAAGTCACCTTTCCTTGTCTGACATGCAACATACAGACTTGCAAACAGCGAAGATTCACTTTTGAGGAGACTGACTTTGTCCCCTGATTTGTTTGATCGTTTGCCTTGGACATTGAACAGTACCACCTTGTTCCTGGTAATTGTTGCTGTGATTGGCTTAGTATTTGTTCTGAGCCGCTCTTCCACAAATGTTGCATACTGCTCCTGACCCTTTGATGCGAGAGTGGTTAGACACTCGACTGACTGCTCATCCATGATGTCCTTTGTATGGAGTCTGAGAAGGTCCTGCCCTTCCTCCTCAAATGGGCTCCCCATGTCCTCCATTACACTAACTACCGCCTGAACCTGTCCAGCAAACAACTTCTGGGTTGACCGGGTTTGTTCATGATGGTTTCTTTGACCAGAACTTTGTTGTTTCCCTACCATGGTCGCTTCAAACTCAGAAATTACTCTGACAAGTTCTGGTCCTGCCACTGCCCATCTAAAGAGGGAGTTTGTATCCTGGGTAAGCCCGATGATTCCGCCTTCATCCTTCATTACTCCATTGTTTTGTTCATGGCAGTGATCGACAGCAATGAGGGAGAATTTTCTCTGGGATTTTGCCACAACAAACTTGCCTTGCTGAAATTCTTTGGCAACATCTGGATGAGTGTGAGATAGACTGCTCATGTCACGCACATGTACGGACATCCAACGTGCGTAGTGGGTGTGGTTGAGACTGAAGAACCAAGGTGTCAATTTCTGAGCAATGGATAGTATTGGTTGGCTGATAGTTATGTTGAATGTTTGATCTGTGATGTTTGAACCATTGATAAGCATGCTGACCAGTGACAAAAGGGACCGTGGAACAGACTCCACTTGGCTGTTATGGCCAAACGATCCAGAGAATGTTATTTTGTGTGCGAAGATGTCATCATGACACTCTGCTCGTCTCGATCAGTCTGGTATCCTTCTCGGAGAATAGAGCCAACATCTTCTTCACAAGCCATGAACACATCTTGTCCTTCTTTGTAAGCTTTCATCCTTGGGAGATGCATGAGAATGCGGTCTTTCAGATGCTTACTGTTTACTCGTGCAGTAACATCCACTCCAAGTTGATTTAGCCTGTCAGTGTAGAGCTTCACAAGATCTGCAAGTCTGAACACCTTCACATCCTCATCTTGCCTCTTCTCCTCAATGTAGGAAATCAGCTGAGCCAAAGCAATTCCTTTACATGTCTGGTCATCTGAGGCATCCTGATCCTGTGATACCTTTGCACATGCTCTATTGTACAGGTTTGTAAGGCAGTTTGCATGATACTTTGCCTCCTGGGCAATAAGGTCTCCTGCACTTAATTTTGCAAGAAGATTTTCATCTTGTAGATCATGTGCGCTTTTCCTCACACGAAAATCTAGTTGAAATGTGCAGACTTCGCGGAGGTTCTCCTTTGTTTGCTGCTGGGAACAAAAGAAGCATTTGGGACAATTGCTGCCAACTGTTCCACTTGAGGCAGTATCACCACCACTGCTAGTGCTACGTGTGAAAATTCGTTTTGAAGCAGTCCCATCTTCCTTAGACTTGTGCTTTCGTTTTGCGCGTTCTAGTTTGGTATGTGAAAACTTCTGATAACAAGATTTGTGCCACTTTGCATTCTGTTCTTTCAATGTTAATTGAATACCATTCCCATGGTCAAGTTGTGCCAGATTGATTTTGATTGGCATTGAGTCAAGGTTACTAAACTGTGTGATGTTGTCTACTATGGTTTCATAGCCTCTGTCAGTTGGTGATATGAGAGACTCTTTGGTGTCCAGTTGACAAAAAACACAGATAGTCCAATCAGTTGCTTGAACAGATGAAGATGAGGCACTGGCCATTTCTGTGAATATTCAGTACGTCTTGATTATCACTGTGCGCAGATCAAATATATCAAACTTGCTGAAACTGGAAACAAAATATGATTAAGGCCGAGGGTTTATCCTTTTACCACCTTTATCAAATACATCTGTTGCACACATTCCTTTATGGGATACAACTAGGTTCAGTTTCCCTACACCTAGCCCGATCGTTCATCCAGTGCCATTTAAGTCCCGTGCGATCTGTACACCTTCCGGGTAATTCTTAAGCCCCGTTACCCTTGGCTCGGCTCTCCCCACTGGCACATCCTGTCAATTCAGGCGCGGCTATCTAACTACATCTACCAACTACAAACTACAGTTTAGTAGCTAGTGGATTTGGGGCTGTTATATAGCATTTGGGACACTGATCTAGATATACTAGTACTTATTAAAGTACTAGTATATCTAGATCAGCTGGCACTGAACCCCATGCTGAGTTACACAGCAGTGATGTCACCAGTGTGCCCTGGTTGTGTGCTGACATTCACTCTATTATATAGATATATATGCTTTTGTACATCTTTTGAACCATTTTAGGAGTGAATATAGGAAAATAAATAAAAGTACAAAGTCATAACACTTCATAGTAGTTCAGAAACTGCATCGTTGCTGCCGGTTGCTAAGGAAAATGCTTTGCCTAGCAACCGTTGCTATGCAATACAGAAATCTCGGTGGCTCCTGCTCTGAAATTGTAAAGTAGGTCCTTGTGAACATTTCCAGGATGTTTCATGCTTGTATCACCTTGTGAGCAATTCTTGCACCCATTTCCTTGACTCCTTGTCCTATTACTCCATCGATGCTGGTTAAAAGTTGTATACTTTGTGACTTCCCAAAGGACGTAATTCAGCTAGATGAGCTGCAGAACCCTAGTTATGATAGTAAATCAGCGATACACAGCAGGTACAATTACATCAATTAATTGATCCGGGACCTATGGAGGCGTTGGTCTAGTGAATACTTGGCATAACTACGAGAAGCCTATAAGACTAAAACAGGCTCATCAAGCAGTGTATGGCCAAAGGTTAATGACATCGTTCTTATACATGACGAGGGACCTCGTGTCCTTTGGAAACTTGGTAGGGTAGTTAAACTCTATCCAGGACGAGATGATTTAGTTAGAGTGGTCCAGATTAGGAAAAAAAACGGCCTAAGTGCTCGACCCATCGTCAAGTTGTATCCATTGGAACAAGATGTCGAAATGTGTTTGATCCCTCAACCGGCGGTCGCTGATGATGGTGTTAGCTCTCAAGACTCAACAGCGGTCGCTGGACCATCTACCGGTAACGATCCCAGTAGAAAACTACCTCTTCGCCGAGCCGCTGTTAGTTCTTCACAGCTTTGGAGATCTAACATCGCTGCGGAATTACTGTAAATAATGTATATATGGGTGGTGGGAATGTGTCGAGACTCGTAAGTAACTCGACAGTTTAGGTTAAGTAAATATGTTGGAAGTTCAAATTAGGCGCCAGTATTAGGCTAAGTTATATATCTTTATAAAAGGTATGTACTATTTCGTATTAAGTCTCTATGGGTTTATTATCCATAATCATATTGGGTTATCATCATAACCAATCCAGTATATCCTGTAGTTAGTAAAATGACGCATTGGTGGATAAGATAAACTGTGCATGCATAATTTTCGGGAACTTGAGGGTCCCTTGCACAAGACAAACCAGACTCGCTTTTGCTACCATCTCAACAACACCTTCTCGCCGCTCTCACTACAAACCACCTGTTCATGCTAAGTCACTCTAATTCTTAACTCCTAGTGGCCACTATACCTTCTATCTATTCCTAATTCTATCCTTGAGCTATCCATCATTATCAACGATTAAAGTAAGTTAACTTTTACTGTCGAATTCTTATACTATGTGTAAAAATAAGTGTAAATATATAAATATTCTAAGTACAAAGTGCCGAACAAAATGTGTAAGTGATAGTGACTCTAAAATATTTGTATAACAGCAAACGACACCTAAACCAGTATATATATTATAAACTTATACAACTATGTGTAATACAAGACTGCAATAAAAGACGCTAAGCGTGAGTAAACAGTACAAAAATACAATGTGATATTATAGTATCTAATTAAATAGTGCCAAAAATATTATACAAAAGTTAAATTGACACAATAAAATATATGATAAGAAACAACAGCAAGAAAACAACAACAATAAGATGGGTGAATGAACAAAGACAGAGTGGTCACATAAAGTGATAGTCGTGAGTGTGGGTGGTAGGTGAGGCAGCCACCCAGCTGAGTGTGTGTGTCCGTGCGTGTTTTTATTGTCTGGGGGCAAGAGGGCCGCCAGTCACCATGGCAACCAGGATGCGCGCTAGGCTTGCCACTCACCGGCACTTATAACACTGGACTATGCACTTATAGCACTGTACCTACACTTACAATAGCATTCAGTAAAAAATATTGTTATTTTACGCACTGGAGGCACACATGATGCACAGGTGGTGTAAATGAATCACACTCGATAACTGGAGGCATCGTACATCAGCCACATTCACCCAGCCTACCACAAGCTGCCGGCCC
The DNA here is from genome assembly GCA_032716605.1 of Paralithodes platypus. Classification (NCBI taxonomy): domain Eukaryota; kingdom Metazoa; phylum Arthropoda; class Malacostraca; order Decapoda; family Lithodidae; genus Paralithodes; species Paralithodes platypus. The sequence goes on along the minus strand of CM064527.1, from coordinate 14,772,884 downwards.
GGGAGTTCTGAGTAGGCACATAGGACCCAGTGGTGGTGGTGACATGGCTGGGGTATGACGTGTCGAGTGGTGACGTCAGAGGTGTGACTCACAAGACGGACTTAGCCATCGATCCACGGGATCGCAGCCCACTATTTCAACCCACAACTGTCAGCCAGGACCCTGAAATCAACCTACAAGCAGCCTTCAATCCAGTGCCAGCCTCTTGTATAGGTTAGTCAGGAATATAAAACTACAAAGACACTAAAATGTTTACACTAGTAATTAGTACTATTTTTTTTTTTTTTTTTTTACAACACAGCAATGACCAGTGAAAACTAAATATTTGGGCAATCAACATTAATTTACTACGCTATTATTTTGAGGTGTGGCTATAAGTGCATCTTATTATTGCTTGCAACTACAGTATATTCAAAGTGTTATTTCGCTTCACAAATGTTTATTTGCACTAACGTAAATAATACTTCCTTAAATATTACCACCTTTTCAACAAAGACGTATACATATTTAAAGGTCCTACAGTATGATATTAATTGCAAGTAGCAGTATTAAAAAGAACATTTTAACAGAGGATCAAAACCTTCTTTTCTGTTACCTAGTGTTCATTGTGTCTTTTCAGCCCATAGTGAGTGTTTCCTACAGTTCCTTACTAACCTGAATTTTCCTGTATTTTTGTTTTCTGCTCACTCATTAAGACTAACTACCATTATCATCCATACAATTTTTTTTTTACATGGGTAGGGTGTGTAGTTAAGTTAAATTCCTACTACCACATTGTTTTGGTAGTGACCTTATATTCTGATATTTGTCATTCCAGAATTAATGTGGTATTATTTGTCAATGACATTCAGTTCAGGTATATTTACCTAAAGTGTAAGTTTTCCTTATGTCCTTTAATCCCTTTCACAAAAAGTCAAAGCCTCATCCAGAGGAAGACCTAATATCCTCTAATAGCCAGTCTGATAGCTATTCTGAAGAGGAATTAGAGGGAGCGGGACTTGAACCTTAGTCAGACACAGGGTTTGGGAAATCAGTCGGTAACCCCCTTGACACTGACGTTAACGATCTGACTGACAGACTAGCTAATACTTTCAAGGATACATTGGGCCACCCTGATACATCCTCTACCGCAAGTGCAAGCGACAAGCCCTTGGTGTCTCCCTGGCACCAAAATTTAGCGATACCAGAGGTTGTGCCAAACACCTCAAGCACCCAGGATAAATTCAAATTTCGATCTTCAGAACTAGACAGACGCACCCTACGATCAGGAAATATTTACCCTCTATTAGTGCCAGACATGACACCTCCGACGCCAACGACGCCTACGACGTTGTCTACTTCCTCAAGAAACATGGCAGGTCAGGCCCCAACACTGAAGATAAATCTCCTGCAACGTGGGAAGAGTATCACCTATTTCACCGGGAAGGATTGCCCTAATTACCTGGGAGGGGTTCTTATCTTTCTGCGGACCATCAAAGACCTCATGAGGAATAGCGATATTAGCACTGATGAAGACAAGATAGTTTTTAATAGAGGCTATCTGAAAGGCGGTTCGAGACCTGCAATTGCCCAGTCCATACTAGGTTTCCAGACCACGGACTATAGCCAATGGAGAGCATATCTGATTGAATGTTTTGGAGACAGCAACCAAGGAGGAGCATTAACCTTCGTACACAGAATGACCCACAGATTTGACAATTCCCTTGGAAAGCAAGACACTCTCCTGGCCCAAGCTATTGCAGGAGATGTTATCGTAGATGCCAGGTCAAACTTTTTCTCTTCTGAATGGATCAGACATGATAAAGTCATGACTCTGGAGAACCTACAAAAATTCAGGGAATACATGGTGTTCATTTGCCAACTGCCTCCCACACTGAGGTAGGAAATTATGAAAAGTGAGTTCAAACCCACACATAACCTTCAGGAGTTTGTGGCAAAAAGATCATTCAAACTATCCTCAGATGTAGTACAAAAAGCCTTCATAAGCCCAGCGGAAGCTTCAGGGGCCAGACCCAAGTAGGCTTCGAGCACAAGGAACCAGACCATCTGTCACAACTACCAGCAGAAGGGACATGAAAATACATCATGCTGGAAACTGCACCGGCAGCTACTCCTGAACAGGTACAAGGAGAAGACATTCACAGCTTCAAGTGGGGCATCACACCAAGGTGGACGAGCACAAGCATCCCCTACAGGCCAAGGACAAGGAAAGCAGAAGAGCTGCATGTTTCATGGCGAAAAGGGACATTCCACGAAGGAATGCAGCAAAGCCAAGGAGCTTGTCTCGAAGTACCAGAAAGGATCTCCGGGGGAAGCCCAGTGCGGCATGCCCAACGATCAAACCTAGAAGAAGCTACTTCGTTACCTACCAATGCACACTCGCCGCCCCTAAACGTGCCCTCGCTCGTTGCGGCTGTCACACGAGTAAACATAATGTCAATTCCATTAACGGTAGGTAACAGAAAGATCACTCTGGCTCTTGACTCCGGCCCCTGCACCAATATCTTGTCTTACGAGTCACTGATAAATCTTCAAAATCAGCTTAAGTGCACCTGGACGTTTAATCCACCAGACATGCAACTTAACCCTTCTTTGGCGGCACGCAACTTATGTCGTGTGAAATAAATATGGACTAAGTGGCGGTTCACAACTTATGTCGTGTGCCATTTTCACCATGTAATGTTGCTGAGAGAGAGAGATAAGTGGTAGGAGGAGAGTAGCAAGCGTATGACCATCGCGGCGGACCTACTGACATGAATCCCACCCTCCCCCACCCTCACGCACTCTCTACACAGGGAATTATGTAGAGAAACTACCTAATTACATGGTTTTTGCACTCGTGTTGCGCAATCGTTGCAAGAAAACTTGCGGTCGTACAAGGATGGTTGGGGTGTCATTTGAAAGCTCTGTTTATGCCCTTTCAGGGATAGATACTTGTTTTATGCTCTGGGTCTTATTTAGGCATGAAAATGATCACGTAAACAACCCTATTTAGGGTAAAAACACCCCGATGGGCAGTAGATATAAATTACCGCCTAGGCCGCTCGTAAGGTGTTAAAGGAGTTACACGGGATACCCTACAACTAGTTGGTATGGTTTACATTCCGTTTAGATTCTCACGTCGCGGCGAAAAACCCATCCAGACAAGGTTTACATGATCAAGGGTTTTCCACTCGCAGCTGATGGCCTCATAGGCATCGAAACAATGAAGGACAACCGCAATCGCCTTAGATCCTTCCAAGCAAAGGATGACTTACAACCGTCACACGTATTCTACAATGCAGAATCCGCGCACTTTCCTACACTCGACCATTGCAGCAGCTGTACCAACAAGAGTAGACAGTTCACCTGCGTGGTCCTTGGGGTTCACTACTCCGAGTAACCATGGTGTTGGATCAATGGGTCAAGGTTCCCGGTTGTATCCTTTAGTTGTATCTGGAAAACAAAGGATTTGTGCTAGAGAGGGTGCACAGCTTCCAGTTAGTTTACCCAAGCTAAAGAAAGGCACTGATGCAATATGTCTGAGTGAAAGTGCATGTGAAAAAGGACTAGCTATCGAGTCAACCTTGTACAAGCTCTCCACGACAACGCAAGGACAGAGATACTAGTCTACAACTAATCTAATGGTCCAATTACACTAGTCCGGTTGTACAATCGGAAAATCTCTTGTAAATGACTATCAAGTATATATATATATATATGTATATATATATATATATATATATATATATATATATATATATATGTATATATATATATATATATATATATATAAGATAAGAGCATACATTTCTGGTGTAAGTGTTATCTCTAGTGTGTGTGTGTGTGTGTTGCCGGATGGTAATGACGAACAAAATTTTACAAATAATATCCTTGATCAAATATTAAAAGTAAAATTTGATGGATGGGAGTATTTTCATGTTACGCAGAAGTAACAATATATATTGAAAGAAGCCATGTGCAATTAAATATTTATGATTAACATTACAATTAATAATCTGATATCTGATAACAAAAAGGGTTGCTAGGCATTCATGGCAATTTAAGCTCATATATTTTTAATTACTTTATGAATCAACCATTGGTGAGTCTATGATCAAACACAGCACTGTTTCTGAATTTGAAGACTTGAAGTGTCCACTTTCGGACTATAACACTACATACTACCTCTTTGAGGTTGAATCAAATTAAATAGCATTTGGGCTGTCTACTCCTCAAGTTTAGACATACTATACTTCTTTTACCAGGACGATAAAAGTCATATATCTTTGCCTAAGATAACCTAACCTAACCTTGCGTTACGTAAGCTGATATGTGACAAGCAGAGGTGTGGCTAGGTGAAGTTAGGTTTTGTTACGATAAATTACTCCCATCGCCCTGATTGCCGACAAGTACTGTAGGTCCAGTAAACATAGATGTTTACTCTTTGTAAATAATATATCTGATGAAAGGAACACAGGTTTAGAATGATTCTATGCTCATTGTGACCTTGTAACTACACATAAATATGTATCTTTTCCATAGTCTCGGCCGACGCACCACAATAATAGTTGGGGCGATAGTGGGCTTCCCAGCCTGTGTGATCCAGGCTCTGTCTCCGTGGTACCCCCTGGTGCTGGCCATGAGGGCTGTGTTGGGGGTAACTGACCTCCTCATCTTGCTGCCCATCTACACACTTTGTAACTACAAAGAAAACTTATTACAATTAGTTTAAATTACTGCACAGCTACTGCCAAATTTATGTGAGCTATGGCGATTTATATATATATGTAGTAAAACTCGCTAGGAAAATTGAAACAATGGAACACCATGCTTTCGTCTATTCTCTCAAGATTTCTTCAGGGTAATACAAGAAAACAGGGGGAGAGTGAGGCTTAAATACCCGTCCTAAATAATTTGTGAGTTGCTAACTAGCATATAAATACAAAAAGTGTTGCCATCCTACTGCCTGTTACCATATTTTTAGGAACATACTACTTTTACATACAAAATTAAAGTCTTACAAATTATAATATTATACCCACTTATACAGATATGCAAATACATTGAAATATGCCGAACAATACAATCTAATCTAATCATGGTATACAATTTGATACAAATCAATGAACGTAAGAAAATCAGCACAGTGCAAAGCATAATATAATAAGATGTGGTGAAATTAATAAAAAATATATCATACTGAACGTAGGACTATACAGAATAGCCTATATGAAACTATAACATGATACACACAACACAGTGAACTAATACAAATATATATTAGTAATGATACAACGATATGAGCTGTAATACACGATGAACACAACTATATATACGAATATAAGAAAACAGGAGTCGCAGAGATATCAGTCCCCATTGTATTAGTGAGTTGGGCCTATAATTCGGCCTTATAATTAGGGTTGGGTGTGAGAAGGATATCCCTTGTGTGAACCAATCGGCTTTCTGCAGACTCCCATTTTTGTTTCTTGTGTTCTTCTATATGTAATTTGTATGTGTATGTATGTAATGTATGTATCGTGTAATACGATAGAGATAGACAATTTATGTGCTAACGTACGTCTCTGTGACGTGCCTAGGTAGATACGATAGTTCAACGGTCATTCCCGCGGTACGGCGTAGGAAGATTATATTGTGAATAGTAAGATTGCAAGTTGTAAGTAAGTTAAGATTATATAAGGCATCATATGCTATTAAGCAATATTGACACGGTCTTATGTAGTATATATGAATTTATCGTATATATTAATTTAATTTATCGTATTAAGCAACCCAGACGCGGTATGATAGTTTTCCCGCCAGGCGTTTGCCAAGGCAGCAAGACTGAGGTCCGGGGAACCTCAGAGCTTTCGCGGACATCACCCTGTCAACATATAATTTCCGTCTCATTTGATTGTGCTATTGTGCCTCTATTCACAGTACACTGCCAGCAATACCCACATTTACACTTCGACGACGCTCTCATCGACGCAATGACTGACAGCTAAGCATTTCTACTCATGTCCATTACCATATCATAATCATTTGTTCTTTCCTTGAGCTGTGCTATTGGGCCGGTTCGTCTTCCCCGCCGTCCGCCATATTGGGCCGGCATTTTTCCTTTGCCTCATTGCCACGTGGAGATATTGGTGAGTTGAATCCTAGAGTATAATTAACCCTTTGAACCCTATTTAAATATAAACATATGTGAGTGATCTTTGAATGTAATTTAGCTTAAATTCAGATTAAATTAAATTTAGACAGAGTAATTTGACTTAGATTGATTTATTTGGATTATAGCTTAGATATATAATTAACTTCCACTGATATTATACTACATTGGTGCCCAGACCCGGGATTTAACTACCAATAAGGGATTTATGAAGGCATGAGTAAGGGATTAGCACAGGGATGCAGGAGCAAGGACCCAGGAGGAGTGGGGCTTGGATATAATCCGGAAACTCCGGCGCCGATAACTGATAGGATTGCCGTCGTAGGACATTCGTATGTCACTAGGCTCAGGGCGGCTGAGCGAGGACCTGTGGGGTATAGAGCGTCGGAGGGGGATTGGTACTTCGAGCTCTCCTTCTTCGGGGTGCCTGGGGCCAGAGTAGATACCCTGAGAGCCTCCCCAGAGTGGGGACGAGTGGTACGATTTAGGCCTCTCATGATATACTTCTTTATTGGAGGAAATGACATTGGCCCCGGTACAGTGCCCCGAGAACTGGCAAATGAAATAAAACAGGTGGCGTTGGATCTCGAGAGAGAGACCGGGGGGGGAGCTGCAAGATCGTAGCTATCGAAAACCGGACCAGAGTCCGAGGTTTCCGAACTGAGGATTATCAGGCGATCCGTAACTCAGTAAACCTCATCCTGAGGTTGGCGGAGACGCAGCATCGATTCGTATCCATCACCCTCAATGTACGGGATCTCGATCTAGACGGCGTCCACCTGGATTTAGATACCAACCAACAGCTTTATAATAAAATAGTAGGCCTGACAAAGCGTTGGTTGGAGAGGGACGCCGGGGGTAATGTCGTTGCGCCTCCCGAAATCTTGCATCCCACCCATCATCTTCCCCCAATAATTTTTCTTTTTCATTTTTCAGACTTCCTATGACACCTGACCTGACATAGCATTTTCTTTGTTCATTATGGCCTTTTAGTGTAGGTATTGCCAATGTAGTGTACTATTTTTTCTCCATAACAAAGAAGTCTGCCGTTCGGCATCTCTTGGCTAGGTTACTAATTTGCCGTGGTGATATAACATTGTAGCATTGTAAGGTGTAGATAGCCTACAGGTTTACATAAAAGATGAATAAAGCAGAGGAGATACCGTCTGGAGGGATGCAAAGTAAAGCTCCGAAAAATCAGAGGGCAGGACTTCGGGGAGTGTTAAATAGATTAATAGTCGATGTCAATACTTTCATCACTACTGCTGATCTCGAGGAATTGGAAGCTAGACTAGATAATGTCCAGGTTACACATAGTCGTATTGTTGCTCTAAGTGAGGTGATTGTGGCAAGCATGACAAAGGATGATGAGATAGTGGCAGAGTGTGAAAATCGCACCCTATATGATGAAACAGTCTTCAAAGTGAAGCACTTGTTACAGCGCACTGTCGTGAACAAGAAGGGAAGCGATAACGGTGCCCAAAGAAGGGCAGATCCAAAACATACTGTGCACCTCCCAAAGCTCAATCTACCTAAATTTGGGGGTAATTTGACAGAGTGGTTAGCCGATTGGGACGTATTTAGATCTACCGTACATGGATCCACTTTGGATAATGTCCGGAAATTTCATTACCTGAAAGGACAAATGGAAGGAGAGGCCCTACATCTAATAGAGGGTTTCACGGTAGTAGGTGATAGTTATCTTGAGGCAGTACAATTATTACAGTCAACATACGGGGATCGGGAACAATTGAAAATGGCCCATGTCTCCTTGTTAAATCTGACAGAACCAAAATACAAGGTTGATGAATTAGCAAAATTTAGAGCAGACATGGAATGCCATACTCGATCACTAGACACCCTAGGGCTGACCTCACAGGAAATGATAGTTATTATACTAAGACAGAAGCTTCCTATGGCAATACTCGACAAGGTCAGATCATTTGATCTGGGTGAGTTTAAAACTCAGTTCAGTAAAGAAATCAGTAATTTACAGTTGAACAATGGGAGAATGAATGTGTCGGGAGGGGGTGGGAATGTCGAAATGAGGGGGACTGTAAGTATGATGGTGGGGACCAAGGGAAAGAAAGAGGGTACATACATGAAACCCGCACAGACTTCATGTAAACTTTGTAATAATAACAAGCATAAATGGAGTTTCTATGTAAAATACCCAACAAATGAGTTTAAATGAGCACAAGCGAAAAGGTTGACGCTATGTGCAGGTTGTCTGAGTAGAGAACATGGTAAGCAAGGGCAATGTACTGCTACCTACTTAAAGCCCTGTCGTCACTGTAAAGGACATCACTTCGACAAGTTGTGTCCTACAGTTGACAAAGGCAAAGATGACAAACCAGAGGGTACTACAACTTTAACATTAGGTTGTACGAAAGACACCACTATATTGCCCACTATAAAGATTCCCATGGAAGGTAATGACAGTAACAAAGTTTGTCGGGTGCTTCTTGATCAGGTGTCTCAATGGTCCTTTTTAAAAAGGTCCATATTAATGGGACTTAAGCACTGAATCGTAGGGGCTGAGACTCTTCGACTGTAGGGCTTTACGGGGTTACTGACAAACAAGACTACGAAATAGCGGAGATTTCATATTTTTACCGTAAACAAAGGTACTTTATGATATGTATCGTACTTGACACCCTACCAGAATATGTATCTGTAGGAGTGAAGAAGGTGGGATCGCATTACATAGCAAAGGGCTTAACTTGTCAGATCCCATGGGAGATCAAAGTGAGGCGCATGTTCTACTTGGTGTGGATCACTACTATGATGTAGTATACCCTGGATTTAAAAGAATGTCTGGTGTAATTCTAATCCCCACTAATTTGGCTATTGCATGAGTGGAAAGGTACATACCACACAGTCAAACATCCTGGTCGACACGGTCTCTATACTAAGGGTGAATGTAACCGCGGAAGAGGAGATGGTATGGCGGATTTAAAGAAGTTGAGTTTACTCTACTTAGACTGAAAAGGTCCGCTCATATAAAATGTAAATGAATAATAAATACCGGGAGTGTAATTCACTATTAAATCACCATAGAAAAGTTGGAGTTAGGTAATGGAGATATGCTGATGGATGGTAGGCAAATGGCTACGTTTCGAACACCATTGGTTGTTTACCTCGAAGGGACCACGTGGGTGCACCTTAACAAATAAAGGAAATATAATACTGAAGAGATTTAAATCATGGTACTATGGCTTAGCTTGTCGGTCGGTCTGTCAGTTGGATAAAGTTAAATGATGAGAGCTGGATGAAACCGGAACCAGGGTCGCGGCGAACTAAGGAGTGGAGATAGTGTTGTCTTAATTTTTTTTTTTTTTTTTTTTTTTTTTTTTGCCAATCAAAACATACAATATATGTTAATTTTACAATAAAATAATATCATGGCTGCGCCTTTTGAGAACAATCTCTCTTAAAGGCACCTTGCATACAACTCGATGGTTATTTTACATACAGTAAGATTATTATAACATGTCATATTATATAATTATATATAATGAGGCACAGCCCCACCCCCGCAGCCACAGCAAGAAGGGATTGGGAACAGTGGCCAGGTATAATTACCTAGCCACCACCCCGAACCACCCCCCACCCAGACTGCTGTGGGTAGAGCAGACCCCAGCCTTATACAGTACGGTACCTACATATTGATCAACACCAGAACAGTATCTTAATTTGTTTCCGATATAAAGGTGATTGTAATTTAGGGTTGTGGCAATTTTATTGTCAAATGTTAAGTAAGATTAATATTTAGACATTAGTGAAGATTTGAGTGATATTTTGAAACTAGGCAGAGTGGGTTTATTTTGTAAGTCAGGAGACAACTGATTCCAAACTTTCGCACCATGGTAATTTATTGATGTCTGGGATTGTCTAGAGGTCATTAGGGGAATATTTAAAGAATTTATGTTTCTTAATGCATACTTTTCATTTTCACGATGTCTAAATAATTCCACATTGTTATGGCCGTTTAATGCTTCGTATACAAAGATAGCACTGAAAAATATGTTAATATCTTAAAATTTTAAGATATTAAGTTGTCGAAATAGTTCATTGGTGTGAGCATATTTGGATCTAAATGTAATTGTTCGTATAACTTTTCTTTGTGCAACTTCAACAGGTTGTAATTTACTTTTACCCATCGCTCCCCATACTGTTTGACAGTATAAGATAAATGGATAAATTACTGAATAATATAAAAGTGTTAGGGCATTTAAGTCAAGACATTGGCGTGTTAAGTACAGTATACCACATTGTTTATTTAGTTTATTTGTTACGTCCTTTATGTGTAAGTTCCAAGACAGTTTTCTCTCCACCGTTATTCCCAGAAACTTAACGCTCTCCACTTCTCTCACTGATTGATTACCAAATTTAATTGGTTGCATATAATTTGGAACATTTTTGTTTCTGTGAAAGATTATAAAGTTAGTTTTATTAACATTTAGTGTAAGTTTATTGGTAGTTATCCAATTATGTACATTCTTAAGTTCATTGTTTATAGAAACAATAAGAGAGCGCAAGTCCCGGTGACTGGCGTACAGAGTACTGTCATCAGCAAATGACAGTAGTAGTAGTAGGGGTAGGCAGCCCCGCCCAGGGAAGTACTACCGCCAAGGTTTCGGGAGACTCAGGGAATAGCCTGAATTCCATTTTCTCTCCCAGGCCTTGGTAGCTGGATACATATCTTTCTGCCTCACACATCAGGGGTATCAGGAAAACCCTCTTTATATAACATACACATCCAACTTCACGACATTGCCCTACATTGCTATCCTCTATCCATAAAACACTACTCTTCCCACTACATATCATACATGTAACACCATACACCTTACCCAATAAACATGGCAGTACAATTGTTAAGAGCAAACCTGGTGGTCCCTCGGATATCCACCCCCGGCAGGGTTGGGTCATTGACACAGGGCCCTCCCGGTCGTCATCATGCGACTGTGTCAAGAGCATTGCAACGTCCCAAAGCTGCTCGTCGGTGCAGCTTTTTCTTTAGCAATATAAGGGGACTTCACTCTAACATCAATTCTGTACACCAATTTCTTCAAGCAGAATCCCCTACTCTCCTTTTTTTGACAGAGACTCAAGTAACATCCACATCTGACACGTCTAGATTTAATTTTCCAGGTTATCAACTGCTCCAAAATTTCAGACCTAAAGGAGGTGTATGTTGCTTCTCAAAATCTGAAATTGCCCTGGAGGAGGTTACTAGTTTCAATTGTCCCTATTTTGATTATTCTATATACAAATTAATTTCTGCTGGTAAATTTAAATACATATGTTGCATCTACCGTTCCCCAAATACTCCTCCAGAGCAAAGTCTTTTTGATTCTCTGTCCTCACAACTCAGTGTCCTCAACTTAAATGCTTCTTCTGAAATCACTGTGTTGGGTGATTTTAATGTCCATAATGTTGAATGGCTCACTCATTCAGCCAGGACTGATGATGCTGGTCTTGAATGTGAGATATTTGCAGACTCATTTAATCTCACTCAACTAGTCAACCAACCAACCCGTGTACCAGATAATCCTAATCATAATTCCCACCTACTGGACTTATTTTTAACAACCAATTCAGAAAATTATGATGTTACAGTGAGGTCCCCGCTTGGATCTTCTGATCACTGTCTGATACAGGCCACCTGTCTATCACCTACCACACCTTCCCACTCTGAACCTGTTTTGGTGACTAAATGGCATTACGATAGGGCAGACTGGGAGGGTCTTCAAGGTTTCTTTATTGATCTTCCCTGGACCTCTTTCTTTTCTAATGATGCACACTCCACCTTGAGCCACATACAAGATTTTGTAAAAATTGGAATGGAAACTTTTATTCCTCATCAAAAGTACAGTAAAAGATCTAATTCACCTAAATGGTTTGACCATAATTGTGCTAGAGTAACTGAACAAAAAGCAATAGCCTACAATGCATACACAAGATAAAAAACACATGAAGCCTTTAATTACTTTAGAAACATCAGAAATCATGCCAAAACTGTATTAAACCTAACTAAATCAAACTTTCTCCACAAGCAGGCAAATCAACTTCTAAATAATCCAAATTATAACAAAATATTTTGGTCTACTCTTAACTCATTTAAATCCAACTTCACTACTGCTTCATCCATTCCACCATTAAAATCTCCGACTGGCAATCTTGTAAGTGACCCACGAGGTAAAGCTAACCTTCTTGCAGATATTTTCTCCACCAACTCAACCTTAGATGAAATAAATCAAGATGTCCCTGTACTTAATTTTAATTCGCCTGAAATTCCCTCACTTAAGATCCACACCAGACATGTCAAAACTATTTTGCAGAATCTCTCGGTAGATAAGGCTCCTGGTCCAGATGAAATTCCTCCAATAGTACTTAAGAATTGCTCCTTGGTGCTCGCTCCTGTATTGGCAAAATGTTTCCGTCTGTGTACTCATACCTCATGCTTACCAGTACCCTGGAAAGAAGCAAACATCCATCCAGTTCCTAAAAAAGGTGCCTCTTCAGATCCATCAAACTACAGACCAATAGCTATAACTTCCACTCTTGGTAAAGTCTTTGAAATTATATTAAATAATCACATAATTAAGCATCTTGAGAATAATAAATTAATCAGTGATAGGCAATATGGTTTTAGACGATCTCGATCAACTGCAGACATGCTTTGCCTTCTTACGCATCAAATCAACCAAGCTACAGACCAACATGGTGAAACACATACAATAGCACTGGATATATCAAAGGCATTTGATAGAGTCTGGCATCAATCCTTATTGTCGAAGATGTCACACTACGGCCTTGCATCATTAGTTCCACTAATTTCTTCTTATCTTCATAACAGAAAAATATGTGTAATGGTAGATGGCCTTTATTCTCAATTTCACTCAATAAATGCTGGTGTTCCCCAGGGATCAGTTTTGGCCCCAATTCTGTTCCTCATTCATATCAATGATCTCATATCTACCACTCATAATCCAATACATTCCTACGCAGATGACTCAACACTCCACAGTTCCTTCACATTTACCAATTCTTTCACCCAACCCGATCTTATAAATTCAAAAATAAACACTGCAATTTCTCTGAACCAGGACCTTTCTAGAATTAATGGATGGGGACAAAATAATCTAGTTTCCTTTAATGCACAGAAAACCAAGTACATTCAATTTTCTAACCGACAGAATCTCACTGACTCCCATATATTTTTTAATGATGTAAATATTCCCACTTCCCCTAGTATTGACATTCTCGGTGTAACATTAACTACTAACTTGAGCTGGACACATTATGTTGGAAGCATTGCTAAGAATGCCTCTAAAAAACTGGGACTCCTGTACAGAGTTCGAGAATTCTTCACTGACGAGCAGTTGGCCGTGATATATAAAAGTCATGTGCGTTCTCAGATGGATTACTGTTCACCTCTGTGGGGTGGAAGTGGAGTGGTTGCATTGAGGCAGTTGGACAAAATTCAAAATAAAGCTATTAGATTAATCAATAACCCTGCAATCACACAGGACCTTCCTACATTATCCATACGAAGAAACGTTGCATCCCTTGCATTATTCTACAGATATTTTCACAGCAATTGTTCCGAGGAACTTGCTTCAATTGTGCCGCCTCTCCACATCTTTCCCCGTAGAACTAGGGCAGCTGAGAGCGCCCATGAATTTACACTTTCTCCTCCACAATGCAGAACTTCTGCTTATCAGAATTCATTTATCCCCAGAGCTACTACTCTTTGGAATTCACTTCCCTCGAATTGCTTTCCACAAACTTACAATCTACAAATGTTTAAATCCAGTTGTTACAAACATTTTATGAATGGAGGATGCCTTTAGGCGCATGGACCTTTTTGTTTTATCTGTGTTTTTCCTTCCTCCGTTCATTGTCTCTTAAAAAAATAAAAAAAAATAAAAATAATAATATATATTTAAATAACATACTTGAGTTTACAATATCATTAATAAATAAAATTAACAACAATGGACCCAGTATAGAACCTTGTGGTACTCCGTAGGATATTATGTGCATATTAGATGAAATGTCCTTATATTGTACATACTGTTTTCGATTAGTTAGATAAGAGTGAAACCATTTGTTAATGGAACCTCTAATGCCATAATGTTCGAGTTTCTTTAGGAGGATTTGATGGTCAACAGTATCGAATGTTTTGGATAGATCTAAAAATATACCAACTGTAAAATGTTTGTCATCAAAAGATTTGAGGATATCGTTAGTAAATGATGATAAAGCTGACTCTGTTGAACATCCTTTTCTAAACCCATGCTGAGCCTCATTAATCATATTGTTGGTTGAACAAAACTCTGTAATCCTTGTATGCATAATTTTTTCTAGGATTTTACTCATGGCTAGGAGTACAGACACAGGACGGTAGTTATTAAAGATTGAACTATCTCCGGATTTATATATAGGGGTAACTTTTGCAATTTTAAGGCAATCGGGAAAAACACCACTGGAAAATGACATGTTACAAAGATATCCTATAACTGGAGACAAAGCTGTAATAACACATGTGACGTTAACCACTCCGTTAGAACCGCATGGCTTGTCCTACAGTGACTCGCTAGGATCGCCAGGGCAGTGGATGTGGCTACAGTTGATGTATTATTGTGTGCTTTATTTCATATGAAAGCTTGTGTCATGGGCAGGCTCTTTGTTTTTGCCCATGTCAAGGCTTTATATATTTAATTGCAAAGTATATGTTTTATCATTAAGTAGTAATGATAGGATTTGAGAGAGAGAGAGAGAGTAGAACAGAGTGAGAGGAGGCGCGCAGTGTTTTTTGCCATGCTTGATGACGTCACGGCTGGCTGGCCTGGGATTGGTTGGAGGAGTTTTTTACCATGCTTGGTGACGTCATGTTTGGCTGGCTTCTTTGCCATTGGCTGAAGGAATTGTTACCGCTTTGTCTATGCGGTGCGAGCTAGTGCTAGTATATATATAGCTCTCTTGCCACTCTCTCCCTCAGATCTGGTTTCTAGAATGCATCCCTCTTATCCCTTTGATACCTGTCTCCCTCACTATACCTGAGAACCTTTTCCTCTGCCTATCTCTCTCATTTTCCATATCTTTCACCACCTTTTATTAATATTATACCCCCTCTGGTTAACTCTGCATAATCAGCTTCATGCTGGCCAGTTGTATTGTGCGTTAAGGTCTTATATAACCCATGTATGTTAGTTGTTAAGATAAATTGATTACGAACGAAGCATTGGTTGGCATTCATATTGTTCAGTACCGCTTCCTATAATTATTAGTGTTCTGCTGGATTAGATAATGCTAGACTAGGAGTCTGATACTATAAGGTATTGTTTCCGATGGGTGCTGGCTTTAGTTAAAAGCTGCACGACATACCTGAGAACTGGAGTTGATTGGGTAAATTCTAGTCTGTGTGCCATTGAGAGTAGAGCATGCACGAATGAGGGTTTTTTGCCTATACCATTCTGCACTGTTCTAAGCTCGTTGTTTGTTTTTGAGGTACGCCAGGAGAACGCTTAATACTTCGGTATTAAGGTTTCTCAAGAGAGCTACCCTTCATTATAACGTAATACTTGACGCACAGACTTGAGATTTGCACTAGGCTATGCGGCATGCCATGCGCACCGGTATCTCGTATCATTGACTCTAGCTAGACTTTATCAGTCATAGTAGACATTAAGTATATTAACCCAATTACTCTTATTATGCATACCCGTTTATGATTACACAAGCATTTCGCAGCCTAGTTTGGTGTATTGAGACACAAACGACTTAGGCTCTTTTTGTTGATAGGAATACTGCATTGTCGTGGCGATTATTATTAGTGTTGTAGCGTTTAGGATATTTTTGGTTCCGACTGCATTATATATCCTGCCTTTTTGTGAGCATAGCCTGCTCGAGCATTGTTCCGCTGCCAGCCTTTTTGGGGTTCCATTTCCGATTCGAGCATCTTGATAGCATCTAACATTTAAAGAAGATTCCTTGTTGGTGTTGAAGGACTTTAGTGCACTTTCTTTCATGCAGGAGTGCCTGACATTTATTGATTAAAGTAACGTAAGCTGTAACTTCTCTTACCACCTTACTTTGCATACCATAACCAAGCACCTTCGGTTATAGGTAGTAATAGGCTGTTTTCACATAACACTAAGCTTAGAGTAGACGCACATTTATTGAGAGTTTAATAACCTATTATTGCATATAGAACTCTGGAGAGTATTTGTGTTCTTTGTTCACTGGGAATATACATCAGAGGTTGGATCTAGCGCTTTCCGTTGTAGCATTTATGCCATTACTAGTCCAATGAATAAGAGCCCTGATATATTTAACCTCAGTCGTAACAAATGGCGACCTTACCTAGGATTTGGTGAACCTACATTTATTAGTAGGGAACATTTGTTGTTTTGGGGAATATTTTGCGGGGATCAGCAAGAATTTTTTTTTTTTGCAACATAGTTTAGCCCTTGAGTATTTCCGAGAATTTGTGTGTGTATATTGAGGTATAAGAGTTTGGGGTGCTTCTTTTCTTAATATTGAGGTGAGAAATTTTTGTGAGCATCATGTCTTATACCGGATCAGAGGAGAATGGAGACACAGTACGTAATGTCGAAACTGAGGAACAGCAGCATGATGAAATGGTTAATCAGGTGAACTGTGAGGAGGATGCTAGGATATTTTTGCAATGGCCTGTTACTGCCGAGCGGTTGGAGGGTATGGATCGGTACGGTCTTCAATGCCTGGCCACAGCTATTGGTCATGCGGGTACTAGCAGCATGACCAGGGATAACTTGATAACGTGTGTACTGGGCAGGGTGACTGGTGAGCGAGAAGGGTTGAGTGCTCAGGCCATGCTTCCCCTACACTCGACTCCCAGCCATCCCAGTAGTTTGCCGACCACGAGTACGCTTCCACATTTGGGTGGTGACTGGCAGGGTGGGTTGCCCCTGGGGGGACCACCGGTAATTTCAAACATTGTAGCACCTTCACCTCCTCAAGGGTTAACTCCAGAATTATTGCTTCAGCTCGAATTAGCTAAGCTTCAGCATCAACAGCAACAAAGGGCATGTGAGCTTCAGCAGCAATTAGAATTAGCCAAGATAGATGAGAGAGCTAAGATAGAAGAGAGAAAAAGTCACCAGCACATAGAGCTAGCAAAAATTCAAGCTGATTTAGAGTCGACTAGGTACTGTGCCGACATGGACGTAGAGAAGTCGCGAGTAGAGACAACGGGACAGCGACTTGGGGCTGGAAACCGTGTTCATGATCAATCTCTCTCGCACTTATTGAAACTGGTTCCGGTGTTTGATGAGAGTGGTGTAACAGAATTTTTTGCACACTTTGAGAAGAAGTGCCAGGAACACCAGTGGCCAGAGAATAAACGGGCAGCACTTGTATCCTCTAGATTAATAGGCAAGGGTCTTAACCCTTAAAAAGCGGCTCACCACTTAAGTCGTGTTGAAAAAACTGGCAAAAAACGGGTGAAAAAAGGGTGGAAATCGAGTGAAAATGGGTGGGATAGTAATGATCCATACGTCCGACATCTGTGGCCTCCCGGCCCACACTAACTCCAGTTCCCCCACCGCACGTGAGGATGACAGTGTAACCAATAGTTCGCTAAAAGTGAGCAAGGTAGCAAAATCTGCTAAACTTCCATCTTCGAGGTAACACTGTCAGTGCTCCACGAGTGCTACGTAGCTGTATGTGGCGTCATTGTGTAGCGATTTCCACCTAGTTTTCGGCGCAATACAGTTCCTTTCATACTGATGGTTGATATAGCAGTCAGAACGGCCCAGAAAGTCCCAAAACGGCCACAGAGCACCCGCTAGAGGAGGGTTAAAGCCTACGATGCGTTACCTTTGGAGTCATGTATTGTGTATGAGGATCTCAAGGAGGCTGCCCTGAGGGCTTACGAACTGCAACCAGAAACGTACCGTTTGAAGTTCAGGGGTGTAACTAAGGGAAGAGAATAGCACCTTTTTGGAACACGCCCGGGACTTGTCCGATGCTATGGGGAACTGGCTCCGATCTGAGAAGGTAACAACATTTGATGGAATTAAGCAGTTAATGATGTTGGAGCAGTTCTTTAAGAGCACGGGCGGTGATTTAACTTTGAACTTAAAGGAGAAAACCCAAGAACCCTAGTCGAAGCAGCAGAAATGGCTGATCGACGGCTGTCGTTGATTCGGGGTTGCGGGTCCTCACAGAAGTACGATGCAAGTGCTAGGGACCGTTATCCTCCCCCTCCCCGTAGCAATGACACATTTAAACAAAAGAGCAATGAAACTAAAACTGAATCCAAACCTGACACCACGCCGTATAAGACAAGTCAGGGGCCTTTTACATCACAGTATAAGCCGAAACCGAAATTTATGTGTTTTAAGTGCCACCAGGAGGGTCATAAGGCAAATGAGTGCCTAGTCGACCTCCTCCGGCAGCCGTGTCTTTTGCTCACGGCATTGGAGTGTTCAAGAGGACATCGGAGTTTGTTAGAGGCAATTCTTCCGAGGTAAATACACTGCCAGTGCAGAAGGATCCGGAAGGCTTATTCCCTGTCCATGATGCCTTTAGTGACCACAGGGGACTCGGTTGTGTGGAGTGGGGGGGTAGAAGACATGAGGTGAGAATTTTGCGTGACACTGGGGCATCGCAAACACTGTTGAGGAATTTCACTGGTAAACCTGTAAATACGGCGCGGGTGGTTGTGGTTCAGGGAGTTAATGCAACAAGGTCATACCCGCTTGTAAGAATGAAGATGGAAGTTGATGGTGTGACTCGTGACCTGGATGTAGGAATTGTGGAGAAGTTGCCTGTTGGGGGCGTCGACCTCCTTCTCGGCAACGACTTTGCGGGGCCTACTTCTGAGGCTCCACCCTTAGTCGTTGCCGAGAAGCCGGCCGACGTGAGTAGGGAGGAGCAGGAGTGGGTTGAGAGGTGTCAGGTGCAACCTATGGCGTGTGTTGTCACCAGATCTCTTGCATCCAGGGAGTCACATTCTGGTCAACAGTCTTTAGAAAAGCGGAGGAAAGGTACCGAGAAGGGGTTGAAAGTTGATGCGGTTGAGAGTTTAGTATCAACGGACATTCTCGGGGACTCATTATTAGGACCGATTTTCGAGTCTGGAGAAGACCCATTAACTGTTACTAAGAAGGCAGAGGATGGGCTTAAAAAGACGAAGAGACAGCAACGATACACAGAGAGAGAGCAACGGGAGGCTAAATTCAATGTAGGAGGGGGGCATGAGTTGTTTCGCAAACACTTAGATGAGCTTGCTCCTTCGGACATTCGTAAATTGCAATTAGAAGACCCGGAGGTTCTTGAATGTGGTACCGGTGCTGTCGAGTTGGAGGAGGACAGTGATGCACAGTCGGGAGATGTAGCAACAAGGTATCCTGACGCGTACCCTATGAGAAATGGGTCAGCGAAGACGGTGGTCCGAAGCTTGCTAGTGTATTTTTCCCGGTATGGTTACCCGCAGGGGATTCAGTCAGACCAAGGATCCAACTTCACTTCTAACCTCTTTGTTCAAGCAGTGCAGCAGCATGGAATTGTAACGGTTGTGTCATCTGCGTATCATCCGGAGAGCCAGGGTGTGTTAGAGCGATGGCACTCAGCCTTAAAATCTGTGCTTCGTTGTTGTTGCTTTGAGAGTGGGAAAGGTTGGGATCTTGGCCTGTCATATGTTTTATTTGCTGCACGGGAGGTACCTGGGGAAAGTTTGGGATTCAGCCCTAATGAGCTCGTCTTTGGACACCGTGTCAGAGGGCCTCTCCATATGGTTGAAGAAATATGGGAGGGCGCAGAAAAACCTTTTTCTATGCTCAATTATGTCCTCGACAGTCGGGAACGGATGTTGCGCAGTCTGGAGTTGGCTGGCCGTAATTTGACTAGCTCTCAGACCCTCATGAAGGACAGGTACGACCTCAAGGTTAAACTCAGGGAGTTTCACGTGGGTCAGGAGGTGTTGATTCTACTGCCCCTTGTAGGTCATCCCTTATCCGCGAAGTACACTGGTCCTTATAGGGTGGTTGAGGAGCTATCGGACCTGGATTACTTGGTAGCCACTCCAGACAGACGTAAGCGCAATCAGTTATGTCACGTTAATCTCATGAATGAGTATGTGAGGCACCCCCCTGAGCCTCTCACTGTGCCTGTGATGACGTTTAGCAGCCAAGGTGGAGAAGGAGAACGGGACAGTCAAGCTCAGGTGGAGGATAACTGGAAGGATAAGAAAGTCAAATGGGCGCCTGAGTGTGAGAAGGCGTTTAGAGTAGTAAAACACCTGTTGTGCACTCACCCGATCCTCAGGGCCCCTGACTTTAGCCTACCTTTCCAACTAGCAACGGATGCTAGTGGTGTGGGGGCTGGTGCCGTCCTTATGCAAAGGGACGATGATGGGCTGGAACATCCTGTTAGTTTCTGCTCGGAGAAGTTCAATTCAGCCCAGGGAAGCTGCTCTGTTGTCGAGAGGAGCTGCTGGCAGTTGTGCTTGCACTGAGGCATTTCGAGGTCTATGTTCCAGCCTATGGTCCGGTCGTTGTAGTTTACACAGATCATCACCCTCTCAAGTTCTTGGACCAGTTTCACAATCGGAATATGAGGCTGACCAGGTGGTCACTAAGGTTATTGGTATATAACCTGGACATACGCCATATTGCCGGTTGTGACAACGTGGTTGCAGATTGTCTTTCAAGGGTATATGATCCTGGGTAGATTGACACACAGGTAGCCTCCTGCTTTAGTTTGAATAGTATTTGGTGCTTGTTGGCTCGCGGTTGTAGCCCAGCGTATTGGGTCGTAAAGCAGGAGTTGAGCGTTTGGTATAGAAGAAAAAACTAGGCTTGCCCCTATAGTGCAGCCGAAATAAACAAATTAAAAACATAAAAAATCAAATAAAAACTCTTTCTTTGATAGTTGAATTTTTTCAGTATGTTATAGCAGTAATTCTGAGTTGCACCCCTCTCAGAATGCTGGGCTAGAGAAGCTCGCTCTTGAGGAGCATAACTACATATGATTTAACCAATTGTATTGGGGAGGGTTATAATTTTGTAAAATGTTTTGTTGAGAACTGTGCCAGATATTTTACTGCCGCTGGGTGATGGGAAGTAGAGATATAGCATGGGTTCTAACCATCAGATTTTTTTGAGCTTTGGGCCTCTGGGAAAAATCTTGGGGGGGTGTCACACTTCCCCAAGATTTAACCACTCCGTTAGAACCGCATGGCTTGTCCTACAGTGACTCGCTAGGATCGCCAGGGCAGTGGATGTGGCTACAGTTGATGTATTATTGTGTGCTTTATTTCATATGAAAGCTTGTGTCATGGCCAGTCCAGAAAGGCTCTTTGTTTTCGCCCATGTCAAGGCTTTATATATTTAATTGCAAAGTATATGTTTTATCATTAAGTAGTAATGATAGGATTTGAGAGAGAGAGAGAGAGAGTAGAACAGAGTGAGAGGAGGCGCGCAGTGTTTTTTTGCCATGCTTGATGACGTCACGGCTGGCTGGCCTGGGATTGGTTGGAGGAGTTTTTTACCATGCTTGGTGACGTCGTGTTTGGCTGGCTTCTTTGCCATTGGCTGAAGGAATTGTTACGGCTTTGTCTACGTGGTGCGAGCTAGTGCTAGTATATATATAGCTCTCTTGCCACTCTCTCCCTCAGATCTGGTTTCTAGAACGCATCCCTCTTATCCCTTTGATACCTGTCCCCCTCACTATACCTGAGAACCTTTTCCTCTGCCTATCTCTCTCATTTTCCATATCTTTCACCACCTTTTATTAATATTATACCCCCTCTGGTTAACTCTGCATAATCAGCTTCATGCTGGCCAGTTGTATTGTGCGTTAAGGTCTTATATAACCCATGTATGTTAGTTGTTAAGATAAGTTGATCACGAAGCATTGGTTGGCATTCATATTGTTCAGTACCGCTTCCTATAATTATTAGTGTTCTGCTGGATTAGATAATGCTAGACTAGGAGTCTGATACTATAAGGTATTGTTTCCTATGGGTGCTGGCTTTAGTTAAAAGCTGCACGACATACCTGAGAACTCGAGTTGATTGGGTAAATTCTAGTCTGTGTGCCATTGAGAGTAGAGCATGCACGAATGAGGGTTTTTTGCTTATACCATTCTGCACTGTTCTAAGCTCGTTGTTTGTTTTTGAGGTACGCAGGAGAACGCTTAATACTTCGGTATTAAGGTTTCTCAAGAGAGCTACCCTTCATTATAACGTAATACTTGACGCACAGACTTGAGATTTGCACTAGGCTATGCGGCATACCATGCGCACCAGTATCTCATATCATTGACTCTAGCTAGACTTTATCAGTCATAGTAGACATTAAGTATATTAACCCAATTACTCTTATTATGCATACCCGTTTATGATTACACAAGCATTTCGCAGCCTAGTTTGATGTATTGAGCCACAAACGAGTTAGGCTCTTTTTGTTGATAGGAATACTGCATTGTCGTGGCGATTATTATTAGTGTTGTAGCGTTTAGGATATTCTTGGTCCCGACTGCATTATATATCTTGCCTTTTTGTGAGCATAGCCTGCTCGAGCATTGTTCCGCTGCCAGCCTTTTTGGGGTTCCATTTCCGATTCGAGCATCTTGATGGCATCTAACATTTAAAGAAGATTCCTTGTTGGTGTTGATGGACTTTAGTGCACTTTCTTTCATGCAGGAGTGCCTGACATTTATTGATTAAAGTAACGTAAGCTGTAACTTCTCTTACCACCTTACTTTGCATACCATAACCAAGCACCTTCGGTTATAGATAATAATAGGCTGTTTTCACATAACATTAAGCTTAGAGTAGACGCACATTTATTGAGAGTTTAATAACCTATTATTGCATATAGAACTCTGGAGAGTATTTGTGTTCTTTCTTCACTGGGAATATACATCAGAGGTTGGATCTAGGGTTTCCGTTGTAGCATTTATGCCATTACTAGTCCAATGAATAAGAGCCCTGATATATTTAAACCTCAGTCGTAACACACACCTTAAAACATTCATTGGTATTTCATCATAACCAGGAGAGGAGTCCCGTAGTGGTTTTACTGTATTGATTATTTCATCGCTTGTGACGGGAGACATGAAAAAAAGGCGTTACTTGTCTATTTTGTAGGTAGGATGTAAAGTATACATTTGAAGTATCTATAGTTTCTGCTAATTTTTTACCGACATCAATAAAATATGAGTTAACGTGTTCCACAATATCATTAGGTTTAGTCAACTCGGTATTATTATTAATGAAAGTGTTGTTTATTTTGTGTTTAGTTTTCCTTGCAAGAACAGAATTAATTATGTTCCAAACCTTTTTGGCATTACCAGCAGATTCTTGGAGTTTAGATTTATAATAGTTTCTTTTAGCTGATCTTAACCCTTAACTGGCGGCACGCAACTTATGTCGTGTGAAATAAATATGGACTATGTGGCGGTTCGCAACTTATGTCGAGCGCCATTTTCAGCACGTAATGTTGCTGAGAGAGAGAGCTGAGCGGTGTGAGGAGCGTAGCAACCCTATGACCGTCCCCCACCACCGCGGTGGACCAACTGAACTGTATTCTAACTTCCTCCCCCTCTTCTCACTCGCTACACAGGGAATTATGTAGGTAAATTACCTAATTACAGGGTTTTCGCACTCGTGTTGCACGATCGTTGCAAGAGAACCAGTGGTCGTACAAGGATGGTTCGGTGTCATTGGAAAACTTTGTTTACGCCCTTTCAGGGATAGATACTTGCTTTACGCTCTGGGTCTTATTTAGGCATGAAAATTATCACGTAAACAACCCTATTTAGGGTAAAAAAAAAAATGCTGGGCGCTACGGTCAAATAGACCGCCTAGCCCGCCAATAAGGTGTTAAAGCTTCTGTTACCTGGTTACGTAGTCTACGGAACTCCTCTCCAAATGTGATGGGCCTAATAGCATATTTCCTTGCTAGTTTATTTTTCTGTTTAATCATGATTTTTAATTCTGGGGTTATATACTGCTTATCTAGGTATGCGTTATTTATTCGTTTTGTAATTATTGGAAAATATCTGTTAATCCGGGAGCTGCGGAAAGACTCTTAAGAGTTCCCCCGGCAGACTGCGGGAAGACTCTTAAGAGTCAGAAAAAAAAAATCAACTTTAAACATCGAAAAAAAAAAAAAAAAAAAATTTGTTTGCCCCTGGGCCATGCAAAATATCACTCCTCTACCTCCCCTCCTTCCCCACTTTCCTCCCCTCCTTCAGTTATCACCTATTTTCCCTGTTATTCCCTTATTCTGAGGTATATTTTCGTGCTAACATTAGCGAGTTGCAAGCAGGGCATTGTCATCACTGTTAGCAAGCGAGTGCAAGAGAGAGAGAGAGAGTATCGATCGACAATGTCTCTCCAGCCTTGGGGGAAATTGGCGGGAAAGGAGGTTGCCTCACCCATACATTATGTAACTCCCGCCCTGTATCGCCGATTTTGACCATCCAAACGCTATTTTCACTTGTTTTATTGTTGTAACAGGTTAATACCTTTATAATCAACCTATAATAGGCACATATGGATAAGTATTAATGCTATTTATGGTAAAATGAATATTTTAGTGATGGAAACAGCTCAAATACATGCGCACAGGCAGAGGTGTCTAATTACCCCCATGCGCACTTCAGAGGTTAAAACAAGCATTAAATATTGTCATAAAATTATTATATACAACATTAGGGTCATTGGAAATATAGACTAGTTCCCAGGACGCATCTTCTATGGCTTTCTTAAATTCATTTAGATTATTTTCACTATAATTTCTATATCTTATAAAAGTATGGTCTTCTTCCCTATTATTAGATGCGCATATCTCAGATTCATAAATGGTAAAGATTGGAAAATGATCAGTTAATTAATTGTATATAATTCCACTGAACACATTTTGCGTGAAATTGTTTGACCAAATGTGATCTATTATTGTTGCTGTTGTAGAAGTTACACGTGTTGGTTTATTTATAATATTGAACAAAAGTTTAGAATAGCATGTGGAGATAAATTCAGCTACTTTGCTGTCATCTTTATATTTTAATAAGTTAAGATTAAAGTCCCCGGTAAGGTAAACAAAAATCCTCTCATCACTTATTACTGAGATTATGTCATTAAATTTATCATGAAAATATCTGAAATCAGTGTGTGGCCTTCTATATATTATGCCTACTATTATGTTGTCCGAGTTGGTGTTACATATTTCAATAAACAATGTCTCTATGTTATTATGTTGAATTGTTAAATCGTCTCTTACTATGTATGTGTAGCCTGTTTTAAGGTACAAGGACACTCCCCCCACTGGTTCGTGTGAAATTGTTATTGAATCTTGTGTAATTAGGAATATCATATAAGTGCTGTATATCAGATGTTAGTTTCGTTTCACATAAGCCTAACACATCAAACTTAATCGAAATTGGGTTCAGACATTGCTCAATGAAATCATCAAAATACAGTGGTATACTATTTATGTTATAGCTTAGGAGAGAAAAGTTAGATCTGGGAAGTTTATGATATTGTTCTTCAATATGAGGGAAAACATAATTACATAATGGGTTTTTATAATTTAGAGAACTTAATAAATAGTTGTCGGGGTCTACATCAGCATTGTAAGCGTCATCATTGAAGCTAAAAGGGTTAAAGATTAATTTATCTAGTGTGTTTAAAGGGATATTTTCACTGTTGGGATTATACAAATTTTGGTTGATGTGTAATAACAAATCTTCATCATTTAGATGTGAAAAAGGTAAGATGTCGTCCATCTTGACAGGTTAACTATGTGTGAAACTATATCATTATTTCTTATTTGGGAATCTAGTTGGTTGTTTCCTATGTCGCTGGTGGGGCTGAGGTGCTGAGGGGGTTGAGTGGTCAGCTTCCCCCAACTGCTCAGGTTCAACCTCTCCCTGTAGACGTTGAGGCAGGTCCAAGCTCGAGCCCCCGGTGCTGGTCTGGGGGCCGGCACCACGTAGGACATCTTCCTGGTGTAACCTGGCAGTGGAGGCTCGGATTCTCGGGGGCGGAGTTCTGCTTGGATTAGAGGTAGGTGGTCGCTCACTGGGTTGTGGGGTGCTGGAGATCCTGGGAGAGAGTAGGCGTGAGGTGGGAAGGGGGGTGAAACAGTGGTGGATTGGCGAAGTGGTGGTGGGGAGGCGGCAGAGCGTTGGGGGGAGGGTCAAATTGGTGGTAGTGGAGTGGTGGTCCGGCTATGGGGTGGAGGAGTGGTGGTGGTGGTTTGGCGGGGAGAGATGTAGTGTTGTCGTCTGGCTCCTGCTATCCCTCCACGAGGTTCTCTCACAATGAGTGTTCGGTAGTTGAAAAAGGCTGTTTTACCGCTTCTCCTCGCTTCGTTAAGGGAACCAAGCTGACTTCGACGGATTTCCAGGGTGGTGGGGCACAGATCCTCATTGACGGAAATGTCTGTCCCTTTCAGCTTCGTTCTGTTGCGGTAGACAGCATCACGGTCAGGGCAGCTTGAGAACTTAGCCACAATGTCTCTAGGTCCTACTCCAGTGATCCTGCCAACTCTGTGAACCCTTTCAAAGGGTTTGATGGTTAGATTCATCTTGCTATGTATGAGGGTTTCAATTTTCTTCTGGCTCTGCTCCCAGTTCTCCCCGGTTGCTTTGGGGACCCCTGAGAACCGCAGGTTGTTCCGCCGGCCTTGATCGTCGAGGTAATTCAGTCGTAGTTTTGTTTCCTTCAGCTGGTTTTTCAGTTGTTGGTTTTCCTCCTTCAATTGATGAATAGCGTTCAGGCCAGGTAGCGAATCATCCAGCCTTGACTGAGTGAACTCCAGGCTAGTGATGATATAATTTATCCTCTTGTCTACTTCCTTCACAGATTCCATGAATTGTCGTTGTAAGCGATCTAATGAGTCATTGAAGTATTTTCGTTGGACATCGAGCAGCGTTAGGATCTCCTGTCTCTCCATGGTGGTAGTGAGTGATGATTTTTGAAACTAGTGACGTCACAAAGTCAGTGCGCATGCGCTGACTCCGGAAAATTTTGACGTAGAGGGTAGAGGACTTGTATGCCACTTTTAGAGTTCAGATAAAAACAAAGTCCATATATATAAATATCACCTCTTCTCATTAAACGATTCTGGGTGGCTTACTCTTTCGGTCAGTCAACTGGGAAGTTTGCAGATCACCGTATTCACTTAGAAAAAGCTATTAATAGGTAAGAGTTCCGATCGAGTTGTTTACACACGTCGCCATTACTAGATTCTCGATGGTAGACAAAGGAGCTCTGACGCAAAGCGTCTCCCTCCAAGATGTCATCGTCTTGCGCTACGAATTTAGCGGATACTGCTAAGTTTGTAGCGGATATCTAGCGGTAAATACAGTACCGCTTTTACAATATTACGACATGGCTATATGATAAATCATATAATTTTTATGCATTCCTAAAGACTCGTAAATACTATACTTTCGTATAATAGGCCTTATTTAACTTATTAACTTATCTATCCCCCTTCTGCAATTTCACCATCAAGAAGGCCTTTTCTATGTTGCTGGTGAATGCGTAACGTCCCAGTCTAAAGCGCAGTAATTGCTGTGATAGGTCCGACACCATTGAAGGGCCGGTTAATAAACAATCATTTAGACTGGGACTATGGCCTAGGTGGGCTGAGCAGTCATATACCACTCGGATGGGAGTGGTAACACTGTCCTTTTTCACCCCATGATGTGCGAGGTAATGGATTTTCCCGGTATCCCTTGGTTCGTCGACATTGACGACCTCAATAAACCCTCAGTCGAAATAATTTTGAAAAACCTTGTCATAAGCCTTGTAGGTGCTTGGTTCGTGGGCTAGCTTCCGCTGCAAGGCGCGCAACCTACCCAACACTAAACCACAATTAGTGGGTAAACTGATATTCTCATGTTTCCAGGGTAGACAAACTTCGTATTGTTTTTCTGTGGCCAAGTAGTGCACAGATTCCGAAAACTTCTCAATCGCAATTTTTGATTCATGGTAATTCTCCACAGGTTTAATCCCTATGTGGTCGAGTTTCCACAGTCCTTGTAGATCGAACTCGGCAGCTAACTTTGGGTCCTGAATGCGAGTCTCATCTTTGATGAACTCTTCTGCTGCGGTCGTGCTCATCCTCAACACGGATACCGTGTCAACCAGAACATTTGACTGGGTAGTTTGGACTGTACGGCTCCTGCAGTAGCCAAACTTAGTAGGGATCAAGATTACTCCACTCTCTCTTTTAAATCCAGGGTGTACTACATCATAATAATAATCTGCTCCTAACAGTATGTGCACCTCCTTTAAGTCACCTACGGGATCAGACAGGTAAATACCTTTCCTACGAAGTGCATGCTCTACTTTGTTAATTCCTACAGATTGATAGTCTGGGAGTTCATCTACCACTACACACTGTAAGAAGTGTTTCTTCTTACGGAAGATGTAAGCGACTTCAATAACTTCGTAGTCTCTACTGTCGGTCACTCCTGTGAAACCTTGCAACCTAAGGGTCTCACTACCTACTACACAGTGTTTCAGACCGTTCAGCACCAATCTCTTTATGAAGGATCGTTACGAGCCCTGGTCTAGGGGTAGCCGACAGACTTGTGTCCTGCCATAACCCTCCATGGGTATCTTGATTGTGGGTAAAATGGTGGTGTCCTTCCTACTGCCTAGCATTAGTGTTGCAGTTCCCCCTACCTTTTCCTCCTAGACTAGACTACCTGTGGGGCATAATTTGTCAAAGTGATGGCCCTCACAGTTGCGACAGGGCCTTAACCCTTGTCTAGCGGGGGGTTTTGGGCTTATTTGGGCATATTCAGGCCCTCCTGAATGATAAATCAAGTATCTGCATGAACAAAAAAATATTTAGCCAAAAACTAGGCGCTAAAAGCTTCAAAATGAGACCAGAATGAGCTACGTAGCACTCGTGGTTCTCATACAGTGATACCAGTAACATGGGAGTTTAGCGTATAGCGGCATATTTTTCCCAGCTATGCTCACTACTGGCTACACTGCCGGCCTCTCGAGAACACTGGGAACATGAGTTAATGGGCGGCGGTAAGCCCTGGGAGTCGGCTGTCTGGCCCGCTGCGCTCCCGGCCATTTGCACTCTATTTTAACCGTTTAAAATCCTTAATAATGCTCCTAACTTGCTGCAAATAGGAGCCGGACTTAAGTCCGGCCCCGATCTTTAAGGGTTAAATAGGAAGCAGTACACTTACCCTGCATACCATGGTCCTTACTTAGACACCCCTTGCACAATTTTAGCTTCCTTGCTTGAGCTAATTTGGCTTCACTGGTTTGATATTTGGTACAGCTTAGCCATTTATGCTTGGGATTGTTGCATAGCCTACATGACATTTGTGGTTTCTTGCGTGACTCTTCGACCTTCCCTTTAGATCCTACCATCATATTAATTGAACCCCTTGCTGCTGTCCCTTCTGACCCACCCACCGTCCTACCATTGTTCAATTGTATGTTGCTAATCTCTTTGCTAAATAACTCTTTGAACTCCTCCAAATCAAAAGTACGAACTTTATCTAGAATAGCTAGAGGTAATTTCTGTCTTATGATTATGACTAGCATTTCTTGTGAGGTTATAATAATAATAATAATAATAGTTCTTAACCCTTAACTGTCGGCGCGCAACATAAGTCGAGTTAAATAAAGCTGGACTATGTGGCGGCGCTCGACATAGGTCGTGTGGCAATTTCAGCACGTAATGTTGCTGAGAGAGAGAGACAAATGGTGGCAGGAGAGTAGCGAGCGTATGACTGCTCCAGACCACCGCGGCGAACCTACTGACACGAATCCCACCTCCTCCCTCCCTCTCTCACTCGCTATATACGGAATTGTATGGGGAAAGTGCCTAAATACATGCTTTTTGCACTCGCGTTGCACGGTTATTGCAAGAAAACTAGCCATCATAAAAGGATCGTTATGGTGTCATTCGAAAGCTCTGTTTATGCCCTTTCAGGGATAGATACTTGTTTTACGTTCTGGGTCTTATTTAGGCATGAAAATGATCACGTAAACAGCCCTATTTTGGCTAAAAACACCCCGCTGGGCGGTACATATAAATAAACCGCCTAGGCCGCTAATAAGGTGTTAAAGCTAGCGCATGCTAAGCTAGCTAAGGATAGCTCAATAAGGCCGATTAGGCGTATTTCCATTGGGGTCCTGTACTACTACCCCATCCCTTTGCTCATGAGGGATGGTAACGACTCAGTGCTTGTGAAAAATCTTTAATGCGCCGAGCGTGGGCGCGAACCCGGGCCTTCTGGGTGGAAGTCCGAGACGCTAGTCACTACACCAAGAGAGCCGCCGAGGTTACCCCCAACGAATCTAATGACCTTGTGTGACACTCCATGTCTTCCCTGAACTTTTTCAGTTCATCGACCCTGTACCTAGGCTGTGCTAGGTTCAACAGGGCATTCACGTGGGCTACCTTGAGCTGGTCAGTGTCTCCATACGTCGCCTGTAATAACTTCACACTATCATAATTTTCAGCCATGATGGAAAAACCTTCTACCAAATGTAAGGCTTCATCCTCTAGTTGGCCTTAAAGATAATGGAACTTTCGTACATCGTCAAGTTTTGAATCATGCACGGTTGATTTAAAGATGTCCCAAAATGCTAACCACTCGGTCAAGTTTCCCCTGAATTTCGGTAGGTTTAATTTGGGCAAGTTGACTTCATGGCGGGGATCTATTTGTTTGGCAGCGTTGCTAGTCGAGGTTATCTCTGTTTTCTTTACCGCCCTTCGCAGTAAATGTATTGCCTCTAAATTGACAATATCATGGACAGCGCGCTGCTCGTACTCCGCATGAATTTCTGACTCACCCTCTAACTCTGATACTATACTTTCATTCAGGGTAACTATACGGTCATAGGTAGTTTGTAGGTACCCTAACCTAGCCTCTACCTGTTCAGGAGTTGCACTAGCGACAAAGTCTTCCAAATCGGCTGTTAGCCTAGTAATGACACCCCTCAAACCCCCTCTCTGTTTTTTCAAGACTGTGATAGACATAATTATAGTTGATTTACTTTCTGGTTTACCAGCCATTAACACCTTACGAGCGGCCTATGCGGTTTATTTATATGTACCGCCCAGCGGGGTGTTTTTAGCCAAAATAGGGCTGTTTACGTGATCATTTTCATGCCTAAATAAGACCCAGAACGTAAAACAAGTACCTATCCCTGAAAGGGCATAAACAGAGCTTTCGAATGACACCATAACGATCCTTTTATGATGGCTAGTTTTCTTGCAATAACCGTGCAACGCGAGTGCAAAAAGCATGTAATTAGCCACTTTCCCGATACAATTCCTTATATAGCGAGTGAGAGAGGGAGGAGGGAGCTGGGATTCGTGTCAGTATGTTCGCCGCGGTGGTCTGGAGCAGTCATATGCTCGCTACTCTCCTGCCACCACTTGTCTCTCTCTCTCAGCAACATTACGTGCTGAAATTGCCACTCGACCTATGTCGAGCGCCGCCACATAGTCCAGCTTTATTTAACTCGACTTATGTGGTGAGCCGCTAATTAAGGGTTAAATAATTTACACGAATTAGCCTAACCCTTCGTCAGCCAATACGGACCTCTAAAATAAGCCGCAATCGTGAAATATAAGCACACCTTATGGTAATTGTCATATGAACTTACATTTTAGTCCTCATATGCAATATTGTACTTACATTAGCCTACCCTTCATAGACTAATGTCATTAAAGTAAAAGGTAGAAATGACTATATAAACCACTTACCTTACACAGTACCACGAGAGGTTGGGATATGGATGACAATGATGAAACAATGAAGGAAATATGTAATGGTAGGTCAGTCATAAGTAAAAAAATAGTAAAAATACTGAAATAGGGAATCAAATATAGGGTATGATGGTGATAGCCGAGACCTACCCATACTAGGATCCTTTGATCCACAACCTCCATCAATATTACTCTTGCTCATAATACCTAACTATAGGAAATTTTACTGTGGGTCAAAGTCCCGAGGTCTGGGCACCAATATGGAGGATTTAAAGAAGTTGAGTTTACTCTACTTAGACTGAAAAGGTCCGCTCATATAAAATTTAAATAAATAATAAATACCGGGAGTGTAACTCACTATTAAATCACCATAGAAAAGTTGTAGTTAGGTAATGGAGAAATGCTGATGGATGGTAGGCAAATGGCTACGTTTCGAACGCCATTGGTTGTTTACCTCGAAGGGACCACGTGGGTGCACCTTAACAAATAAAGGAAATATAATACTGAGGAGATTTAAATCATGGTAATATGGCTTAGCTTGTCGGTTGGTCTGTCAGTTGGATGAAGTTAAATTATGAGAGCTGGATGAAACCGGAACCAGGGTCGCGGCGAACTAAGGAGTGGAGATAGTGTTGTCTCGATGGTAGACAAAGGAGCTCTGACGTGAAGCGTCTCCCTCAAGACGTCATCGTCTTGCGCTACGAATTTAGCGGATACTGCTAAGTTTGTAGCGGATATCTAGCAGTAAATACAGTACTGCTTTTATAATATTACGACATGGCTATAATTATGATAAATCATATATGCATTCCTAAAGACTCGTAAATACTATACTTTCGTATAATACCTTTATTTAACTTATTAAGCTTACATACTTACATACTGTACATACTGTATTTAGGGTACAATACATAGAAAACTTATGTTATACCACTGACTATCGTGAATCCACGATACTTGGGAAGGGAAGATTCCCAACCTAGTGACCCTACAATGACTGCCGAGTTCGACCTGGAAAGACTGTGGAAATTACATCACATAGGCATTAATCCTGTGGAGACTGATTATGACTCGGAAATTGCTATAAAGAAGTTTGAGGAGTCTGTGAGCCATTCTGCCGCAGAAAAACAATACGAGGTTAGTCTACCCTGGAAAGATAGTGAGATGAGCCTGTCAACAAATTATGGATTGGCATTGGGTCGATTGCGCGCATTACAGCGTAAATTAACACATGAACCGAGCCCGAGCCAGGCGTATGATGATGTATTTCGGAACTACTTAGACCGAGGCTTCATAGAACGAGTCAATGTGAAAGAACCAATTAGGAAGGGTAGGGTTCACTACCTAACCCATCATGGGGTGAAAAAAGACAGTGCCACCACACCAATATGGGTGGTGTATGACTGCTCGGCCCACCAAGGTCAACAGCCCAGTCTTAACCCACTGAGCCCCAGCGACGCAGCGTTTGCGTCCACAATGTATGTAACGCTAAACCCCAGCGACTCATACGTTGCGTCCTGTCTGGTCCGGTCCCAATTTCTCCGGTCCTATGGCACCTAGGGGGCTCAGATTTGTATGGGAACTGTTTAAGTATCCCACGCACCCATGCCGATGGTTGAAAACTCTCAAAGTCCAACCGCGTGGGCATGAACGCACAAAAACATGTTTTTTGGGGGAAATTGCCTTCAATTTTTTACTCTTGTAAAATACATTTTCGGGCGCTCTGTAGGACCATTTTTTGAGCTTTTTGATCGGTTTTTCGTGTTTTTTCCTTCATTCCTAACCCATTCGCTATTGTTTCTGGAATACAAAAAAAAATCAGAATCAGCCGGTCCTGGGTGGTACATTTATAAATATTTAGCTGGTACTCAGCGGGTTAACACCTTAACCATCGTCTAGTGTGGGGTTTTGAGCTTATTTGGGCATAGTCAGGCCCCCTTGAATGATAAATCAAGTATCTGCATGAAAAGAAATTTATTCAGCAAAAAACTATGCGCTACAAGCTTCAAAATGAGACCAGAACGAGCTACGTAGCACTCGTGGTTCTCATACAGTGGTACCAGTAACATGGGAGTTTAGCGTATAGTGGTATATTTTTCCCAGCTACGCTTACTACTGGCTACACTGCCGACCTCTCGAGAACACAGGGAGGGTGAGTCAGTGGGCGGCGGTAGGCCCTGGGAGTCGGACGTGTGGCCCGCTGCACTCCCGGCCATTTGAACTCGATTTTAACCCTTTAAAAGCCATAATAATGCTCCTAACTTTCTGCAAATTGGTGCCCGGCTATAGCCGGGCGCCGCTCTTTACGGGTTAAGAGCGGATGGTGGAGTATATTTGACCGTGCCGCCCAGCGTTTTTTTTTTACCATAAATGAGGTTGTTTCCGTGCTCTTTTTCATGCATAAACAAGAGCCAGAGCGTAATACAAGTATGTATTCCTGAAAGGGCATAAATTGAGCTTTCCAATGACACCCGAACCATCCTTCTACGATCACTGGTTGTCTTGCAACGATCGTGCAACCGAAGGACAAAATCGCTAAAATACGGTAATTTTGTTACATAATTACGTGTGTAGCGAGTGAGAGAGGGTGGAGTAGAGTGGAGTAAATGTCAGTAGGCCCACGACGGTCGTGGCGAGCGGTCATGAGGTAACCTATGCTCCTCCCACCGCTCGGCTCTCTCTCAGAGCCAATATTGCGCCAAAATTGCACACAGACTTAAGTCGGGCCCCGTCACAATGTCCAGCTTTTTAGATACGGACTTAAGTCGGGCCCCGATAGACAAGGGTTAATGATTGCTTAAGGACTGGTCCGTCCATGGTGTCGGATTTGTCTCAACACCTATTGCGATTTAGACTGGGGCAATATGCTTTTAAAAGTGATATTGAGAAAGCCTTTTTGATGGTCAAATTGCAGGAGGAAGATAGAGATGTCACTCGCTTTCTTTGGTTCGAAGACATTAGCGACTCTGGAAGTCCGGTCGTGATCTACCGTTTTCGGGTCGTACTCTTTGGTGCTACATGCTCGCAGTTTTTGTTAAATGCCACAATTAAGGAACCATTTGTCAGATACTCATGCGGACACTAATAAACTATCTCGCGGGTTGTATATAGGCAATATGCAGGGTTCTAGCGATAGTCAGGATGAATTATTATTACATACCTACTGGCAAGCATGTAGATTGTTCACAGAAGCTCATTTATTTCTCCGCGAGTGGGTTACTAACAGTGAAAATCTTTAGAGTTGAATTCAGATGGGCGGTATGGCGTCTCATAACCAGGAAAAGACCAGAAATTTGGGGATTATCTGGCAACCAAAACAATGTATTCTAACCTTTCCAACAAATTCTTTTGTTCAGCAGACAGGAACGCACTCGAATAGAAGTCTGTTGAGCAAAGTTTCACAATTTTGATATCCTTTGGGTCTAGCATTACCCGTTACCATAAGAGCTAGGATTCTGATACAGGAGGTTTGGAGACGAAACGTAGGATGGGATGACAGGTTGCCCGAGGACTTGAATGATCAAAGGACATTATTGTTGAAAGAGTATGACATCCTAAGTACTTAACAGCTACCTCGTAAGGTGGCGGCATTTGGTGACGTTACATTACATACGTTTTGCGATGCTAGCACAACGGCATACGGGGTAGCCATTTATGTTGTTACTTCATTTGGGGCGCATTTAGTTACAGCCCGGGCCAAGGTAGCACCGGTCAAGAAATTAACTATCCCTAAAATGGAATTGACTGCCATGCTGCTATTAGCACGTCTGGTGCAACATGTACGAGCAGCATACGAGAGCGAGTTAAATATTGAAGTCGTTCATGTTTGGTGTGATAGTCAAGTAGCACTCAACTGGGTACATAGCAAGACGTCTCTCCCAGTTTATGTGCGAAATAGGGTAGATGAGATTAGGGCCCTATTGCCAGGCGTTGCATATCACTATGTCAATACAAAAGACAACCATAGTGATCTCATAACTAGGGGTATAACGGCTAACCAGTTAATAAAGTCCAAATTGTGGTGGCATGGTCCAAATTGGCTGCTCCACGAGAATGAATGGACGATATGGCAAGCTGTTGGTGAGGGACTTCTGCCACTGGAAACAGTGACAGTAACAGCCCAACCAAATGAGCCACCGGATCTAGTAATAGAGTGGGCAAGATTCGGTGACTATAATAAATTAGTCAGAGTTGTAGCTTGGGTGTTGAGATTTGTATCCAATATCAAGATTAAAGAAACAAGCCAACTCTGCAATAAGGGTCACATCATTAATGCTCGTGAATATAAAGCAGCTGAAGTAACTTTGATTAAATGGGTTCAAGCAGAAACCTTTTCCAATGAATTAGAATCTTTGCAAAGCTCTAATAAGTTAATAATGCCTAACTTAGTGCGTCAACTGAGGTTGCACCTAGATAATGACCTCATCATGTGTGAGGGTCCTCTTAAGTGGTCGGGTGTAACGGACGGCACAAATCGTCCTATACTTATGCCAGCAAGACATCACGTTACTGACCTATTTTGTCATACGTGCACATAAGGAAGTAAAACACCAGTGGTGGGCGTGGGCGCGCCGATTTGGCACTCTGCGCTCAGCGATCCGGTGTGCACTATCAATATAGAGGAGCGCGGAGCGAGGAGCGGCTAAAATCTGAACTCGGAGTGCAGGCGGGGAGCGCAGCTTGAATTTCGCGCTCCTTTCTGGCACTCCGGAAGTGATTTTTCCTGTCAACAAAAGGTTCAAGAACGTCATTATCGTGTACAGTCATCGTACGGTGTTATCACGGTGTTAGTGCACTGTGATACAGTGATACTATGTTAGTGACAGACTGACAGTGTTACAGTTGTTAACTTGTTACTGACTTTTTTTGGCTTTTGCTAACGCTAAGTAAACCTTATGGGCAAGTTACGGCTTACGAAGGGGCCTATTTTAATAAATTATTAATGATATTATCATATCAATCATATCATATTATGATATTAACCCTTAAAAAGCGGCTCACCACTTAAGTCGAGTTAAATAAAGCTGGACTATGTGGCGGCGCTCGACATAGGTCGAGTGGCAATTTCAGCACGTAATGTGGCTGAGAGAGAGAGACAAGTGGTGGCAGGAGACTAGCGAGCGTATGACTGCTCCAGACCACCGCGGCGAACCTACTGACACAAATCTCAGCTCCCTCCTCCCTCTCTCACTCGCTACATACTCAATTATGTACCGAAAGTACCGAATTACCTGCTTTTTGCACTCGCGTTGCACGGTTATTGCAAGAAAACTATCCATCATACAAGGATCGTTATGGTGTCATTCAAAAGCTCTGTTTATACCCTTTCAGGGATAGGTACTTGTTTTACGTTCTGGGTCTTATTTAGGCATGAAAATGATCACGTAAACAGCCCTATTTTGGCTAAAAACACCCCGCTGGGCGGTACACATAAATAAACCGCATAGGCCGCTAAAGAAGGGTTAAATTATTAATCGTTTAATCATGTAATCAACTAATCATATTGACGTTGTTATTGTATTGTTAGGCTTGTTAGCTTGATAAGTTTAACTGTTTAAGTTTCTCAGTTTGGACAGTTTCTGTAATTCTTTATGTCATACCATAGATATCAATGGACAGTCACAATGTCACAATGATATCAATCATATCATTGATATGACATAAAGAATTACAGAAACTGAGAAAGTGAGAAACTTAAACTTCAGAAAGACACCATGACTTGAGTTTTTTTTTATGTTTTTAATTTTTTAGTTTTTTTTTATTTAATGAAGTGAAAGACAAAGGATTGTATTAATTTAGGTAAATAATTAAATAACTTCTAGAAGCTGTTTTTTACTTTTTGTTTATTATATACCTATTTTTGGGAGCGCGGAGCGCAGGAGCGCAGAGCGGGAAGCGCATCGGGTCGGCTGACCAAATGAGCGCGTAAGCACTGCCGCATTACCTTATGTATGAGGAGCGCGGAGCGCTGCCGCATTACCGGTTCCACGGGAGCGCGCCCACCACTGTAAAACACTAAGGGGTCTATCACATCATATCGAATTTGTGTCTCACATGGTGGATACCCAGAGTTCGACAAGTGGCTCGATGCATAGTAAGGATGTGTGTGATATGCCAGAGACTAAAGGGTAAACCTTATGTGACTGTACCAGCTCCGCCTTTACCTGAATGCTGTGTAAAACATATCGAGCCTTTCCAAGCTGTAGGGTTAGATTACACAGGTGCATTGAAGACGAAAGAGCAAGATAAGGTCTATATATTATTGTTTATCTGTGCAACGTCTCGACGGTATACTTAGAAGTAGGTGACAATATGTCTAGCGAGGAATTTATGATGGCATTTCGACGGTTTTGTGCACGTCGTTCATTCCTTCAACTAGTACTTAGCTACAATGCTCCTACTTTTATCCAGGCATCTAGATACCTCAAGGGTATGTGCAGTGATCCTACAATCATCGCTTTTATGGGAGAAAAGAAGTGCGAATGGAGGTTCATCACAGTTAAGACACCTTGGTTTGGTGGAATGTGGGAACTGTGTGTCGGCATAGTTAAATGAGGATTAAGAGCGGTAGT
Organism: Paralithodes platypus; assembly: GCA_032716605.1. Taxonomy (NCBI): domain Eukaryota; kingdom Metazoa; phylum Arthropoda; class Malacostraca; order Decapoda; family Lithodidae; genus Paralithodes; species Paralithodes platypus. Next base: position 14,734,386 of record CM064527.1, on the reverse strand, counting down.
AGGATGTGCTCTATTGAAGAAGAGTGAGTTGATGACAGTCCTCACTGAAATATAAGCAGTCGTGAATGATCATCCGCTCACGTATGTGTACACCGAGCTGCAAAAACCAATACCATTAACGCCAGCTGACTTACTCTACGTTAAACCATTGACTGCATTTTCGTCCGATATCCAGTCAATTGTAGAACTAGAGAATCCTTCGTTGTACTATGAAACAGCGGTGTCTAAGCGATACCAGTATATATCGAAGGTAATCGAGGACTTTAGAAAAAGGTGGATTAACAAATATCTGCTAGCCTTGAAGGAAAGGATTATCATACCCTCTGGTAGAACATCGGCACCTACTGTTGGTGAAGTGGTTTTAATAAGAGAAGATAGTCCTCGTTTATACTGGAAATTAGGCCGCCATGTTGGAGGTGTACAAGGGGGAAGACTCTGTAGAGCGGGTGGCGCTATTGAAGACAACCACTGGAACTACTGTTCGTCCGATCGCACAGTTATATGCTTTGGAGCTCGATTCTGCTTTACAATCTGAGGCTCCACCTGATATTGCTGGGTCCGAGGATTCTCAACGTGACGATTCACTTCTTACTGATGGTGATCACCCTTGGACCGGAACGCGTCCCAGACACGCTGCTGCTGGTGCCGTTGAAATGTGGCGTCAGAAGTTAGCCTCTGGGCAATTCATTTAAGGTGGGGTTCAGGTTTTCTTGTGGGGGGAGTGTATCGTGTAATACGATAGAGATAGGCAATTTATGTGCTAACGTACGTCTCTGTGACGTGCCTAGGTGGATACGATAGTTCAAAGGTCATTCCCGCGGTACGGCGTAGGAAGATTAGATCGTATATAGTAAGATTGCAAGTTGTAAGTAAGTTAAGATTATAAAAGGACTAATATGCTATTAAGCAATATTGACACGGTCTTATGTAGTATATATGAATTTATCGTATATATTAATTTAATTTATTGTATTAAGCAACCTAGACGTGGTACGATAGTTTTCCCGCCTGGCGTTTGCCAAGGCAGCAAGACTGAGGTCCGGGGAACCTCAGAGCTTTCGCAGACATCACCCTGTCAACATATAATTTCCGTCTCATTTGATTGTGCTATTGCGCCTCTATTCACAGTACACTGCCAGCAATACCCACATATACACTTCGACGACGCTCTCATCGACGCAATGACTGACAGCTAAGCATTTCTACTCATGTCCATTACCATATCATAATCATTTGTTCTTTCCTCGAGCCGTACTCGTCTTCTCCGCCGTCCGCCATATTGGGCCGGCATTTTTCCTTTGTCTTATTGTCACGTGGAGATATTGGCGAGTTAAATCCTGATGTATAATTAACCCTTTGAACCTTATTTAAATATAAACATATGTGAGTGACATTTGGATGTAATTCTGATTAAATTCAATTTAGACTTAAGAGTTTTGTAATGTTGATTTTTGGTTTATTATAGCGCTTTATATAAGGAAAAACCACTGATATTATACCACAGTATGCCTGAATATGTATGTATATGTGTATGTATATGTAATTAATGTATATTGCTATATTTGAGAGTTTTCATATTTACATACAAATCTGTTAATACAAAAGAAAGGGATCTGCCTTGTGTGGGCCAAGCGGCTCTCTGAAGACTACTGTTTCCTTATATTTGTATATATAGTTGTGTTCATCGTGTATTACAGCTCATATCGTTGTATCATTACTATTATATATTTTTATTAGTTGACTGTTGTGCGTATCATGTTATAGTTTCATATAGGCTATTATGTATACGTTCATACTAAATATTATGCTTTGCAATGTACTGATTTTCTTAAGTTCATTGATTTGTATCAAATTGTATATAAGATTATATTAGATTGTATTGTTCAGCATATTTCGATGTTCACATCTGTATATGTATATATAATTTGTAAGACTTTAATTTGTATGTAAAAGAAGTATGTTCCTAAAAATATGGCAACAGGCAGTAGGATGGCAACACTTTTTGAATTTATATGCTAGTTAGCAACTCACAGATGATTTAGGACGGGTATTTAACCCTTCTTTGGCGGCACCCGGCTATAGTCGGACAAGAAAACCAAGGACTATGTGGCGGGGCCCGGCTATAGTAGCATGCGATGTTGAGCACATTATCGGCTCTGAGAGAGAGTCCGACCAGTGGGAGGAGCGCGGGTTGGCTCTGACCATTCGGCATGGACGCCACTGAGGGTAACATCACATCCCACCACATCCCTGGTCCCACCATACAGGGTAAAAACGGAAGAAATTGCTGTATTTTAGGGATTTTTCCGTCGTGTTGCACGATCGTTGCAAGACAACCAGTGGTCGTAGAAGGATCTTTCAGGTGTCATTAGAAAGCTCAATTATCGCCCTTTCACGGATACATAATTGTATTACGCTCTGGCTCTTGTTTATCCATGAAAAAGAGCATGGAAATAAGCTCGTTTAGGGTAAAACTACCCGCTTGGCAGGTAGTAGAAGTTACCGCCTAGGCCGCTCGTTGAGTGTTAAGCCTCACTCTCCCCCTGTTTTCTTGTATTACCCTGAAGATGTCTTGAGAGAATAGACGAAAGCTTGGTGTTCTATCTATCTATCTATTGCCTGACGCTGTGATCCCCTTCGAAGGGGTGGCCACGAACGAACCGCCCCCATGCACCTCTGTCCCCAGTCAGTCGACGCCCCTCCCCCCAACCAGCACTGCCTTCGTTCATGTACTTCTTCACTCCATCCTTCCACCTCTCATTCGGTCTACCTCTCCCTCTCTGTCCCTCCACCTCGCTCTCGTACACCCTCTTAGTCATTCTCTCGCTTTCCATACGTTCAATATGGCCAAACCATCTCAAGTTGTTCCTTTTCACACTTTCCAGCACATCTACCTCCACACCACACCTCCTTCTTACTTCCTCATTAGTCTGTCTATCCCTCCATGTAACTCCGCACGCACTCCTTAAGTAATTCATTTCCACTGCTCTCACTCTTGGTCTGAGTCTCTCAACCAACGTCCATGCTTCACTTCCGTAAGTTAGTGTCGGGATTACCACACTGTCATGCAAGGACTTCTTCACTTCCATACTGACCACCCTATTTCTTGTTACTGCTTTTAGCGTTCCTACAACCCTCTTCCCCTGTTGTACCCTCTTCCGCACTTCTTCATCCATAGTCCCATCTTTACTCAACACACTGCCCAGATACTTAAAAGAGTTGACGATCTCCATAGCCTGACCGTTCAGCTTCACCTCACACTCTGTGACTTCACCCCTTTCGAAGACCATAACCTTGCTCTTCCCCGCATTTACCTTCAAATTCCGTTTTTCGCACACTGTTCCAAACTCATTTACCAGACCCTGCAACTCCCATTCATTATCACTCATCAGAACTGTATCATCCGCAAACAGCAGTATAGGTAGCTTCCACTCAATTCCCTCCCTTTTCAGCAATACACCAACATCCACTGCTCTTGACAGTATTTCTTTTTTGACTCCATCCATATATACAGTAAACAACCACGGGGACATCACACACCCCTGTTTCAAACCAACATTCAGGTCAAAGAACTCGCTCTGCTCACTCTCCACACGTATTGCCGCCTTTGCACCCTCATACATGCTCTTCACTGCTTTCAGCAACTTGCCCTCTACTCCGTATATTCTAAGTACTTTCCATAAACCTTCTCTATCCACTCTGTCATAGGCCTTCTCCAAGTCCATAAAGGCAACATACACCTTTTGTTTCTTCTCCAGATACTTTTCCACAACACAATTCAGGGTAACAATCTGATCTACACATCCTCTTCCCTTCCTAAAGGCTCCATTGTTCCATTGTTTCAATTTTCCTAGCGAGTTTTACTACATAATTTGATCACACGTATTTGTGAGTTAACCTCCATATATATATATATATATATATATATATATATATATATATATTAAGGCATAGAAGGTTGAAGGAAATTGCTATTTCAACATTAATGAGTTTTATATACAATTTCTCAATTTGTGTAACCAATAATTGTTGATTTTCGTTGATATTTTGTAGTAGTTGGCCTATGTTGACCGACGTTTAGGAGATAGCTGTCTCCATTTTCAGGTCGGAAGAGGTAATGATTTGACTTGGGCTCCTTAGTTGTATATATAGGGGTCAGAGTGACCTGGGAAGGGGGAGGGGGCGGGGCTACACCTGGGGTGGCGGGTCCTGGTTGGTTAGGGGTGGCCTGGATGATATCAGTTGGTAGTTGTGGGAAGGGATAGGTTGCTGGTTAAATGGTAATACAGAGGGGAGAGGGTAGGGTCGCAGAGAACGTCGGGCTACTGTAGGGGGGACGTTTCGCACTCAGGAGGGCCTGCAAGTCTTCTATCTGTGTTTTTAGAGAGAGGCGGAGAGTTTGTATGAATATAGCCTCAAGGAAAGCTAGGCGTCTGGGGTCGTTTTCTTGGTTTTGTTGTTGTTGTTGCTGTTCCCCAAGCTGCCTGGCCGAACAGCCCCAAGGCCCCGAGCAAGGCCAAGGCCATAACCGAGCACCTCCACAGAACCCTCCCTGCCGACCACAATAAAGCCTGGGTGACCGAAGCCATTCCATGGTGGGGAGCTGAGGAGGGTGCAGAAACGCCCGGGAAACCAAAGCCCAACCCAGGGCCCTGTGCCCCTCAGCAATTATGAAGAGAAAGTTGAGGGGCAAAGGAAAAATGTGATGCCTTGGCTTCCAATCTTGGTAGATTGGGAGGTCAATCCACGGAAGAGACGCCGTCACTCGAGATCTAGAAAATATATAAGTAAAAGGAACAGTCAGAGTAAGCTATGGGTATGGCAGAGATCGCTCAGTTCTCACTCTGATAGACCAGCCCATCACCACATGACTAGAACCCAATCATCTTAGCATCAGCTAGGAAAGGCCCTAGAAAGCCACCTTTGGCGGGGGGATAGCTCCCCTATTTCAACCCCTTTCGGGGTTGGGCACCCGCCGCGTTTTCTTGGTCTAGTATGGTGGTGTGTTTGTCTAGGTCTGGTCGAGTGAGGGCATTGTGGAAGGGGGCTTTGTAGTGTGTTTGAACTAATTATTGTGTTCAGTTAATTGACCCAACTCATATACAGTATATACTGTATATATATATACCGATATATATATATATATATATATATATATATATATATATACATATACATATATATATATATATATATATATATATATATATATATATATATATATATATATATATATATATATATATATATATATATATATATATATATATATATATATATATATATATAATATATATATATATATATATATATATATATATATATATATATGATTGATTTACAGAACAAATCCGCTCTATATTAATGAATACATTATAAACCCATTATGTATTAATTAATGCTAAGCTGATTTGATCTGAACATCAGTTTAACGTCTCTTTAATTTGGCTCTGTCACTCTTTTAACTATGGGGGGAGACACTTGATATGTGTAGCCTACAGTTATCTTACTCTGATTGTTTAGCTAGCATAATGAAGCCAACTTTCCAGCCGTTCTTACGTCACCCTGCAAGTTCTGAATGACTTGGTTCTTGGCTATATTTGCCATTTATTCTGGAAGGTATAATGATCATTTAAAGCCAGTCGTTTAGAAGAGAAATTATTATTATCTCGTGGATAATACATGATCTTTCTTTTGTTGAGTGTGAACGTGAGCAGTGAAGGACAAATAGTGTTCAGTATTGCAAGGCTGACCCTGATCAAGCATAGGTTTGATTTGTTTTAACTATATATATATATATATATATATATATATATATATATATATATATATATATATATATATATATGTATATGTATATATATATATATCCGTCTTTCCCTCCCCTTTCCCACTCTGATGGCACAACCATCACTTCTTCGTTTGACAAAGCTGAACTCTTTGCTCAAACTTTCGCTAGAAACTCCACTTTGGATGATTCTGGTGCTATTCCTCCCTCTCCACCCCCTCTCTCCTACTTATGCCTAATATCCTAATCTATTCTAAAGATGTACTTTCTACCCACTCTGGGCTTAACCCTGTCTGTACCGGTGATGTAGTTTTCATTAGATTCTGGCAACCATTTGATGATTATATTCAGTTTGGGAAGGATGTCCACCCATTAAAAGGTTACAAATTATCTCAATTAATCTTTTTAGCTACCATATATTCTTCCTTCATACAACCGTCTAATTGTAGCTGAAATCAAATAAAAGAGACGTTGCCGGTACAGAAGGGGTTACTACTAAGAAGTTGTACGGTCCAGAGGGCGTTCTTACTGTAATAAAAGAGACGTTGCCGGTACAGAAGGGGTTACTACTAAGAAGTTGTACGGTCCAGAGGGCGTTCTTACTGTAATAAAAGAGACGTTGCCGGTACAGAAGGGGTTACTACTAAGAAGTTGTACGGTCCAGAGGGCGTTGTTACTGTAATAAAAGATACGTTGCCGGTACAGAAGGGGTTACTACTAAGAAGTTGTACGGTCCAGAGGGCGTTCTTACTGTAATAAAAGAGACGTTGCCGGTACAGAAGGGGTTACTACTAAGAAGTTGTACGGTCCAGAGGGCGTTCTTACTGTAATAAAAGAGACGTTGCCGGTACAGAAGGGGTTACTACTAAGAAGTTGTACGGTCCAGAGGGCGTTCTTACTGTAATAAAAGAGACGTTTCCGGTACAGAAAGGGTTACTACTAAGAAGTTGTACGGTCCAGAGGGCGTTCTTACTGTAATACTCAAAACTGTGCTTCCGTGCTGACTCCCTGTCTAGGCAAACTCTTCCGTCTGACTCTCCTCTAACGTCTTCCCTTCTTGCTGAAAGTGTTCTCTCATTCAATCTGTCCCAAAGAAGGGTGACTGCTCTCAACCCTCCAACTATCGTCCAATTGCTCTAATTGTTTACGTCTATATTCTTACTTCAATTTTTTTTTTTAAGCATTTCTCTTCTCATAATCTACTCTCAGATCGCCAGTATGACATCCTTAAGGGGCACTCTACTGGTGATCTTCTTTCATATCTCTCTTGGTCGTTCTCCTTTCGGGTTTTCGATGAGACCTGTTCTATTGCCTAGGCATATTGAAGGCCTTCAATACAGTCTGGCACTGATCTTGAATGTCTAAACTACCCTCCTTCGGTTTCTATCCCTCCATCTGTGCCTTTATCTCTAATTTCCTTTCTGGCTGTTCCGTAGCTGCAGTTGTGGACGGCCATCGTTCACTTCCTCATCCTATCACCCCCTGTGTTCCTGTTTATGTCCTGTCTCCAATTATCTTTCTAATATTCATAAATTATCTTCTCAACTATATCTCCCGTCCTATCAATTCATATGCTGACGACTCTACCCTACACTATTCAACTAGATTTCCAGATCGCCCCAGCAAGCAATCCCTCAAAAACTCCTGTGATGAAACCATAGAATACTTATCTTCTGATTCGACAACCATTTCCAATTGGGGCAGAGCAAATGTTGTGGCTTTCTATGCATCCAAAACCCTATATACCTATTTATCTACCAGTCAAGAACTCCCAGTGGACTATCCCTTATGCTTCAACAATACAAAAATCAACCCCTCATCTTCTCTCAGTATCCTCGGTATTTCTTTTTATTCTGATCTCTCTTGAAAAGACCATATTACCACTCATGTTAGAACGGCTTCACAGAAGCTGGGTGTGCTCAACCGCCTCAATAGGTTCTTTACCCCTGCACAGCTTCTTGTTCTGTAATGGGGCACAGTGCTTCCATATTTTGAGTGTTCTTCACATGTGTGGGGAGGATCCTCTCACACATCACTTCTAGACAAAGTAGAAAAGAAAGCCTTTCGTATCATTAACTCACGTCCACTTACCGATTCTCTGCAATCTCTCTCTCTTCGCTACAATGTTGCATCTCTCTCGCTATTCGAATATATATATTTTTTTTTTTTTTTTTTTTTTTAAGAGACAATGAACGGAGGAAGGAAAAACACAGATAAAACAAAAAGGTCCATGTGCCTAAAGGCATCCTCCATTCATAAAATGTTTGTAACAACTGGATTTAAACATTTGTAGATTGTAAGTTTGTGGAAAGCAATTTGAGGGAAGTGAATTCCAAAGAGTAGTAGCTCTGGGGATAAATGAATTCTGATAAGCAGAAGTTCTGCATTGTGGAGGAGAAAGTGTAAATTCATGGGCGCTCTCAGCTGCCCTAGTTCTACGGGGAAAGATGTGGAGAGGCGGCACAATTGAAGCAAGTTCCTCGGAACAATTGCTGTGAAAATATCTGTAGAATAATGCAAGGGATGCAAAGTTTCTTCGTATGGATAATGTAGGAAGGTCCTGTGTGATTGCAGGGTCATTGATTAATCTAATAGCTTTATTTTGAATTTTGTCCAACTGCCTCAATGCAACCACTCCACTTCCACCACACAGAGGTGAACAGTAATCCATCTGAGAACGCACATGACTTTTATATATCACGGCCAACTGCTCGTCAGTGAAGAATTCTCGAACTCTGTACAGGAGTCCCAGTTTTTTAGAGGCATTCTTAGCAATGCTTCTAACATAATGTGTCCAGCTCAAGTTAGTAGTTAATGTTACACCGAGAATGTCAATACTAGGGGAAGTGGGAATATTTACATAATTAAAAAATATATGGGAGTCAGTGAGATTCTGTCAGTTAGAAAATTGAATGTACTTGGTTTTCTGTGCATTAAAGGAAACTAGATTCTTTAGTCCCCATCCATTAATTCTAGAAAGGTCCTGGTTCAGAGAAATTGCAGTGTTTATTTTTTAATTTATAAGATCGGGTTGGGTGAATGAATTGGTAAATGTGAAGGAACTGTGGAGTGTTGAGTCATCTGCGTAGGAATGTATTGGATTATGAGTGGTAGATATGAGATCATTGATATGAATGAGGAACAGAATTGGGGCCAAAACTGATCCCTGGGGAACACCAGCATTTATTGAGTGAAATTGAGAATAAAGGCCATCTACCATTACACATATTTTTCTGTTATGAAGATAAGAAGAAATTAGTGGAACTAATGATGCAAGGCCGTAGTGTGACATCTTCGACAATAAGGATTGATGCCAGACTCTATCAAATGCCTTTGATATATCCAGTGCTATTGTATGTGTTTCACCATGTTGGTCTGTAGCTTGGTTGATTTGATGCGTAAGAAGGCAAAGCATGTCTGCAGTTGATCGACATCGTCTAAAACCATATTGCCTATCACTGATTAATTTAATATTCTCAAGATGCTTAATTATGTGATTATTTAATATAATTTCAAAGACTTTACCAAGAGTGGAAGTTATAGCTATTGGTCTGTAGTTTGATGAATCTGAAGAGGCACCTTTTTTAGGAACTGGATGGATGTTTGCTTCTTTCCAGGGTACTGGGAAGCATGAGGTATGAGTACACAGACGGAAACATTTTGCCAATACAGGAGCGAGCACCAAGGAGCAATTCTTAAGTACTATTGGAGGAATTTCATCTGGACCAGGAGCCGTATCTACTGAGAGATTCTGCAAAATAGTTTTGACATGTCTGGTGTGGATCTTAAGTGAGGGAATTTCAGGCGAATTAAAATTAAGTACAGGGACATCTTGATTTATTTCATCTAAGGTTGAGTTGGTGGAGAAAATATCCGCAAGAAGGTTAGCTTTACCTAGTGGGTCACTTACAAGATTGCCAGTCGGAGATTTTAATGGTGGAATGGATGAAGCAGTAGTGAAGTTGGATTTAAATTAGTTAAGAGTAGACCAAAATATTTTGTTATAATTTGGATTATTTAGAAGTTTATTTGCCTGCTTGTGGAGAATGTTTGATTTAGTTAGGTTTAATACAGTTTTGGCATGATTTCTGATGTTTCTAAAGTAATTAAAGGCTTCATGTGTTTTTGATCTTGTGTATGCATTGTAGGCTATTGCTTTTTGTTCAGTTACTCTAGCACAATTATGGTCAAACCATTTAGGTGAATTAGATCTTTTACTATACTTTGGATGAGGAATAAATGTTTCCATTCCAATTTTTACAAAATCTTGTATGTGGCTCAAGGTGGAGTGTGCATCATTAGAAAAGAAAGAGGTCCAGGGAATATCAATAAAGAAACCTTGAAGACCCTCCCAGTCTGCCCTATCGTAATGCCATTTAGTTACCAAAACAGGTTCAGAGTGGGAAGGTGTGGTAGGTGATAGACAGGTGGCCTGTATCAGACAGTGATCAGAAGATCGAAGCGGGGACCTCACTGTAACATCATAATTTTCTGAATTGGTTGTTAAAAATAAGTCCAGTAGGTGGGAATTATGATTAGGATTATCTGGTACACGGGTTGGTTAGTTGACTAGTTGAGTGAGATTAAATGAGTCTGCAAATAGCTCACATTCAAGACCAGCATCATCAGTCCTGACTGAATGAGTGAGCCATTCAACATTATGGACATTAAAATCACCCAACACAGTGATTTCAGAAGAAGCATTTAAGTTGAGGACACTGAGTTGTGAGGACAGAGAATCAAAAAGACTTTGCTCTGGAGGAGTATTTGGGGAACGGTAGATGCAACATATGTATTTAAATTTACCAGCAGAAATTAATTTGTATATAGAATAATCAAAATAGGGACAATTGAAACTAGTAACCTCCTCCAGGGCAATTTCAGATTTTGCGAAGCAACATACACCGCCTTTAGGTCTGAAATTTTGGAGCAGTTGATAACCTGGAAAATTAAATCTAGACGTGTCAGATGTGGATGTTACTTGAGTCTCTGTCAAAAAAGAAATTGGTGTACAGAATTGATGTTAGAGTGAAGTCCCCTTATATTGCTAAAGAAAAAGCTGCACCGACGAGCAGCTTTGGGACGTTGCAATGCTCTTGACACAGTCGCATGATGACGACCGGGAGGGCCCTGTGTCAATGACCCAACCCTGCCGGTGGTGGATATCCGAGGGACCACCAGGTTTGCTCTTAACAATTGTACTGCCATATTTATTGGGTAAGGTATATGGTGTTACATGTATGATATGTAGTGGGAAGAGTAGTGTTTTATGGATAGAGGATAGCAATGTAGGGCAATGTCGTGAAGTTGGATGTGTATGTTATATAAAGAGGGTTTTCCTGATACCCCTGATGTGTGAGGCAGAAAGATATGTATCCAGCTACCAAGGCCTGGGAGAGAAAATGGAATTCAGGCTATTCCCTGAGTCTCCCGAAACCTTGCAGTGTTCCTCAGAACTCTCTCAATGTATACCACCTCCTCTATGTAGGGACGTAGTACCCATCTTGCAACACAATCCAACCCCATCTCCGTGCAAGTCTTCAACCCAAGAGCGAAAGGATGCTCCCAATTTGCACATTATGCATATCTGGTATGTATCTTTCTCTCTAAAATAAGAGTATACGCCTCTACTTTAACATGATTTCGGTATGTATTGTTTGTTCCAGTGATGGAGTCATGTCCCTCCTCCAGTCGTGTGTTGGTGACGGTGAGCACGTCTCTGGCTTCCGGTCTCTCCATCATGATGATGGGTGGTGTCAGCTGTCTACTGAGGGACTGGCGCCACCTTCTGCTCACCAGTGCTTTACCCTCACCTTTCCTTATTCTTATGGCCTTGTAAGTGGACGTACCTGACTGCTCATCTTATCCCTTTGAGGATCATGACGCATTTTAAAAATTTATTCGGGCTGTTATTAGACAATTTTTTACAGCTTAGGTATGATAGTGGGAATTGAAAGGGTAAAGCATACCCTAATTATTCTTCTGACTTCCATACACCCTTCCTAATCTGAATAACATCGTCAACTAGTAGCCATAATCTACTGACAAAATGCGTGATAATCCTCAAGGGATTAACTGGGGACAAACTAACATGTCCTTAAACTTTAAGCTGCAAACTTACATTCACCTTTCCAATGCCAGTGGTCTCTCTGGGCACGGCTCCAGGTCGCAATTCATCCCTTATCAAAGACAGTAGCTCTCTGCATGAGTAATCGACCTGCTTCAGCATTGAAACTTGTAGTGCTGTGAAATTGTGAGCGAAAGTGAGGTCAAGGGAACATGGCAGTATCACATTATCTATCATACCTGGATATGTGCATATGTCTTAATAACATGAAATGGCTTAATAGCCCTTGCAAAACTTTGTGAGCGCTGAGAAATTCACACATACTGTATTTGCAACCTGCTGGATGAAATCCCGCACGGCACCTACAGTCATTCTGAGGGCCCTTCCGCCAACACCATGCAAGGCATTGTACTTCCGACGATATACAGATGTAGCAAGGTGAATTACATATCCATTGCCAGTAAAAACAACTAATCTAGCTTGTACATCAAGGGAACCACAGTTAACGTATCTTTCGAATCATAAAACTTTCCAATTGAAATGAGATGCAAAATCAAGCTGCCAATGCAACAAAACTGGAACTTTATATATCTATGTAGAACCAAGCAATGGCAAAACAAATACACTTTTTAGAGAAAATCAGGTTTGCGCCACTATGACCACTAACCCTGCACTGTGACCTTGCCTCTTGCTGTATATGCTTATGGATTCAAGAAATAACCCCTGGCTCTTGCTCTTTATACAATTTATAAATAGCCCTACATCAAATAGAGGAGTAGTAGTAATATCTTTGTATTTAGGTATTCTATATTATGAAAACTTAGAATTTCATTTGAAATCACATTAGGTCATAAGGTCATTCATATTTCTATGTTTATGAAGGATACAAAAGGAAAAGATACTTGTAACAAGTGTCCCCGTAAAAATTGAAAGAGTGATAGAGAGCCAAATTCAAGGAACGTTAGTCAAAATGTCTAGCCAAACAGAGCTTAAAGTAGCTTAAGTCATAGGATGAGGGAAAGCTAGATTAGGAGAGAGCATTTCAGAGTTAATTGAGTTGAATAAAGACTGGGAATATCAGTTCACTCTTGGGTTAAACAATAAGGGAAGAGGTATACACTAAGAACACGGATTGTTGTAATAGCGCTAGAAGAGTGAGAGATGCAAAATTGCGGCATGTAGAGAGAGATTGTAGGGAATTAGTAAAGAGGAGGGGAGTTGACGAAGCAAGATACTTTCGACTTTTTCGAGAAGTGTGGTATGGGTGGAGAATCCCCACACATGCGAACAGTCTTGGTACATCGGCACACAGTGCCCTTACACAGAGCAAGACACTGTGCGGGGGTAAAGAACCAATGGATAACCTTACCTAATTTTAACTTCTTAGCTGCGAGTATCCTTTAGAAAGTCCTAAATAAGGGGTTGCAAGTATCCTATCCATATACACAAAATACGGGCTAATAAAAAATACGCCAGTGTGCACATGGCCCCCTTACTTTGGTGGTGTGTAGTGACACTAGCCAACTCAAGCTTCCACACGCCATGCCGATGGCCATGAGATGGGCGAGTTGAGGGAATGAGGACGAATGCGGGTAGGGAACCGAGAGGGGGAAAACAGTTGTGGTTTGGAGGACGAAACACTACTCCATCAATACCACCGCCACATGCCTGCCTGGGATGCACGTACATGTGTATCCTACAACGTGCTTTTCGTGCACAATGTGCATTCCCTTTCAGCCCCATTCCAGCCCAAGAGCCACATACAACTGCCCAAACACCCCTCTGTATCACAACATGTGGGGACGCGTGGAAGGAAGACGACGCACAGCACAGAATCTCGTCTCTCCCTCCCTCTTCCTCCTCCATCCACCACAAATCCTTCTCACACTGCATATTGTAACCCTTTCTCTTTCACATATTTCTGCTTTATATCAGGCTGCAATCACACTCTTATACCTTCAACCCATCCTCCCCTACATTATAATACTCCATAGGCAGCATATACAGTATATCTCGGAAAAAACATGGTAAAGACTGTAACGAGGTGCTATAAAGCATATATGCAGATCTTAAGGGATGTGCTTATACAGACCAACCACACAATTTCAGGCCACTGCCATGGGAAAACCAGATTGTCTAGGGTGGTAAAATTTACAGGGCAGATGCGGACTTTCATTTCAAGGACGTTGATGGTTATTTTACTCAATTCAGTAATCCCTATCAAAATCGTTAATCTGCCGCATTGTCCATACTTGTAAACGCAGTTTACGTGTTAAACAAATCTTAATAAAGAATCTATGAGGTTGTACCTGGAGCAGTTGTCTGAAAACTATTTGATATTATCATTAACCTAACAGGTGCGACACACCTTCCGGAATGTTCTGTTCAAATGCGACGCTTCATCTGGAAGATAGCCCCTAACAAACACAAAATAAAATGAAAATAAAAAATAACGCCTCAGAGCCAGTGAAATGAAAGTAATATGTAATTTGGTGGTATGTCTCTTTACCAACACCTCCTGTCCTCCCCTTACTACTTCTCCTGCTACCCTTTCTCCCTCCACTTCCCCCTTCATCATTTATCCTATAGTTTCCCTCCCCCACTCCCTATAAATCCCCCCTCACACCTCAAATACGTTTAGTCACCCTAATTTACACTCTCCCTTCCTCTCTCCACCCTCCTACATGTACAAGAGACGGCTCTATCTCGCTAGTATCACAAGAGATGTCCGAGATGATGGACTTATGTTGCGCTCCTTTCCACCTCCCTCCCACTACTCCCGTCACTAATATATGGTTTTTCACTAGATATTTCCTCTTTACACTTATTTTATGGTTCTTCAACATACACATGTTCAATGTCCAAGTAAAATATGTGGATATGGAGCAGTAATGTTGCTTTTTTTGTATGGTAAATACAACTAATTTTGTGAGAATTGAAGCCAAATGCTTTGCACTGGCAGCACTTTAAAAAAAATATGATTGTAGCATTCCCGGGCAAATTCTTCCACTTAGATTTGCATAATAATTTCTTAAAGTATCTTCCCCTCCCTTTATTTTCCTAATATACTAATAAGTAACACCCCGTTCTTAACATTAATCATCAAATACAAACCCCAATGTACATGAATAAACTAATGAAAGCATATGGTCCTCCCGGGATTCGAACTCGGGACACCACATCCAGAACATAAGCACATAAACCATTACACCACCAACACGGTTAAAGGTTGAGTACACGATCACGATTAATATCCGATTTCGAATTTTGGATATCAATCTAATCATGTACTCAGACCCAACTGCTTTATGGAAAGTGTAATGTTTTAGTGAGAGGAAAGAACATAGAATGGGGCCAAGATCACTAAGGACCGGCCTCGCTATACTAATTCCTCAACCTATAGAAATAAGTAACACCCCGTTCTTAACATTAATCATCAAGTACAAACCCTAATGTACATGAATAAACTAAGGAAAGCATATGGTCCTCCCGGGATTCGAACTCGGGACACCACACCCAGAACATAAGCACCTAAACCATTACACCACCAACACAGTTAAAGGTTGAGTACACGATCACGATTAATATCCAATTTCGAATTTTGGATATCAATTTAATTATGTATTCAGACCCAACTGCATTATGGAAAGCGTAATGTTTTAGTGAGAGGAAAGAACATAGAATGTGGCCAAGATCACTAAGGACCGGCCTCATTATACTAGTTCCTGAACCTATAGAAATAAGTAACACCCCGTTCTTAACCTTAATCATCAAATACAAACCCCATTCTACATGAATAAACTAATGAAAGTATATGGTCCTCCCGGGATTCAATCTCGGGACACCACACCCAGCAAATGATAGATGTTATTATTCCTCCAACTTGATTAACTATTATTGGATCAAAAGCATGAAACCCTACTAGCATCCTATCTCATGAATTAGTTTACGTGGAAATCCCTATCCGAGAAGGATGTACCCTGTCCCGTGCACACACTTTCTCTTTACACTAGAATGGTTTTTGGTTATTAACTCCCCAAAGATTCACCGGCACCACAGATGACACAGCAGACAATGACGTCCCTGGCTCCAACCCCGGACACACCACTACCCCAGATAAGAAGTCAAATCTACATCCCTCCAGGCTTGGCGGTATTGGAATGGAGATCTGAATACCTTTGAAAGTGCAACCACATGACCAGACCAGAGCTTGTGCCTCTCATTGTGCTAAGGGTGGAAGCCACTATGTTCCAGCCAAGCCCCCTGTTAAGCAAGGAGGTTCTCCTCAGTACCAATATCATAACTAAGCGCGAGAAGGGAAAAGGAGACAGCCACAGCTGCTGATTGGCCAACTGGAACTGTATTGTTTGTCCAACCTACCCTAGGCTTGGCTGGAATCCTCAGATCCCAGACACAACAACACCCCTGACCATCACCTCGCTTCTGGTTCAAGATAACGATCAAAGATAGGCCTCAGAACGTGATTGGTACACACCAAAAAAGCAGAGAGGCCTCTTGATACCGGACGTGGCTTTATCCCCACCTCGACACATATATATGCAGACGAGCCACACATATAAACCCTGCTCCTCCTCACATCTACCACTCCTAAAAAGACAAAACTCTCGGTTACAAATGGCACAGATGACGTACAAGATATGTTGAAAGAGAGATTAGACAGACTAATGGCTAACACCGAGAATACTGAGAGAAGATGAAGGGTTGATTTTTGTATTGTTGAAATATAAAGGATAGTCCTCTGGGAGGTCTTGCCTGGTAAATAAATGGAGTAACTGGGTTTTGGAAGCATTAAAAGCAAAAAGATTGTTTCTGTTCCAATTGGAAATGGTTGTTAGATCAGAAGATAAATGGTCTATGGCTTCATCACGTGAGTAGCGCTTGGCGGGTATATTTACCGAAAATTAGCTTCATTCCATGCTCTTTTTCATGCATAAGCAAGAGCCAGAGTGTGATATAGTTATATATCCGTGAAAGGGCGATAATAGAGCTTTGCAATGACACCTGAATCATTCTTGTACTACTACGTGTTCTCTTGCAATTATCGTGCAACCGAAGGCAAAAATACCCTAAAATGAGGTATTTTTCCAGATTTTATCCTTGTTAAGAGCTTTAGGGAGGCAAGAATGAGATAAATAAGTCCCCAGAGCCCGGAGTGGTGGCGAGCGGCCTGAGGCCGCCTATTGTCCTCCCAACGTTTGGTTTCTCTCTCATAGCTCATAATGGCTTCAAAATGGCACCTGTCATATGGCGGGCGCTGCAGGAGTGGCCAATATTCTCTCTCCCGTCATATGATGGTCACCGCGAGATGAGTGTTAAGGCATTGCTGGCTGGAGCATTCTGGAAAATAAGTTGTATAGTGTAAGGTAGAGTCGTCAGCATATGAATGGATAGGATTGGAGGTACAGTTGAGTAGATCATATTTTATGAATATTAGAAAGAGAATTGAAGATAGGACAGAACCCTGACTAACACCGGAGTTGATAGGATGAGGAAGTGAACGATAGCCATCCACAACCACAGCTATGGAACGGCCAGAAAGGAAATTAGAGATAAAGGCACGACTACATGTTTTCTAAACTAATTCTTAATCTAGCTCTAGCTGTTTTTGGAGAAGTCACCGGTGCATAGGTGAGCTGGCTTGAAAAGAGACAGCAACTCCACAAAAAGAAGAAGAAGAAGAAGAAGAAGAAGAAGAAGGACTCAATCAGAAGCCATATTTTTTTCATAAATAGCACATTATCAACTAATGATTCTAAGGAACTCCTCTTTGATTTTATCTTTAGCTTTGTCTATATGGTTAATCATTATCCTATATTGTATTAAACTCGACTAACACTAACTCAATTTACATAACCAATTTGGTATATAAATACCCGGTACTGTAAACACACAATCCTCTCAGAGCTTTATTAAACACTTGTACTGTATATTTGTGGACAGAAATTTTTGGAAATTCGAAGCTAATTCGCATAATTAAAACTGACCAAAGAAATCTTGTGAGACATAATCAGAGAAATATCCTTTACATACAAAAATTACTACTGCATAATCTAAGGGAGGGTTGAAGGGAGAGCATTATTGATTCACTTAAGTTATGAAACTAGTTATGTACAGTACTTGCAGGATTCCCTCTCATCACCACGCAGCAATCAGCTGAGCAATTATAACAAAAGAAACGTTTCCCTACCATTCATTCGAGAAATAATTTTCTTTTGTAGTAATATTTTGTTTTCTTTCTGCCTTAAATTAACTGAAATGTGTTAAACTTTATATATTAAGAATTAGAAATAGTTCAGATGTAACATTACTATTCAATTTTCCAATTTAGGATGGATGAAACATCTAACAGATATGAAAACGAAAGAAAACGAGCCTACAACCGATGATTAAGGCGGTCTATCTATCTATCTATTGCCTGACGCCGTGATCCCCGAAGGGGTGGCCACGAACGAACCACCCCCATGCACCTCTGTCCCCAGTCAGTCGACGCCCCTCCCCCCAACCAGCACCTCCTTGTTCATGTACTTCCTCACTCCATCCTTCCATCTCTCATTCGGTCTACCTCTCCCTCTCTGTCCCTCCACCTCGCTCTCGTACACCCTCTTAGTCATTCTCTCGCTTTCCATACGTTCCATATGGCCGAACCATCTTAAGTTGTTCCTTTTCACACTTTCCAGCACATCTACCTCCACACCACACCTTCTTCTTACTTCCTCATTAGTCTGTCTATCCCTCCATGTAACTCCGCACGCACTTCTTAAGTAATTCATTACCACTGCTCTCACTCTTGGTCTGAGTCTCTCAACCAACGTCCATGCTTCGCTTCCGTAAGTCAGTGTCGGGATTACCACACTGTCATGCAAGGACTTCTTCACTTCCATACTGACCACCCTATTTCTTGTTACTGCTTTCAGCGTTCCTACAACCCTCTTCCCCTGTTGTACCCTCTCCCGCACTTCTTCATCCATAGTCCCATCTTTACTCAACACACTGCCCATATACTTAAAAGAGTTGACGATATCCATAGCCTGACCATTCAGCTTCACCTCACACTCTGTGACTTCACCACTTTCGAAGACCATAACCTTGCTCTTCCCCGCATTTACCTTCAAGTTCCGTTTTTCGCACATGTTCTAAACTCATTTACCAGACCCTGCAACTCCCATTCATTATCACTCATCAGAACTGTATCATCCGGCGGTAACATTAAGGCGGTAACTATCATAATTATAAACTTCTTTACAAATGTTCACTGTTACTGCTGTTGGTGAAGTGATAATTTTAAATGGAGATACTTATGATCTTAAATAATTTTAATTGTTGTTTTTGGTGGTGGTGCCTTCTATCCAGGAGTTCCTAACTTCCTATTGAATACAAATTAACAATAACAAATTAGGTATAGCCTACATGTAGGGCTGTGGTGTCTGGTGAGGGGGCACCTGGGGGGGGGGGGGGGGGCACAGGTTTCTCATGGGGGGGCACGTGCCCCCCATGCCCCCCCCCTTGGCTACGTCACTGATCTAGTGCAATAGAAAAGGTCTTACCAAAGTCCCGAAAGGAGGATGACCAAAAGTTAGTAAGTAGAGCGACCCTTAACCGAATTCTAGCGGTACCCGTCACCTGACGGGGTTGGTATTTCCGGCTATTATGTGAACTAACCTGAATATATTATGTGGCCTGGGAGAGAGGCAGGCAGCGCGGGAGGGGTTCTTCCTTAGCCCACCAACATTTCTAGCAGCCTTGTTCCCTTGTTATACCTGAAGGGCACATGTAACACACGTTGGACACCGCTATGGTACTGGCCAACACCTTTCCCTTTATTACGTTCCATTGTCCTACAGACGACAGTAGCTGCATCCTAGTCAACGTACAGACCCCACTCATTGATGTGATGTGCATGAGTTGACTTGGTTGGTTTGGACACAAGAAAAGAATGGATGATCAGAACGAGGTGAAGAATTGCCAGACTGAGAACTTGGGGGCATTGACACGTACGGGTAGACATAGAAAGACATGGGATCAGGTACTCCGGTCAGATCTCAAAATCAATAACTTGACAGCAGAGGCAGCCTTTAACAGGGTTGCCTGGAATGCCGCCATTTAGGACATTAGACTGTAACCACACTCTCTGTGGACGAAGAGGTCTTTAACCTTGTATGTATGTATGTATGTATGTACAGCCGATGTAGAAGAATACTCCATGTGGACCACCCCAATCCGTCCTCCTTCATTGACCAGCCACGCCAACTCTCTCAAAAAGGCCTTGTCTACCCCAAAGCTACCTGTCCCATTAAACCCTTTGCTGGCTCCTGCTTACCTCCCACGCTGACCTATCCCCATCCCTCAACCGAACTCCCACTTCCGCCAAGCAATAATTGACATCACTAATGGTCCCTGAGGGATGATCAACTCCTAAAGCCGGTATCACACAAAAGCTTTTATAGTCAACATTCGATGATCAACATATTTTCTGGCAACATATCTGGAATATTTTGCCCTGGTATCGGAAATTAGACTGTCGATAGATGCATGTAAGTGACCGAAATATGATAAATGTCGACCTCGTAAGCTGCCAGACCAGTGTTGAGGATAAATGTTGAGTGAAAAAGCGCTCGTGTGATAGCGCCTTAATGGGGCATTGTATTTCTATGATTGTACACTACAGTTATGTACAATTATCACGCACACTAATAACCCAGCTCTTGACCCAAAATATATGAGGTAGTGGTAAAAATAACTTCTTGAAACTTACTGTGTGCCAAAGGTAAACATTATCATATTAATGCTTAATATTTTTTTTTTTTTTACAAATATAAGACTTCTTCCGCAATCCACCTGTATCAATATATATATATATATATATATATATATATATATATATATATATATATATATATATATATATATATATATATATCCTATTGATTAAATGCCTTGTCTTTAAAGGAAATTATGCTATGTAATTCATGAACATCTCTCTCTCAGTGTAATGAGTGAATCCCCCCGGTGGTTGGTCCAGAGAAGGGGGGGAAAGCAGGCCGCCCACTTGCTGAGGAAGGCAGCACGTCTCAACCACGCCCACCACACGCCCGCCCTCACTACCTACATTGATGATCTAGACATGGTGAGTTATAGTCATTCACACTCACTCATACAAATTTCCGTCTTTACCACATACTTTGACGAGCTAGACACACACATACACCACACACATATTGTACATATATACACACACATACACCACACACAATGTGTACATATATACACACACATACACCACACACATATTGTACATATATACACACACATACACCACACACATATTGTACATTATATACACACATACACCACACACATATTGTACATATATACACACACATACACCACACACATATTGTACATTATATACACACACATACACCACACACATATTGTACATATATACACACACATACACCACACACATATTGTACATTATATACACACACATACACCACACACATATTGTACATATATACACACATATACCTTCCTCTCTCTCCACCCTCCTCTCTCTTATTTATGCCTAATATTGTAAACCCTTCTAAGCTTGTACCTTCTGCCCTCTGTGCTTATTACTAAGAAGGCGTACAGACCGGATGGTGTTACTCCTATTGCACTCAAAAACTGTTCTTCCGTGCTGAATCCCTGCCTAGGCAAACTGTTTTATCTCTCTTTCCTCTGACGTTTTTTCCTTCTTGCTGGAAGTTTGCTAGCGTACAACCTGTCCCAAAGAAGGGTGAACGCTGTTAACCCTCCAACAATCGTCCAATTGCTCTCACTTCTTGTACCTCAACAGTTTTTAAACTATTTTTCATTCAAAGTTTCTTAAGCATTTATCTTCCAATAATCTAATCTTAGATCGCCAGTCTGGTTTCCGTAAGGGCTGTTTTACTGGTGATCTTTCTTATCTTACTAACTCTTAGTCATCCTCCTTTGATACTTCAGTGAGACCTTCTCTATGGCACTAGACATACCAAAAGCCTTCGATAGAGTCTGGCACAACTCTCTAATTTCTAGGCTACCCTCCTCTGTTTCCTAGCCCTCCATCTGTGCCTTTATCTCTAATTTCCTTCCTGGTCATTTAATAACTGTGGTTGTGGATGGCCATCGCTCCAACCTATCATCTCCGGTGTTCCACAGGATTCTGACCTGTCTCCAGTTCTCTTTCTAATATTCATTAATGATCTCAACTGTACCTCTAGTCATATCCACTGATATGCTGACGACTTACAAAATTCAACTTGTTTTCCACGACCCAGCATGCAATCACTCCAAAACTCACGGGATGAGGCCATAGCATGTCTATCTTCAGATCTATCAACTATTTCTGATTGGGACAGAGATAATTGTGGTATTTTTAATGCTTCCAGAACTTAATTTCTCCATTCATCTACTCGTCAAGAACTTCCACACGTCTATCCCTTATACCTCAATAATACACAAATCAACCCTTCATTTTCTCTCTTTATTCTTGGTGTTTAATTTTCTTGTGGCCTTTATTAGAAATATCCTATTACGACTCTTCCTAAAACAGCTTCCCAGAATTTAGGTGTGCTCAACATTCTCCATGGGTTCTTCTTCCCCGCACAACTTATTATCTGTATAGGGGAAGAGTGCGCCCATGTATCGAGTATTGTTTGCATGTGTGGGGAGGTTCTACCCATACCGCACTTCTCGAAAGTTTAGTGTCAAAAGCATTTTGTCTCCTCAACTCGCCTCCTTTTACTATTTCCCAGCAATCTCTCTCTACACGCTGCAAATTTGCATTTCTCACACTCTTTTACCGCTTTTACAATAATCAGTGTTCTTCAGAACTTTCTCTGCATATACCTCTTCCCTTATGGAGAGGGTGAAGTGGGGGTGGGGGGGAGGTCACCCGCCTTCAAACACACTCCCACCTTATTCTGTCCAACTCTCTAGCCCAAGATTGGACCGATTTTCCCAGTCTTTTTTCTGCTAAACATGCAAGTTTTGGAAATATCTCCCTCATTCTGTCTCTCCCTCGTTCTATGACTTAAACTTCTTCTATCTCCGTGTGTCCCGACATTTTGACTCTAACATACCTTGAACTTGGCTCTCTGTCACTATTTCAACTTTGGGGGAGACACCTATTACAGGCAGCTTTGCCTTTCGTCTCTTTCATTCACATAGAACAAATATACATCCGAGCTCTCGCAAACACACACATTATTGTGTACTTCGTCTATTTGTTTTTTAGAACATTAACAATTTCCGATGATCATGGTTCCAGTAATTCCTGATTCAAACTAAAGATAAAAAGTTGGTACTGGTTGTAACTGTTCATGATTATTTTGAGTTAATGTTGACGCTTTTCTGTTTATTGTCTAATGAATACCTAAGCAAATTAATTAAAACACGGGTTACACTAACAAACATTGAAGCATTATTGTAACTATTGAAAGCATCTTGCCAAATTGCAAGACATGCTTGATACTGATACATTTTATTGTTCAAGATGCTCGTTTTCGTTGTATATCAAATAAATATATAAAGCAAAACTATAAAAGAAAACTAATCCCATGCATCTAATGGTGTCTACTATTCATGTTAAAATTGTTACAACTGCTCAACAGGAGGAGCGTTCAGGAAATAAAGAGGTGCCAGTGGCAGGGCTTCTGTCAGGACTACTGCAGGAGGTGAAGGACTGTGTGAGGTCCCCAGCCATGTGTTACGTCATCTTGGTGGCCTCAATACTCTCAGTTGCCAACAGAATCCTATGGCTTGGAATACCACTTAACGCCAACAATTTCACCAGGTAGGTAAATCAGCACTATAATGGTTTTATGGTTGTTCTTGTTGTTGTTGTTGTTCCCTAAGCTGCCTGGCCGAACAGCCCCGAGTCCCTGAGGAAGGCCATGGCCACGATCGGGCTTTCCCACAGAGCTCTCATTGAGTGTTGTTGGCGTAAGTGGTTGTGTGAAATGCAGTCTTCTATGATGTTTTTAATGGTATGGGGTGCTGTGTTACATCCCGGGCAGGCGTCGACAACGGAGTCATCCAGTCTCTTCTGATAGCTCAGGAGAGCTGGATGGTGTCCGCATCTCAGCCTGGCCAGGTGGACTCTGTCCTCGCGAGGGAGGATTCGGAAGGATGGATTTCTGGAGGTCGTGCATGCAGCTGCGTGTTGTCAGTGAGTGAGTGGATGGATTGGCGAGAGATATGAGTATGGATGTGCTTCTGGAAGTTGGTTCGGGGTAGGCAGGGAGGGAGAGAGGACAATAATTGTGTGTGATACCGTGTGCTGGGCGTTGTTTTGATATTTCTTGGTGTCTGTGGGTGTGTTGCCATGTAGTTTAGTGGGTGGTCTTGGTTCGTGGAGGCTGCTGCCAGGAATTGAGTGCCTCTCATGTCCAGATGGTCTTTGACTTTGAGGATTTTGGTTTCTTGATGTAGATGATCTGTGGGTGCAGTAGCTGTGCAGCCTGTAATGATCTTCAGGTTTTATGGTTGTTGATAACTTTACCAACTGACATTGAACTGAGTAAAGCGTAAATGTGTATGAAGAAATAATCCTACAATCCTATCAAAAGGTGGGATTTTCTCAGGTGTGCCACGGAAAAAAACAGCAGACTTGCTATTCTAGTAGCCCGAGGCTCTCTACCAATCACAAGCGTCCCCTGACTCTGAATCTCACGTCTCGCCACCTCTAAAACGCCCGACTTATTACTCGCCCTCATTTCACTCTCGCATCTTCTATCCCGGTTCCAACACCAGGGTGCCATCCTCTTACTCCCGTCACCCACTTAGAAATGTGGAAAACAATTTAACGGGAAGGTATTATGATGAAGTGAATGAAGAGGAGTATACACATCAAGAAGGTACTGCGCAATCCATGGTGACACACAGTGCGCGTCTTAGCCAATCACAGGCTGGCGTTGCGGGAAAGGCGAGTATATAAGGAGGGAGGTGGGGGTGGGACACTTCGAGGTGGTACTTGGTGACGCTCTGGTCTCTCTCACAGGCCTGTAGCCCCCCCCATCTACAAGCGGAAGAAGTAAGAAGAAAGAAGAAAGAAGAAAGGAGATCTTCAAGCAGCAGTAGAAGAAGAAGAAGATGGACGAGTTGAGGACCAGAAAAACCTAGCCCCAACGCTTCCTCCATCAGTTCTCTCTCCTCCTCCAATCGACACCTCGATCTGCGCTCGCCCGGCCAATCAGCTCACTGCATCTCACCTCATATCTCATCATCATCCTTGTCCATTCTCATTACTTTCCTATACTCTTATCTTTTCCCCAAAACCTTTCCCACTACTTTTCCTTTTCTAAATTATTAAATATTACCCACTACCGCCCATTAGAAGCCCACTTGTAGTACGACGCCGAACCCTGAAGGCATTGCCATGAAGGGGGGGGTTTAGCCCCTGGTTATAGGAGGCAAGTGGGTAGGGTTTATACTTCAAGTAGGTTAGGGTCTGGTGACATAGGCTTGCCTACAGTCCAAGGACATAGGTAGGAGTTAGGTTTTTTCTGGGGACATCCCATAGGGGTGCCCCCTGGGTACAGTTTTAAAATTCTCCATAAAAATGTTCAATTAACTCTACCTCCCTAACTTGTTATTTTCCCCATTCATTTTCACTTTTCTTATAGTTAGAAATTAAACTTGTTTCTCCCAATGATTCAGTATGGCACTGTATGTTAAATTTAAATGCATTAACAATCCCCCTGATGACCCAGGCTCTCACATATTTAGTATCACTCAAACCCAAATAGTCAGAGTTTTCAAAAATCTCAATGTAATCAAAATAAGACTTGCTTCACAAAAAGATCTTGATGCATATCTCAACCCCGCCACTCTAAAGAAACTCCAATCTGCTGGTTATGAACTAGTCCTCTCCCCAGAACTAAAAGCTGCCTGTACAGTCAAAATTCTGCACCCTGACAAGAACATCTTCAACAAAGACGAAGATGAGATTGCCAGGGAAATTTCCAAGAAAAACTCCATCACTGTCTGTGAAGTATATAAAACCCAACGTCAAGCCCTCAAAATTCGATGTGCCTCCCCTCAGGAGGCCAGTAAGCTTCTAAAAACAGGTCTCAAGGCATTTCATGTGATTTTGCCGCCTGATTTTCTGACCCCTGAGTCCTGGATCAATCTCAGGCAGTGCTATAACTGTTATGCTTACGGACATCCCACAGCCCAATGTCAAAAAACAGTAACTTGCTATCGTTGTGCTGAGTCAGGGCACTCATTTACCACCTGCTCTTCAATCACTCTGAAATGCTCAAACTGCAATGGCCCTCACATTGCAATCAGTGCCGAATGTCCCTTCCGTCTCAATGTCTTAAAAGACACTAGAAAAAACGCAAAGGCCACTCCAACCAATCCCAACCAAACACGTCCTTTATTCTCATCCTACCCAGTCACTGCCAAATCATATGCTTCAGCGAGCACCTCACACATCCCTCAATCCTCCCCCCCTACCCCACCCAACATCAATCCTCCCGGCCCATTGTTCAACCGCGAAATATTCGCCCAAACTTCAGTCCTTGTTAATGTTGCACTCCACCTCACGAACCAAAAAGTCACCCCACAGTTTAACAAGCTACTAAATGATGGCCTGACTGCCCACAATCTCCCTGCCATCATGATCCCTGAGTCTTGGTTCCAGCATAGCAAGAACTCTCATAATCCATCTCTCTCAGCCACTCCTCTTCCTATTCCACTACCCTCAACCTCTACCTCCAACTCATCCTCCACTACCCCTATTCCTCAACCCCCAAGCGCCAACGAAATCCCTGAAATGTCAATCCCTCTCACCACTGAAAATGAACCTCAAGATCTCCCTACCCAAACCCCCCCCCCCCTCACAAATGTCACTGACCCAACTCTCAATGCATCTGACCCTGACCTTCCTAACCTTACTACCCCAACATCCTTCATGCCTCCCCCACCCCCTCCTACACCAAAAACGCCCACCATTCCTCCCCAATCTCCTCTAAAACGAAAACCCACCAGTCCAGCTGAGATATCCTCCCCTGAATTAAACCGTTCTCGGTCAAAGTCACGTAAAGTCGAAACCCCAAGAAAAAACACCAAATCTACCTCCAAATCTCCATCTTTTGGAGGAGTCCGCTCCTCATCCTCTCCCTCTCCAACCCGGGCCCCACCATCCCCCCACTTCCCCACACATAGCTCACTTCACGATACCCCATCATGTTAAGAGTCATCCAATTCAACATAAGACACTACTACAATAACAGACACCTACTCACACAATTAATTTTAGATAATGACCCAGACATAATACTAATTAACAGCACCTGTACGTACAACACACATAAAATTAGATTCTTTGGTTACACAACACGACAGACCGACGGCGATGCCAACGATGGAGTTGCAATCATGATAAAAAGCACCATTCAACACGAATTCATCACAGACTGGACATACAAGCATTTCCTTGCAGTTAAAACACACACAACACTCGGACCCCTCATAGTTGCCACCACATATGTCAGACCCAATACCTACATCCCTTACACAGACTTAAATACCTTATTCAATAACAATGCACCTACACTTATACTTGCAGACTTTAACGCTAGACACCAAGCTTTCCAACATAATACCATTAATCAACGTGGAATTCAACTATTAGCACTACACAACCACAAAAGATTAACTTTTCAAGGCCCAGATTTCAACACAGTTTTCACACCAAACGGTAATGGTAAACCTGACTTAATTTTTTCAAACCAAGCTTTTAATATATTCCATCATGATATTTCCCCAGGGCCACTTTCAGGATCAGATCACATCCCAGTTTTCATGTCAATTTCTTCAAACCCAATTCAAGTCCCATGTCAATCTCATTTTAACTACTCACAAGCAAACTGGGAAGAATTCAAAAACATTTTATCAGAAGACAACTACATACACGACTATGAGGGACAACACTAAACACATAGACCAACAAATTGAGAACCTACAGAACAAAATCATAAATGCAGCCAACACAACCATCCCAAAAACTACATACAAAATCAAACACACTTTCAGACCCTCCATCAGAACACAACGACTCCTAGTGTGCTATCGTCGTCGATTCGAACAGAACAAACACAACCACATACCAGGCCGAGTACGTTACGATCTCTCCAACCTCAGAACTCACATCCTTAACAGCCTGCAATCTGATCATGATGCTCACTGGACTCACCTAGTACACTCAGCAGAACAAAACAGGAAAACTAAGCCCTGGGAATTCTGGCAACATATAAAACGTTTAAAAGGTAATACCACTCCCAGAACATCCTCCCTCACTGTTAATGGCAACAAAATTACTGATCCTAGGGCTATCACAGATACATTTAAACAGACATGGCAACAAGTATACCACCCACACCCCATTGAAAGGCCTGCCGAACAACACATCCGCAATATAGAACAACATCTCACTACCATCCCTGACAACATCTCCCATGACACACACATTAACCTAAACACACTTGACCCTCAAAACATACTCACTGCTCCCATTGTGCCAGACGAAGTCAAATTCATCCTGTCTAAAACACGGAGAAAGGCGCCTGGTGCCACGGGTATTAATCACCACCTTGTAAAGCACCTACCTAACACTTTCATAACAGCACTCACTCGCCTCTACAACGCCATCCTGGCATCAGGCTACTTTCCCGTCTGCTTCAAGACAGCGACCATTATCCTCATTCCCAAGAAAAACCAAGACAAGACTAATCCACTAAACTACAGACCCATTAGTCTACTTGAGACTCTTGGGAAGACTCTAGAACGTATCATAAACCACCGACTCAGACTATTTCTCGAAGACGAAGGACTCCTCACGAACATGCAATTTGGTTTTAGACAACACAGATCGACACAAGAAGCACTAAACATTATCACAAACTACCTTCACATAAACAAACAGTCCAGACGAAAAAACAAGACAGCCTTAATTACAAAAGACATAAAACGAGCTTTTGACACAGTGTGGCACGAAGGCTTGAAGTACAAAATCTGCGAAAATTTCAACTTCCCATTAATTACTCAGAAACTTCTCTGCAACTTTTTGGACAATAGAACAGCCAAAATTAAGTTTTCTAATCTTTATTCAGATTCATTTCCACTAAACGCAGGCGTACCTCAAGGCTCAGTGCTCGCTCCTACCCTCTACATCCTATACACAAATGACTTTCCCAACCCCACTCACAATGACTCTCTCACAGTAATGTACGCAGACGATGTGACGCA
The DNA here is from genome assembly GCA_032716605.1 of Paralithodes platypus. Taxonomy (NCBI): domain Eukaryota; kingdom Metazoa; phylum Arthropoda; class Malacostraca; order Decapoda; family Lithodidae; genus Paralithodes; species Paralithodes platypus. The sequence goes on along the minus strand of CM064527.1, from coordinate 14,705,233 downwards.
AATAATAAGAGCAGACACAATAGACGCATTGACAAACAGAGCTCAAAGAGAACTTGACAAAGTAGCACAATGGGAGCAAAAATGGCGGATTCAGGCTCATCCTCAAAAATCACACGTCACATACTTTGCCAAGGGACATCTCCGCCCAAGACCCTTATTCCAGAACTCCCGAGCACCTGTCCCTAACCGCACACAAATAAATGTCTCTCCCACAAACAAAGTACTCGGCCTCACATTCGACAAAAACATCCGATTCCACAAACAAGCACAAACTTCCATTGCCATTGCATCAAAATCACTACAAACCATCTATCGTTTCAGAAATGCCTCAATAAAAACCAAGCTTCACTTATACAAAGCACTTATAAGACCTCTTTTGTGCTACGTCCCACTCAGCATTTCACTTTCGGCCCCTACCAACCAACTAAAATATCAAAGAATACAAAATAAAGCACTGAGGTGGATGTTCGGGACTCAGTGGTATGAGTTCCAGACGGCACAACATCTTCACAATCTAGCCCACATCCCCCCTCTAAATACTTATTGGCAGCAATTAGCAGAAAAACAAATTATAAAACTTGAGACCTTTCATGATAACTTCATCCAAATTTTCAACATAATTTTACACCGCCCCTTGTCAAACCTCCTTCACCCCAACAACAGAGAGGCACCCATTCCAATATTCACTTAAAATCAGGATTGGTAGAGGAGGTGGGTCATGCCGGCTCGTCCACAGTCCAGCCTCCCTACCACTCCTGACCTAGATTCCTAGCTTCACTTCCCATTAAAATGTATAATTTCACAGACAAAGTACAAGACAACAACCTTTTAACGTAACTCCTATAATAATAACAGTACAGCCTTCTTACAGGTTCTGCCACTGACAGACTTCCCCAGCAGTACCCCTTTTGACTCAATGCCACCCAAAATTACCTCCCCCTATACCATTTTCGAATACTACCACCCAAAAATACAACCCCAAAACATGCAAGCACTTTCGATTTTATACCACCCAAAAATTAACTTGCTCCCCATCCCTTGCCCCCTTCTTGGCAAGCCATCCTGAATCTCATTAAAGTAACTTCTCCAACTAAATCAACTCAACCCCAGCTCAATTATTCAACTCACGCACGTTGGGACAAGCCCCGACACCCTATTTCTCCCACTATTATCACTGTCTCTCCTACTTAACCAATAAAAACTTCCCTTCTTTCACCCTCACCCACCTTTTCTATATTTATTCATTCATTCATTCGTGGGGGGGCTGATGGAGTCAGATGAAGGCACGGGGTAGCCTGATCAGCCACCTTTCTCTGAAGGCAATTCCTACCCACTTATCCTTACCAACCATCATGGGGGGATAAAGGAAGAGAGCAAAATGGGCCAGCAAGATATAATGGAGGCAGCTTATTAACAAAGCAAAGAGAAGATAGAGAGCTCCACTGCTGCCTGAGTCCACCTGCAGGATCCGATCGCGTGCCACCACATAGCACGCTAACATACAGTATCCAGAGTAGTCCAGATTAGAAACCAGGTGGTGGATGGTAAGGAGAGCTTCCACCGAATATACTGGCTGGCCTTGAAGTAGTGATGGCGAATAAAAAAGATTAGAAGAACAAGAATTTTGATAATGGACCCTCACGGGCCCAAAAAGACTTATTGAGAGATAAAATGTTTGACAGACTGTCCTAGCCCCTTTAACAATTGATGTGTCCCCTTGGACAACCCATTCAATTGATGAAATATACTATAAAGAGTTGGTGTATAGCTGTTCTTGGTTAGCATAGCGAAAGCTATTCAGTTAGCAATAGTGACAGACATTTATAGGAAGATAAAGAGATAGTTAAAAATCGGTATATAATATCGAAGAATTTTCTATAGTTGATCTAATCTTGATTCAATCAATAGTTTGGAACATATGTGCCCTACACCCGGCTATCGAAAAACTAGGATTATATATATAATAGCCCGGGACGTACGAACCCAGCTATCCTGTAAGTCTAGGCTGATCAGACGAGTGGACTACTTAGAATCTAACTCGATCTGAGAAATAGGCAATAATGTAATAATACCTGCAACCTACTGTATATAGGCTAGATAAGAATTTCTGTTGAAGAGCTTTAGTTGGATTAATAGATAGGGCAGGCAATCAGGCCTCCATATTTGGAAACATTTATGTTGTACGGAAACTATTATATAAATATAGATATAGCATCTTCGAAAGCATGCTATCGATCGCGATCGCGCGTAATATCTATCATACGAAATAAGGATATATCATATTCGCATAGATTTTTTTAAATTTAATTGATAGTTATTGTGCCTTGAAACCGAAGTCGAAGTAATTCAAGGTCTGAATAACGATTGTGCAGATAGGTTATAATGGGAATTTATAACTCCGAAGGACAGTCTATACTATTATCATTGTAAGTATTCAAACTCTTCAAGTTTAAACGTATTTTGGCCCGGATTGAGAATCATTAGCTATGAAGACTATTGATTGCCTTTAATGTTTTTTAAATAAAGTACAAACTTCCGAACAACTTTCGAATTATTCTAACCCTATTGGTATATGTATTTTGAAATTATATTCTACAGTGTATACTGTTTCGTTTTGCACAGAGCTATTTTGTGTATCTTTGCCTTTTGGTGCTGTTTCGTTTTGCACAGAGCTATTTTGTGTATCTTTGCCTTTTGGTGGATATAGTAATAACAATTGTCCTAGTACAGTGGTCTTCAACCTTTTTGAGACCATGACCTACTTCTGGCATTCCCAAACACTTGTGGCCCACTTTCCTTCAGATTTTGAATATGATTTTAATGCATTCATATATTACACACTTATGAAATGTTATTACAGTTTACTTTTGTCTTCAAAAAATGAACCACTGTCCTGTAATCGCTGTAAATAAAACTTGTGTACTGTACTTTAAACTTTAAATATACTTTAACAGCCAAAAGACATATATAACAAAACTACTCTACTTCACCATGTAACTACTAACTAGGTTAGGAAGGTACCGTAATATAATGGCTGTACTTGCTTCGTATCTGTAAGGCTATCAAATCGGGGGGGAAATTGCTGTTAAGGCACATTACATATCATCCTCCACCTTTAAGTACTTTCTCGATTTTGTTTTAATTTGAAGAGGGTAGTAAAGCCTGACTCACACAAATAAGTGGAAGAGAAAGGTAGAAGTGTTTTTTGTGCAATCTTTCCTATTCTAGGGTATGATGCACTTACTTGGGCCCTGAATTCCTGTACAGAAAGTTTGTTATGCAATTCTTTTACACCTGAACCAATTATTATTTCCAAGTATTCATCTTGGTCAGGGTCTGGAACAGAATCTGGTTCAAGATTAAATGGATTTCTTACAATGACAGATCTATGCCCTCAAGATCATGGAAGGACCTGGAAAAATCTTGGTCCTAATGTTGCAGGTGATTGATTATTTCTTGGGAGACAATAATCTATTTTGTTTTTCCTTCAGCAACTTCTCAAACATTGCAAAGTTACCTGCGTTAACTCTACTAGCCCAGTTCTGGATCCTAGCAATACAATCATGCAATGGGTCAACATAAGGAATAACTGAAGTTTCAGATTAAGTTGATTAAGCTGGTCAAATAGATCAACTAAGTATGCTAAACTTAATGCCCACAGTGAGTCACTGAAAAAATTAGATTCCTTATATTGCATGTCCAAAAATGTCTTTAGAGCTTCTCTAAGTTCAAAGACTCGACTGAGAACGTTGCCTTTTGACATCCATCGAACTTTAGTGTAGAATAGCAGGAATTGATGCTCTGAATCGAAGTCTTTAAAGAGCTGTTTGAAAAGACGTGAGTTGTCAGGCTTGGACTTTACATAATTGACAATATTTATGGCACTGTCCAAGACGGCTTGAATTTCCCTAGGAAGGGTTCTGGATGCAAGTACCTGATGGTGAATCATGCAATGATTCACTGTAAACCCAGGAGTAGCCTCTTAAACTCTGGATGTAAACCCTGACTTTGAACCTAACATTGCAGGTGCCCCATCAGTACACACGTCACACATATTCCCCGACGACAGTGCTTCCTAATGCAAACCATGAATTACCTTTTTAATAATTATCTTCACCTTTTATTATTTTTTATGTTTTGTTTACATTCTACCTTACTTAGTAGATGTCCGTGGCCCAACTGAAAACCAGCCCATGGCCCACTAGTAGGCCATGGCCCACAGGTTGAAGACCACTGTCCTAGTATAATACAGATCACCTGGACGGTAGAGTGTTAAAAGTTCCCTTGGGAGTACTGGACAACCAACAGTTTAACTTAGAAATAATAATGTTGAGAATGAAGGTTAAGAGGAAGTTTGTCAAAAGAATGAGTTGCCGTAGTAAGTGGACGTGTAAAGTTTCATTTTGTTTTGTCAACTCTACCAGTTTCTCGATCCTCCTCTCGCTCTTCTCTGAGGGTCATAGGAGATTCTTGCGCGGCCCAGTTTCAACACGAGCATCGCGAAGGAGGGGATGAAGATGCGAAGGTCATATGTTAGCCAAATAGTTGTACAAGTAGCAGTTTCTTCAATACTCCTACACATTGTCTCCAATGACCAATGGATGAAAAAAGGGGAGCATCCTCGACACAGAAGTTAGTATCAGCTCATTATCTCTAAACCTGTGAGTGGGTATTCGATACATGAGGATAATATAACAACGTAAACAGACCACCAAGAAATTAGATGTTATCCCTTTGTATAAGCAAGTAGCTAGTTTAGTATAAGCAGGAATATTAAAAATAGCCAGGTAATAGGTATAGCTGCTGTTCAAAGTCACACGCCGATTTGCCACAAAACGGTGTTCTTGGCAATAAGCCATTCATATTTTGACGTGTTCGTGATACTAATTCATGTGTCTCAAAGCATCATAACATGTTTGAAGTTTTTGTGATGTGCGCCGAATTTTGGACACTGTAACCTTACCGTGGCACACTTCGTTGCACACTTTGAACTGGGAGTTTTCTAAGATTGAATCATTTTGTTTAAATGAAATGGGGCATCTGTCTTCGGCGTCAGGGATTAACTTGAAAGCAAATGCTGGGCAGATGGATAAGGTGTTGATAGATGAGTGACAAAGATTTGACCAATCAAGGTTGCTTAACCAAGAATGGTAGTTCTCAGAATTGGAAATGAACAAGTTGTCTAAGGATAGTAACTTGTTATCTAGTAGTATGGGGAATAGGGTGATCTTGTATTGAGTGAAAGTGAATTTAGAAGCAAAGGGTACAAGGATTATATACGGATTATATACGGCTATCAGGGATGTCGCTTAGGAATATCTCTCGAGTTGCCGTTCTAAGATTGTCGTTTTCAGGTAACCACCTGTGTCAATTAGTTTGTATTTGGTGCATTAATTGTATTTGAGTTTATTTTCTTATTATTTGAGTTATTTGCTTTTGCTTATAGGTTTCTAGTTTAAAGCTACCGAAGTGTGGTAGTGACGACATTGGAGATCAGACGTGTTTTTGCTATGTGCTGCATCAGTGCTCCATGGCGTAGGTCTTTTAGGTCCCTTCATTCTGGTTGGAGACCGTAGCAGGAGAGTGAAGGAGGGCGTCAGGTGGCTGCGATGAGTCCCACAGGCTTCCTATATTATCTTTACGGGGGAGTATGATGTGCGTAATAAGATTACCTAACCTATTTCCAAGTAATGTTGGATTACTACGGATGCTATACTGGGTGCAGAGTAACTGGGTCATAGAGGATTTACCTAGCTAAAATAAATAATAATCCAGATTAGAGTGTAAATAATAAAGCGTAAATATAATTATCCTTAAATGTAAATTAAGTAAGTAAAAAAATAACAAACATAAAGGATAAATATTATTGAGTGTATTATGGATGTGTGTACATGCTTAGATTGATATGCAGGATTCGAAGTTGCATAATAAATCGTAGGCAGTGTCCACCATTCTTTAACTGTCTTCGTGGTGCGATGCATAAGGTGTTGATTTTCGGTGTGAGCATCCTGGATTCGAATCCACGGACTGCCACATGTGTTTGTAAATTTCATTAATCGATTTTAGGAGTATAGTTGGTTGTTGGAAGGAACATAATAATTGATATTGGTTCAGGGGTAATTTATCGAGAGGACTTCCCTAGTGGTTAAGTCCCCATTAATTGCTCTTTCCATTCACATATGCATAGCCTACGTGAGTTGCAGTTGGGATGTGTGTACATGCTTAGATTGATATGCAGGATTCGAAGTTGCATAATAAATCGTAGGCAGTGTCCACCATTCTTTAACTGTCTTCGTGGTGCGATGCATAAGGTGTTGATTTTCGGTGTGAGCATCCTGGATTCGAATCCACGGACTGCCACATGTGTTTGTAAATTTCATTAATCGATTTTAGGAGTATAGTTGGTTGTTGGAAGGAACATAATAATTGATATTGGTTCAGGGGTAATTTATCGAGAGGCCTTCCCTAGTGGTTAAGTCCCCATTAATTGCTCTTTCCATTCACATATGCATAGCCTACGTGAGTTGCAGTTGGGATGTGTGTACATGCTTAGATTGATATGCAGGATTCGAAGTTGCATAATAAATCGTAGGCAGTGTCCACCATTCTTTAACTGTCTTCGTGGTGCGATGCATAAGGTGTTGATTTTCGGTGTGTGAGCATCCTGGATTCGAATCCACGGACTGCCACATGTGTTTGTAAATTTCATTAATCGATTTTAGGAGTATAGTTGGTTATTGGAAGGAACATAATAATTGATATTGGTTCAGGGGTAATTTATCGAGAGGACTTCCCTAGTGGTTAAGTCCCCATTAATTGCTCTTTCCATTCACATATGCATAGCCTACGTGAGTTGCAGTTGGGATGTGTGTACATGCTTAGATTGATATGCAGGATTCGAAGTTGCATAATAAATCGTAGGCAGTGTCCACCATTCTTTAACTGTCTTCGTGGTGCGATGCATAAGGTGTTGATTTTCGGTGTGAGCATCCTGGATTCGAATCCACGGACTTCCACATGTGTTTGTAAATTTCATTAATCGATTTTAGGAGTATAGTTGGTTGTTGGAAGGAACATAATAATTTATATTGGTTCAGGGGTAATTTATCGAGAGGACTTCCCTAGTGGTTAAGTCCCCATTAATTGCTCTTTCCATTCACATATGCATAGCCTACGTGAGTTGCAGTTGGGATGTGTGTACATGCTTAGATTGATATGCAGGATTCGAAGTTGCATAATAAATCGTAGGCAGTGTCCACCATTCTTTAACTGTCTTCGTGGTGCTATGCATAAGGTGTTGATTTTCGGTGTGAGCATCCTGGATTCGAATCCACGGACTGCCACATGTGTTTGTAAATTTCATTAATCGATTTTAGGAGTATAGTTGGTTGTTGGAAGGAACATAATAATTGATATTGGTTCAGGGGTAATTTATCGAGAGGACTTCCCTAGTGGTTAAGTCCCCATTAATTGCTCTTTCCATTCACATATGCATAGCCTACGTGAGTTGCAGTTGGGATGTGTGTACATGCTTAGATTGATATGCAGGATTCGAAGTTGCATAATAAATCGTAGGCAGTGTCCACCATTCTTTAACTGTCTTCGTGGTGCGATGCATAAGGTGTTGATTTTCGGTGTGAGCATCCTGGATTCGAATCCACGGACTGCCACATGTGTTTGTAAATTTCATTAATCGATTTTAGGAGTATAGTTGGTTGTTGGAAGGAACATAATAATTGCAGTTACGCTACAAAACTTGCATATTATGAGTATGTGAATACATACAATAATTAAATAATCATCATAAATAACTACATGAAATCTATATAAAGAATATACATTTTTTTTGCCAAGATATACATAATACATAATCATATAGTAATCATGAGTGATTTCTTAGTTTAGAGCAAAAATAGGGAGTTAGGTGTAAAAGAGGTTTGGAGTTACCTCATTCTGGAACATCAGTGTATCAAAGGTGTAATCCACAACAATATTATTCACGCCTCTATGTCTGCGATTATATTGGTGGGTCCTAGTGTCAACATCTTGCTGGATAAGTGTCGTCACAGTGTTGTCATTGCAGGTTGTTTGGGGTGGTGTATTTTCGCTTTTTTCAATCCTTTCAGGCGTTAGGTTTCTTTAAACGAGCTTGAGATGGTAGGTGTGGGATTGAATTTATTTATACTTGACTAGGTGTTTTATTCTGGCCGAATTATTGTGCATACTAGTAATACGAGAGGATCTAACTTAGTGACTGTCGTGTATCCTAGTAAACACAAAATCTCCGGGTTTTAATTTCTGTGTTTTATTAGGTTTATTGTTATACTTAACCATATTCTCTTTACTAAGTGTTAGTTTGTCTTTAATTAACCTGCTTGTGTATTCTCTTAAAAACATTGTTATGATGAGTAATATAGTTATCGTTGTATATTGGTTTTGTCTCTAGGTCAGTCATACAAGGGAGATATTTATCTCGCCAAAGACAATGAAGTGGGATGATTCACCTGTAGAAATGTTTGGTATTCGATTCAGTGTATACTCTACATACGGAAAGAATTCACCCCATATTTCCTTGTCCTTGTCTATGATATTCCTCAACGCCTGTATAATCTTTCGGTTGGCTCTTTCTACGAGCCCATTGCTTTGTGGGGAGTACGGGTTAACTGTGGTGTGAGTGATTGCATATTCACTATATATCAGTTTGAAGGATTCGTTTATAAATTATCTACCATTGTCAGAGATGATAATTTGTGGTTTCGTGTATTTATATTCCATCAGGCGCCTGGCCCGAGGAGACGATTAATATGAAGGGTGCGCCTGGAAGTGTGGTGGGCGGGCTTGAGGTTTTGGCTCCGCTGCATGTCTGCCTGCCGAGATCGGAGCCTCTCTGGGTGGTCGGAGGCCGGGGGAGTGCTGGAGCGACCTTGGTGACCCTGGTCTCTGGGTATTCCCCTGGGTGACCTAGATGTGTGTGAATTTTGTGTTTTGTCTGTGTTTGTTTGTTGTTTTGTCTTGTGTTTTGTTTTTTTCATTTGCTTGCTCTGCCTTGAGTCAGCCACCCCCAAGAAAATACAAAAACAAACAAAAATAATAAAATAGAGAAAAATAAAAAATAAAAAATAGGAAAAGTGGGGATTGGGCCTGAGCATATACATATAGATAAATAAAATAGTGTATTTACAGACGATCTAACTAATGATTGTTTTAACGATTGTGTTCGTTTCCTGGTCTTCAATGGGTGACAAGATAGTAAACCGAGAGAAGTGATCACTAGCTACAACGAGGTAACTCATGCCATTATTGGACTTGGGCAATTGCAAGAGGTCGATGGCAATCACTTGGAAAGGCTTACTAGGGACTGGGTAATTGTTTTGGTTAGCTTGGGGTGTAAGCTTAGTATTAGTTCTAACTCAAGACTCACACACATTTATGTGATCTGCTATGTCTTTCTTAATGGTTTTCCAGTATAATTGTTTTTGAGCCATGAGCATAGCTCTTTCAATCACAGGGTGACCAACAAAGTCTGAACCATACATGTAAAGAAGGGTTTCTTTTACTTTAGAGTTAGGTATTAAGAGTTGAATTACTTGCCTTTCCAATTGATTCTTACCTTTTATCTCACGTTTGTGATATAGGATGTTTCCTATGATTCAGTATTCTGCAAAGTTTACTTTTACTCTTTTCTTTAGTGATTCATCATTCTGTTCTAGTGCAAAAACTATTTCAATCAATGAAAGATCACCTCTCTGGGCTACCATCATATCCTGGTCAGACAATTTGAATGTGTTTATGTTCGCCACAATTGCAGGGTTACGAGAAAGAGCGTTCGCTACCACATTTAAGTGACCTTTAACATAAATGATCTTAGGGTTGAAACTCTGTTATATGAACTTCCACCGTGTTCTTCTTCCAGATAAATGGTTATGGTCAAACATATTTAAGAGGGCCTTATGGCCAGTCCACACTTCAATGTAATAGCTAAGTATTTTGTCCTTGAAGGTTTGGAGTGCCCAGATCAAGGCTTAGTTTTTGCAGGTTTTAGAGTCCTGCTAGCGTACCCTAGAGGTTGGAGTTTATCTCTACAGTCCTTCTGCATAAGACATGCTCTAAAACCCAGGTATGAAGCGTCTGTGTGGATGATAAAGGCATGTGATTAGTTTCGATAGGCAAGGCAGGGTGGATTAGTTAATACGACTTTCAATTCTAAGAATGATTTATGATGTTCATCTGTCCAAACATACTCAGTGTTTTTTTCTAAGAAGATTGAACAGGGGTTTGGCTTTCTCAGAAAAACCTGGGACAAAACTCCAGTAATAACCAGAGAGACCCAAGAACTGGCGTAATTGCTTTATGTTTTCTGGTTGAGGAAAATCACAGATATCTTTAGTTAAATCTAGTTTAGCTTGTATTCCTTCAGATGACAATTCATGGCCAAGAAATACAACTTAAGCCTTTAAGAAGTTGCACTTCTTCAGTTTGATTTTTAACCCGGCATCCTTAAGTTTATGCAAGATTTTGTCTAAACTTTTAATGTGTGATTCAATATCGGGGAACATGATGATTACATAATTTTTTGTTTGTTTTGTCTATGTGAGTGAGGGAGACAAAAGGCAGAACTGCCTGTATCGAGTCCCAGAGTTGAAAGAGTGACAAGGGAGACGTTCGACCCAAAATGCCTGCACACACGGAGTTTGAAGCAATTTAAGTAACAGGATTTTATATACAGGATCTATATATATATGGATATCTCTTTCTAGGTGGCCTGCAAGAATTTTACACATGAGCCTTTGGAAGAAGGCTGGACTCGTTTAACGTCCGTGGGGGAGTCTTGGGAATTCGTAAGTGCCTGAAGGAGTCGAAAAGGCTGTGTATTTACGAGAGTCAGTACTAAGATCAATTTGATGAAAGCCAAATCCCAAATCAATGGTTGAGAAGATCGTATTCATTGAGTTAAAATGATTCATGACTTCAGTGATCGATGGCATATCAAATTGTTCATCTTCAATTACATCATTTAGTTTCCTAAAGTCAACTACTAGTCTATACTCGCCTACTTTTTTCTTAGGTACGATAAAGATCGGTGAACGCCAACGGGACACTGAAGGTGTAATGATATCCTGGTCTATCATGTCCCTAACGTGAACTTCTACATTCTTTCGTTGAGCATGTGCTAATCTATAGGCTGGACAGTAGATGAGGAGACTGTCTGCGATTTTAGTATGATGTTGTGCTTTAGTACATCATAGAAGCCTATACAACCACCTTCTAACATTACTGTGGTGTTATATTTATTTAGTAGCTGAGTAAGTGCCTCTTCGTGGTGCTCAAAATCTATTGAGTTTATTTTTTTCCTCATTCACTTCTCGTATTATATTATATCCCGGCAAAATGCATTCTAATACCACAGTGCCAGACTTATACTCCCGTCAGCCACTTAAAAATGTGGAAGATGCTTTGCCGGGATATTATTTCAACGAGATAATATAAGAGAGAGAATGAGAACTTCAAAGCTGCTGCACGTACCCTGGTAACACTGCCCGGGCATCTCCACCAATCAGCGCACCGCCTGCCAGGAAGGGTGGGTATTTAAAGAGTGGGGCTGAGAGTGGCAACCCTGGCCTATGGGGTTAGCAACGCTGTTTTTTTTTTTTTTTTTTTTTTTTTTTTTTTTCTATGTGATTGAGGGAGGCAAAAGGCATAACTGCCTATAGCGAGTGCCTCCCCCATAGTTGAAAGAGTGACAGGGCCAAAATCAAGGGACGTTCGAGCCAAAATGCCTGGACACACGGAGTTTGAAGCAATTTAAGTCATAGGAAGAGGGAAAGACTGATTCTGGGAGAGAGTTCCAGAGCTCAGCTGTTGAGTAGAAAAAAGTTTGAGAGTAACGTTTCACTCTTGGGTTGGAGAGTTGCACAGAGTAGGGGTGGGATTGAGTTGCAAGACGGGTACCACGTGCCCTACGTAAAGGAGGTGGTATGCACTGGGATAGCTCTGAGGAACACTGATTATTATAGTTGCGAGAGAGATGCAACATTGCAGCGGAGAGAGAGAGATTGCAGAGAGTTGGTGAGTGGACGGGAGTTAATGATACGAAAGGCCTTCCTTTCAACTTTGTCTAGGAGAGCGGTGTGAGAGGAACCTCCCCACACATGTGAACAATACTCAATACAAGGGCGCACTATGCCCCTGTACAGAGCAAGAAGCTGTGCAGGGGAAAAGAACCCCCTAAGGCGGTTGAGCACACCCAGCTTCTGGGAGGCTGCCTTAGCAAGACTGGTAATATGGTCCTTCCAAATGAGAGCAGAAGAAAAAGAGACACCAAGAATATTGAGAGAAGATGAAGGGTTGATTTTTGTATTGTTGAAGAATAAGGGATAGTCCGCTGGGAGATCCTGACGGGTAGATAGATGGAGAAATTGGGTTTTGGAAACATTAAAATTAACAAGGTTTTCTCTGCCCCAATTGGAAATAGTATTTAGATCAGAATTTAAGAGTTCTATGGCTTCATTACGTTTGTCGTTGAAGGATTGCTGGCTGGGGCGTTCTGAAACACTAATGGAGTAGTGTAAGGTTGAGTCGTCTGCGTATGAAAGGATGGGAATTAAGGTACAGTTAAGGAGATCATTTATAAAAATTAGAAAGAGAATAGGAGATAGGACAGAGCCCTGAGGAACACCGGAGTTTATAGGGTGAGGAAGTGAACAATGGCCGTCCACAACCGCGGCTATGGAACGGCCGGAAAGGAAATTAGAGACAAAGGCACAGATGGAGGGATAGAAACCGAAGGAGGGTAGTTTAGAAATTAAAGATTTATGCCAGACTCTATCGAAGGCTTTCGATATGTCTAGTGCAATAGAAAAAGTCTCACCGAAGTCCCGAAAGGAGGATGACCAAGAGTTAGTAAGATATGAAAGAAGATCACCAGTAGAGCAACCCTTAAGGAAGCCATACTGGCGATCTGAGAGCAGATTATGAGAAGAGAAATGCTTATGAAATTTGGAAGCAAGAATAGTTTCAAAAACTTTAGAATGACAAGAGATAAGAGCAATTGGGCGATAGTTGAAGGGTTGAGAGCGGTCACCCTTCTTTGGGACAGGTTGAATGTGAGCAAACTTCCAGCATGAAGGGAAGACGTTAGAGGATAGACAGAGACGAAAGAGTTTGCCTAGGCAGGGAGTCAGCACGGAAGCACAGTTTTTGAGAACAACAGGAGGAACACCGTCCGGACCGTACGCCTTATTAGTGTTAAGCCCAGAGAGGGTAGAAAGTACATCTTTAGAAGAGATTAGGATATTAGGCATAAGTAAGAGAGAGGAGGGCGGAGAGGGAGGAATAGCACCGGAATCATCCAAGGTGGAGTTTCTAGCAAAAGTTTGAGCAAAGAGTTTAGCTTTGTCAGAGGAAGAAGTGATGGTTGTGCCATCAGAGTGGGAAAGGGGAGGGAAAGACGAGGAAGAGAAATTGTTGGAGAGGTTTTCGGCTAGATGCCAGAAAGCTTGAAAAGAGCTAGATTTGGATAGTTCAGTGCATTTATTATTGATGAAAGAGTGTTTGGCAAGTCGAAGAACAGATTTGGCTTGATTCCGGGCAGAAACATATGAAGAATGAGAGTCTTGAGTTTTAAGGCGTCGGTACCGTTTGAATGCTTCCTCCTTATTGCGGACAGCAGTAGAACAGGCGTGAGTAAACCAAGATTTGTTAGCTTTAGTCTGAGAGAAAGAGAATGGAATGTATGCTTCCATGCCCGATAGGATTACCTCGGTAATGCGTTCAGCACTCTCCGAGGGTCCTCGGCCATGGAAGCAGAAATCATTCCATGGGAAATCAAAGAAATACTGCCGAAGAGCCTCCCAGTCGGCAGCGCCAAAGTGCCACAAGCGCCGCCGGTTTAAATCAGCGAGGTTAAGCAACATGGGGTCTGGTCAGTAGTTGGATGGGTGACCGCCTGGTACCGGCACGCAGCTGCTGGGTGGGTTGGGTGGCCCTGCACCAGCACGGTGTAGCTGGATGGGTGATTGCACCCGGGACCGACATTGATCAGATGGTTGTCACACATGCATGGGATGGGTGAAATTTCCTTGGCTTGCCACCAGGGTCCAAGTAGCCCAGGAGTGTTGAACAAACTGCAACTCCTGTGTAGTTCCGTCTCAGTCAGACGAAAATGAGTACCTGGAATCGTTGTGGCTCAAATGAATCCAGGGACCTGATTGGTGGCTTCCTGCAACCAATCAAACACACGAGAATGAGAACTTGGCTAGCCACCAGGATTGCTCAGTGGTCATTGGGCTGGCCTTCTCTCGTGTTCGCCTCGTCCCACCCATACATAAAACTGGGTACCTGGAGTGTAAAAACGGCCTTGGCAAGGTCGTATCCTGGGGTAAATTTGATTACTTGTCTCATCTTTCCTATATTCCCTCCATTCATAAGTGTCTGTCTGTCCTGCCTGTCCCCATCTTAGCCCAAATAAACACAACTCACGCAGGTTGGGACAAGCCCCGACGCCTTCATCTCCTACTACAATTCACTTCCTCACCTCCTACTACTTCCTCTGTCCCAACTCTAGTATTCGAGGCATTGGGTGATCAAAATTATTACTTGTCTCATTTTTCCTATATTCCCTCCTCCGGAGGAGACATTCTCATTGGTATTCTATACAGAGAGGCAAAAACATATCCCAAAAATACGGTCACCCATCCAAACACCGACCAGACTACTGCAAAGGCTTACTAGTTCCAGCTCCCTGATTGGCTGACGACAGTGCATCCCTGCTACCTGGTTGGCCAACACCTCAGCTCCCTGATTGGCCAGAACATCAAAAGTGGCGTGACGTCACAGGCCTCTTGATCTTCTTGGAACTCAAGCTCTGACAAGACTAAGAACATCGAGCTGAGTGCTGATTGGCTACTCAAACCAGCCACTCGTCGGAGCCTGGAGAAATACGACCAAGACGAACAACTAGACCTTCAATCTTAAATTATGAACATTTTAAAATAAAACTATCCCCCTATAATTTTAAATAAATAACAAAGGCTCGCCAAGACTCCCTACCTAATCCCAAACTGAACCCTGCGGCCAGTGGCACAAAGGGGCCCTTTAGAAGGGTGGAGAGAGAGAAGGCAAGGGTGGCAAAACACACTCATAGGAATAGGAATAACAGGAACGGCAAAGAACCTCTTACGACTTTCATCTAGCTGGAAGGGGAAGGCAATTTTAGCCAATAGATAAGTTCCTGTTATGTAGGTAGGCAAGGGGCCAATAATGATTAAAAATGACTAGGGTTAAATTAAAAATTAGAAATAATGATGCCAATGCAAAACTAAAATTTCTAGAAGTAGTAGGACAGCAAACATCCAAGTATCAAAAATAACCAATCACAATGATATTCTCATCATATCAACACTCTCAGACAATGACACTGACCTTCTCCTCACTCCCCCGTTAGTGGAAACCCTCGAGAATGAGGGATTCACTCCAATCCTCCCACCCCACATAAAAGCCAAAAGATGCATAATATGCTGCAATGTTGATGAACATATTCTCCAAAATGACCCAGAAGACATAACAAACAAACTAGAAAGGGTACAAGAACACCTAGAAATCAAGCACGTTGCAAAGTTTGGAAACCTCTTTCTCAAACTTGAATTATCAGATGTGAAGATGGCAGAAAAAGCAAAGGAAGGGCTGAAGCTATTCCACCTAACAATACCAAAGAGGAACATCCAACAAGAAGAATATATCCATGTAGAAACTTGTATGAAGTGCTACAGCCTCGATGACCACCCCACCTATAAATGTAAAAAAGGAGAACAATACAAAATATGCTCTGAATGCAGCTCCCTAGGACACACATGGAAGGATTTTTTTTTTTTTTTTTTTTTCTATATTCCAACTTACTTCCTCTCGGGCATAGGCTGAGAGCCTTAACATTCACCGCTTTACAATGAACAGTGAAGCCTGTGAGGTCTTGTTCCAGTCTAGGGAGTGAGACATGTGAAGCACGTAGAGTACAACGAGCACCTGCCATCTTGCCTTCACATGAGGCACGGTGCTCACTCATGGCCCCAAACGACCCCATCTCTGAAGCCACCTCGTTCCCGTGCTTCGCTGTCTCACCCCCTACACTCGGACTCTCACACTTACACACACACAACGCCACCTGTTGAGCAGATAACTCACCAGGCATTGCACCCCTATAGCATATTTTGAATATGGGAATATTCATACAGTGCAATTTAATCAGGGAACAATGAGGGTATTGTATTGACGTTTCGGTGGGCTTGTGGTAATGGACTGATACCAGGTACAGCACAAATTCCATCCCAATAATATCGTCCCATTGATACATCGGGATTTGAACCCGGTACCTTTGGATTACCAGGCCAGTGGCAAGACCACTCCACCACACCTCCCCTGCACACCACAAGGAAGCAAAAAATGTATAAACTGCGGGGACAATCACAGGACCCTAGCAATGAAGTGCGGAAAAAGAAAGGAGATAGTGAAAAAGGAACAAAAGGAAAACAGAGAAAAGAATAAACTCAACTATGCACAAATAGCAGCCAAACCAAACACTCACCAACCACAAGCTCAACAATCCACAGCACACCAGGGAAACTCTCAACTCTACATCCCCCTAATGCACTTTGCTCACCTAAGGAACGCTTCAAAACAAAACAACTTTAATGATGAATACGACATGCTCCTGAAAATGAATAACCTACCTCCTGTCAAACTCCCAAAAGTCACACAAAAAGAATCACTAGAAATGATAAACCTAATTAACCATCAGCAACAACTAGAGGAGACATTCACGCTCATCCAACATCAAGAAATCCCTACCATGACCAATACCCAAAGCTATGAAGACCAACAAACCCAAGACCACCAAGAAGAAACACCACTAATAAACCACTCTAAAAATGAAGAAACACAAGACATTGAAGATGATAACCTACCCATACTAGAAGAACCACTATCACCCATAACTCTCGAAACAACTAACAATGAACTATACAACCAACTCGCTAACCCACACCAACAACAACAACTACAAGAGGACCTGATTAACCAAACAACCATAGCCTTTAGCAAAGATGGACAACTGAACCAAAGAATAGCCAGCAACTTAGTCAACAAACTCATCCAACAGAATCAAATCAAAGAAATAAAGCAACAAAAGAAGACCAAACCTACTCTCTCCACTCCCCCCACCCCTCCTACAACAAGATACGGTAGAAAACAACAATAGATACCCTAAAAATAATTCAACACAATGTACTCAATTGGAGAGGACGAAGACACTCACTAAATAACATATACAAAATTATAGACCCGCACATAATACTAATAAACAGCCATGGAGTACCAGATGGAGATTCACTAAACATACAAGGCTTCAAAACTCATATAAAAAACCCAACTAACACACCCTCAGACGGCACAGCCATTGCTATTAAAAACAACCTAATCCACAAAATCTATGATGATTTCATATCGGACCTTCTTGCAGTTGAAATACAAACAACACCAGGAAAAATAATTATAGAAACTGTTTATCTTCCCCCTAGAAGGCCTTTCCTCCCAACCCCTGACTTTTATAAATTATTCAGAATGAACGTCCCAGTCTACCTAATGGGAGATCTAAATGCAAAGCACCCCACTCTCAATACCAGAACCCAAAATACTGTAGGAAGACAAATTGGACAAATGATCACAAAAGGACTAGTCAGACATATTGGACCACAGTTCCCAACCTTCCATGCCATAAACTTATCAACAACTCCAGACATAGTACTTACAAACAACAAAACATTCCACAACATACACATAGCACCCGGCCCCTTGACACCAAGTGACCATGTCCCCATAGTAGCAACCATTTCAACGTCACCCATTATCATACCATCACCTCCAAGGCCAAACTTCAATGCAGCAGACTGGGAAAATTTAAAAAACGAAATTGACAACAAACTGATAGAGACAAATAACATTGATACAGGGACACTAGACGAAATAGAAAATGCACTCGACGACTGGTACAGTATCATACAAAACACCACAAATACTCACATCCCGAAAACATGCAACAAAATACTACACAGTACTAGATTCAGTCAACAAACCAAAAACACACAAAGACAATACAATACACTAAGACAACAAGCCCAGATACATGGATGAATATACGTTCAGTACAGACAATACAAACAACTCCAAGAAACACTACAAAATACTATGACAAAAGAACATACTGAAATGTGGTCAAATAAGATCATGGAAACAGCAAACACCTACAATGATCCGGCAACATTTTGGAGAAAACTAAAAGCCCTCCAAGGACATGACTCTCATGAAGCTAACTACACAATAGACAACCAAGGGAACAAAATCTACTCTCACACAGATCAAGCAAATATACACAAACAATACTGGGAGTCAATTTTAAACGAAGAAGACGAAGAAGAAATACCACAATACGACAGAATAAGAGATTACATGCAAGGAAACCTACATAGAATCACACCTTATCAAACAGCCAACCCAGACAGACTCGACATCAATGACCCACTCACTAGACCGCTAACAACGATAGAAATACAAGACATAATTAAGAAAATTAAAAAATCATGACCAGGACAAAGTAATATTAACAAAACAATCCTAATCAATCTCCCCAACTCAGCAATAACAAGATTAATATAAATATTCAATGCCTCCCTATCAGCAGGTTACTTTCCAAAAAAAATCAAAGAAGCCATCATAAGATGACCCGGAAAAAACCTCACTTCACTGAAAACCAAAGGCCAATATCTCTACTTAAAGTACCTGGAAAAATCTTGGAAAAAGTCATAAACAACAGACTCAGAACACACATGAACACAAACACCCTATACAATAACACACAATTCGGATTCAGAGAAGGTAGAGGAACAACTCATGCATTAACACTAGCCACTGAATTAGTTGCCAACAACAAAGCCTACAAAGGACAATGCCACATCATCCTGAGGGACATCTCAAAATCCTTTGATAAAGTCTGGCACTTAGGATTGAAATTCAAAATCCTTAATTTAAACTTACCAATAATAATAGAAAAACTACTCTGTAATTTCCTAGATGACAGGAAAGCAAAAGTTAAAATCAAATCAACCCTGAGTGACAGTTTTACAATTGGCTGTGGGGTCCCACAGGGATCAGGTCTCTCTCCACCTCTCTTCATAAATTACACTTCAGATACACCACCTTCACAAACAGGCACAAACATTTCATACGCAGACGATATAACACAGATTGTAGGATATGCAGGACCATCAAGGGCTATAATGGCAAGAAAAACAATAAGAGAAGCAGAAATCATTAACAAATGTGAAAAAGAATGGAATGTAAAAACAAGCACTAATAAATTCACAATAATTCAACTTGCAGTAAAAAATAAGGTACACATTATAATAAACCAAGAAATAATTGAAAATAAAAATGCAGGTAAAATCTTAGGACTTCATATAAGCACCACAGGCTATATAAAACATGCAACAGAAAGAAAGAAACAAGCCAATGTTGCCCTCCATAAACTATATAGATTTAGGGAAATGGGAACACAAATTAAAACCCACCTTGTAAAAGCAATAATACTACCTATTCTTGATTATCCACCAATTCCAACTCACACACTAAGTAGAACGCAACTAAGGAAACTACAAAAAATACAAAACAAAGCACTCAGATTTGCCACAAATCAGACATATCCTTATACAATGACAACACGACAAATACACGAGGCAACAAACACACTTCCACTTAACATCCGCTTCACAATCAAGCTAAACAAATATGGGCACATCTAGATCATCTAGAGGACCCAACATTAGAGAAAATAAAAAAAGACCAAGAAGTAATAGAAGAAAGGCAATTTCACAAATGGTTCCCAAGCAGTCTCAAGATAATAAATAACATAATAGAACCTGAACCTATTGATTAAGGCATCATAACAAAGACAGAAACATCTTCTTGGATTAAAAATATCAAAGCAACTTAAAATAAGATGTAAAGTACCAAACTAAAATTAAGTCAAACACATAGTTTTTAGCTAGCTACACAAGAAGAACACTAAAAATACACCACTTGCAACAAAACAAAACACACATACAAAAACACAGCAAGGCGGTATGCCCGCCAACTTTTACTCTCCTCCTTTCCTTCATATTTCTGGCTTTACCTCTCCCCGCCCACACCTCTTCCTTCCTCCCCTTCCCCCGCTAAGGGAAAAAAAAAAAAAAAAAAAAAAAAAAAAAAAAAGGAAGAGACAGTAATGGGAAAAAATGAAGACCTGGGCAGTATTAAAGCCAACATGGCACAGAACTGAATGAAGACCTGGGCAGTATTAAAGCCAACATGGCACAGAACTGAATGAAGACCTGGGCAGTATTAAAGCCAACATGGCACAGAACTGAATGAAGACCTGGGCAGTATTAAAGCCAACATGGCACAGAACTGAATGAAGACCTGGGCAGTATTAAAGCCAACATGGCACAGAACTGAATGAAGACCTGGGCAGTATTAAAGCCAACATGGCACAGAACTGAATGAAGACCTGGGCAGTATTAAAGCCAACATGGCACAGAACTGAATGAAGACCTGGGCAGTATTAAAGCCAACATGGCACAGAACTGAATGAAGACCTGGGCAGTATTAAAGCCAACATGGCACAGAACTGAATGAAGATCCAGATATAGAAATCGCATTTAGGAGAGAATGGAGTAACGTATTCCAAATTAGCGCAGAGGAGAATGAAGACTTTGATGAGGATCATGAACATCATATCACAGACTGGATGAATAATAACTTAAATAGAACAATACCACACACCCAGATAGACTTTACGAGACTTAGACGAACTGAAGTAATAACAGAGGGAGAATGTTTTCATAGTTTACGATCTTTTAACCCGTACAGCCCAAGCGACGCGCCTGACGCGTCGGCGATGTATGTAACGCACAGCCCCAGAGACGCGCCTGGCGCGTCACCCTAATTGCGCCGACCGTGACCTCAGGTGTAGCCACTCAAGAGGGCTCAGATTTGTATGGGAACTGTGTACGTATCCCACGCAACCGTGCCGATGATTGAAAACTCTCAAAGTCCACGTGCGTGCGCGCGAGCGCGCAATAACCTGTTTTTTTGGGATAATTGCCTTCAATTTTTTACTCTTGTAAAATCCATTTTCGGGGGCTCTGTTGGACCATTTTTTAAGCTTTTTGAGCGGTTTTTCGTGGTTTTTCCTTCATTCCTAACCCATTCGCTATTGTTTCTGGAATAAAACCATTTTTTGAAAACCGGCCGGGTTCTGGTGCGCAAACATTACAAAACTAGCCGGGGCTCCACGGGTTAAAGAAAAAGCACAAGGTAATTCTGGAATCACAAGACATATGGTTATGAATGCTCCTAGGAACATAATACAAAGTATAATTTATACATTTAATGCATCGCTATCTGCAGGGTATTTTCCAGATTCATTTAAAACTGCACGACTCATATTTATACCAAAACCCGGAAAGAACAATACACAAATTATGAAATATAGCCCATATCATTACTGGAATTCTTGGAGATGGTTCTGGACTTACATCCATTATAGATACAAAAACAAATCCTAGACAACACGGATTTAGATGACATAGGGGTACCCAAATACCCAAACAGCCTTAGCCCTAATAACTGAACTAATATATAAAGCAAAGGCCCAAAATCAGCAGGTGATTCTAGTCCAAAGAGACGTACAAAAAGCTTTTGATAAAGTTTGGCTACTTGGACTAAAATACAAAATATTACAACTCAAACTTCCATCATACCTAGAAAAGATCTTATGTAATTATCTAGTAAATAGATAGCACAAGTTTCTATCAGAAATTATTTTGGACCGAAATTTGCTCTCCTCAGCAGTGTACCCCAAGGGGTCTGTTTGTCCCCAACTTTGTATTCTATATATACCTCAGATCTTCCCGAACCAACTCCATATAGTGAACACCTCATATTTGCAGATGATATAACCCAAATAATAACAACACCTGGTAAATCTAAAAACTTTGCAGTCATTAATACAAAAAGGGCAATAGAATCAATCAATAAATTTGAAAATAAATGGAAAATTAGAACAAATATGAGAACATTCACAGGTATCCCGCTTAGTAAAATTGCATACCCAAGATTAGAAATTGATGGTAATGTGATAAATTATTCCAAGGAGGGTACGATGCTAGGACTTAAAATAACCACTGGTTATAGTATATTTATCAGGGAAAAAACAAGATGGGTAAAAAACCAACTAAGTCAACTCTCACGATTTCAGGGATCATAAATTAAAACTAAAGAAAAACTGTACCTCTCACTTATCAGATCCATATTAACCTATCCACCAATACCATCTAATATCCTGAGACCAATTAATGTAATGGCGTAAACTCAAGCCTGTCAAAATATTGGATTAAAATTAATTCATAATATAAAATACCCAACACTGATTAACAGCCATGAACTGTGCAATAGATCTAATTTTCAACCACTAAATATAATATTTTACGAACAAGCAACACAGATATGTAATAAGATTGATAGTTTTGACATTGGCATACTAGAAAAATGTAATCCAGACAACAACATGATTAGAAATATTCTATATATATTTAAGAGCAGTAGATATGCAGTACGAGAAGGAGTTCCTAACCCAATATATACTTACAACTAGAATTGACCAAACCAACTAAGACATCACTCAGAGGCTCCTGCATCAGTAACTGGGAGTGACGACCCAGTTACCAATTGCATCCCAAAAACTTAACTGACAATGATTAGGAGAGTGTTACCAGATCAGCTACCGGATGGGTACCGGATGGGTACCACGATTTTACTGTAAAAGCCAGTAAAGGGGAACGCCTTGCAGGATGAGCTCATTCCCTGCATCCCCTGGATTGGCTACCACTTTCAATCCCCGGGGCTCTACTTGAGATTGAGCTAGGCGACTCAACTCGCAATGTATCTCATGATATTTAATTAAATGACCATGACTACTGTGCAAACTTAGTTGAATGACACTAGGGCAAGTGTCAGCCCCAACAAAGTAACACAGCATTCAGAACTTGGGGGTCCATCCTATAAGATGAACCCATTCCTTATAGCCCTAAGCTGAATAAAATCTATCATAAATAGAATCAAAATCAGATCATTCAAGAGAAAGAGCAGACTCTGAGGACACTGTTGTGTTTTCAGAACCTGCTAACAGGCATGTCAGTGGAGAGAGTATAATATGTTGTTGCTGAGGGTGGAGTGGCGGACTCTGGTGACACCATGGTGTCTCCGAGTTCTGCCTGGATCAGCAAACCTATGAAATAAAAATAAATATACTTGTTTTTTAAATTTACTATTAAATGTTTACTATGTTTGTATGAGTGACAGGCTTCTGAGGCACCGTGTTGTCTCTGGAGCCTGCCTGTAACTGTGAATATAATTGCTGGGAGTGGAGTGACAGATTCCGGAGACACGGTGGTGTCTCTGGAGTCTGCCAATATCGGAATCAGGAAGGATGTGATGTGTTTTCTTTGTTTTTGAGAAATTAGAATGACAGACTCCGGATACACCTAGGTGTCTCCGAGGTCTGCCATTGTCAATGTACTGTGTATAATTATGTGTAATGCAAGTGAAACAAATGGAGCTACCTGGGTGAGCCCAGGTTCTTTAAACTCGTACTGTACATCTCACTTCTTTGCTTTTCTTGCACTATTTAGCCAATCCCAAATACCCTCCAGATATCCCCCCAAACTTTTTCTACGCCCGCCCCATATCCCTAACATACATAACAATAGTTTTTTCAAATTTTACTCAAGCCATCAAGTCAAGGAGGAGACACACCATGACACGGAGCAGTCAAGACAACTCTCTAAAGGCACTATCTACAAGCCTACCATCCTTCCCAACCACTATGGGGAATAATGGAAGAAATAATACCTGGCCAAATAAATTGGGTAGAAGCAGCAGATAATAAAGTTAAGGAGAATATCAACCGCTCAGCCTCTGCATAAATACACCTGAGGAATCCAGGAGCGAGTACCCATATAGCACGTTCACACACCACATCCCAAGCCATCCAGAACCTAAACCAGTTGGTGAATAGAACAGAAGAATTTGGCAGAGTTTATTGACCGGTGCTGAGATGGTAGAAGCCGGGGAAAGAAGAAAGAAGAAACTGATCAAGCAAATAATTATTACCTGAGAGAGAGAGAGAATGTTCTTGACTGACCATCCTGAGTCACTAAATAATTTATCTACCTTATTGGGGAGACCTTTCCAAAAAAGTGTTAGACAATTGATGCAATAAATATACCAAGAGTTGAAGTACAGTATAGCTTTCATTTGGTTAGAATAGCGGAAGCTATATAGTTCGAAACAGTGTAAGACTATGATAGTCAGATCAATGATAGTTAAATATACATAGTCATTTCCTAAGAGTTTTTGAGAGTTTATAAGTAGTTTATGTAATCGATAGATAAGGGACATATGTGCCCAGCTATCGAATACCCGCAATCTATGCGGACTTGATAAATAGGGTTGTGTTAGACTCTAACACAACCCTATTTATCAAGCCCGCATAGATTGCGGGCATAGATTGCGGATAGTTAGAGAAACTTAGCTGGAGTAATAGTTAGGAAAGGCATTCAAGCCTCCCCATGTGGATATGTTCTGTTAAAAGAAAACTGCATTATTAATTTATAAATATAACCTCGTCGAAGAATGCTATTGATTGCACGTAATATATATCAATAATAAATAAGGACGTACCATATTAAATGCATAGTTTTCCTATTTGGATAATAGTTATTGCACCTTGAGACCGGAGTCGTAGTAAGTCAAACTCTGAATAGTGACCATACAGATTGGTTGTAATGTGAATTTATACTTCCGAAGGACAAGGTATTGTCGTAAATATTCAACCCCTTCTAGTTTGAACGTATTTTGACCCGAATCGAGAACATTAACTACGAGGAATATTAATTGCTTTTGAGTTTATTTAATAAAGTTCATACTTCCGAACAACTGTCAAATCGTTCCAACCGTATTAGTAAAACTAATGTCTATCTATCTATCTATTGTCTGACGCCGTGATCCCCGAAGTGGTGACCACGAATGAAACGCCCTCATGCACCTTTTATCCCCAGTCAGTCAATGCCCCTCCTCCCAACCAGCACCACCTTCATCTATATACTTCTTTACTTCATCCTTCCACCTCTCTTTCGGTTTACCTCTCCCTCTCTGTCCTTCCACCTCACTTTCGTACACCCTCTTAGTCATTATCTCGCTTCCCATACGTTTCATATGGCCGAACCATCTCAAAGTGTTCCTTTTCACACTTTCCAGCACATCTACCTCCACACCACACCTCCCTCTCACTTTCTCATTCGTCTGTCTATCCCTCCATGTAACTCCGCACGCCCTTCTCAAGTAACTCATTTGTAAGGTACTTGTTATGCCCTGATTTTATTCAGGTTTAACTATTAGTTAGGGTAAGTTCTTTCGAGACTGGGATATCCAAGTTCACACAAATATATATAAGAAAGACAATAGGGATACAGATAATATCAAATTATGGTTGGTAATACAGTTTATTCACTTAAGTCCTAAATATATAACACTGAGGGCTAAAGATACTATCATAAGAAATTAATAGGGTACAACTTAATTAATTATCTCCTAGCACGATCGCGGATCTAGATGGAGATCAGGTATATTAAATGCAACTAAAAATTGAAACTTCTTCTGGAGAATCATACGCACTATTCTCTTGTTGAAAGCTTATTAAAAAACTACTGAATCAGGTTATTTTAATATTCACGATATATCTTGAATTGGATTTAGCTCGTGAATAATACTGGATGTGGTTATATAAGTTCACTATATTTCCTGGCGCGGAATATGAAAGCTTATACACTGATGGAAGCTTATACACTGATGAAAGCTTATACACTGATGAAAGCTTATACACTGATGAAAGCTTATACACTGATGAAAGCTTATACACTGATGGACTTCTTTAGTTTGAGTTCAAGTTTGTGGACTCTAAAATATCTTATACTTGATGAGATTATTTTCAGAGTTCGTTAATGTGTGAAAACCCTCTTATTTGGTATAAATTCACTAATTAAGTTAAAGAAGTATTCTATATGTATTTATCACTGTACACGCATATTATTAATCTGGTTCTATAGATTAGGTTACTTGAACACTTTATTCTTTTAACTCAAAATTTAAGGGTGATGGACTCTGTTTATTTTTTCACTTGGCAGAAATATGGCAGAGTTAGTTGATGCTCAAAATCCGTCTTATTTTATATATTTGTTATTCTTTGAGTTATAAAGGTGTACCAAATATGGTTATCACATAATATTAATCGGTTTCCATAGATTAACTTAGTTGAACACTTTTACAAACATTTCACTAATTAAGAGGTAGTAGGAACTCTGTTTTTATCACTTTTGAACTCCAACTTCTTTTGTACCACGTCACTGATACTGATTTTGGTAGTTTCTATAATCTTTCTTTTCCATGAAGAGATAATATTATACACTAGTTGATGATGTCTTCTGATGCTCCGTGGGCCGTCCTGGTTGGCCGATCATGTGAAGTTAAGTTACAGCTGGGTTAACACTCAAGCTGCGGGGCCCGACATATGTCGGGGGAGAGAACCATGGCCACCCCTGCGGGGCCAGACATATGTCGCAAGGGATGTTGAGCACATTATCGGCTCTGAGAGAGAGTCCATGCATTGGGAGGATGCTAGGCGGGCTCTGACCGCTCTGCATGGCCCTCGCACCGCAACTGACACCACCTCTGCAAAATTCCACACCCTCTGCCTCGCGAGACCAGGAAATAACTCGGGAAATTACCATATTTTAGGGTTTTTGCCCTCGTGTTGCGCGATTGTTGCAAGAGAACCCGTGGTTGTACAAAGACGATTCAGGTGTCATTGGAAAGCTCTATTATCGCCCTTTCACATATGCATAATTGTATTACGCTCTGGCTCTTGTTTATGCATGAAAAAGAGCATGGAATGAAGCTCGTTTAGGATAAATATGCCTGCCTGCCAGATAGTAGAAGTTACAAACATCCCCGTTTGACAGAGGTTAATGGGCGTGGGGTCTTAAATATGGCTCCGTAACTTCTAATGAAACAGTTGGGCACCATATCGGACTAACGCGAGCATTTAAGCCAATAGCTTTATCAGATATACTCGACTATCCTGACCTTTATATTAACCAGTGATGAAGTTCTGTTAAGGTACTCTTGTAGTAAGGTTTTAAATATTGTGTCTCAGTGATGACGGATTAACACAATCTCGGATGAACGCAAGAAGAGTTTAGGTAATGCTCTTCTTGACTGTCACTAACCGTTGTAAGAGGGTAAAAAAACTCATGGCGGTGTTAACCTGTTAGTCGCAAATTCTGGTGGGGTGCCACAGACAAAATGCGCCTAGGATTTATATATGCAGAGTTCCTGTGAGGGTGTCTCGCTAAACCCTTATAACACAAAAGATCGTTTTAGAACTTAGATCTTCTGTGAGTAATGGTCGTGTAATTTCCAATAGTGAAATGTTGAAAGGTAGGGGTGCCTGTGTCTTTCAACTTTTAACTATAAAGAAATATAACCTAACGAAAGTAATTAGATTAATTCCTGGGGTGCCAGAAATAATAAAGTTACTTGTATATATATCACTATTGCTGTAATACAAAATATTAAAATATAAGTGGAGGGTTGCCTACACACTTCAGAATTTAATATTGAAGATACAGCCTAGTAGAGGTCTCTATGTTAAATGATTGGGTTGCCACAATTAACAAAGATCCTATAATAGGATTTCTTATTCACAGACAGTATAAGGACTTCGGGGTGCCGTACATCCAGACTGTAAAGGAAGGGTAAAAATAATATTTCTCAAAGCGGGCTGCCGACAATTGAGAAAGCTGAGAGTTACTTGATCTTCTTCAAACTTCCTTGGCCTATTGTGCACCATTACTGGAGGGTACCCATTCTATGTGGAAGGATAGTAAGGGCGTGTGTCTGCACTGTCTAGTAGGACAAGAAGTCTTTCATGTCCTAGGTGAGGTGAATCTCAGTTACTTTATGATACTACTCTACTATACTTGAAGAGTAATTCAAAATAGTATGATGGTCAGATGTTAGGCAAGTCAAGGTTTTGTTTGCCTTTCTAAGTTATTGTGAGGACTAAGGGGGAAGGCATATATTTGAGCTTTAGTACAGATTTCGAGGGTGTTTTTAGTTTACCTCTGAGCGTGAGAGTTCAAGAGGGATAAGGGGGTATTGTACATGAGATTTCTCTGCGTTGTGGACTATTACTTGTTTCTACAAGAGTTTGTCACTGGTAATATTGGGAAAAGTTATAGGGGAAAATATTAGCTTATCTTTTTAGAGTTATCACTGATAATTATTTTAGTTGTTGTATATAGAGAATATACGCTTTGTACATAAGTAAATGCCGGCCGGGCCTGGGGTTATGTTCGCAACCTTGGGGTCATCGGAAGGGTGCGTGTATCACTAGCCTCGCTCGCCTCTGTTTTTATACTTTTTCCAGACAAGGCCTGTGGGCTTGAATATTACTCCTAGAATAGCTGATGAGGTTAGGTTATCTTAGTAGAGTTAACATTGGTAGTTTTTAGGCTCTGGGTAAACAAAATAACTCGTTTTATAGGAGTTGTAGGACTCTCATATGTGGAGGCTGAATTGGCAATACTGAGGGTCAGTTATGTCACCTGTATGTTGCTTCATGGTTGTAGATTGTTGTAGATTTGCAGACAAGGGCCTACAGCGGTTAATATGGGTAACATAGATAGCTGGTCACGCTAGAATTAGTTAACAAAGGTAATATTGATAGTTTCTAAAAAGGAAAACTATATAAGAACAGATCTACAGAATTTATATTGGTCCTGGCTGGTGAACTTCTGTTGGTACCCTTGGTGCTCACTTTTGTTATCTGTGGGCAAAAAGGGCTGCTGGCCTACTACTCTTAAAGCAGGAAGGAAGGACATGTGGTTTGTTTATACAAAATTGAATAATGGTAATATTTGAGAGAACGTGTACATATCTGTTTATTATAAAATAGATTAAAGAGTTAATCTGTGTGTGGGACATGGTTCTTACATAATTAAATACATACATAAATAAAACATCATAATGGTAGGTATCAGAACCTTCTTAATCCTTTCACGCATATGACGCAATTTTGAGCCTATTGGGGATACTTTAAAGCCTTTGTTTCCATCAGGGGTACGTATTTATAAACCTTTAGTTTAGTTACTTCAACCTCTGCAGTTGTCTTTGAGTTAGCTGTGGGCAGAACACTAATTTTGGAGAGGTAATTATAAGAGTGAGAGAACTCTATTTCTTATTGCAAATCTGGCAACCTCTGCGTAATAAAAGCGTGAAAGGGTTAATATTAATAATCGGGTAACTTACTAGAGCTGCCGCTAGTAGGTCGACATCAAGGGTTTATATCAAGACACGAAGGAAGATAATGTTATTTGTTTACTAGTAGGATAGTTGATTACTGAGAAGACGTATAAATATGTGTGTTGGAGAAAAGTGAATAAAAGAGTTAATCTGGGGGTAAAGACATCTATATTTTAACATCATAATGGTAGGTATATGAGCCTTCTTAATATTAGTAGTCTGTGGTCTACTATGAGCTTTCCAATGACACCCAAACCATCCTTCTACGATCACCGGTTGTCTTGCAATGATCGTGCAACCGAAGGGCAAAATCGCTAAAATAAGGTAATTTCGTTACATAATTACGTGTGTAGCGAGTGAGAGAGAGTGGCGTAGTGTGGAGTACATGTCAGTGGGCCCACGACGGTCGTGGCGAGCGGTCATGAGGTAACCTACGCTCCTCGCACCGCTCGGCTCTCTCTCAGAGCCAATATTGCGCCAAAATTGCACACAGACTTAAGTCGGGCCCCGATAGACAAGGGTTAATGTACTTTTGATTTTGTTAATGGTGGTTTTATCAACATTGTTAGGAATCCTTTTATATGTCTCTTGATCGTTCAACATTTCCATAAGTTTATGTTCATAGAAACTACTGTCCATTAGGACAATTGCTGATCCTTTGTCTGCTTCTTTTATAGTTACATTGGTTTGATTTTTTAGGGGAGTTATTGCTCCGCGTTCATCAAATTTAAGATTGTATATATATATATTATATATATATTATTTAAGATTGTATATATATATATATTATATATATATTATTTATATATATATATATATATATATATATATATATATATATATATATATATATATATATATATATATATATATATATATATATATACCAACTACAGGTGATTCTTATTAGGCTGCAAAATTCAAATAATGTGTTGTCTTCATTTATTTGTTTCGAACTGTTAATACATTGATGCACTTTTAGTATGGCAAACATTAGGCAACCTTATTCAGATTTGGAAACACCTCTCATAGTTAGGTTAAATATAATATGTCATCCCATTTGAAACCGATGGTAACTTTGTAATTCCAGCTCCAGCCGATTAATTGTGTTCACCTTAACCCCTTCAATCAGAAGACGACTTCTTTGCATTTATTAATGCTACTGATAAATGTTCATGCTAAGCTTAGGAAAAAAACTCGAAGGATCAAGGGGTTAATAATAATTTTCGTTAATTATTTAACTGCTTGGTCCTTCCTAAGTTGAATACATTCGCCTGAAGAGTAAGCATGATAATATCATATTCTGCGGAGAAAGCCATTCATTACCGAAGCGCTTTTTTAATGTTGTTTTCTAACTTTGTAAAAGAGAACCGGATTAGGGTAATTAATAACAACCAGAAACTCTTAAATCATAATACAAAATCAAGTTCACACATTGACAATACAAACTTTAAATTCATGATATAACAACATTTAAATCATTCTGTCCATGGAATGTATATGTCAAACAATCAGTATCCAGGCATCTTAAATATAACTATTCACGTAGTGAGTGAGAGCACAGTGAGAGCACACGGGTTGGTTGAGCTCCTCAAAAGAGGGGATTTTCGGAGGGGTATCGTGGGGCTAAGTGACCCATATACTATCAGAAGATCGGCGATGATACGGTGTTTCGGCACATAGTAAACAGAACGTGGTTTCTTGTTTAAACATCGCCCACAAAGCATGTTTAGTTTAATCTTGAGAGTGTTATTACCAGTATCAGTGAGGGGACAAGGAGCCGTCAGGCACTATAGTCCTACAGACCCAAACAGGCGGTTATGGGCGCGGTCACATACCCTTACACTGGTGCCACCTGTCCACTTGACCCTTTCCATACGACAACCTTTCCAAATTACTCTCGCTACCTCCCCCCGTTCAAGGTCAATGTAGGGAGATCGGCTCTCTCTATATATACTGTATGTGTAAGACTGTGTAGCCCACATGAATGCATAGATTATTATTGCTATAATAAATTATATTACTATTTATCTCTCTCTCTCACTCACCCTACACACCTCCCCCCCCCCCCCCCCCACACACACACACCACACCACCACTCTACCCCCCCCCCCCCCCCCCCCACCCCGCATACACCACACCACACTTGCATCCACTTTATTCTCCCCCCCCCCCCAGTTTTTTGGCGCTCTCTCTCTCTCTCTCTCATATATATATATATATATTGAGAAAATATCACAAAGTTTCGGCGCATTTTTTTTTAAGAGGTTTCCCCTCTGTACCATCTGTACCATCTGTTTTGTCTGACTATGCAAGTGGTGGGGCGATTTGGAGCGGCTTCCATTGTGGATGGTGTCAAAGTCAGGAATGAAATGAAGTGAGAGTATAAATTTCGCGCGCCTGGCAGCGCGCCATCACGTGAAATTTGTGATGAGTTTTTTTGGCCGACGTCTGACAACGTCGCGGTAGCCATGTTGGCAAGCTGTATACAATGTCCATTGAATTTACTAATAACCGAATTAATTATAAAAACAATAAAGCTTTTTTGTACCTGTAGAAATAGCCTGAGCATTTCAAACCGACTTAAGGTACTTAACCCTTAATTAGCGGCGAGCAACATAAGTCGAGTTAAAAAAAGCTGGACTATGTGGCGGCGCTCGACATAGGTCGAGTGGCAATTTCAGCACGTAATGTGGCTGAGAGAGAGAGACAAGTGGTGGCAGGAGACTAGCGAGCGTATGACTGCTCCAGACCACCGCGGCGAACCTACTGACACAAATCTCAGCTCCCTCCTCCCTCTCTCACTCGCTACATACTCAATTATGTACCGAAAGTACCGAATTACCTGCTTTTTGCACTCGCGTTGCACGGTTATTGCAAGAAAACTATCCATCATACAAGGATCGTTATGGTGTCATTCGAAAGCTCTGTTTATGCCCTTTCAGGGATAGGTACTTGTTTTACGTTCTGGGTCTTATTTAGGCATGAAAATGATCACGTAAACAGCCCTATTTTGGCTAAAAACACCCCGCTGTGCGGTACATATAATAAACCGCATAGGCCGCTCGTAAGGTGTTAATACCGAAAATAATATATATTCGTTGTTAGGGATTATACATGTGGCACCAATGTAAAGGGAGTAACCGCGGGTAGGACCGCCTGTTAAGATCTGTTTGACTATAGCCCCAGCCCTGCCCAGGCACCATAAACCTCCAGCAGTAACCACAAGGTGAGTGAAGTAACCGTTTATAGGGCAGGCAGTTTCACCCTTATGGATCCCCACCATAGGCCTTATCTTCCATCTACCCCAAGGACCTGACCCTCGGTCTTTCAACTTCTCAAACATTTCTAACCATTATGAAGTACTTGCTATAAGGTCCATTTTTATTTCCCTCTCTCTAACCATTTAGGAAATACTTGCTACAAGGTCCATTTTCATTTATCTCTCTCGCTCTCTCTCTCTCTCTCTCTCTCTCTCTCTCTCTCTCTCTCCTTTTTATCCTTAACATCTTTCCATCCACTTTCAATCACCGCACTTAACCGTCTCATTGTTATTATTTTTTGGTTTTCTATAACTTCAGATCGCTCTTTATAATTTTAGTTATTTGTTTTTCCCTAACATCTTTCAATACCCAACCAGGCCAGCCCCCTCTCCAGCTCGCTTTCTTTCTCCCTCGCCCCCGCCCCTGGTCTCTCTCCCTCTCTCTCTCTCTCTCTTAACATTTTGTACAATTTAAGCATTTTTCCATAACTGCTGTCCTAGATTCGGTTACCCACTCAGATCCTGGCTCTCGCTCACTCTCTGGCTCTCTCCCTATCTTGATGTTGACAGCATTATTAATATCCTAAGCATTTATTAATACTCAACATCAGGGTGGCGTCGCCAGTGTAAGTAATCATAGGATATAATTGGCGTGCTTCCCTTCAATCAGTTAGATCTTTTAGTTGTACCGGTGCCCAATGCCGAGGATTTATACATTTAACCACTTAGCTTTAGGAGAAGCAGGCCAATTGCCCATCAGAAAGGTTGACTATGATATGTGATTTTTTTTTTTTTTTTTTTTTTTTTTTTTTACATATCCCATCAGAAAGGTTGACTATGATATGTGAATTTTTATGCATCCAGCCAATTATACATTAATAACAACAGCAATAATCTAGATATGTGCCAGGAGAGATTTCCCGGGGTTTCTGAAACAAGGGAGACATGGCAGAGATGGAAGCACCACGGGAAGATCAGGAGGTCGGCTTGGTAGAGGCAGAGGAACGGATAATCTTGGAAGACTATGGCCTAGCAGATACTAAGTTTTTTAAGTGCGGAAAAACCAATGCAAGAAAGAATTCGCGAAAATGTTCCGGCTGTCTTAGATCTATTAATTTATCTTGTGCTAAGCTGACAAAGAAAACATCAGGAGAACAACCAAACTGGAAATGTCTCGCATGCCCAGGGCCCACTGCAGAGCCAACCGGGGCAACACCGGCAACACCGGTCGCCGACTTGACCCAACTTGTGACCAAATGTCTTATACCGGATCAGAGGAGAATGGAGACACAGTACGTAATGTCGAAACTGAGGAACAGCAGCATGATGAAAGGGCTAATCGGGTGAACTGTGAGGAGGATGCTAGGATATTTTTGCAATGGCCTGTTACTGCCGAGCGGTTGGAGGGTATGGATCGGTACGGTCTTCAATGCCTGGCCACAGCTATCGGTCATACGGTTACTAGCAGCATGACCAGGGATAACTTGATAACGTGTGTACTGGGCAGGGTGACTGGTTAGCGAGATGGGTTGAGTGCTCAGAGCCCTTCGGCCATGCTTCCCCTACACTCGACTCCCAGCCATCCCAGTGGTTTGCCGACCCCGAGTACGCTTCCACAGTTGGGTGGTGACTGGCAGGGTGGGTTGCCCCTGGGGGGACCACCGGTAATTTCAAACATTGTAGCACCTTCACCTCCTCAAGGGTTAACTCCAGAATTATTGCTTCAGCTCGAATTAGCTAAGCTTCAGCAGCAACAAAGGGCATGTGAGCTTCAGCAGCAATTAGAATTAGCCAAGATAGATGAGAGAAAAACTCTCAGTCAGCAGTCTCAGCACATAGAGCTAGCAAAAATCCAAGCAGATTTAGAGTCGACTAGGTACTGTGCCGACATGGACGTAGAGAAGTCGCGAGTAGAGGCAACGGGACAGTGACTTGGGGCTGGTAACCGTGGTCATGAGCAGTCTCTCTCGCACTTATTGAAACTGGTTCCGGTGTTTGATGAGAGTGGTGTAACAGAATTTTTCACACGCTTTGAGAAGAAGTGCCAGGAACACCAGTGGCCAGAGAATAAATGGGCAGCACTTGTATCCTCTAGATTAATAGGCAAGGGTCTTAAAGCCTACGATGCATTACCTTTGGAGTTATGTATTGTGTACGAGGATCTCAAGGAGGCTGTCCTGAGGGCTTACGAACTGAAACCAGAAACGTACCGTTTTAAGTTCCGGGGTGTAACTAAGGGAAGAGATAGCACCTTTTTGGAACACGCCCGGGACTTGTCCGATGCTATGGGGAACTGGCTCCGTTCTGAGAAGGTCACAACATTTGATGAAATTAAGCAGTTAATGATGTTGGAGCAGTTCTTTAAGAGCACAGGCGGAGATCTAACTTTGAACTTAAAGGAGAAAAACCCAAGAACTCTAGTAGAAGCAGCAGAAATGGCTGATCTACGGCTGTCGTTGATTCGGGGTTGCGGGTCCTCACAGAAGTACAATGCAAGTGATAGGGACCGTTATCCTCCCCCTTCCCCGTAGCAACGACACATTTAAACAAAAGAGCAATGAAACTAAAACTGAATTCAAACCTAACACCACGCCATATAAGAAAAGTCAGGGGCCTGTTACATCACAGTATAAGCCGAAACCGAAATTTATGTGCTTTAAGTGCCACAAGGAGGGTCATAAAGCAAATGAGTGCCCTAGTCGACCTCCTCCGGCATCCGTGTCTTTTGCTCACGGCATTGGAGTGTTCAAGAGGACATCGGAGTTTGTTAGAGGCAATTCTTCCGAGGTAAATACACTGCCAGTGCAGAAGGATCCGGAAGGCTTATTCCCTGTCCGTGATGCCTTTAGTGACCACAGGGGACTCGGTTGTGTGGAGTGGGGGGGTAGAAGACATGAGGTGAGAATTTTGCGTGACACTGGGGCATCGCAAACATTGTTGAGGAATTTCACTGGTAAACCTGTAAATACGGCGCGGGTGGTTGTGGTTCAGGGAGTTAATGCAACAAGGTCATATCCGCTTGTAAGAATGAAGATGGAAGTTGATGGTGTGACTCGTGACCTGGATGTAGGAATTGTGGAGAAGTTACCTGTTGGGGGCGTCGACCTCCTTCTCGGCAACGACTTTGCGGGGTCTACTTCTGAGGCTCCACCCTTGGTCGTTGCCGAGAAGCCGGCCGACGTGAGTAGGGAGGAGCAGGAGTGGGTTGAGAAGTGTCGGGGGCAACCTATGGTGTGTGTTGTCACCCATTCCCTTGCATCCAGGGAGTCACATTCTGGTCAACAGTCTTTAGATCAGCGGAGGAAGGGTACCGAGAAGGGGTTGAAAGTTGATGCGGTTGAGAGTTCAGTATCAGCGGACATTCTCGGGGACTCATTATTAGGACCAATTTTCGAGTCTAGAGAAGACCCATTAACTGTTCCTGAGAAGGCAGTGGATGGGCTTAAAAAGACGATGAGACAGCAACGGTACGCAGAGAGAGAGCAACGGGAGGCCAAATTTAATGTAGGAGGGGGGCATGAGTTGTTTCGCAAACACTTGGATAGGCTTGCTCCTTCGGACATTCGTAAGTTGCAATTGGAAGACCCGGAGGTTCTTGAATGTGGTACCGGTGCTGTCGAGGTGGAGGAGGACAGTGATGCACAGTCGGGAGATTTTTTTTTCATAGATGGCATATTATACCGGCGATTCCAAGATCCGCAGAGGAATTGGGAGGGGGGGTCAGGAGAGGTAGACCAGCTGGTCGTGCCGAGGGTTTGCAGGGATAGCCTACTTAGGTTGGCCCATGATGTACCACTGGCGGGACATCTGGGTGTCCGTAAGACGGTTGCAGCCTTGGGGAAATTATTTTGGTGGCCTGGTCTGAGAGCACAAGTTGTGTCATGGGTGGCAATGTGTGATGTGTGTCAGAAGGTTGGCAAACCGAATCAGAGCATTCCTAAGGCGCCGTTACACCCAATTCCTGTCAGTGGGCCTCCCTTTAGTAAGGTTATAGTGGATATGGTTGGCCCCCTTCCCCCTACAAGTGCCGGAAACAAGTTTCTCCTGACCATCATGGATGTAGCAACAAGGTACCCTGACGCTTACCCTATGAGAAATGGGTCAGCGAAGACGGTGGTCCGAAACTTGCTAGTGTATTTTTCCCGGTATGGTTACCCGCAGGAGATTCAGTCAGACCAAGGATCCAACTTCACTTCTAACCTCTTTGTTCAAACTATGCAGCAGCATGGGATTGTTACGGTTGTGTCATCTGCGTATCATCCGGAGAGCCAGGGTGTGTTAGAGCGATGGCACTCAACCTTAAAATCTATGCTTCGTTGTTATTGCTTTGAGAATGGGAAAGATTGGGATCTTGGCCTGCCATATGTTTTGTTTGCTGCACGGGAGGTACCTGGGGAAAGTTTGGGATTCAGCCCTAATGAGCTCGTCTTTGGACACCGTGTCAGAGGGCCTCTCCATATTGTTAAAGAAATATGGGAGGGTGCAGAAAAACCTTGTTCTATGCTCAAGTATGTCCTCGACAGTCGGGAACGGATGTTGCGCAGTCTGGAGTTGGCTGGCCGTAATTTGACTAGCTCTCAGGCCCTCAGGAAGGACAGGTACGACCTCAAGGTTAAACTCAGGGAGTTTCACGTGGGACAGGAGGTGTTGATTCTACTGCCCCTTGTAGGTCACCCCTTATCCGCGAAGTACACTGGTCCTTATAGGGTGGTTGAGAAGCTATCGGACCTGGATTACTTGGTAGCCACTCCAGACAGACGTAAGCGAAATCAGTTATGTCACGTTAATCTTATGAAGGAGTATATGAGGCACCCCCCTGAGCCTCTCACTGTGCCTGTGATGACGTTTAGCAGTCAAGGTGGAGAAGGAGAACGGGACAGTCAAGCTCAGGTGGAGGATAACTGGGATCATCATGTCTCTGCGAACCAGTGGGCGGGGAACACGAACCAGGCGGCTCAGGAAGCGTTGCAACACTTACCTGAGCATCAGCGGGTGGCTGTGGAGCGCCTGTTCGGTTCATACCCCTCTGTTTTCGCGGAGCATCCAGGCCTCACTACCCTAGAGGTCCACGACGTGGACATAGGAGACCACCCCCCTTTCAAGTCAGTTCCCTATAGGGTGCCCCCTATTAAACTGCCGGCCCTCCGGGCGGAGTTGGAGTATATGTTAACAAGGGGGCTGATTGAGAAGGGGGTGGTGAAGTGGACATCTCCCGTCACGCTGCAACCAAAACCGGATGGTAAGGTGCGATTCTGTGTAGACTGCAGACGGTTAAACGGTTTAACGCCCACCAACCCTTACCCTCTTCCTCGTGTCGACAACTGTGTGGACAAGATAGGCAATGCAAAGTACCTAACCAAGGTGGACTTGGTTAAGGGATACTGGCAGGTGCCCTTGTCCGAACGAGCGAAAGAGGTATGTGGTTTTGTGGTGGATGGTGCTACCTACCGCTGTAACGTTATGCCTTATGGTCTAAAGAACGCACCCGCTACCTTTCAGAGTTTGATGAATGATATAACGGCAGACATTCCTAATTGCACAGTATACCTCGACGATGTTATTATCTATGACAACAGCTTTACGAGTCATTGTGAGCACGTAGAACTCCTGTTCAAGAGGCTTAGTGAGGCTGGCTTGGTGGTCAACCTGGCAAAGTGTGATTTCGTGCGGGCGTCCGTGCAGTATCTTGGGTTCATGGTGGGGTTGGGACGGGTGTGCCCCCCACAGAACAAGATAGCTGCGATTGATCACTTTCCCCGGCCGGCCACCAAGAAGAAGATCATGAGGTTCTTAGGTATGATCGGATACTACAGACGCTTCATTAAGGGGTACTCTACCGTGCTAGCACCTCTGACAGATCTTTTAGCGAAGGATAAGAAATTCAAATGGGCGCCTGAGTGTGAGAAGGCGTTTAGCGTAGTAAAACACCTGTTGTGCACTCACCCGATCCTCAGGGCCCCTGACTTTAGCCTACCTTTCCAACTAGCAACGGATGCTAGTGGTGTGGGGGCTGGTGCCATCCTTATGCAAAAGGACGATGATGGGCTGGAACATCCTGTTAGTTTCTACTCGAAGAAGTTCAATTCAGCCCAAAAGAACTACTCTGTTGTCGAGAAAGAGCTGCTGGCAATTGTACTTGCACTGAGACATTTCGAGGTCTATGTTCCAGCCTATGGTCCAGTCGTTGTAATTTACACAGATCATCACCCTCTCAAGTTTTTGAACCAGTTTCACAATCGGAATATGAGGCTGACCAGGTGGTCGCTAATGTTACAGGAATATAACCTGGACATATGCCATATTGCCGGTTGTGACAACGTGATTGCAGATTGTCTTTCGAGGGTAGATGATCCTGGGTAGATTGACACACGGGTAGCCTCCTGCTTTAGTTTGAATAGTATTTTGCGCTTGGTGCTTGTTGGCTCGCGGTTGTAGCCCAGCGTATTGGGTCGTAAAGCAGGAGTTGAGCGTATGGTATAGAAGAAAAAACTAGGCTTGCCCCTATAGTGCAGCCGAAATAAACAAATTATAAACATAAAAATCAAATAAAAGCTCTTTCTTTGATAGTTGAATTTTGTTAGTATGTTATAGCAGTAATTCTGAGTTGCACTCCTCTCAGAATGCTGGGCTAGAGAAGCTCGCTCTTGAGGAGCATAACTACATATAATTTAACCTATGGTGTTGGGGAGGGTTATAATTTTGAAAAATGTTTTGTTGAAGAACTGTGCCAGATATTTTACTGCCGCTGGGTGATGGGAAGTGGAGATATAGCATGGGTTCTAACCATCAGATTTTTGTGAGCCTTGGGGCCTCTAAGAAAAATCTTGGGGGGGGGTGTGACGTAAACCACTCCGTTAGAACCGCATGGCTTGTCATACAGTGACTCGCTAGGATCGCCAGGGCAGTGGATGGGGCTCCAGTTTATGTATTAGAGTGTGGTTTATTTCATATGAAAGCTCGTGTCATGGGCAGTCCAGAAAGGCTCTTTGTTTTCACCCATGTCAAGGCTTTATATATTTAATTGTAAAGTATATGTTTATCATTAACTAGTAATGATGGGATCTGGGAGAGAGAGAGAAAGTAGAACAGAGTGAGAGGGAGCGCGCAGTGTTTTCGTCCCGCTCGATGACGTCACGGCTGGCTGCCTCGTGGGGGTTGGTGGAGAGAGGTCCTTACCATGCTGCTAGCTCCCTTGCTAGTGGCTAGAGGACTTGTAACCGCTTTTTTCCCACGCGCCTCGAGCTAGTGCGAGTATATATACAGTTCCTCGCCACTCTCTCCTTCAGATCTGGTTTCTAGAACGCATCCATCTTTTTTCCTTGCTACCTGTCCCCCGATCCGCACCTGAGAATCTCTTCCTCTGCCTACCTCTCTCTTTTTTCATATCTTTCACCACCTTTTTATTAATATTATACCCCGTCTGGTTAACTCTGCAAAATCAGCTTCATGCTGGCCAGTTGTATTGTGCGTTAAGGTCTGATATAACCCATGTATGTTAGTTGTTAATATAAGTGGATCAGGAAGCATTGGTTGGCTTTCATATTGCCGTGTGCCATTGAGAGTAGAGCATGCACGAATGAGGGCTTTTTGCCTATACCATTCTGCACTGTTCTAAGCTCGTTGTTTGTCTTTGAGGTACGCCAGGAGAACGCTTAATACTTCGGTATTAAGGTTTCTCAAGAGAGCTACCCTTCCCTATAACGTAATATTTGACGCACAGACTTGAGATTTGCACTAGGCTATGCGGCATGCCATGCGCACCAGTATCTCGTATCATTGACTCTAGCTAGACTTTATCTATCATAGTAGACATTAAGTATATTAAACCAAGTACTCTTTTTATGCATACCCATTTATGATTACACAAGCATTTCGCAGCCTAGTTTGATGTATGGAGACACAAACGACTTAGGCTCTTTTTGTTGATAGGAATACTGCATTGTCGTGGCGATTATTATTGTTTTAGCGTTTAGGATATTCTTGGCCCCGACTGCATTATATATCCTGCCTTTTTGTGTGCATAGCCTGCACGAGCATTGTTCCGCTGCCTGCCTTTTTGGGTTCCATTTCCGATACGAGCATCTTTATAGCATCTAACATTGAAAGAAGATTCCTTGTTAGTGTTGAAGGACTTTAGTGCACTTTCTTTCATGCAGGAGTGCCTGACATTTATTGATTAAAGTAACGTAAGCTGTAACTTCTCTTACCACCTTACTTTGCATACCATAACCAAGCACCTTCGGTTATAGGTAGTAATAGGCTGTTTTCACATAACCTTAAGCCTAGAGTAGACGCACATTTATTGAGAGTTTGATAGCCTATTATTGCATATAGAACTCTGTAGAGTATTTGTGTTCTTTGTTCACTGGGAATATACATCAGAGGTTGGATCTAGCGCTTTCCGTTGTAGAATTTATGCCATTACTAGTCCAATGAATAAGAGCCCTGATATATTTGAACCCCAGTCGTAACAATATATAGATAGATAGATAGATAGATATTCTCTCTCTATCTCTCTCTCATGTTATTTATGTTTTTTTTTTATATCACATGCACAGCTTACCGCAATTCTGGCTTAGGTTAAGGTATTCACTTTCACTATAGACGATCGCAGGTAGATATTGTCTGGTCTCTGGCAAAGCTAGGACTGCGTAGGTTGATGAACTTGGCTGTCTTTTATATAGTGATCAGAAGCAAAATTCGTGGGTCTTCTAGGCATATTGTAGGATGCCTATGGTTGGTTCATGCCACTTCCAAGCTCGTCTATATTGATCCTTAGGTTGTTACTGTTCGCCATAGCTGCGTACTGTCAAAATCCGCGACAGTTCGCATGGCTCTGAAGGTACACCGTGGGCACATTCGTGGTGTAACGGGTCATTCCAAAACAACACCGTAGTACTTTCATATGACAGCGAGATTGGGGTAAAAAATTGTATGATTCATCACGGTTTGAAGTTCGTGACAAGTCGACGCATTATTCTTATAGCTGGGAATCGGGCTATGTTTTTGAGAGTGCCACCAGCGTGACCCCTATACATTTCAATTTGTACACAATTTGTTAAATTTACCATATAGCAATATTACTGCTCCATATGCACATATTTTGCTTGTATAGCAAACGTTTGAACGTTGAAGAACCAGAAACTAGATTTATAGATGAAAAAAACAGAGACAAACTGCATTATTGTGACGGGAGGTGAAGGTAGAGGCATACTAGGAAGTGCTGCATAGGTGTGCCTTCGTTGCTTGCCTGAAGCAGACTGAGCTTCAGCTCTCTACTGCAGACAGGGGAGGCCGGGACATGGTAGGGGAGGGTGAAAAGACATAATTTAGGCGGGAGAGAGGATTTGTAGGGAGTGGGGGAGGGAAAACAACCAATACATTAGTAAGGGGGAAGTGGGGGGAGAAAGGGGGCGTAGGACACATATGGGGAGAAGACAGGAGATGTTGGAGGAGAAACATGACACCTGATATAATAGGGCTAAGATTTGAATCAATTCAAGCAGGAGGTCTGTCACAAATACCTCTGTGGAAGTTAATAGGAGGAATCTGGTACTTCTACCAGTGTTCCTCCCCTGTCATGCTTAGGGGACCCAGATTTCGATTAAATGATTCTCTGTCCCCCACTCAATATGAGGTTGGGGAGGAACACAGGTAGAAGTACCAGATATTTTGTTTTAACCTCTGCAGTGGTATTGGTGACAGACCACTTGCCTCAATAGGTTCGAATCTTAGCTCTAGCTTTTATATTTGTTGTCAAATAAACATCTTGTCATGCTTAGGGGAGCCGGATTTCGATTAACCCGTCCAGCCCCGGCTAGTTTTGTAACGTTTGTTCACCAGAACCCGGCCGGTTTTCAAAAAATGGTTTTATTCCAGAAACAATAGCGAATGGGTTAGGAATGAAGGAAAAACCATGAAAAACCGCTCAAAAAGCTTAAAGAATGGTCCTACAGAGCCCCGAAAACGTATTTTACAAGAGTAAAAAATTGAAGGCAATTACCCCAAAAAAACAGGTTATTGCGCGCTCACGCGCACGCACGTGGACTTTGAGAGTTTTCAACCATCGGCACGGTTGCGTGGGATACGTACACAGTTCCCATACAAATCTAAGCCCTCTTGAGTGGCTACACCTGAGGTTACGGTCGGCGCAATTAGGGAGACGCGCCAGGCGCGTCTCTGGGGCTGTGCGTTACATACATCGCCGACGCGTCAGGCGCGTCGCTGGGGCTGTACGGGTTAAAAGACTGCCTGTCCCCAACTCAAGTTGAGTTTGTTTTTGTTATCTATTCTATGTGATTGAGGGAGATAATAGGCAGAACTGCCTGTAGTGAGTGCCTCCCCCATAGTTAAAAGAGTGACAAGGCCAAAATCAAGGGACGTTCGAGCCAAAATGCCTGGACACACAGAGTTTGAATCAATTTAAGTTATAGGAGGAGGGAAAGACTGATTCTGGGAGAGAATTCCAGAGCTCAGCTGTTGAATAGAAGAAAGACTGAGAGTAACGTTTCACTCTTTGGTTGGAGAGTTGCACAGAGTAGAGGTGGGATTCTGTTGCAAGAGGGGTACCATGTACCCTATGTAGAGGAGGTGGTATACACTGGGAGAGCTCTGAGGAGCACTGATTATTATAGTAGTGTTACGATCCAGGTTCTGCACGACACGGGGCTCTTCATCATTGGACTATATAAGGCTAAATGCAACAACGGTAACACTAGTTCCAACCCCTGCCTTAACCACTGGAGAACAAAACACCTATACCGCCCTGAGTCGTGCCTGGACAATG
Source organism: Paralithodes platypus (assembly GCA_032716605.1). Lineage (NCBI taxonomy): Eukaryota > Metazoa > Arthropoda > Malacostraca > Decapoda > Lithodidae > Paralithodes > Paralithodes platypus. The sequence goes on along the minus strand of CM064527.1, from coordinate 14,661,680 downwards.
AGGTATCCTATGACTCAGTAAAAGGTGCACACTATAGGCTGATGATCACTGAAGCAGCCTATACTCATACAACATACGAGTACTTTATTAAGGTATACAAGGAAAAAGATAGATAGCGTAATTAAATCGCAGCAACGATTTAATAGCAAACTAGAAGAAGGATAATTAATGTTACGTTAAATAATCAGTAAACTGTCACTCCTGTCTGAAAGAAAGTGAAACAAGGAAAGTCCTAAAGCATCATGCCAAGAATCTTCTGCAAAAGTCAGATGCAACTAAGAAGTAGGTATCGGATTCTGAACTGTGTATTATTACTGTGGGAACATACATAGTACAAAGGAGTACAAAGGAAATCAAGCAACAACAGGTCTAGTGACCCTTCTAGGCTGCTTGTCCTCCAAAACACTGAGGATCAAGTGTCCAAACAGTGGTTTAGAGTGGGTAAGGGAACATTGGAAAGGGAACTACTGCCCTAGAACTAATGTCCGTGGCAGGATTAGGAAGTTAGTAGGGGACAGATGGGTTAGTAATTGAGGGGGGGATAAAATAAAGTTATTCATTTACTAACGCAGTCAGTCGCGGGTTTGATGCGAGATATTTGTCTAGGCGGAGTTTAAATGAATCAACGGTGCTGCAGTCTATAACGTCTCGGGGAAGCCCATTCCACAAGTTGACAACTCGATTGAAGAAGAAATTCTTAGATTCGTGTGAGTTAAAAGATTTACCAATAATTTTGCAACCGTTTCCCCGCGTGTAATTAGATTGGTCGATAGTGAAGTACTTACTACAGTTCATATTGTCGATGCCTTTGATGATTTTGAACACTTGAATTAAGTCACCTCTTAATCTGCACTGGGTTAAAGGAAATAGATTTAATTCTCTAAGACGCTCTTCGTATGGTTTGTTCTTTAGGCTAGGTATCATTTTGGTAACTCTACGTTGAACTCGTTCTAGCTTGTTTATATCTTTTTGGTAATAAGGGCACCAGGATTGAACGCAGAATTCCAGAAGAGGGCGGACTAAGGAATTGTAAAGGGTTAGGATAACTTCTTTGGATTTATGCTCAAATGACCTGCCTATAAAGCCAATTATTTTGTTTGCCTTCTTAACAACTTCTGAACATTGTTGACTCGGTTTTAAGTTACTCGATATTGTTACTCCCAGATCGGTTTCTTTGTTTACATTCTTATGCTGAGTGCCATTCATCGAATAGTTTGCTTTCTCATTTAGGTATCCGATATGTAGTACTTTACATTTATCCGCATTGAAACTCATTTGCCAAATTTGGGCCCAACATGACAATTTATCTAGATTGTGTTGCATATCGTCAACTTGTTCTTTTGAGAGTACGCTATTTGCAATTTTTGTATCGTCAGCAAATTTTGAGATTGTACAGGTGAGACCCTCTTCTATGTCGTTGATGTAAATTAGAAAGAGAATTGGTCCTAGTACCGATCCCTGGGGTACCCCGCTACTTACATTGGTCCATTTAGATGCCTTACCGTTTATGACTACTCTTTGCTTTCTGTCGCTGAGCCAATTTTCTATCCATTTCAACACACAGTGTAGGGACATACGGTGTTATCTGGCACAGGTGTAATTATAAAACAGTCGGCAGTCTAAACTCTAACCACAAAAAGATGTGCTTTCTCCCACCAGGCACTAGCCTGCTCTGGTTGGGTCTCTCAGCAACAATCACGACTTACTATAAACATAAGGAGCAATAATGCTGCACACATATACACAATGAGATTATAAACCCTAATCGGGGGTCTGCCAGGTGGACGAAGTCTAGCAGGGGAGTCGTAGGCTAAGCTACCTGGGCCGAGCCACCTGCTCGGTAGCCTAGTGTCGTTCTCAAGTCTGTGCGCCTAGTTACATTAAATGACGGGGTGCTCTCTTGAGAGATCCAGGTCTCGTGTACCTGGTTCTCTCCTGGCGACCCTCCTAAGTCAAAAGCTAATGAGCTAGCACAGTGCTGGGTGGACTAGGCCAACGCCCTCACGCCAACACAGTGCTAGGCTCTAAGGTACACAGACAAGAAAATAACCTAGGCCTCCGCAGGTATCCGGTACAGTTGCATAGGCTCAACGAAGTCTATGCTCATAGGAAACTGCAACCTGATAGCCTCTCCCCAGACACTCCTCCTGGCAGACACCCAAGAAAATAAGGTTGGGGCAACACGATGAGTATGTCAAACCTCCCCAAGCCAAAATGGATAACCCTCTGATCCAAAATGCCTAACTAAGTTCATATAATATCTCTGAGAGCTCACTGTATAATACAGTGACGGATATATGAAATCAACGTCAAGGGGAAGGGCAGTTAATTAATAGTAGGATATACAGAGAGAAGAAGGTAAGCAGTGGTAGAGAAAGTTCGCAATAGGGGGGTGAGGTGGGCTGATAGATTGCAAAGGGATGTTAGCGTTACAGCACTAGGAGGAGCTCTGAGGGAGACACAAGGACAGGAGCCCGCACCACCGTCCCAGGACCGCGGCCGCCAATCACAGACGACTACGTCACCAGGCGGCAGGGCTGCAGAAGGCGCCAGGAGCCACCAGCCAATCAAGGGGCGGGAAAGCGCGCGAGCGGGAAAACTCCTCGAGTGAGGGATGCAACACATACCTAAGCACGCACATATTACCACCCCGCTCGCGCTATTCTCTCTCTCCCTCCACAATGCATCTTATATTCTACTAATGATATAAAATACTTCCCGTTGTCACAGACGAAAGTAAAGGCCATCACGGGACTGTCTGTAACAACACGAACACTATGAAAGAAAGAACATTCTCTGATAACTGTATCCCATTTCACTGCCTGGGGAGAGGGAAGAAGAGGATAGGGAGCCAACCGCTGCCCCCTCGCGGTCACTGGGGAGCTGACGTGCATCACAGTAGCGATAGAATAGCGAGAGAGATGCAACATTGCGGCGAAGAGAGAGAGTTTTCAGAGAGTGGTGAGGGGGTGGGAATTAATTTTACGAAAGGCCTTCCTTTCTACTTTGTCTAAGAGTGCAGTGTGAGAGGATCCTCCCCACACATGTGAACAATACTCAATACAAGGACGCACTGTGCCCCTGTACAGAGCAAGAAGCGGCGCAGGGGTAAATAACCCCTTGAGGCGTTTGAGCACACCCAGCTTCTGGGAGGCTGCATTAGCAAGACTGGTAATATGGTCCTTCCAAGTGAGAGCAGAAGAAAAAGAGACACCAGGAATATTGAGAAAAGAGGACAAATATATTTTTGTATTGTTGAAGAATAAGGGATCGTCCTCTGGGAGTTCCAGATGGGTAGATAAATGGAGAAATTGTGTTTTGTAAGCATTAGAGGTACCAAGGTTCTCTCTGCCTCAATTGGAAATAGTAGTTAGATCAGAAGATAAGTGTTTTATGGCCTTATTAGGTTTGTTTTTGAGGGATTGCTGGCTGGGGCGTTCTGGAAAACTAATTGAGTAGGGCAAGGTATAGTCGTCTGCGTATGAATGGATGGGACTGGTGGCACAGTTGAAAAGGTCATTTATGACAATTAGAAAGAGAATAGTAGATAAGACAGATCCCTGAGGAACACCAGAGTTAATAGGATGAGGAAGTGAGCGATGGCCATCCACAACCGCAGCTATGGAACGGCCGGAAAGGAAATTAGAGACAGAGGCGCAGATGGAGGGATAGAAACCAAAGGAGGGTAGTATTGAAATTAAAGATTTGAGCCAGACTCTATCGATATGTTTAATCCTTCGATATGTCTAGTGCAATGGAAAAGGTCTCACCGAAGTCCCGAAAGGAGGATGACCAAGAGTTAGTATGATATGAAAGATGAACACCAGTAGATACTGGCGATCTTAGAGCAGATTATGGGAAGAGAAATGCTTAAGCAATATGGAGGCAAGAATGGTTTCAAAAACTTTAGAGAGACAAGAGCTGAGAGCAATTGGACGATAGATGGAGGGTTAAGAGCGGTCACCCTTCTTTGGGTCAGGTTGAATGAGAGCAAACTTCCATGCAGGGAGTCAGCACGGAAGCACAGTTTTTAATATAACAGGAAGAATGCCATCTGGATTGTACAACTTCATAATATTAAGCACAGAGATGGGAGAAAGTACATCTTTAGAAGAGATTAGGATATTAGGCATAAGTAGGAGGTGGACAGGGAGGAATAGCACCGGAATCATCCAAGGTGGAGTTTCTAGCAAAAGTTTGAGTGAAGAGTTCAGCTTTGTCAGAGGAAAAAGTGATGGTTGTGCCATCAGAGTGGAAAAGGGGAGGGAAAGACGAGGAAGAAAAATTGTTGGAGATGTTTTTGGCTAGATGCCAGAAAGTTTGCGAAGAGCTAGAGTTGGATAGTTCAGTGCATTTATTATTAATGAAAGAGCGTTTGGCAAGTCGAAGAACAGATTTGGCTTGATTCCCTGAAGAAACATAGGAAGAATGAGATTCTTAAGTTTTAAGGCGTCGGTACCGTTTGAATGCTTCCTCCTTGTTGCGGAGAGCAGTAGAACAAGTGTGAGTAAACCAAGATTATTTTGCATTAGACTGAGAGAAATAAAATAAAATGTGCGCTTCCATGCCCGAGAGGATTACCTCGGTAATGCGTTCAGCACTCTCCGAGGGTCCTCGGCCACAGAAGCAGAAGTAATTCCATGGAAAATCAAAGAAGTACTGCCAAAGAGCCTCCCAGTCGGCAGCGCCAAAGTGCCACAAGCGCCCAGGCTGGGAGGATCGGGTGGCCGTACTGGAGAGATAGGACAGGTAACAGAGATAAGTTTATGGTCAGAGGAGCTCAAAGGAGAGAATAGATTGACAGTATAAGAAGAAGGGTTAGAAGTCAGAAATAAGTCAAGAATGTTGGGCTGATCTCTGAAGCGATCCAGGATATGGGTGGGTTGCTGGACAAGCTGCTCTAGGTCATTTAGGATAGAAAAGACAAAGGCTTGTTCACAGGGTTGGTCAGTAGTAAGAGAGGAGAGCCATTGGTGGTATTGAACGTTGAAATCTCCTAAGATAGAGATTTCCGTGAAGGGAGAGATCGATAGAATGTGTTCCACTGTAGAGTTTAGATAGTCAAAGAATTTGGGAAAGTCGGTAGAGTTAGGGGAAAGATAGACAGCACAGAAATATTTAGTATGAGAATGACAGGATAGTTTGAGCTATAAAGTTGAGAATTCAGAGGAGTCGAAATCGGGAACACGAGAGCAAGTGAGTTTGTTGTGCACATATGCACAACATCTGCCTTTGGCTTTGAAACTAGGATAGAGAAAATAGGAGGATACAGAGAAGGGGCTGCTGGCAGTTGCCTCAGACACATGGAATTCAGTGAGGAAAAGAAGATCAGGTTTGGAGGAGGAGAGATGGTGTTCAACTGAGTGAAAATTAGAGGAAAGGCCGCAAATATTGCAAAAGTTGATAGTAAGAGTGACAGGCCGTGACCCAGAGCATGTAGAGGGGTCGTCAGGGGAAGGTCGGGTGGGAACACAGGTAGAAGTACGTACAGATTCCTCCTTTTAACCTCCACAGGTAGTTTGTGGGATTTCTTACGATCTATCTACCGGAAGGAGAGTTACATTCACCCAGTAAAACCTTCCCGAAGGAGTGCCGCAGCTCATACGTTAAGACGATTATCGATTATATGATGTGTAGGATTTCAACTACTGAAGTTTATTAGTTAAGAAAATATTATTTTCACAAAATTTATTTGATTTCCTTTTGAGTTCCAATTTAAACCTCCAATTTCCTTTGGCAAAAAAATCTATTGAGTGCAATCAATCCTATCACTAACATTGCCTATTATTATTAGATTAGGTTACTATCAATGTACATCCAAATACATATTCAGTATTGCATTGCAATTTGTTTAAAATTACAGTATTTCGATATTTTCAAATATTGAAGATTTATACAAGCTTTGGCTTGCGATATAGTTAGGATTCAAACATGTTTGCAGTGACAACCACGAACATACTTTTTTCCCTTATGCAGTAGTGAGCCCCAGCTGTACATGGTGGTCTTTGGTGCATCTGACGTGATCTCTGTGGGTGTAGCCTTCTTCTTGAGTGAGGCTCTACCCCGCCGCATCCTGCTGGCTGCCACACATGCTATCATCGCCATATTCATCATGGTCAACATCTTCGTTCCACCCGGTTAGTACAACATATGTTGGTTATAATAATTTTAAACAACCTCTTTCTCACAGCTTTCATTATTTGTATTTGTGTTATGGATAATATACACGTATTATACTGTACTGTCATCCTATACTCCTCCTCATTGGCAATGTGTTGTTTCCTCGTGAGAAACTCTCGCAGTTTATTTCTTCTACACATGCCTGTGACACAATGGTCCGTCCCTTCGACTACGTAGACAGTTTTTTATTGTATTTATGTATACATTTGTTTTGCAATATAATTAAAAAGTTCCGTCTCTCACACTAATTGTGGTCTTCACTAGCAGTTGCCCCTGTCACCTGACTTCCACATACCGTACTTGGCGTTCTGTCTTCAATCATTCTCTTCACAGTTACTGTCTGTAGGCAAAACCAATTTACAGAACCACTTCCTACCTCCAGTGCAAGATGTATGGTCACCAATTCAGGTACCTCGCTAATTATGTCATAATATCAATCTTTGTGCCACATACATAATTCCTATAAATGTAATTTTCACCGAAAATTTGTAAATACCCATTATTCAACAATGTTAGTAAATGGTCCACTTAAACCATATTATGTCACTAATCTAACCTAACAACTTAACCAAACTTGGAGGCTGCCGCTCCCAGACCCCTGCTGGTCTTAGCATTGATATATAGGATAGCAATATACTAAAAATACAGTGGAACATTGAAAAACAAAATATTAATAATAAAATAGATCGCCACTGATTCAACCTGGCCTCATTTCCTTTCTTCCACCCTTATTTAACCCACAGTTTATTGAAGAATAATTTAATTTCCGGTGGTAGTGACATATATAGGAATGATTTATGAGTCATAAAGATTCATATATGACATAATTATCGAGGTACCTAAATTGATGATACATGATATCCTTTTCCAAATTATTTTTAGATAATATAATTTACCCTTAACCTCACTGCAGTATTATATATTGTTGCTACACAATAATATATTCAGTTTCAGAATATATGTCTCTATGTCGTTCTGATTTAACTACCGTTTGCAATTTGGCTTATCACATGAAATGTCAAATTATGGGTGTTCCGCATGCAGATTATGAATACAAATTGATTAACGTTTTAATTCGCACATGATATATAATAGTAAATTTTGCCCTAATTATAGTGTTTCTTGAAACATGTTTCAATTGAGTAATAACCACCATGATTGATACATTTTACTTATTGTTAAGATAGACAATATCCCCCCTACCCCCCCCCCCCCCTCTCTCTCTCTGTTTAAACGTCATATACTGATTTAATTTAATATTAGGTTTAATACATATAGCTGTTGTAAAATCTTTAGTATTCATCAAGTGTAACTTTTGAAACATTTGTGATATGCAACTTTCATTATTTCGTAATATAAATATAATGAGACAATCTGCATAAGTAGGAATACTGTTTGATACCATACAAAATAGTATAGACAATACATATCCACCCTGTTGATTAATTAGTCAATGATAGTGGTTTATATGTTAACAGTAGTAATGATGATTGTAAGATGGTGGTGATGATAGTAGTAATGATGGTTGATAGTTGTAGTATCAATGATGATAGTAGTGATTAAGATGGTAGTGACAATGGTGACAGTAGTAGTGATGATGAGAGTAGTAGTTATGATTGTAATTGTAGTAGTGATGATGATCATAGTAATGGTGATGATGACAGTAGTCGTGATGATTGTGGCAGTTATAGTGATGATGGCAGTAGTAGTGATGATTGTGATTGATGATTGTATTACTAGTGATGATGGTAACCTATCGCAGAGTTGGGTATGCCGTTTTGATTTTGGGCAAAACAGCATGTCTACTTTGAAGATCTAGTACACTTAGTTAAATCATAATGAAAACAATTATAGTAGTTTTACAATATACTGACTAATGCATTAGTTGAACTCGACACAATATCTGGTTCTTTCATTGTCAGAATACGAGTGGGCTCGATGGGTGCTGGTGATGGTAGCAAGTTGTCTGGTAGCACTTACCTATGAGGTAAGTCGATGGCAGTCAAGGCATCATACCTATTTTAGATATTATTACCCTTTCTGTAACAGCTACGTCCTTATAATTTTATTCTACCTATATGTAGACGAGTATATACATCTTGGGAATGGTCTGTGGTAGCTATGAGGGCTAATTTAGATAGTTTGCCGCCTTGTAATCGCTAGAGGTCTTTTATAAATTGAACAAAATCTTCTAATAGTAGCCAAAGTAATAATGAAAAGGAAATCACCCGTACTGCAAAGAAGACAAATTTATTACTGTTAATGCACACTACATGTTACACATCTATTATAAACTCTGCGCAAGCAGAGTTTGGTATCGCCCCCCTCCCCCCCCCCCCCCAGTATAGTGGGTACCACACAAAAAAAATGTCTGTCGTCGTCGTCGTCGTCGTTGTCCGCCTGTCTCGGAACTAATAATAGACCGTTGGACGTATTTTCACAAAATTTCACACAAACATTTGTTGTGTGAATGCGAACGTCAGTCAAAAAATATTTTTTTGAATTTATGCAATAGTTATGATTTTAGGTCCAAAATATGGTTTTACCCAAAATATGGTTTGACCCCCCCCCCCCCCCAGACACTAAGAACGCATTCGTTCTGGGGGCGAAAACATCTCGCTATGCATTTGCTAGGTTAAGTTAGTTTAGTTGGCATTAGAAGTGATGGTAGTAATAGTGGGATTGATGGTGATAATAGTGATGATGGTGATAATAGTAGTGATGATGGTTGTAGTTATATTGATGATGACAGTAGTGATGATGATGACAGTAGTAGATATGATGGTGACAGTAGTAAATATGATGTAGTGACGATGGTAGTATCCATCAAACTATGCAAGTATTTATATCCCAAAATGGTGGGTGGTAAGGGACCGACCATGTCAACTATGACTCGAGTAAATGGCGGTTCAACTGCAGGTATAGGGATCAAAGGTGCCACGGGTATTTCTTGGTGGGGCTTTCCAACTACCTTACCAATAAAAAAAGTAGCTACCGATGCATGCATATTAGGCCACCAAAAATGAAAACGTAGCCTATCAGTAGTGTTACGTACCCCTAAATGACCCGCCAGTGGTGCCTCATGCGTTAGCCTAACCAGTTCCTCCCTGAACTGGGCAGGCACCACCAACTGCTCCTCCCCCAAGCCTGAGTCTGTATCCGGCGTCCACTGCCGATACAACAATGTCCCTTTTACAATAAAATTCTCTGGACCGTTCTTCCCACCAGTCGTGCCAACCTTCTCAAACAGGAGGCCCAGACTCGGGTTCTCTTGCTGCAACTTGCTCAGTTTGTCTCTAGGTATCTCCGACAAGGCAGTTACCTCTGACCTTTCAAAAATAGCAGAAGGTTGAGTCGGCGGCACTATGTCAGACTCCTCGTCCAGCACTAGGTCACCTCTACTAGTCTCAGTAGCCTCACTGGGGTCAGCCAGGCCCACAGCTGCCTCCGAACCAGTATCATCTAGTTGTGAATCATGGGATGGCCCGCACTCATGGCTGTCGGCCCCCGCATCCACTAAATCATCCCCCTGTTGTGCCACTTGTGCCACTGATTGGGTCACTGCACCAACAGGGTAGATAAAGTCCATGTTATCTTCTTGCAAACCACCACCAGCAGGGGCCAAAAGCAAACTCATCGACGACTATAGGAGGCAAGAAAACTACATCCCCCGCCAGGTCCGTCCCGAGCAAAAAATCCACCCCCTCAACTGGCAGTGTCCACCATGGCCACCTATCACTCTGCGGTCAAAAGTGGGCACTCTAGGGTCACCGGAACTAAATCACAGCATTGCTCACTGTTGATTCCCCTACATAGTACAAACTCTCCCGTGCTAATAGGTCCCCCTGTCAGGTTGCGACACATGGACTGTTGCGCACCAGTATCCCTAAACACCTTGACAGAGTACGTCTACTCCCCAACCCGTACTAATCCATCATGTATGGATGGTTGACACCAATCGGGGGAAGTCTGTTTATGCTCAGGTGGTGATGCCATCTGGGGTGGCGGAGTGCTTACAACCCTGCTTACCACTGGCCTACACTGCCCCCCAGACTCACCTGTACCTGACTCACCTTTCACAGGCACCTCCCCTAGTGTCGCCACCAACTGGACAGCCTTGGGTTCCTGGGTAGCCTTCCATTTAGCACACTGAGGTTTTATATGACCCACTTGTTTGCAAAAGTAACACCGCACTTCCGTAGAAGCTTGCTGGTTGTCAGCCTTGTTATGATGTTGTGTCTTATTTGTGGTAACTTTGGGTGATGATGAGCGAGCGGATAATGTGGCTGCTTAGTGCACAGGTCGGTCTCTCCTGTCACCAAAAATGCTCCTCATACAACTGCCACGCTGGGCTAGTGCAAAGTCATCAGCCCAAACTGCTGCTTCCCTTAATGATTTAAACCGCTTTTCTTTTAATTTTGCCCCAATGTCCCCTTCAACTATGCTGGTAAACTGCTCCATCAGCCAAACCTCACACGCTACCTCAAAAGTATTAAGTGTTTCTGAGTGCAACCACTTAGCTAGAGTATTGCGCAGGTACCTGGCACATTCCACATGCGAGTCCCCCTGCCGCTTCCGAGCCCCCCTGAACGCTAGTCTGTAAACCTCATGATGAAGCTCGTAGGCTTTTAACACAGCCTCCTTAGCTACATCATACTCAAACTCCTGCACTTCTAGGCGATCGTATGCATCAAGATCCTTGCCTTTTAATACATTGGACACCAACACTGCCCAGCGTTGCCTCGGCCACTGATACTCGTGAGCCTTTTTCTCAAAATGTATGAACCACTCTGTGAACTTAAGTTCATCGAAGGCCGGCACTAGTTTCAGCCGTTGAGACAACAGCACCTCTTCTGCCTCCTCCTTAGATGCATGCCCAGCATTATTCCCCTGTCGTCTTTGCCCACTAATTTCCAACTTCGTCTTCTCCAAGTCTGCCTTCAACTCCATCTTCCTCAACTTAATCATCTCTTCCATCTGTCTCTCTTCTCTCTCTGCCTGTATTTTCTTCTCCTCTATCTCCAATCTCTTTAGCTGAATCTCAACCTCTGGACTCCTTCGCAACCCTACGGGGTTATAGGAGGAAACTGGGCGTAAGGGGGAACATTGTGCTGAGCACCCGCCGTATGAGTGGCAGTGAAATGCTGGGGTGTGGCCCACGACATATATGGGGAAAAAGGAGGATACTGGGGATTACTAGCATAACTCGAAACAAATGTACTGGCCATAGGGGCATAAACATAGCCCTGTGAAAATGAAGAGGCCGTACAGATAAATTTAATAGCTGACTGTGGAGGCATGGTGGCAGGCACTGTGGTAATAGTGGGAGAATGCCTAAATACAGTATTACCTAGCTCTTCTGGAGTTGTTGCTCGACTCAGGGCCCCCATCGAATAATAGTTAACCTGGCTGCTAGGGCGGTGTGGCTCATGATGGATGGTAGCATCATCCACAACACGAGTACTAGCTTCATCATGAGGACCATTAAGCTGTATAACTAACGTACACACCTCTTGAACTAACTCTCCTTAAGACAGACCACTGTGCCTCCAACCATACACCTCCAACACACGTCTTAATTTATCACAACTCCTACTAGCAACCTCTTCTTGACTAGGTTGGGTTCTAATAAACTGGCAAACATTCTCCTTCCCCATGATATGAACAGGAATGTAATCAGCAAACGACATCTTAGCAATAGTTGTGGACACGGCTTAATAAATGAGGGTACTAAGTCATTAGACTTTCAACTGCAAGCAAATTACTAAACAATCAAGCAAAAAGGTCAATCTAAATATAATTAACTTCACACCACCAAGAACTCTACACTATCACACTATCCTGGCGAGGTCGTCACTATTACGAGGGCAGGTTTCGGGGAAAGCAGATGCTCCAATAGCCTAGCCCACAGCACTGTCCAAAAAGAAACGGCGTAGTAGTCATGCACCCAACACTGCCCACCGTACTACACTAACCCTGCAACAGACACGCTCTTCACCCCTTCAGACTCATATGACGCAGAGGTTGCCAGATTAGCAATAAGAAATAGAGTTCTCTCACTCTTATAATTACTTCTCAAAAATTAGTTTTCTGCCCACAGCTAACTCAAAGACAACTGCAGAGGTTGAAGTAACTAAACTAAAGGTTTCTAAATACCCCTGATGGTAACAAAGGTTTTAAAGTATCCCTAATAGGCTCAAAATCGCGTCATATGTCGGAGAGGGTTAATATCTGACTCAACACTATGACACACAGGTTCTCTAGGAAAAGGGGTTATCTTCCTCTTTGCTCTATTAGAGCAGAACAAAGGGAGACACAAAAATATCTACTGTCTCAGAGTCGGGGCCTATCCGACTCGGGTTGATAGTGCCATTAGTATGTCAAGAGTACTTCTAAGATTATTCTAAACTGCGCAAAAGTACCAAACTAAAATATTGGTAGACTCCCAGAACAATCCATATCATGCCCAGTCGCTCAGGAACCGAGAATAATATGAAGCAAACACCATGGGAACAAGTCTCATGCAGTAGCCTAACAAGAGTAGGTGCCAAACCTGCACATGATACACAAGAGTTGATATCTCAGTAGGTTGGGGCTGGCTGTTAAAAAGCTAATCTGAACAAGCCAGTCACCAAACCACTGTAGATATCAACCTCAATAATACACAATATAAACATACAATAATAATTCACAATGCAGTAGAATAACAGAAAAGAAATGGAAGAAGGGTGTGAAGCTTATATCTAAGTATGCCGAAAGGCTGCAGTAATCCTAGCTAACAAAAATGCAGAAAACTCTAATATGCAAATAAATAAGGTTAAGGCAAAATGTTAATGCTTAAAATGACTCCAGACCTGCCCCACTACTATACAATAAAAGAATGAAAGAATATATGTGGCGCCCCCTGCTGAAGTGAGGCAAACGACGAACATAAAGAAATGAGAAAACAGCGTTTGAAAGTTCCCGCTCTCCCTCTCAACCCATGTGACTTGCCTCCCTCCCACCACCAGGGAGGGAGGGAGGCAGGCGCCGGTAAGGGGTCGGTTGCCTCCTCGCTACGAACTGTCAAACGCTGTTTTCTCATAATACATAATAGGAATAATGTAAATAATGATATTAATAGTAATATTAACGTTTTGTGGTACAAATATTTATATAATTTATTATATTTTAATTTATTGTACCACAATGAAAATGTATTCACTTACTGTTGTTGGTTAGGAAGTCTGGGCGATGAGTGCAGTACAGAGATACTGGGAGATGAGTGCGGAGATACTGGGAGATGAGTGCGGAGATACTGGGAGATGCGTGCTGAGAGGCTGAGTGACGAGACTGATGTGACCCTGACCCTTCACTTAAACACATTATGTATAATAGGCACATGAACTTATCGATAAACACTTTACCACATTATATGTAAAAATATTAACTGAATATACACTTGTGTTGGCTTCACACACTTATTTATATCGCACAAGGCACTTTCAATATTGATTATTCTTTGCTTATTATTATATTACCTTAAAACAAAATCAGTTTCTGTGTTCTTGTATATTTATTGATAATCAAAGAAGCCTCTCTCACCCATGGCTTCCTCGTCATTATCTACATCACCCATCGGGTTAGGGTCATCAGCTACAGCCTCATCATCCGAATCTGGGTCATCACCATCAGACTCTGCCTCAGCCTCATGAGTAACACCCAGTATACTGTCCCAGTACCTACGCCGGATGTAGGGTGGCACCAGGTCTCCCACAAGTACTTTTAGGTCCACCAACTTGGGTTTCGCCAGAGGGATGGGTTTGGTGTATTTCTGGGGAACATCATCGAGTGAGAGGTTGAAGGCTTTGTCTGCTCTCGGACCAGAACCCTTCACAATCCTCACAGATTCCCCCAAACCGTCTTCAATGGTGGCATAACTCGAGTCACAAGCGAAGCCAGTCGGGATGGTGTGGGACAGACGGAAGTAGGTTGCATCTATGAACCTAATAGTGGTGGGGTTGTGTCGAGTACATAACTTCTTAAGGCAGTCATAATCTTTGAAGTCTGTTTGTTGCATTTTCACAACCTCAAAGGGGTTAGACCTCTCACCTCCAGTCTTCCGGGTGGCCTTAATGATTTCGATGTGTTCATCAGGCGTGAAAATGTAATTCAACTTCCTCATGTTCTTTTCAATAAGGGCAAAATCTCTATCTGCAGCCATGTAAGTATGACCAGACCTGAAATAGACTTGATGAATTTCCTTGAATCTGCCAGAATGAATGAAGGAGAGGTAGAAGAGCAGCAGTGTAATGTTTTTGTTCTGCCCTGAACAGTTATCAGAGAACATGTATATCTCGTTGACTTCAGGAGGGACAAATATATCAATAACTTCTTGATGCAACTTCAAATTTCGAGTGCCCCCCTCTTAGCTGTCACTTCATCTTAAATAAACATATGCCCCTTTCCAGTCTTATAGTTGTGAATGTTAAAATTATATGTCCACATTTTTCTTCTATAAAAGGCGATTCCTGTCGATATCTTGGGGGTTGGAAGTGCTTGCTGAAGGTCCATGCAGAGGACCATGGTAGTGTCGGGAGTGTCAGTGACAAGTTTCTTGGGGAGCTTGTATCCAACTTCAGCCTTGGCCAGGTGGAGAGATTGCCTCACCTCGATTGCCCTCTTCTCGGCCTCTGTCAGCAAAAAAATCCTTACACTTATTGGCATACACGTCACAAGTTTTGCACGTATCTTGGCGTGGTTTGTACAGCTTAAGATTGGAAAAGTTGGCCTTCAGCACATCGTCATAATAGTGCCAAGTACAGGGCACCTCACTTGGGTACTTTTCTTCCAGCCACTCTTTATATAACTCATACATTTGGCGCTTGCTTAGCATATCAGTGTCTAAATAACGCACATCTGGGGATTTTTTGCGAGAATAATGGCTGGTAATAGTAGGGAAACTTTTCACATGCTCTACTACTTTACGGTTACGTTCGTCCGCGACTTTACTGTGACTGCCAGGCTTGCCTCTACGATCAGATATGGGGAGACTTGTGGAGGTCATGTTGTTCAAGGCACGATCCAACCGGGCTCTAGGGATACCATGAATGTTTGCAAATGCCTGCTTACATACAGTGATAGGGATGTCATTGACGGTGACGTGATAATGCCGAGTGCAGCTTTTTTGTTTCTCCACATTCTCAGTTCGCCTCCGTTTCACAGCCTGGGATGTAGTCTGTTTTTTGGATATAAACTGTCTGTGCATCCCAGCTGCCAGTCTTCCAAAAGTCTGTGAAAATGGACTGAATGTTCTGTTCACCCACAAGATCATAACATTTCGCAGCACAGGTACAGGGAGGCCCCACTTTTCGCTGTGGCATTTTCCTCCCTGTATAAGCAGACGTATACTCAAGGCCCAAGTTCCTATTTGATTTTGCTGCATTTTTCTTCCACTTTCGTTTGTTTCTCGGCCTCTTTCGTACTCCAGAGGGTGACTGTATATCTGGTTGGTCACTTGCCTCCCCATCAGCCATGGTGGAGAATAATAGCACAGAAAAAAGCACAAAACAAGAACAAAATGTGGAAGGTATGCGCTTGATACGAGCTGGCGCGAAAACTGAGGAGGGTGGAAGGGGAGTGGTGGACGCTGCTTGGCTGGCGAGCGATGACTCATCATCATGGCGCCCGCTGTATGGTGGCGGCTCTTGTCTCGGGGCTTTGACTCAGTTCAGCACGGACTTCTCAGTCGTGCATTAGCTGGGTAAAAAATCCTGCAATAATTCTGGGAAAAAGCGTCCTTATAGACACTTCCATGTCGATTTGAGGCAAATGCTTCTTCCACAGGCTCAAGCATGCCTTTGCCTATCCGAGGCAAGTGTAACTCAATTTCATCCGGCCCGTCGTTTGCCTCACTTCAGTAGGGGGCGCCACATATGCGGTAATAAGGGAGCTAAAGGGCAAGCCCAACACACACAGAGCAGCATGTGTGGTCGGTACAAGGTCTGTATCTGGAGTGACTGCAGGACGCCCGGCCTAGTGTCGGGAAAGGAGAGGATTTGATTTTTGATTTTGCCCCGAGGGGCGAGTTTATTGAGCAGCGCCCTCCATCCTGTGAGGGGACAACCACTAGTAAGGCGATACATACTGCTCAAAGAGCCATTATTCCACTGAAACAACAGCATCGTCGTCTGGTTACATTCATATTTGTGTTTATAAGTCAGGTTGGCATTATTCAGATGTGTTATTATAGTTTCCTCATTTAATGTTCACATGGTCTGTATATACGTATCTCATTAAAAAAAAAAAAAAAAAAAAAAAGCAAGCAAGCTTGTAGTGACTGAATTATTAATTGACAGGTTGTAAATAATAGCACTACAGAACTAGTGCAATCGTATGAGAGACTATTCACATTTTCATTACATCAATGGTTATTGAGATCATAGTTAGCTGAATACAATTATTACAAAAATAGGCAATAGTATAAATCAACATAATACATAATTTAATACAGGCGGACATAATCATGATCCGGTTCGTTGTGCACTGAGAGCTAAGGTGTCTTGAGATCGCCTCGTACCTATTCACAACGAGCGTATTATAGTCTGCATGGTTGGTAGCTAATTGAATATACTTAGTGGGTATTTCAAGAATGTCAGGGGGTAAGGAAATGTGATTTGTATAATATTATTAGAAGACTGTGGTTAACGAGACGTGTAACATGTGGAGGGAGGTGGTAGAAAGAGAGGGATCTCGTTGGGGGTGGAAGTTTCGCTCCCAGGAATTTTCGTTCCTGTGGTATTTCAATAATATTAATAAAATAATAATAATAATACTAAGGGGACAACCACTGGTAAGGCAATACATACTGCTCAAAGAGCCATTATTCTACTGTAACAACAGTATCGTCAACTGGTGTTATTAGTGTTTCCTCATTTGATTGCCACATGTGCTGTATATACGTGCTCATGAAAAAAAAATAATAATAATAAAATGTGACTGAATTATTAATTGACAGGTAAATAATAGCACTACAAAACTAGTGCAATCATATGAGACCATTTATGTTTTCTTACATCAATGGTTATTGAGATCATAGCTGAATACAAATATTACATACATGATGTGTCTAATATTTCGAACTACATAAATTATTATGCAATAATAGTACGACAAATATATTACAATCATATGAGGGACACTTCACATGCTTCATTACATCAATGGTTATTGAGGTCATAGTTAGCTGAATACAAGAGTCAACCGAAGTTATAATGGAATTATAGTAATATAAATATTTTACAAACATGAGTGACATGGTTCAAATTCTTATTACAATAATTGTTATTGAGGGGATAGTTAGCGGAATATGACCAGTGGAGAAGTTTACATGCCGATAGTAATATAATATTTAGTAGGGTGTGTGGTTATGGGAGAGAGGGAGGGGGGTTGTAGGAGGTAGAGGAATGGGTGGGAGAGGAGGAAAGTGTGAGAGGGGAGGTGTGTGTATGTGTTGGGGAGGGTGGGACATACTACATATAAATAAGTTGTTTAAGGCCAGCCCTAGTACTGAAGATAAGTATGGTAGTAAAAAAAAAAAAATAAAAAAAAAAAAATAAAAAAATAAAAAAAAAAAGGAGAGGAGATACATAATTATAGTAGGCCCCTGGGCTCTCATTAACAACATTAGAAATACTCAAATAAATATAACTCATCATTGTGCAACTTATAATAAACTGATACAACCTCAACAGGGTCAAACAAAGTAAAGTAATTATACTCTTAGCAAAACAAAAGTGTTACACAGTACGGTGTCTCACTGACGACAACAAGCTCGCACACAAGGCAACAGAAGAAAGAAGGGAAGAACAAAGAAAGACAGCAAGCTATAAATTCAGTTAGAAGTGACAATATATATACTGTATATATATTACAATACAGTATATATATATATATATATATATATATATATATATATATATATATATATATATATATATATATATATATATATATACAGTATATATATAATTGTATTTATTTTTTATTACATATTACTTAACAAACACGTTTAGTTCTTTGTTTTTTAATCAATCTGTTAAATATTTATCATGTAATGGCCTTTCATATACAATTGTGCCACCAACTCATAATGAAATATATGACACAAAATGTAATTTACAAAGTATTAATAATAATTCCCTAAACTTCTGGTTTACATGCTTTAACAGCGTAAAGAAGACTGGGATAAAGCTCCTTGGATAAATCCTACAGTCGTGACCACACCCAAGAGCTGTCACACTGGACAATATGACAGGAACATTGCTTATTGAACCTTAACAGATTTGAAAGAAATACGGATCTACTTTAATTAGAGTTATGATTGGTTATACATAAAATGTATCTTAATGGATAATCTATCTATTAATTTTGGCTTAATTAGTGGTAGATGAATTCCCCCCAAAATAGGTAACCGGACATCTCAACCAGTAGATCTCGACTAGTGTCATTTCAGCCAATACTCTTAGGTTAGGTTAGGTTATGTAAAGACAGATTTGGGCTGACATTTGAACACGGGTAGAGGTTGCTTTGGTTGAAATGGCCTACTGCTTGAGGTGTCATGGAATATTCAGATAGTAAACTCGGGTGCCATAGTCTCTAACCGACTCGTAGGAATTTGTGGACCCCCTATGTTTTTCCTTATACAAATAAATTATCTACGTTGTTAATTAAAAAAAAAATGCATTATATAATAATAGCATATACAGGTTTGTTGTTGATGTATAGACAAATATATGCATACATTCACGTCCAGGCACATAATTATATAAATATAAATAGGTGAAGTCTACGAATAATCATGAGTGGGCTAGAGGCTACGGTATAAGAACATAAGAACATAAGAAAATGGGAGTCTGCAGAAAGCCGATTGGCCTAAGCAAGGCAGATCCCTGTCCCACACAACCCCAATTACAAAGCCCAATTATAGGCTCAACACACTTAATACCCTGAGGATCATCTTACCAAACCGGTTAGAGATTAACGCAGGATTACGGGGGTCTGCAGAGCGCTGATTGGCCCAACCCGGCTGATCCCCCTTCACACCCAACCCTTCTCGTCCATATGCTTATCCAATTTTTTCTTAAAGCTCCCTATCGTTCTTGATCCCACTATATCACTTGGTAGCCTATTCCACCCATCTACAACTCTGTTACCAAACCAATATTTGCCTATATCTTTACTGAAACGAAAATTTATCTAATTTGAAAACCATTGGTTACGAGTTCTTTCGCTATCACTGAGCTTTAGTACATTTGTCATGTCCCCTTTGTTAATCCCACTAACCCACTGAACACCTCTATCATATCCCCTCTAACTCTGCGTCTCTCTATCGAATGTAAACCTAATTTCTTCGACCTTTCTTCTTACGGAAAAATTCTAATATTATGGATCATTTTTTGTCATTTCTACGCTGAATTCTCTCCAATGAATCTATGTCCATTCTGTAATAAGGACAACAAAATTGTACAGCATAAAGCATATGGGGTCACACTTAAGACAAGTAAAGATTTAATATAACCACAGCAGTTCTGTTACTCACACTCCTAGAGATGAACCCGAGAATCCTGTTTGCCTTATTACGAACGCTTATACACTGTTTTTTCTAGGCTTCAAATCATTGCTAACAACACACCTAGATCTTTCTCGCAGTCTGAATTTTTCTAATTCTAAATTAGCTAGTTTATATTTAACATTTGTTTGCATCTTCCCTATCTTTAATACCTTGCATTTGTCAATGTTAAACTTCATCTGCCAATTTACTGACCATTCATGTAAGGTATCTAGATCCCTTTGGAGGCACTCTATATCGCTATCTGAATCAATTGTTCTCCCCATTTTAGTATCGTCTGCGAATTTACTTATCCTACTAGTTATACCTAAATCTAGGTCATTTATGTATATAAGAAACAACAGGGGACCATATTCCGATCCCTGGGGGACACCACTTTTGACTGCTCCCCACTCTGACTTGGTACCATTTATGCTGACTCTCTGTTTCCTACCAATTAGCCATGGACCTAATCCATCCCAACAACGACCCTCCTATTCCATGTGCCTCAACCTTTCTCATCAATCTCTCATGAGGGACTCTGTCGAAAGCTTTACTGAAACTAAATATATAATATCATATGACTTGTCACTATCTACTGCTTCATATACCTCTGAGAAAAAGCTAAGCAAATTAGTAAGGCACGAACGTCCCTGAGTGAATCCATGCTGAGAAGAATTTATTAAGTTAAATTTTACTAAGTGGCTTCTAATTTTCCTAGCAATAATAGACTCTAGCAACTTTCCTATGATTGATGTGAGACTAATGGGACGGTAATTGGATGCTATCGATTTATCACCTTTTTGAAGATCGGAACTACATTTGCAAGCTTCCAAGCTTCTGGAACTAAACCTGTTTCTAATGACTTGTTAAATATAAATGCTAATGGACTACTTAACTCATCTCTGCATCTTTTAATACTCTAAGCATATACCTCGTCAGGACCAGGCGATTTTTGAGTTTCAGTCTGTCAATTTCCTTAAGCACATCATTTCTACTTATACTAACTGTACTTAACATATTTTCTATACTATCACTATATACCATATTGACTTCTGGAATCTGTGCCAATTTTTCATTAGTGAAAACGGAAAGAAACTGACTATTTAATGTACTGCACATTTCTAAATCTTTTTCTGTTATTTCTCCTATTGAAGTTTTTAGGGGGCCTATTACATCTCTAACTTTAGATTTATATAGTTGGTAAAAAGCTTTAGGGTTATTTTTTGAGTCGCTGGCTATCCTTATTTCATAATTTCTTTTTGCTTTCCTGATTGACCTGTCTTGATAGAGTCTGATAGAATATATGTAAATGATTTTCACCTTTCTTTATTTTTCGATATATTCCTTTCTTTTTTCCTATAAGATCTATTAGCTTATTAGTCATCCATTTTGGTTGGTTCTGCGTCGATCTAAATCTTCTTTTAGGGATATATTTATTTTGAGCATTGTGGAGTGAAGCAATAAACTGGTTATATGTAGGTGGCAAGTTTAACTCTGGCATATCCTGACTTAATCGCTTAACAATAGGGTCCACCCTTAAGTCTCTTCTTAGCCCACCATAATCGGCTTTTCTGAAATCTGGGATAAGTGTCGTATTCTCTTTAGCATTCCCTGTCCATTGTATATTAAAATAAATAGATTTATGATCGCTATTTCCTAGGTGGTCACCTAGGTGGTATCCGAGTGTACCTAATTGATTTTAACAGGTAACGCTGGTGTATTTTGTGGAGTTGATGCCAACAGTGTTCCGTTCCCGCGGGGTCACCATTATTGAGCTCTGCGGCTGCCTGGGAGAAATGTGTGTCCCCTTCATCACAGACATTCTGGTAAGAGAATGGTGTATGTCAGGTATAATATTACTATAGCCCCTTGACGCATTGTGACGGAATATTCTGACTATTATTAGACGAATATATACAACTTAGTGCGGATCTGTGTGAATTAAAGGGGTAAACACTATCTCTATTAACCCTCTGAGTAATATTTACGTCTTTTTCTAACTCCCCTATCAACATATTTGCTATTATTGTGAGGCACTTTCGTGTTCAGGAATATCTGGACAATTTCTGGAAGCGACGAACTAATATTTTTGTTTTCTATGATGACTAGGGAGACAAATGGCAGAACTGCCTGTGACGAGTGCCTCACCCAGAGTTGAATGAGTGACAGGACCAAAATAAAGGAATGTTCGAGCTAAAATGCCTGGACAAACGAAGTTTGAAGCAATTTAAGTCATACGATGAGAGGAAGATGGATTCAGGGAGAGAGTTCCAGAGCTCTTCTGTTAAATAGAAGAAAGTTTGGGAATATCGTTTCACTTTTGGATTGGAGAATTGCACAGAGTAGGGATAGGATTGTGATGCAAGGCGGGTGCTACATACTCTACGTAGAGAAGGTGGTATAAACTGAGAGAGCTCTGAGGAACACTGATTATTGTAATGGTGGTAGAATAGCGAGAGAGATGCAACACTGCGGCGAAGAGAGAGAGATTGCAAAGAGTCAGTGAGTGGACGTGAGTTAATGAGACGACAGGCTTTCTTGTCTACTTTGTCTAGAAATGCTGTGTGATGGGATCCTCCTCACACATGCGAACAATATTCAATACATGGACGCACTGTGCCCCTGTGCAGAACAAGAAGCTGTTTCAGAGGTAAAGAACCTCCATTTGAACACCATTTGCTCAAAAAAGATCGCAATGCTGGGATTCAGTAGTTAACGCTCGCTTTTCTTGTTGATATCCAGAGGAAGAGTTACAGTTTGCATGGTCACAATTGTACACCCAAACGTGAAAGTCCCTGGCTAGGGGTCACGGCTTACTTCTACTACCCCAGAAGGTAGGGACGGGGTGGTGCCTGTGCGTTCCCCCTTACTATTAGCAGGCCCCCCCACTGACACCCCACCGCCAGACAGGAGGAAACATCCGTTTGAAAACTCTGTAGCCTATCTCTACGAATACAGAACAATCATGTATCCTTGCAACAAGGGCGAGACTATGTCAGCAATGGGTATCCTATGCATATATTGTGGATACCAGAACAATGGTGTTGCACTCAACACATACACACACACACACACACACACACACACACACACACATCTTTAACAATCACTCTTATAAGAGGTATGTTCACATAGAAAATATGACCACCCTCGGATCAATTAAAGTTATACCCTCAACTAATACACAGTTGTGTGTATTTGCCCACACACATTCTCTCATACCTTAACACTGTTCGTTCACATATATTTTTGTTTTCACACTTTGAATACTATTTCGTTATATAACCAGTATCATACCTGTATACCAATTAAAACTATTGATACAATCATATAAGTAATCTTTTGCATTACACACACACACACACACACACCGCTATCAATTTTATAAGTAACGGTATCGTGCTAACAAGATACACAGAGGGCCTCGGAGTCGGACCGATCCTAAATTGAGTGGTCAATCCTGTAAGTCCTTCACTAAACTGGCTGGGGTTGTCCCTCTCACAGAGAATAGGTCTGCTTGGGAGCATTCTGTGTATGGCCACCCTCGTAAGGGGAGTAAGGCGTCCGGCAATAGATAGATAGATAGATCGTGTTTACCTTCATTGTGTGTTCATTGTTTTGTGTTGTGTTTTGTGTTGTCCATATTCTTGCTCTCTCTTGAGTCCCCCCCCCCCCCCACACAAAATAAAAGAAAGGAAAAGTGAGGATTGGGCCTGAGTATATATAGAACTATCTCAATCAACCCTCATACACTCTATATACCCTTCCTAATCTGAATAAAATCGTCTAATAATAGCAATAAAACAGGAAATAAGTCCATCATTGATTCCCAGAGGGTAAATATATGATTTTTTGTTTTGTTTATGTATTATCATGTAGCCTAGAAATAATACACAAGAATACAATAGCTACTCACTCTACATGTGACGGCATTACGATATGCCATGTTTGCTATTTGGTAGTATTATGCAGAACTTTAATATTTGTTTTTTCTTTTTTCTACATTCCAACTACTCCCTCTCGGGCATAGGCTGAGAGCCTGCCCACTCAACAGCTGAACACGGTGAGGCCCATGAGGTCTTGTTCCAGTCTAGGGAGTGAGACATGCGAAGCCCCCGGGCTCGAAGCAATCCCATCTCTGAAGCTGCTCCGCCCCTGTGCTTCACAGTCTCACTCCCCAAACTCGGACCCTCACTCTCAGAACGCCACCTATTGAGCAATTAACTCACTAGGCATCGCACCCCTGTAACATATTTTGAATATGAGAATATTCATTACAGTGCTATTTAATCAGGGAACAATGAGGGTATTTGTATTGGTATTTCGGTGTGCTGTGGTAATGCACGAAAACTAGGTACAGCACAAATTCCATCACAATAATATCTTCCCATTGACATATTGGGATTCGAACTCGGGCCCATTGGATTAGCAGTCCAGTGGCAAGAGCACTCTGCCACACCTCCCCTAATAGTAATGATGAATTATTGTATATTTATGTTTTCTCGGTGTATAACACCCATTGGAAAATGTTATTAAAGAGGTGCGTTACTAAATAATATAGCAAAACATAATATATACAGTTGCAAATGCGGATTTAACAGTGTATGTTGTTTACACAATAATGTAAAATCATAATTATATATACGGTATATATACTGTATATATATAATATATATATATATATATATATATATATATATATATATATATATAGATATATATACGGTATATATACTGTATATATATATATATATATATATATATATATATATATATATCAGAGTTGGGTCAATTAACTGAACAAATTAACTAGTTAAGTTAAGTTAATTTTAACATTTCATCAACTAAGTTAAGTTAAGTTAACACATTTAGTAAAATTAATTAGTTAACTTAACTTAAGTTAATCAATTAACTTCTAATAGTTTTGTGGATTTAACATTTGTTTATTATATTTTGCCGATTTTACTGCAATTAGTCAGGATTACTATTGTTTATGTGGATTTTTCTCTTGAATGAAGATGACAGTCTAATATAATACATGTTTTCCATATTAACCTCTTCATGGAAATGACGTCCTTATAAATATATTCTGGATAACATTAGGCAGTTTTATTACTGTTAGGAATGATTAATTTTATAAAGAAGCTAAAACTGGAGTAAATTCTTCCATATTATTTTACATTGCATTCTTCTATTCACTTAACACCTAAAGAGCGGCCTAGGCGGTATATAATATGTAGCCACCAGCGGGGTGTTTTTACCCAAAATAGGGCTGTTTACGTGATCATTTTCATGCCTAAATAAGACCCAGAGCATAAAACAAGTATCTATCCCTGAAAGGGCATAAACAGAGCTTTCCAATGACACCACAACGATCCTTGTATGACCGCTAGTTTTCTTGCAACAACCGCGCAACACGAGTGCAAAAACCATGTAATTCGGTACTTTCCCCATACATTTCACTATGTAGCGAGTGTGAGAGGGTGGAGGAGGGTGGGATTCATGTCAGTAGGCCCGCCGCGGTGGTCTGGAGCAGTCATACGCTCGTTACTCTCCTGCCACCACTTGTCTCTCTCTCTCAGCAACATTACGTGCTGAAATTGCCACACGACTTATGGTGTGAGCCGCCACATAGTCCAAACTTATTTAACTCAACTTATGTTGCGGGCCACCAGTTAAGGGTTAAACATAAAACAAACTATATTACGCCCAGGAAAAGCCTCTGACAGTCAAGGAGTTAACCAATTTAGTATAGTTTCATATTGTATTTGTATAAATTGTAAACCATATTACTTGACATAGGAAGGAATTGATGCACTGTAGTCAAAGACTAAGTCTAGAAATTTTCCATATGAAGAAAGGTTGAAAAAACTAGGCTTGTAGAGTTAGAATGGATATGATAGAGGTGTTCAAGTGGGTTAGTGGGATAAATACAGGGGACATGAAAGATGTACTGAAGCTCAGTGATAGCGAAACAACTCGAACACATGGTTTTAAATTAGATAGATTTAGTTTCAGAAAAGATATAGGCAAATATTAATTTGGTAACAGCGTTGTAGATAGGTGGAATAGGCAACCGAGTGCTATAGTGGGATCAAGAACGATAGAGAGCTTTAAGACAACATTATATAAACATATGGACGAAATGGGTAGGGTATGAGGGGGATCTCCCTGATGTTGGGTAATCGGCTCTCCGCAGACTTATGCCGACCTCTGACCGAATTGGTGAGGTCGGTCCTCATGGTGTTATTGAGTTCGGCCTATAATTATGCCTTATAATTAGGGTCGGGTGTGAGGGGGATCTGCCTTGTGTGGGCCAATCGGCTTTCTGCAGACTCCCATCTTCTTATGTTCTCATATGTTCTTATGTCATAGTAATCAAGCATACTTATT
Source organism: Paralithodes platypus (assembly GCA_032716605.1). Taxonomy (NCBI): domain Eukaryota; kingdom Metazoa; phylum Arthropoda; class Malacostraca; order Decapoda; family Lithodidae; genus Paralithodes; species Paralithodes platypus. The sequence continues at coordinate 14,635,516 of CM064527.1, read as the reverse complement.
CAATTTGCAAACAAATTGAGTTTCAAACTTAGCCTGTTACGCTCAGGTCGAAATAAATATCTTGCCAGTAACTGAAAATAAGCGTTCCACTGGTGAAGATAATGTTGGCATACTTATGTAATACATGGCAACTGGAGCAAGACGTTTGTACTTGGCAGCTGCATTCTTCCAGTACAGTCCTTAATGGCCTGAATTAATCCAGGAGACAATGACGGTGAAGCTCAAAAGGAATCTTAATGAATTGACACAAAGGTGAGAAGTACACCCCAAATATCTCGATTTAAAGATAAAATCTGTAGTCGAATTTCTTTACGTGGGGCAAAATTTTACCTCAAGCAATAACCCCACATTAGTATATGGTGAAAGATATTTGGCGCGCTCGGTTGTTTAATACTCTAAGGATTCTGCGTCAATAATAGCATGTTCACAACCAATATATTCATAATTTTCAGGTAATATCTTTATGAACTTAGGTTTGTATAATATAGGATATATTAGTTTACGTTAGGTTATTTAGGCAAGGTTAGGTTCATATAGGTTAGTTTACATAATTACCATTTAATTATTAGGTTAGGTTGAAATAGGTTAGGTCATGTTAGTTAATGTTAGAGTAAAAGATAAACTGGCATGATATCGGTAAGGTTAAGTAACCATAATATTTCTCATGAACGAAGAATGCCATGGATTTTGTCTTCAATTATTTGTTTGTCCTTCGTCAATTCCTGTATGTAAAAATAGAAATGGTAGAATGACATAACATGAATATAGGGAAGTTGAGACAAACAATAATTGATGTTTATGACTTTAATGCCTCGAAGCATGAAAGGGAACAGAGGTAGTGCAGTAGGAGGTGAGGAGGAGATGAAAGCATCGGGGCTTCACCCAACATGCGTTTATTTTATCTTTGAGTTTCTTTGCAGAGTAAGACGGACAGGACAAACACGACCAAAATAATTAGGTTAGGCTATGTTACTCTTATGTTAGGTGGTATACCACAATGAATATAATACGGTAATATAAATTACAATAATTAGGTTAGGCTATGTTACTCTTATGTTAGGTGGTATACCACAATGAATATAATACGGTAATATAAATTACAATAATTAGGTTAGGCTATGTTACTCTTATGTTAGGTGGTATACCACAATGAATATAATACGGTAATATAAATTACAATAATTTATTATAATTTATTTTGTCTAGGGGGTATTTGAAGACTTGCAAGTGTGTGTGTGTGTGTGTGTGTGTAAGGTGAGTAGAAATAGCTATGTATGTGTGTTCATATCTGTCAGTTTACGTGGAAATATGTTTGATGTGTGTGTGTGTGTGTGTATTTACTAACTCCACCTCCAAATTTACCTTGGTGCAAAACCTAATTTTGTCAATCACATCCCATATTCGTTCTCTTCATCGTTAAAACATTATGAATCCCCCTCCCCCTCTCTCTCTCACACACACCCACATACACACACACAGCCCGTAGCCTAGTAGGTAGAGCTCTCGTCTCACACACGAGGGGTCGGGGGTTCAATCCCCGGCCGGGCGGAGACAAATTGGGCTTGTCTCCTTTCATGTGTTAGCCTCAGTTCACCTAGCTGTAAATAGGTACCTGGAATAAGTGGACGACGTTGTGACGTCCAATCTGGGGTTGGCACAAATGGTACTAGGCGAGATGGGTATCATATGGTTCATCTAAGCTGATGGCTACCTAAGCCTTCGGGCGAGACGGTACCGTCTATAGTGAGAATGGTACCATACAGATCCACCCTAAGCCTTCGTTTCCGATGTCGCCAATTGGCTAAAATACAAACTACACACACATCCACAGCCATTCCAACAGTACATAAAACATTTAACATGCATTTCACGCAATACATTCCCAGTTAAGGAGGCGCGATAATAATGAGCTTAGCTCGCATTGCGTGGATTCCCCTTGACGAACAAGTAACTGAGTAACACACACACACACACACATACACTCACACGCTCTCTCTCTCTCTCTCACTCGCTTACAGCCCAATCATCAACCTATTACAGCTGTTATATTTAGGGTAGTTGTTCTATACCTACATAATTATTGTATCTCATGCAATATAAATTAATGTCATCCATGTGTTCATTTTTTACTTCATCTATTATTAATGTAAATAACTGCATGATACCTGTATATTACAATGAAACATACGAGTACATATCCTATAATATAATTGAACATTTGATAACATTTTGACCCATCTTTGTTCTCCATCTATTATAGGTTTGAGTCCCGGAGGGAAGAATGAAAGCCTAATATTTAGTAGTGGCCCCGAAATCATTGACGATATGCCTATTAATATAAGAGCCTCCTTTCAAGCGCCTGCGGGTAGCCAGTTTGAAACTCCCGCCGGCCGAGGAGAAAAGGAGTACTACATCATAAGAGTAACGTTGCTTCTCTTATGGAATCATCTTATGATTGGGGTACACACTACGAAAAAACTTCGTAAAAAATAAAAGAGAAAAATTAAACTCAAAACTTGTTTTGCTATAGCTTTCCATCTCGTGCATTTCTTGTGCGTGGATTCTCGCCCAGACCGTGGCAACCGAGACGCCATACTTCCTTCACTGACATATATTAAGACTAAACTCAAGACATCAAACGAATGGGAAGGGGATGGATTGGATGGCCCTACATCGTCAATGATTTCGGGGCCACTACTAAATATTAGGTTTTCATTCTTCCCTCCGGGACTCAAACCTATAATTTATTAGTGGCCCCTCCATCATTGACGATATGTCTGATATCTCAAGACTGGAGGGGGACATTCGTAACAATATCAAACCACCAAAAATACTATAGGTAGAGACAAAAAGAATGGCACAGCAAATTTGAGTTCTTTATTGTTTACATACTATACAGTATACAAATATAAAAGAGGGAAAGCAGTGCGTTACTTCGAAGAAGATCTGCTTTATGCATATGATAAGATTCTCACTTCGAGATTGGTAAAATTGTTGTCAGAGAACATACTTCTATTCCTGATCAACCTCATAACTTTTTAAAACTATTTGTACATGTAATTTGTACGCTTTACTATATAGATGCAACTAATATAGGTATTTTTACATAGAAAACATTTATATAGCTGTAAAAAACAGCTTGACTTATAAAGTGTCACAACCCGTGACCTTATCATCTTGTCCGGCGGAGGGCCGTTAACCGGCGGAGGGGTTCTATGGGTCCTATGTGCTTACTTGCATCCCCCCCTCCCCCTTCCCTTTTTCTAGCCAGATGAAAACTTAAATATTTTAGCACTTAGAGTAACTATCCCCTCTGTCGGCATTCCGTACTAAGTAATATTGTTTGCCGCCGGGCTACCCCACGGTGCCGCGTCAGGAAAGCCAGAGAGGGAAAATCATGAAAGATTGTGAGATGCCATTATATGAACAATTTTATCAAGTCTGAGAGACGTAGCTAAATGATCGATGGTCTGGGCTGAAGCCTATTAAACCTGGGATTGATCTGATCGGTGAGAAAGGAAACCAATCTCCCTCTCGTGACGCGATTCTGTATGTCATGTGTGACGCTCCTGCATAGTAGCCACTTGCGGGCAGGCGCGCGCGTCTGCTGCCCAGCTGTTTACAAACTGGCTGGCGGCAGCCGGCCGGCCGGCTTTTCCTTACTATATAGCCTACGACAATGTAACTAATGTCTGGGATATTCTTATGTTGTTTCACAGCTTGAAGCTGCCCTTTTTCTTAACCAACACATCTTAGTATATTTTATTCTCGATAGTTGATTGTTTCATTATAATATATAAGATGTAAGTCTAGTGAGAGTGGGAGGAGACGAGAGAGAGAGAAACTTTCTCTCTTACTTTGTATACCTTCTTTCCACTACTTCACCAATCTATTTAATTATCCCATCCCCTTGATAGACCTTATATCTATCATTGTATTAACGACGAGCTCTCAGATAACTAGATAGGATTTTGGGCCTTATGCAGAGATATAATTGTTAATGAGACCTAGGAAGCTTTTTTGTTGTCTCATATTTGGTTGTTTCATGCTTGCTAGTGTGTTCTTGTGGCAGGTGAGCAGGGGCTAGACCGGAGGGGAGGCTTTTTGCGATCCTTTAAGTAAAGTCTGCTGGTGCGAGTCCTGTGGACCTGCACGACTTTACTAGGATACCCGTGGGAGTCTGGGGGGCATTTTCTTGTCTGTGTGCCTGTGTGTCTAGTGTTGTGTTGTGTGAGGGCCCTTGCCTAGTCCACTCAGCACTGCGCTAGCACGTCTTGCTTTATTTTAGGGTCGCCAGGAGAGAGTCAGATACCTGGGATCTGAGTCCCTCAAGAGAGCACCCTTTCAATTAGAGTAATTTGGCGCACAGACTTGGGAACGTCCCTAGGCTAGAGCAGGTGGCTCAGCCCGGGTATCCGAAGCCTATATCCTTCCAGCTAGACCTCTGCCACATGGCAGATTAACAGCTAGCGGTTTATTATATCTGTATGCTTGTTATTGTGCCACAGTTTACCGTTTTTGTGAGCATTGTGAGTCAGGGTGTGGTTTAGAGACTCTGTCCGACCAGGCTTGCCTGACTGAGAGTGAGAAGCACACCTGTATGTGGTTATGTTGCGAGTTGCTGCCTTTATTTAATTATACCTATGCCATTATACACTGTATGGCCTATCACTAGTATTTATTCCTGCTTATGAGTTAAGAGTTCTCTAAATCCGTAACTTACTTTCTTTGCTAAGCATCAGATCCTACAGTAGCCGCGTGAAGTTTAGAAACCTGCATCTTGTCTACCTGTACGATGTTTTGAGGACTGTTTGCTTTCACCTTCTTTCACGCAGGGGTGATTAGTTGTATTAACCCGTGGAGCCCCGGCTAGTTTTGTAATGTTTGCGCACCAGAACCCGGCCGGTTTTCAAAAAAATGGTTTTATTCCAGAAACAATAGCGAATGGGTTAGGAATGAAGGAAAAACCACGAAAAACTGCTCAAAAAGCTTAAAAAATGGTCCTACAGAGCCCCCGAAAATGGGTTTTACAAGAGTAAAAAATTGAAGGCAATTATCCCAAAAACACAGGTTATTGAGCGCTCGCGCGCACGCACGTGGACTTTGAGAGTTTTCAACCATCTGCACGGTTGCGTGGGATACGTACACAGTTCCCATACAAATCTGAGCCCTCTTGAGTGGCTACACCTGAGGTTACGGTCGGCGCAATTAGGGTGACGCGTCAGGCGCGTCTCTGGGGCTGTGCGTTACATACATCGCCGACGCGTCAGACGCGTCGCTGGGGCTGTACGGGTTAATTAACGTAACGTTAAATGTACTTTCTTCTAGTTTGTTATTAAATTGTTTCTGCAATTTAATTCCGTTATCTATCTTTTCCTTGAAGCTTTAAGTCAACTTAATTGTGTGATCTTTTATATAGCCTGCTTGACTATCAGCAGTCTATAGTGCGTGCACCCTGTAACCGAGTCATAGGATACCTTGTTGTCCAGGCAGGACTCTTGACAGTTTAGGGTGGTTTGTTGCCTGGGTTTATAGATAAGGGTGGGAACTAGCGTTTTCCATTGTTGCTTGTTGCCGCATACCTAGTCAAATAGAAAGAGCCCAGTGTTTATAAATCCCAGGACGTAACAAATGGCGACCTTGCATAGGATTTACTGAACAGAGGAATATAGTGGTCATATGTTTTGAGATTCCTTATGATTAGAGGAATACAGTGGACATAGAGTTTTTTGTTTGGAGCAACCAATATAACACATTAAAGACTTTAAATAACATTAGTATATACATACTTGCATAGGAGATAAGGCACATTCTATAACCGTGATAATTACTGCAGTGCACAAACATATCTAATACATCAGAACACAGTGGTGGGTCAGGTCACGATACGGGCTCGGAGGGAGAAAGACCTGTGGAGTGGCTAGTCGATAGCGAGGAGGGTGCTAGAAGATTTTTAGAGGTGCCCCTTACCGCTGCCAGGGTGTTGAAGCTGAATAAGTATGGCTTAAAGTGTGTGGCAGGTCTTCAGGGTCACCAGGGTTTAAGTTTAGGGTTTCCCTAACCCCCTGGGGGTTAGGGAATAGAATATGCCCCACGTGCCTTCTGCGTGTCGTAAGAGGCGACTAAAGAGGTTGGGTCGGTGGGCTTGCGACCCCCACCCGGAAAAAATATCTAAGCAAAGAAAAACGAACGAACAGCCTCGGATGCGGACGGAACCAACGTTGACGAACCACGACCGACTAAGGACATGCCTTCGGACATTCTGAGAATGGCTACGTGGAATGTTAGTGGCATGAATGATGGCACAAAAGAGAGAGAGGTTCTGGAAGTGTTAGTGAATGCCAGGCTGGATGTATGTGGAATGACAGAGACCAAATGGAAAGGTTCAGATGTGAGAGAATGGGAATGTGGAATGGGTGTGTGTGCTGGAGTGAGTGAAGGAACAGCGAGAGAAGGTGCATGTTTGTTTGTAAGTAGCAAATGGAAGGAATGTGTAAGAGAATGGGTCTGTGGGTTCAAGGATTGTGTGGGTGAGAATGAAAGTAGGAATACAAACGTGGGTGATTGTATGCGTGTATGCCCCGACAGAGGATATACTTGAAAGAAAGAAAGAGGAGTTCTGGATGAATGTGGAGGAGTGCCTGGAGAAGTTTGACAAGAATGAAAGAATATTTCTGATTGGGGATATGAATGGTAAGGTGGGTGATAGGAAAGTTGAGGGAGTGGTGGGAGGGTGGGGGGTACCATCAGAGGTGAATGGGAATGGTAGTGCACTTGTGGACGTATGTGTGGGGAGGAGGCTGTGGATAGCCAACACCTTCTTCCGACACAGAATGATCCACAGGTACACGTGGAAACGGATGTTGACGATGAAGGATAAGACAGTGGTGGAACGAAAGTCATTGATTGATTATGTATGTGTGGATGAACGAATGAAGAAATCTGTGATGGATGCTAGGGTGTATAGGGGTATTGGAGGGGGTCTGTCTGATCATTATGTAGTGGTAGCTAAGGTTAGGATACAAAAGAAGTGGGTGAGGAGAGCGGGAGGGAGGCGAGAGGAGGGTGGAATGGTGAGGAGGGTGGTGAGGTTGCAGGAGGAGGAAGTCAGGGAGGAGTACAGGAGAGCAGTGGAAAGACGACTAGGTGGGTTCGACCTGGAAGTTATGGAGGAAGTGGAGGAGATGAGCAAGGTGTTTAAGGATGAGATCTGTGCAGCATGTGAGGAGGTGTGTGGAGTGAGGAGAAGAGGGAGGGGAGTGAAAGGTACAGCATGGTGGACAGAAGAGGTAAGAATAGCTGTGGAAGAAAAGAAGAAAGCATATAGAGAGTGGTAGGGTAGTAGAGGGAATGAAGATTCCGAGAGACAGAAACGAGCGAGGTACGTGGAGAGTAAGAGGGTGGTGAAGAGAGTAGTGAAGGAAAGTAAGAGAAGAGTAGATGAGGAATTTGGAAGGAATCTGAGTGTAAAATGGAGGGAGAGTAAGAAACTGTTCTGGAAAGAAGTAAAAAAAGTTAGGGAAGGTAGCAAGGGAAACAGTAAGGGTGTGAAAGATAAGAATGGGAGAATGCTAGCCGAGAAGCAAGAGAGAGTCGTAAGATGGAGGGAGTACTTCAGTGAGTTGCTAAATGAAAGGAATGAAGAGCCAGCAAACATAGCTGGATATGGTATGGGAGGGAGAAGAAGAGAAGTAGTGGAGGAGGAGGTGGGGATCAGGAGGTCAGAAGTGTGGGAAGCCATGAAAAGAGTGAAGTTGGGGAAAGCACCAGGAACAGATGGAGTGTGTGGGGAAATGTTGAGGTATGGTGGTGAGATAGTGATAGAATGGGTATGGAAAATGTGCAAACTAGCATGGGAGAAGGGGAGTGCACCCGATGACTGGAAGACTGGCATAATAGTCCCCCTATATAAGGGCAAAGGGGAAAGAGGAGTGTGTGGTAACCACCGAGGAATATGTCTTCTAAGCGTAGTAGGGAAGGTATACAGTAGGGTAGTGATTGAGAGAGTGAGAGTGAGAACGGAGAAATGGATAGGCGACGAGCAGGGAGGTTTTAGGAAGGGAAGAGGATGTGTAGATCAGATTTTTACCCTGAATTGTGTTGTGGAGAAGTATCTGGAGAAGAAACAAAAGGTGTATGTTGCCTTTATGGACTTGGAGAAGGCCTATGACAGAGTGGATAGAGAAGGTTTGTGGAAAGTACTTAGAATATACGGAGTAGGGCAAGTTGCTGAAAGCAGTGAAGAGCATGTATGAGGGTGCAAAGGCGGCAGTACGTGTGGAGAGTGAGCAGAGCGAGTTCTTTGACCTGAATGTTGGTTTGAAACAGGGGTGTGTGATGTCCCCGTGGTTGTTTACTGTATATATGGATGGAGTTATGAAAGAAATACTATCAAGAGCAGTGGATGTTGGTGTATCGCTGAAAAAGGAGGGAATTGAGTGGAAGCTACCTATACTGCTGTTTGCGGATGATACAGTTCTGATGAGTGATAATGAATGGGAGTTGCAGGGTCTGGTAAATGAGTTTGGAACAGTGTGCGAAAAACGGAATTTGAAGGTAAATACGGGGAAGAGCAAGGTTATGGTCTTCGAAAGGGGTGAAGTCACAGAGTGTGAGGTGAAGCTGAACGGTCAGGCTATGGAGATCGTCAACTCTTTTAAGTATCTGGGCAGTGTGTTGAGTAAAGATGGGACTATGGATGAAGAGGTGCGGGAGAGGGTACAACAGGGGAAGAGGGTTGTAGGAACGCTAAAAGCAGTAACAAGAAATAGGGTGGTCAGTATGGAAGTGAAGAAGTCCTTGCATGACAGTGTGGTAATCCCGACACTGACTTACGGAAGCGAAGCATGGACGTTGGTTGAGAGACTCAGACCAAGAGTGAGAGCAGTGGAAATGAATTACTTAATGAGTGCGTGCGGAGTTACATGGAGGGATAGACAGACTAATGAGGAAGTAAGAAGAAGGTGTGGTGTGGAGGTAGATGTGCTGGAAAGTGTGAAAAGGAACAACTTGAGATGGTTCGGCCATAAGGAACGTATGGAAAGCGAGAGAATGACTAAGAGGGTGTACGAGAGCGAGGTGGAGGGACAGAGGGGGAGAGGTACACCGAATATGAGGTGGAAGGATGGAGTGAGGAACTACATGAACGAAGGCGGTGCTGGTTGGGGGGAAGGGCGTCGACTGACTGGGGACAGAGGTGCATGGGGGCGGTTCGTTTGTGGCCACCCCTTCGGGGATCACAGCGTCAGGCAATAGATAGATAGATAGATAGGAAAGATCAGCTGAGGACTTTGATATTGGGTTTAGAAGGGAGAGACCTGGCTGGAGAGGCGACTGGGGGCCCCGGTCCCCAGCCCCCCCTCCATTCTACCCCGTATCAAACGTCAGGGTGCCTGAATTTAGTACATACCCCCAAGTTGATGGTCAATGGCAGCGTGGAATTCAATCACAGGGACCCTCTCCATTAAATGCACCTTCCCCTCCTCAAGGGTTGACTCCAGATTTGTTGTTTCGGCTTGAGATGGCCAAGGTTGAGGCCGCCGAAAGACAGGTTAGTGTGCAGGCTGAGGTTGCTAGAGTTCAGGCTGAGGTTGCTAGAGCTCAGGTTGAGGCTACCGAAAGACAGGCTAGTGCGCAGGCTGAGGCTGCAGAGAGAACAGCTACACGAGAGGCTGAACTGCAGGCAGAGTCTACTAGGTATCGGGCTGACAGGGAGCTGGAGAGATCTCGAGTGGAGGTAACAGGGCGAAATATTGGGGGAGGTTACAGACATCGGGACCAATCATTGTCGCACCTGCTTAAACTAGTTCCTGTGTTCGATGAATCATGTGTGACTGAGTTTTTTATGCGATTTGAGAAGAAGTGTCAGGAACACCAGTGGCCTCAGGAAAAGTGGGCAGCATTAGTTTCATCAAGACTCCTAGGAAAGGGGCTAAAAGCGTATGATGCATTACCTTTAGAGTCCTGTTTAGTTTATGATGAGCTAAAGAAGGCCTATGAGTTACAACCAGAAACTTACCGCTTGAAGTTTCGGGGTGTTACTAAGGGCAAGGATAGTACCTTCCTAGAACACGCCCGGGACTTGTCTGATGCACTACGACATTGGCTGCGTTCTGAGAGGGCAGCTACTTTTGAGGAGTTGAGGGAGTTGGTTCTCTTGGAGCAGTTCTTTAAGTGCACAGGCGGGGACTTAACATTAAATATAAAGGAAACAATCCTAGAACTCTCCAGGAGGCAGCAGAAATGGCTGACCTCCGACTGTCATTAATTCGAGGGTGCGAAGCAGCAGCTAGGAGTGAGTCGGGTGCAAAGGATCGTAATCCTCCCCCTCCCAAGAATTTTGATACACATAAATACACAAAACCAGGTAGCACTGACAATAAAACTGAACATAAACCAAATACTGTCCCGTATAAGAAGTCTAATGGTACTTCCCACTCCCAAGGGAATCCAAAGAGTAAAGAGTGCTTTGCATGTCACAAGGAGGGTCACTTTGCAAATGCTTGTCCGAACAAGCCACCAAACAAGGTTGTGTTATTGGCCCGCAGCATAGGGGTGTCGCCTATATCTTCTGAGTTTGCCAAGGGTAGTTCGTCAGAGGTTGGGACACAGCCTGTGTTCAAGAGTCCGGAAGGCTCGAATCCTGTCCGCGACGTCTTTGGGGGTCATAGAGGGCATGGTTTTGTGAGGTGGGCTGGCGAAAGGCGAGGAGTTAAGCTATTGCGTGATACTGGGGCTTCTCAGACCTTGTTAAAGAACTTTACTGGTAGGCCGATTAACTCTGCTCGGGTGGTGGTAGTTCAGGGGATCAATGCTACGAAGTCCTACCCGCTGGTGCGGATGGAGCTGGAGGTGGGTGGTGTGGCGAAGGAGCTGGATGTCGGAATCGTAGAGAACTTGCCTGTTGGGGGCGTCGACCTCCTCCTCGGCAACGACTTTGCGGTGCCTGCTTCTAAGGTTTCACCCTTGGTCGTTGCCGAGAAGGCGGCCGACGTTAGTAGGGAGGAACAGGAGCGGGTTGAGAAGTGTAGCGTACAAACCATGGCGTGTGTTGTGACTCGTTCTCAGACATCCGGAGCCTTGCAACCACCACCTCAGTCTATCAAATCGCGGAGAAAAGGTCACAAGAAAACGGGAAGTGTTGGTCAATTGGAGAGTTTTGAGCCAGCAGTGTTTCTTGGTGACTCATTATTGGCACCTATGTTAGAGTCTGGAGAGGCCCCAGGACCTGTCACAGCTAGTGAGGAGGTAGGGCAGGAAGAGACTCCGAGGCAGCAACGTTACACACGGAGAGAAAAAAGGGTTGCTCAGTTTGAGATTGGGGGAGGACTTGAGTTGCTTCGGAAGCATCTAGACAGGTTGGTTCCCTCAGATATTTTTAAACTGCAGTTGGAGGATCCGGAAGTTCAGAAGTGTGGTAATGGTGCTGTCGAGATCAAACACGAGGACGGGGAAACATGTCATGTGAACCTGTTGGAGGAGTTTGTGAGGCAACCACCTGAGCAGCCTACTGTCCCTGCGTTGGTCTGCCGCGGCCAAGGTGGAGAAGGAGAGGCGGGCAGTAGGGCACAGGTGGAGGAGAGTAGGGATTGTCAAGTCTCGGCGGAGCAGTGGGCGGGGGACACGAGTCTGGTGGCTGTGGAAGCGCTAGAGCACCTGCCTGAGCAGCACTGTGCAGCGCTCCAGCACCAGCTCGGTTCATACCCCACTGGTCGTGCCGAGCCCCTGAGTCTCACAACTCGGGCGGTGCAAGATGTTCCGTGGGCAGGTCACGTGGATGTTGAAAGACCGTTAGCCTCGTTGTTTCGGTGGTTCAAGGTGGGCGACGAGGCTTTGGCATGGTTGCCAGGTCAGGGTCGACCCATGGCTGCCAAGGGTGGTGGTCAAAAGGAGGACATTGAGCAGATTGGTGAGGTTGGCTGTGGAGTGGCTGTGCCCGGTCGTCGCATAGCCTCCCAATGCTGCTCTAGTCTAATGCAACAGCCCTACCATAGACCGACTGTATCTGGCCATGTCGCTAAAAGCGGTGATGCTGCGTAGGCAGATGTCGTCACAAGGAATGCGGTGGTGCGCATGTACGGTATCGGCGGGGAAGCCTTAACAATAATGAGCTATGGGAGTGACTGCACAGGTGGTACTGATTGTCCCTCTCATTACCTGGCTGTTCTAGGGACGAAGGTGGTTTCCATGACAAATATATTTTGGTCTCTGATGACTTTTGTTTCATCAGGCTCACTGAATGCCATTTCATACTGCCTGCTTAAGAGTTCGCTCATTTCCTTTTTGTCCCCTGTGAAAGAGCCGTCGCCTTTGCTCAGTGGGCCGATGTTTGATGTTGTTTTAGCCTTTTGTTTGGCGTATGAAAAGAAGTATTTGGAATTTTCCTTTATACCTACAATAGCTTTCCTCTCCTCTTCCACATGTTGTAGTTCATATGATATTCTTAGCCTTTGTTCAATTTCCACAATTTCTCTATCTATTTCGACCTTTTGCCTATCCTGTAGATTTTGATGTGTGCATCTTTGTGTGAGTAATTTTCTTCTTCTGTACAGCCTCCTCCTTTCCCGATCTTGTTTGCTTCTTCGTTTTGTTTGTCTTGCAGGTATATGGTGGCTACAGATTTGGGTCATGGTTTCTGTTATTAAGACTAGACATTCTGCTGGTGTCAGGTTATCCATTAAATCTTCCCAGTCTATTTCCTCCATTTCTTGATTTACCTCTTCCCACCTAATGTTTTTGTTATTGAAGTTAAATTTACTGAATGGGCCGGTTTTTGTTCTCGATTCTGAGGTTGTCTGTACACTTCTAAGGTTGTTTTGATCTCAATTAATTTATGATCTGAGTATGTTGTGTCCGATATGTTAATGCTGTGTACTAGAGAGTCGTTGTTAGTGAAGACCAGGTCTAAGATATTGTTTTCCCGTGTGGGTTCAGCAATATGTTGGGTAAGACTAAAAAAATCACAAAGTTCAAAAGGCTCTCTCGTATTAGTATTTGCTTCTCCGGTGTTATTTGCCACTAACTGGTTTTCTAGTTGTCTCCATTTAATGTTTTGGTAGGTTAAAGTCTCCTAGCCATATAATATTTGATGTTGGGTTCCCCAGGGTTTCCACTTCTGATTTTATTTTGTTGAGCTGGGTTTTGAATTCTTCTCGGGATGAGTCTGGAGGCCTGTATGTAACAATAACTGCTAAATTTAGGGATTCTATTTTAACTCCAAGTATTTCCACCACTTCATTACTGTTATTTAGGAATTCAGTACATATCAGTGAGTCATGTATGTACAAGGCTACACCTCCATGTGATCTATGCATTCTGTCCGCCCTATGTAGGTTGTAACCAGGAATCCATACCTCACTATCTTCCTGATCTTTAATGTGAGTTTCTGTGAGAGCCGCAAATATAGCGTTTCCTTCTTCTAGCAGGCCCCTAATAAATGGTACTTTGTTCGTGGTTCTATTTTTTAGGCCTTGGATATTTGCAAACAAGATTGGGGAGGGATTGTTTGGAGTACTATGTGTACCTAATAGTCTTCGGGATGTATTGGCCACTCTTGGGAGGCCAGGAGGTGCTCGAGGTGTTCTATGTGCTCTTCCATCTCCCTCAGTCTCTTCATCTTCATCTGCCCTTTCCCTCCTTGCCTTTTTCCTCTGTCTCGTCCTCGCATAGCTAGAGAGTTTTTTGGGCTACCATTCGTGTTAGGTCTAGCATATCTCCAAGTCCCTTTAATATGAAAAGCTGGGCATTTCATATTGTAGCAGGTCTTGTTCTCAAGTGATGTCTTACAAAGGGATGGGTGGTGGTATTTGCAGGTTTCACCAAATCAACATTTTCCATTGTATATTAAGACTTCCCTGTGCTGTTAGTATCATACTAAAGATGATGGATCTTGGCGCTATAGACTTCTTCTCTTATCGGATATCTTGCCTGTTGTAGATATATCCTAGCCGGCGTTTTTTATTATAGTAGAGCTCCCTTGTGATGGTATTAACACCGGATCAAAAAACTCAATGAAGTATCCGCCCTGCCCTTTACCTCCGAGTGACACTATGGGAGAGGAATAACCATTGATGGCCTGGTCGGCGGGACTAAAATCACCTATGTCCTTCTATTCCTTGAGCTACTTGTTTGTTAAGAACCCAAGGTCACTTCTTTTTTTATGTTGGGAGTTGCCCCCTGCCGGCGTCAAAAACCGGCGGGTTAAGAGTTTTTTGGGTGTCTCGGCCATGGGGTAAATCCCCTTGTTACCTGTATCGCCTGTTCCTCCTTTTTCGAGGAAGGCATAATATGGCTGCAACCAATTTCCTTCTGATTTTCCGTCGTCTGACCGAACCGGCGCGCTGATCACCATCTAGTGACTGCGCTTGCCTCCTAAAGTCGGATGGCTCAGGTGTTCTCGACCCTCGAGGCCTTACCAACTATATTCCTCCCCGTAGTCTACTGCTTTCCAAAATTACATTTGTGAGGTGCAAACATCATTTTGTTTACCGCCGAGCAGAAAAAACATACTAAAAACAAGGAGCTAAAATCAAGGAGGGGAGGCTAGGGAAACTTGTTTGTTTCCAGAAGTGTCCTCTTTTGCTTGGACCACCGGACCGGCGTAAGTAGTCTGGGGCCTAGATATCTACTTAGTTGGTAAAAAATGCATTGTACCGCCGGCGGAGGAGAAAAAACGTCTTGCGATGTTTCCTTTGCCTAGGGTGATAGTACTTCATGTATACTTAGGATGCCATCATTGTCATTCCTGTTCTTATGGTTCAAAGAGATAAGATTTAGTTGTCCTCTACCCTCGTTACCCATTGTACTTTGAACTGATCTAATCTTACCAACAGTAGATTCCGGGTGATAGAACAAGACCGGTAAATTACCATGTCTCTTCGCCGTGTGCGAAGGGTGGAGAATTTCCTACAGAAATCCTAATAACTTTTAAGGTTCTGCCTCCTCCGAACTGTTAAGGGTGGTTTCCCCCCCCCCCCCCCTTTCCCCGGCCCTGCTCTATCCCTGAAAATTCTCTGATGGGTACAAGATTCACCTTACTGTAGTGATCTTGAGCCCTAGGGATTTAGCATAACCTCTAATGCTTAACATATAATGTACTGAAAATTTAGGCATTGGTGACCAAATAATTGGGCTGGGTGCATGTTATTCTTAGGGATAAAATCACCTCTTATCAGGCAGTCGTCTATGCTTCACTACCTCGAAATTCCTTGAGTATATACCTTTGGCCTTTCCATATATCAGATTTAACCTTTATAATATTGATCTGTGGTGAAAGTTGGTACTGCACCAGTGACAATTCGGAAGAGGACTCTGAACTGTTTCCCGGCTAGTGTTTACGCCGGGGGGTATTTGTCCTTTATAAAATTGTATATATACTGCCTTAGGTATGGTGGACGGTACCGCCGGTAGGCTGGGTTAGGACAAGAACGGCAGAATAATTTCCTTGTGACTGAATGATCCAAAATCCTTGAGTACTATTGGAATCAAGCGAGGTCGCCAGTGACCTTATCCACCTCCGCCAGGGTGGTACCCGGCGACTTACGTAGACACCCCAGGTGTGACTAGGTATGTGCTACGGAGTTTAGTCTCGGATCCACTCGCCTTTACAAGGCCCCGGGAGAGAGAGAGAAAAAGAATTTAAAGATACGTTATGGGAAGAGATAGACGACTGCCTGACAATGGTCTGCGTCAATTCCTACCTCTTATTATGGTGACTTAAAACCTATAGGGCTCACTGCCTTGTTGGTAAGTGAGTCCACATTTGTTGAACATCCTGCCTAGTCTCCATGTTTATCACAGAAGCCATTAACACTGGGGAAAGAAGTACTCGGTATCCAATACTACCGGGTAACTCCTTCACCATTGCCAATCACAGATTTTGTCTAGCTCTGGTGGCAGCCAATAATGCCGTTCGGATGTCCATGTTGGCTGAGGCAGTAATAGTCTTTGGAATAGCACGATTGTCTCCCTCATCCTCTGACCTATTTGAGCATCTACCGGCCGTGTGATGGATTGGGCAGTACGGTGAGTGAGGAGGAATGTTGAAAGTCTCCTGCACGCATCCTTGTGCAACATAAACTCCCTGTGGAGGTCAATTAATGGGGGGGGGGGTAATGAAAGGTTCCTGAAAATCCCGTTGTGATAATTGTGGGGATGCTAGGAATGCACAGATGGGGTAAGGCACCCCGCCGGGTTTCATGCTCATTAAATCGAAGTCAATTTGGTGCGGAGGGGGAATAGTGAGGGAAGGTTGAGTCATTAACGCTATACCAAACTGTTGCGCCTCGTTCTCCCAATCCACCCACGGACCATGACCTACCTCTCCCAGATTTAGTTCTTGTTCCTGACTGCCTGTTGGTACGTGTGCCGAAACTGTAACCAGTTCCGGTTCCTCTTTCTTACAGGAATCATCACCGTGTATGCCATAAGGCCAGTAGCAGTCAGGATGAAGTAGTTCACCTGGGGGAGTAGGTAACAATTGGGCCGGTACATACACAAAATACTCATAATTCCATACATCTGGAATAGCTTTAATTGGTACTCTTAAAATTCTACCCTGTGTGTCTTTAGCCCGAAACGCCTTGTTCTTACTCGTTTCAATGATCCCCTCCCGAGGGACTGGGATCTCCCCTCCAAGAGATCTGTGCTCATCACCTGATTTTGATGAGTGAACTGGAAACCAGAAGCAATCCGACTCCTTCAACTGAGGAACAAGAGCTGTCATTTGTAGTTGTTTATCTAATGATGTCGGAAAAATAGATGATTTTAAGCAAGAATATGGGGTGGTAACTTTCTTGTCATCCGCCGGGAGACTAGGGCCTGCCGGTAAATTTTGGTTTACTTCAACCGTGGGGTACACTGGGTTGGATATAAAGTGAGGTGTAGGTGGTGTAAAAATCGTCGAAACACCTGAGGCTGTTAATACCCTTACCTTGATCGGATTAAGTGGGACAATTGAAATCGCCGGGGCGGTTTCTATCTGACTTGTGAGGATAAAATGAGAGGAAATAGTCATTGTGGTTGAGTTTCACCTTCAGGAAACTGAAGGTGAAAGTCAATAAAAGTAAAGTAATGGTGTGTAATAGGGGAGAGCATAGGGTGAATCTAGATGTGAGGCTGGATGGGGAAATATTGGAACAAGTAGAGTGTTTTAAATATCTAGGAGGAACGATAAGCAGGAGTAGAGGTATGGAAATGGAGGTAAAACAGAGAGTGTGTGAAGGAAGGAAGGTTTTCGGAGCAATGGGAAGTATGTGGAAGACGAGAAATCTCGGAGTGAAAGTAAAAAGTGCACTGTATCTAGGAATTGTTGTGCCAACAGTGATATATGGGGCTGAGACATGGGCGCTGAAGAAAAAAGGAGAAAAGAGGGCTGGATGTGATGGAGATGAGCTGCTTGAGGAGTATGTGCGGAGTTACTCGTAGAGACGGATTGAGGAATGAAGAGATACGTTGGAGAGTGGGGCAGCAGGAACATTTGTCAGCCAGAGTGGACAGAAGGGTGCTGAGCTGGTATGATCATGTTGAACGAATGGGAGATGAAAGGCTTACAAAGAGAATATGTGAGTCAGGTACAAGGGGAGATAGAAGGGCAGGAAGACCCCCATTGAGATGGAGAGACTGTGTAAGAAAAGCTTTGGATGATAGAGGAATGACTATAGATCAGGCAGGGGAAGTGGTGGTGGACAGGAGTGAATGGAAAATGCTTGTGAATAGTTGAGTGAACACGTGGTCATTTGGAGTAAGGGGTCAGGTGCAAGTTGGACTAGATAATAGTCAATCAGGCGCCTGGCCCGGGGAGACGATTAATATGAAGGGTGCGCCTGGAAGTGTGGTGGGAGGGCTTGTGGCTTTAGCTCCGCTGCATGTCTGCCTGCCGAGATCGGAACCTCTCCGGGTGGTCAGGGGCCGGGGGAGTGCTGGAGCGACCTTGGTGACCCTGGTCTCTGGGTCTTCTCCTGGGTGACCTAGATGTGTGTGAATTTGTGTTTTTTATCTGTGTTTATTCGTTGTTTTATGTTGTTTTTGTGTTTTTCCCTGTTCTTGCTCTGTCTTGAGTCGGCTACCCCCATAATGGGTATTGGGCCTGAGCATATAGATAGATAGAATAGATAGATAGGTTGAGGAGAGTGGGAGCACAGATTCAATCGGGGGAGCCCCCATCGCTGTTACGGGAGTATCTCGGGACCTCTTAGGTTTAAAACATTGATGCAAGACATTATGTAAGACTTCCTCTACTTGTTTTGCTCTGGCACATTGACTGCGGGCCCTTTTAAGAGATGTGGTCTGTATTTTCTCTCTCCTCTCCCCTCTCCTAGTAGCCCCCTTACAATCTATCGCCGGGGACTTATCTATTATCCCCGGTGAACTCAACACTGTTACATCCTCGTCTGGAGAGCTGCTTACCTGTTCCGCCGCCTTCCGACGTTCTTCGAACATGGGCCCCAGTTTACTGGGTGCTAGAATATTCTGTCCCCTTGAACCTCGTTGAACGTCCCTTCTTCCTCTTAAAGGATTTGTATTTATAGGAGACCCTGGCTGCAGGATCTCTTCGGCCACTACAATGTGGTCCTGCCCAAAGGCTGAGTTGTGGGAGATTCTACGTTCTGCCTTCGGAGAAGGAATTAGAACTTCTGTGAGCCCCGAAGGTTCGATCTTAGTGGAGGGGAAAGGAAGTTTTGTAAGCAGTATTGGGGTATTCTGTGGGACTATTCTTACCTTAGACTTGTCAATCATATCCAACTCAGTCCCCCCAGATTCTGTCCAGAGGAGACCGGGAAAAACTACGGCGCCTCAGAGGCAGAAACTGAAGGACAATTTTATTCAGTTTAGGAAGGGTATATGAAAGTAACAGGTTAATTGAGATAGTCTTAGCCCTTTTAATTCACGAAGCTCCTTCCTAATCTGTATATAATCGTCTAATTAGAGCCAGGATAAAATGTCAAAATGCATCAAAACCGTCAGAGGGTAAAATTTGTATGAAGGATAACAATTCGCTACTTATGAAATTGATAATGGTGTGTGTGTCTGTGTGCTTGTAGTGCAAAAGATTAACATAAACATTGTATCGATAGTTATAATTGGTATACAGGTCTGATATAGTTTATTTAAGTGAATAAGTAGTCAATGTGTGAATACACAATAAAAATGTAAATAATCAGCTTTAATGTATGAGATAATGTGTGTGTGTGTGTGTGTGTGTGTGTGTGTGTTACTCAGTTACTTGTTCGTCAAGGGGAATCTACGCAATGCGAGCTAAGCTCATTATTATCGCGCCTCCTTAACTGGGAATGTATTGCGTGAAATGCATGTTAACCCGTTGAGCCCCGGCTAGTTATAATATTTTGTTCACCCCAGTCCCAAGCCATTTTCACTTATTGTTTTGTTTGCTAAAATGGAAGACAAGGATGAGAAATGAAAAAAAAACAAAAAAAAATCACCTCTGACATTTTTTTTTTGGGGAGGGGCCGGTGGGGGGTTGGGGGGGGGGGGGGTTCAAAAAAATTTGTTGAGCCAAAATGGAAGAGAATGGTGAGAAATGAACACACAAATAAAAAAAAACTCATTTCGGTCATTTGGGGGGGGGGGGGGGGGGTTTCAATAGTTCGTCTCCCCAGCATGACCACCCGCCCGGGAGCACTAGGGTAAAAACTGAGTATGGCATTGTACGGCATAAATCCTAAGGAGTATCTCACATAAATCTCAAGCCTCTAGCTCCCATACGACCGGAGTAATGAAGGTTCAAAGTGGCGGTAAACTAGGGGTGTAAACTATCCCCACTAAGCCCACCACCACCAGCCGCGCGGCTGTCTCGGCCCGCTCACACCTACTGGCCCGGCTCCCCAACACACTACGGTACCTCCCCCTCCTATTCTCCCGCCATTTCCTACCTTACGAGCCACGTAAGTGTTTTTTATATGTCGGACGCACGTGATGCGTCGCTGGGAGTTGGTGATCAAAGACTGCCGACGCAACACGTGCGACGCTGGGTCTCAACGGGTTAAGTGTTTTATGTATTGTTGGAATGGCTGTGGATGTGTGTGTAGTCTGTATTTTAGCCAATTGGCGACATCGGAAACGAAGGCTTAGGGTGGATCTGTATGGTACCATGCTCACTATAGACGGTACCGTCTCGCCCGAAGGCTTAGGTAGCCATCAGCTTAGGTGAACCATATGATACCCATCTCGCCTTGTACCATTTTTGCCAAACCCCAGATGGGACGTCACAATGTCGTCCACTTATTCCAGGTACCTATTTACAGCTAGGTGAACTGAGGGTAACACATGAAAGGAGACAAGCCCAATTTGTCTCCGCCCGGCCGGGGATTGAACCCCCGACCCCTCGTGTGTGAGACGAGAGCTCTACCTACTAGGCTACGGGCTGTGTATGTGTGTGTGTGTGTGTGTGTGTGTGTGTGTGTGTGTGTCAAGCTCCGGATAAGTGACAGATAGTGTAAATTATGTTCATTCTGTAAAGTCAGACAGTTTAGTGAAACACCATTGTTCTGGTATCTACAAGATAATTATATATAAGATACCAATTGATAACAAAGCCTCGGGCTCGTTGGACAGATACTTTGTTCTATGTTCGTGGAGCTACAGAGTTTGTAAACGGAGGTTTCCTACTGCCTGGCGTTGAGGGGTGAGTTGTCCGTGGGGGCCCTTGTAGTTTGGTCTCTTCAAGGGAAGGAAGGGGTAGGAAGGGGTGACGGACAAGCACCACCCCTTCCCTGATGCCTGGGGTAGGAGTAGTAAGGGGGAACGGGCAGGCACCATCCCATCCCTACCTTCTGGGGTAGTAGGAGTACAAATGAGTACAAAGGAAATCAAGCAACAACAGGCCCAGCGACCCCTTCAAGGCTGCTTGCCCTCCAAACACTGATGGTCAAGTGTCCAAACAGTAGTTTATAATGAGTAAGGGTAAAATGGAAAGGGAAGACTGCCCTGGGACAAATGTCCGTGGCAGGATTAGATGTTATTAGGGGACAGTTGTTAGTAATATCAAAAAACAAAAATGTCATTCATTTACAAATGCAGTCAGTCATGGATTTAAGGCAAGGTGTTTGTATAGGCGAAGTTTAAAAGAATCAACGGTGCTCAGTCTATGACATCTCGGGGAAGCCCATTCCACAAGTTGACAACTCGATTGAAGAAGACATTTTTTGACTCGTGTGAGTTAACCCGTACTCTACCGTAGGATACAGTAATAAAAGTTCTCCCCAGTCCCAAGCAATGTGGCCAAAATGGCAAGAGAGAACACCTTTCCACCTTAAGAGATGAGGCAAGACTGGCTCTCTCACCCTTCAGTGGGTCTTATATAAGCTGAGAAATGTTGCCATATCGAGAGCAGTGCTCAAACGGTTGTGGTACCAGGTACAGGCTTGTACAGGCAGTTACAAGGAAAGTACATTACTGACGGCGATTCGCCGTCGCTGGGAGTGGGGAGTTAATTGTCTACTGACGGCAATTTACCGTCGCTGGTATTGGAGGGGTTAATAGATTTATCAATAATTTTGCAACCGTTCCCCTGCGTGTAATTTGATTGTTCAATAGTGAAATATTTATTATAGTTCATATTGTCGATGCCTTTGATGATTTTGAACACTTGAATTATGACGCCTCTTAATCTGCGCAGGGTTAAAGGCAATATATTTAATTCTCTAAGACGGAGCCGCTCCTGGTATGGTTTGTTCTTTAGGCAAGGTATCATTTTGGTAACTCTACGTTGAACTCGTTCTAGCTTGTCTATATCTTTTTGGTAGTAACGGCACAGGATTGAACGCAATATTCCAGGAGAGGGCGGACTAAGGAATTGTAAAGAGTTAGGATTACATCTTTGGATTTATGCTCAAATGACCTGCCTATAAAGCCAATTATTTTGTTTGCCTTCTTAATAACTTCTGA
The DNA here is from genome assembly GCA_032716605.1 of Paralithodes platypus. Classification (NCBI taxonomy): domain Eukaryota; kingdom Metazoa; phylum Arthropoda; class Malacostraca; order Decapoda; family Lithodidae; genus Paralithodes; species Paralithodes platypus. The sequence goes on along the minus strand of CM064527.1, from coordinate 14,613,613 downwards.
ACATTGTTGACTCGGTTTTCGGTTGCTCAATATTGTTACTCCCAAATCAGTTTATCTGTCTACACCCTTAAGCTGGGTGCCATTCATTGAATAGTTTGCTTTCTCATTTCGATTTCCGATATGGAGTACTTTAGATTGATCAGCATTGAAATACATATGCCAAATTTGAGCCAATTTTGAGTAGGGGGTAACCCCTGGCCAGGGGCTTTCACTTCTGGGTATACATGAAGCCTCAATTCAGATTTCATTGGCATGCTTCTACTAATCTCCAGGAAGTACCATACGACTTGCGGAAATGATTGCAAGTAATGCAAATCCCAGTGAAATGTTTCTTCTCCCTCGTTTCTACATGTATTCGACACCATGACCACCCAATGCTTGACTGACTTAAGGGGGGCCACACCTATATATGCTAAACTCCCCAAAATCCATTTTTGTGTTAATTTCTAATTGCCATCTGTATTCCTGTAGTGTATTCTATACTCATACAATCGTTAATTTATTTATTTGGAAAAATAGCTGTTGAGTAAATATTTCTTTGTTGGTTTTAAACTTTTAATATATCATTGTAAAAAACAAAAACAATATCAGCAACGCACACTTTTTTGTGTCAGCAAACCTGCACTAAATACCAACAATCAACCGTGAAGTAATCCCTTCCTTATTGAGTTTTAGAAGCTTGATTTTTGTTATAGCAGTTGAGCGAATTCCGTGAAAACAGGTTCGACCACAAAATCTATAATTGTCATAGATGAATTTTCTCTCGCCAAAAAAAAATTATATTATCGTGTAACAAGTGTGCAAAATATGCAGGAAATCGTGCAAACATAGTATGTGTCAGGTATTAAGAAAGTGAGAAACGCACACTTTCAGGAACGAACGATTGTGTTATATTATGCTATATTATTTGGTATTATATGAAGAGGAAATGAAGGAGACATTCTGAAACAGACCTTGGGGTGGTCATTGACGCCAATCTGAGTTTCACCTAGCATATAGCCGAGAAAATATATAAAGCCAACTGACTAGTGGGCCTCGTATGGAGGACGTTCTGTACCCTGTATGAGGAAAGTTTCAAGCCATTGTATACAGTTCTGGTAAGACCCCACATAGAGTATGCTGATCAGGTTTGTTCCCTGTACATGGTTAGAGCTATCGAGGACATCGAAAATGTTCAGCGAAGGGCAATCAAACTGAACCCTACGCTACAAGACCTACCATATTATGATGAAAGATTGAAGAAGCTGTAACTTCACACCTTGGCCTACCGAAGAACAATAGAAGACATGATTGAGGTGTTCAAGATCATGACATGAATTTATGACAAGGAAGTGTATAGTGACCGTTTTGTGTTGCAAGAATGTACATCAACAAGAGCTAGGGTACAGGAAAAAATATTCTAGCAGCGGAATGTATTCATGGTTGTAGACACGTGGAACAGTCTCCTGGAATCCGTTGTTGATGCGTAGTCAGTGTTAGGATTTGCAAAAAAAAAAAAAATTAGATAGGCTATACTACTTAGGCAAATCAGAGAAAATTTCAAGCACAGGGCAGACATTCAGTTCCACCGGCCACCGGACTGACTACATTGAAGGGGGTGTCCCACTCTGCGATTTTTCGATGGCGAATGCCGTGCGACCGTGTTTTTTTCTAATGTCATAAAATGTGCAACGAATACGGCGAATTGGGAAGCGAATGAAGTAGAACAAGGTTCTACTTGTGCGACAGAAGTACGCTCAAAGTGCGCTTGTGGCGACTATTTAAGCGACAATGGCGAATGATGTGCGAGGTTTGATGGCGAATTTGGCGATCGATGATGGCAACAGTAAAGTTCATAGTCTATTACTAGGCCAGTTTCTAAGTGAACTACCGCCACCAAACCATACTTTGACATGAAACCGTGTTTCGACCATGTACCGTCATATGTAACGGAGATGTTCTTTATTTCTGGTGCACCTGGCTCTTCACTTTCTATGTCATTGTGTATCAGGTTGCGTGCACATGCCAGAGAGTCCTCGCATTGCTCAATGCCTTTTTTTCTATTATCTTTGCAATCGTGAAGAAACGTGTTGATGTCAGCATCTTACTTTAAAAAATATCCTCCATGTCCTGCACAGTCCTGTATCCATTGTTAGTCAGAGCGAATTTTACGAGTTTCATATTGACGAAAACATCTACACTATTGGGAGCGTTTAAGAGCACTGAATCTGTACTCACTGGAACGTAGAAGAGAACGTTACCTAATAATATACACGTGGAAAATAGCAGAGGGTTTAGTACCAAACCTACATACTCCGATAGTCATGAAATTCAGTGATAGGAGAGGCTGGGAATGCGAAATCCCCCTGATGAATAGCAGGGGTGCTATGGGCTCTCTGCGAGAGGGCTGGTTATCACACAGAGGCCCACGTCTCTTCAACAAACTCCCACGGCGAGTAAGAGACATGAGGGACATCTCGTTAGACAACTTCAAGAGAGCCCTAGATGTCGAACTGCAAAAAGTGCCAGACGAGCCCATCCTCGCAAGGGAGCGAGCTGTCGCTTCAAACAGTCTACTGCACCAAATCACCACCCATAACGAGGGGCGTCGCGCTCCTTGGTGCCGCTAGAAGAGCGGCGAACACATCTAAAGGTATCTAAAGGTAAAGGTAAAGGTCGTATTTCCCCCTAGGTTCACTTCTGTCCGATGACCACTCTTCGTCTTTATGGGCACATATCTGGCATTCTGTGCTAATTCCGCAAGCAGCACCGCACCTCAACGATATTTTGGGCCTTTCTAAAGCAGCCTTGCTACATTTTTTGCACAAGTTCCTATAATTGTCAAAACGTTTCCTTTGGCTCATGATAATATAGGTGTCCTTGATGTTGTCAACTCGCACTGGAATCTGTCTTCTCAGTCCCCTTTTCTTCATGGCTGGGGAAATGGCACTGGTAGAAGGGGTTTCTGTCTGTGGTTTGTCATCTCTACTTGTTCCTGGGACAGGCTGGGGATCGTCATGCTGCTCTTCCTCTCTGCTTGTCCCTGAGACAGGCTGGGGTTTGTCATTGTTCTCTCCTTTCCTCTTCTCTTTTCTTCTCCTTCTTCCATTCCTCCATCTTTCGCAGTCTTGCAGCTGTCAGAGCAGCCATCAGCTACTTCAGGTTCTTTTTGCCCATACCGGTGGTTAGCTAGGGATCTGGAAATAGTGAGATAAGAATTTTCAGTTGTGTGATCTTGCCTCATGGCTGTCTAACTCAGAGTAACAGTGAGAGCGGTGTGCGAGTGGTGCATGCAGGGGAGGAGGGGTGGGGTATATGACACATCTCTCGCCTCCACAGAGTTACCACGTTGCCAAATGTATGAACGAAATATCTAATCCGGATGTATAGCAGTTTTATTTATTTACCTATTTACTTTTGTCTGGGTTTGCTGGCTGATGTTATACACATGCAAAATTGGAGGGTATTTCAATGGGACAGGGAGGAGGGAGGGGGGGGGGGGGGGGGAGTGCATTTGACCGTTATTACATGACTATATATCTAGTTTCAGCACGACCATGGTAAAACAAAAAAATAAAGAAAATATTAAGGATGACAATCAGGGTGGTGGGGGGAATGGTGATGGGGCCTGGGGAGGGGGAGGTGGGTGATAAATGTGTTTGAGTGCTACTACATGATTCTTCTACCCTAAAGGAAGACTTTTAACATTATAATTGAAAATGCCAACGTTTAGTATAATTCGGTCCACAAAGGCGTGGCCTCCCCTGACTTAACTATAGTAATAGGGGCTGTAGGCAAGGCAGGAGTTTAACATCTGTTCAGTAGTTCAAAGTTTCAATAGCTTATATTTTGATTTCACTTAGAACAAAGGAGGAAAGAAACTGTGTTTTTCATAGTACGATCGGTATTACATGCAGGCACATTTTGGAGTTGCAAAGACTCTCTGTGATAACAGACTTGGTATACTGTGTGATAATGCGTTATATAAGCAGATCACTAAAATGTCCAAAATGTTGACGAGATAAGCTAGGATATAGTGTCCAAATTATAAATAAAGGTGAGATGACGGGCCCCAAACCAACGATACACCGAGTGGCCAGCATAACCACTCAGGCGACCTCAAAACCCCAGGACAGACAACGAAGGAATCTACCTGAGTTGACCATGCCCAGCCGTCCATTCCCCAGTTCTCTTTCACGCCCACAGCCATCTAAGAGAACGGAATACTCTCTCAGCCAGTCACAAGCCGTATTCTGCAGCCAACCACAACCGCCCTGGGACAGCCAATTAGAACCCTCCTTTTACGTAGCCTCCACCAGCAGTGACGCTCCCTGTATTGTTCCGCTAGATTTAGAATATGATGAACAATCCCTTATGCAATCTACTCACCAGCACCCCGAATATTTCAGGAACCAATGGACCTGATAACGCCTGACTATTCCAAGCCCCCGAGGATACAACTACAATCCTCTATGTGTATGTCCTAGGGTCATTAGATGACCTGCAAGACAGTTGCTTCATTATAACCTCTAAGTGTTTTCTATTTTTCACAGCAGCCCTGGACCTTCCAGCTGCCCCATTAAATATTGTAATGTTACCTTGGAACCAGGCCCATATGACAATACCTGAGTTCCCAGGCTAGAATGTATATGTACCTCACAACAACCATCTTTCCTCTTTACTCTATACCCCTTTTTCTCCGAGTTCATTTACACCTGAAGCAAGAAAATATTTGCATAGGACCTCAGAAAAACCTGAGGAAAGTAAGCACCACCTCACCTACTGACTAGGCTTGACCACCAGGAACGGGCTAGTTGGGACAGTGTTGCTACAGTTTGCCCCACCCCGTCCCCCTGCCCCTCGAGAGTGCACCCCCGGACGGCACCCCCCTCATTCCGGATTGATGGAGGGCCACCTGTCTGTTGCCTGGCGCCCTGAACCGAGGACCCCTGCTCGAGCCCCGGACGTAGGCCTGGACCTAGGACCCCTGCTCGAATTACGTAAACAGGCCTGGACCTAGGACCCCAGTTCCAATTACGTAACCCGGCCTAAATCGAGAACCCCTGCTCGAGGAGGTAACCAGCTGTGCAAGATTGGCTACTATCCTCTACGCCGGCCAGACCAGCACTCTCGTCCCCCTGCCCTTCCCAAATACTTAAGTGTTTCTGTGTCTTTCTCTGTTGGTTATTGTTGTGAGGTATTGTTTAGGTAAATATGTGAACCGTGTGTGTCCTGATTTAATTGTGATCTGTGCCCTAGATCACGTACTTGCGTAATAAGTGTCATCCCTCTGAACCTGTGTTATTCTGTGTTAATCTTGCCTTAATTCCTTGACCCTTGTTCAAGACTTTATTTAATTCATAACTTACGCATACGTTACCTATTAGTGTATTAACATATATTCAGGCCCCCCACGCTCGCAGATTTACTGACTACGTGTGTGTTGATTTATTATTTGTGAGTTGAAGTCTTAGTATATTCCGTGATCAATCCATTTAAATATTAACTTTTTACCTAGAACCTACGCCCAATTGTTCAACGAGTGCTCAGTGTAATTCCTTAAATCTCCAATTCAGTAATCGCATATGAAATATATCTTATAGACGTGCTTTTATGTTCTTGTAAACCTTGATGTTGTGATATTTCGAATACCGTGTTTAGGAATTCTTTCCTCCGTGTTTCGTCTCACTTTCATCCACCATACACTAATTGTATCTGTGTATTTTATTCACCTCGCAGTTGTTAACCCCTTCAGACCCGAGTCTGGTACTATTCGTTTTGAGTATCAATGATTAGGACTTCGTTGCCTATGTCCATGTACTAATTGTACCTGTACATTATATTCTCCTCGCCCTGTTAACTTGTTCAGAAGCATCTGATATTGCATTAAATATCAATGAGCTAAACTTCGTCATTAGCGCCAATTTAATTGCTAAGTACGATCTACCGATCGATATCTGTTAATCAGTCAGTTCCCACTTTTTGAGATTAAACTATAGTGTTCATTCCAGTCTGAGTCTATTGGAACTCAGCTAGTTATTTTGTTATATCGTCGTGTGTTGTCTTACTCGCGAATATTGAAGATTACATCTTGACCTAATTAATACCCTCCAGTAGACCCATTCAAATCCATTCCTTTTCTTATTGTGACGTTAACCACTCCGTTAGAACCGCATGGCTTGTCCTACAGTGACTCGCTAGGATCGCCAGGGCAGTGGATGGGGCTACAGTTTGTGTATTAGAGTGTGCTTTATTTCATATGAAAGCTCGTGTCATGGGCAGTCCAGAAAGGCTCTTTGTTTTCACCTATGTCAAGGCTTTATATATTTAATTGTAAAGTATATGTTTTATCATTAACTAGTAATGATGGGATCTGGGAGAGAGAGAGAGAGAGTAGAACAGAGTGAGAGGGAGCGCGCAGTGTTTTTGTCCCGCTCGATGACGTCACGGCTGGCTGCCTCGCGGGGGTTGGTGGAGAGAGGTCCTTACCATGCTGCAAGCTCTTGCTAGTGGCTAGAGGACTTGTAACCGCTTTTTTCCCACGCGGCTCGAGCTGGTGCGAGTATATATACAGTTCCTCGCCACTCTCTCCCTCAGATCTGGTTTCTAGAACGCACCCATCTTTTTCCCTTGCTATCTGTTCCCTGCTCCGCACCTGAGAATCTTTTCCTCTGCCTACCTCTCTCTTTTTCATATCTTTCACCACCTTTTTATTAATAATATACCCCCTCTGGTTAACTTTGCAAAATCAGCTTCATGCTGGCCAGTTGTATTGTGCGTTAAGGTCTGATATAACCCATGTATGTTAGTTGTTAAGATAAGTTGATCACGAAGCATTGGTTAGCATCCATATATCATCATAGTACCGCTTCCTTTAATTATTAGTGTTCTGCTGGATTAGATAATGCTAGACTAGGAGTCTGATAATATAAGGTATTGTTTCCTATGAGTGCTGGCTTTAGTTAAAAGCTGCACGACATACCTGAGAACTGGAGTTGATTGAGTAAATTCTAGTCTGTGTGCCATTGAGAGTAGAGCATGCACGAATGAGGGCTTTTTGCCTATACCATTCTGCACTGTTCTAAGCTCGTTGCTTGTCTTTGAGGTACGCCAGGAGAACGCTTAATACTTCGGTATTAAGGTTTCTCAAGAGAGCTACCCTTCCCTATAACGTAATATTTGACGCACAGACTTGAGATTTGCACTAGGCTATGCGGCATGCCATGCGCACCAGTATCTCGTATCATTGACTCTAGCTAGACTTTATCAGTCACAGTAGACATTAAGTATATTAACCTAATTACTCTTTTTATGCATACCCATTTATGATTACACAAGCATTTCGCAGCCTAGTTTGATGTATTGAGACACAAACGACTTAGGCTCTTTTTGTTGATAGGAATACTGCATTGTCGTGGCGATTATTATTATTGTTGTTGTGTTTAGGATATTCTTGGCTCCGACGGCATTATATATTCTGCCTTTTTGTGTGCATAGCTTGCACGAGCATTGTTCCGCTGCCTGCCTTTTTGGGTTCCATTTCCGATACGAGCATCTTTATAGCATCTAACATTTAAAGAAGATTCCTTGTTAGTGTTGAAGGACTTTAGTGCACTTTCTTTCATGCAGGAGTGCCTGACATTTATTGATTAAAGTAACGTAAGCTGTAACTTCTCTTACCACCTTACTTTGCATACCATAACCAAGCACCTTCGGTTATAGGTAGTAATAGGCTGTTTTCACATAGCATTAAGCCTAGAGTAGACGCACATTTATTGAGAGTTTGATAGCCTATTATTGCATATAGAACTCTGTAGAGTATTTGTGTTCTTTGTTCACTGGGAATATACATCAGAGGTTGGATCTAGCGCTTTCCGTTGTAGCATTTATGCCATTACTAGTCCAATGAATAAGAGCCCTGATATATTTGAACCCCAGTCGTAACAAATGGCGACCTTACCTAGGATTTGGTGAACCTACATTTATTAGCAGGGAACATTTGTTGTTTTGGAGAATATTTTGCGGGGATCAGCAAGATTTTTTTTTTTTGCAACATAGTATAGCCCTTGAGTATTTCCGAGAATTTTTTTGTGTGTATATTGAGGTATAAGAGTTTGGGGTACTTCTTTTCTGAATATTGAGGTGGGAAATTTTTGTGAGCATCATGTCTTATACCGGATCAGAGGAGAATGGAGACACAGTACGTAATGTCGAGACTGAGGAACAGCAGCATGATGAAAGGGTTAATCGGGTGAACTGTGAGGAGGATGCTAGGATATTTTTGCAATGGCCTGTTACTGCTGAGCGGTTGGTGGGTGTGAATCGGTACGGTCTTCAATGCCTGGCCACAGCTATCGGTCATGCGGGTACTAGCAGCATGACCAGGGATAACTTGATAACGTGTGTACTGGGCAGGGTGACTGGTGAGCGAGGGGGGTTGAGTGCTCAGAGCCCTTCGGCCATGCTTCCCCTACACTCGGCTCCCAGCCATCCCAGTAGTTTGCCGACCCCGGGTACGCTTCCGCATTTGGGTGGTGACTGGCAGGGTGGGTTGCCCCTGGGGGGACCACCGGTAATTTCAAACATTGTAGCACCTTCACCTCCTCAAGGGTTATCTCCAGAATTATTGTTTAAGCTCGAATTAGCTAAGCTTCAGCATCAGCAGCAAATAGAATCAGCTAAGATCGAAGAGAGAAAATGTCAGATTCAGCAGCAACAAAGGGCATGTGAGCTTCAGCAGCAATTATAATTAGCCAAGATAGAAGAGAGAAAAACTATCAGTCAAGCAAAAATCCAAGCTGATTCGACTAGGTACTGTGCCGACATGGATGTAGAGAAGTCGCGAGTGGAGACAACGGGACAGCGACTTGGGGCTGGTAACCGTGTTCATGAGCAGTCTCTCTCGCACTTATTGAAACTGGTTCCGGTGTTTGATGAGAGTGGTGTAACAGAATTTTTCACACGCTTTGAGAAGAAGTGCCAGGAACACCAGTGGCCAGAGAATAAATGGGCAGCACTTGTATCCTCTAGATTAATAGGCAAGGGTCTTAAAGCCTACGATGCGTTACCTTTGGAGTTATGTATTGTGTATGAGGATCTCAAGGAGGCCGTCCTGAGGGCTTACGAACTGCAACCAGAAACGTACCGTTTGAAGTTCCGGGGTGTAACTAAGGGAAGAGATAGCACCTTTTTGGAACACGCCCGGGACTTGTCCGATGCTATGGGGAACTGGCTCCGATCTGAGAAGGTCACAACATATGATGAAATTAAGCAGTTAATGATGTTGGAGCAGTTCTTTAAGAGCACGGGCGGTGATCTAACTTTGAACTTGAAGGAGAAAACCCAAGAACTCTAGTCGAAGCAGCAGAAATGGCTGATCGACGGCTGTCGTTGATTCGGGGTTGCGGGTCCTCACAGAAGTACGATGTAAGTGCTAAGGACCGTTATCCTCCCCCTCCCCGTAACAATGACACATTTAAACAGAAGAGCCATGAAACTAAAACTGAATTCAAACCTTACACCACACCGTATGTGAAAAGTCAGGGGCCTTTTACATCACAGTATAAGCCGAAACCGAAATTTATGTGTTTTAGGTGCCACCAGGAGGGTCATAAGGCAAATGAGTGCCCTAGTCGACCTCCTCCGGCAGCCGTGTCTTTTGCTCACGGCATTGGAGTGTTCAAGAGGACATCGGAGTTTGTTAGAGGCATTTCTTCCGAGGTAAATACACTGCGAGTGCAGAAGGATCCGGAAGGCTTATTCCCTGTCCGTGATGCCTTTAGTGACCACAGGGGACTCGATTGTGTGGAGTGGGGGGGTAGAAGACATGAGGTGAGAATTTTGCGTGACACTGGGGCATCGCAAACACTGTTGAGAAATTTCACTGGTAAACCTGTAAATACGGCGCGGGTGGTTGTGGTTCAGGGAGTTAATGCGACAAGGTCATACCCGCTTGTAAGAATGAAGGTGGAAGTTGATGGTGTGACTCGGGACCTGGATGTTGGAATTGTGGAGAAGTTACCTGTTGGGGGCGTCGACCTCCTTCTCGGCAACGACTTTGCGGGACCTACTTCTGAGGCTCCACCCTTGGTCGTTGCCGAGAAGCCGGCCGACGTGAGTAGGGAGGAGCAGGAATGGGTTGAGAAGTGTCCGGGGTAGCCTATGGGGTGTGTTGTCACCGGAGATTCTGCATTCAGGGAGTCACATTCTGGTCAACAATCTTTAGATCAGCGGAGGAAGGGTACCGAGAAGGGGTTGGAAGTTGATGCGGTTGAGAGTTTAGTATCAACGGCCCTTCTCGGGGACTCAGTATGAGGACCAAATATCGAGTCTGGAGAAGACCCAGTAACTGTTCCTGAAGGGGCAGAGGATGGGCTAAAAAAGACGAAAGAGTTGAAGGAGGACAGTGATGCACAGTCGGGAGATGTAGCAACAAGGTACCCTGACGCGTACCCTATGAGAAAGGGGTCGGCGAAAACGGTGGTCCGAAGCTTGCTAGTGTATTTTTCCCGGTATGGATACCCACAGGGGATTCAGTCAGTCCGGGGACCCAACTTCACTTCTAGCCTCTTTGTACAAGCAATGCCGCAGCATGGGATTGTTGGGGTTGTGTCATCTGCATATCATCCGGAGAGCCAGGGTGTGTTAGAGCGATGGCACTCAGCCTTGAAATCTGTGCTTCGTTGTTGTTGCTTTGAGAGTGGGAGGGATTGGGATCTTGGCCTGCCATGTGTTTTGTTTGCTGTGTGGGAGGTACCTGGGGAGAGTTTGGGATTGAGCCCTAATGAGCTCGTCTTTGGACACCGTGTCAGTGGGCCTCTCCATATGGTTGAAGACGTATGGGAGGGCGCAGAAAAACCTTGTTCTATGCTCAAGTGTGTCCTCAACAGTCGAGAACGGAAGTTGCGCAGTCTGGAGTTGGCTGGCCGTAATTTCACTAGCTCTCAGGCCCTCAGGAAGGACAGGTACGACCTCAAGGTTGAACTCAGGGAGTTTCACGTGGGTCAGGAGGTGTTGATTCTACTGCCCCTTGTAGGTCACCCCTTATCCACGAAGTACGCTGGTCCTTATAGGGTGGTGGAGGAGCTATCGGACCTGGTTTACTTGGTAGCCACTCCAGACAGACGGAAAGCGCAATCAGTTATGTCATGATTGAAGGAGTATGGGAGGCACCCCCCTGAGCCTCTCACTGTGCCTGTGATGACGTTTAGCAGTCAAGGTGGAGAAGGAGAACGGGACAGTCAAGCTCAGGTGGAGGATAACTGGAAGGATAAGAAGTTCAAATGGGCGCCTGAGTGTGAGACGGTGTTTAGAGAAGTAAAACACCCGTTGTGCACTCACCCGATCCTCAGGGCCCCTGACTTTAGCCTACCTTTCCAACTAGCAACGGAGGCTAGTGGTGTGGGGGCTGGTGCCGTCCTTGTGGAAAAGGACGATGATGGGCTGGAGCATCCTGTTAGTTTCTGCTCGGAGAAGTACAATTCGGCCCAGGGGAGCTGCTCTGTTGTCAAGGAGGAGCTGCTGGCGGTTGTACTTGCTCTGAGGCATTTCGAGGTCTGTGTTCCAGCCTATGGTCCGGTCGTTGTAGTTTACCCAGATCATCACCCTCTCAAGTTCTTGGACCAGTTTCACAATCGGAATATGAGGCTGACCAGGTGGTCACTAAGGTTATTGGTATATAACCTGGACGTACGCCATATTGCCGGTTGTGACAACGTAGTTGCAGATGGTCGTTCAAGTGTATATGATCCTGGGTAGATTGACACACGGGTAGCCTCCTGCTTTAGTTTGAATAGTATTTTGCGCTTGGTGCTTGTTGGCTCGTGGTTGTAGCCCAGCGTATTGGGTCGTAAAGCAGGAGTTGAGCGTTTGGTATAGAAGAAAAAACTAGGCTTGCCCCTATAGTGCAGCCGAAATAAACAAATTATAAACATAAAAATCAAATAAAAAACTCTTTCTTTGATAGTTGAATTTTTTAGTATGTTATAGCAGTAATTCTGAGTTGCACTCCTCTCAGAATGCTGGGCTAGAGAAGCTCGCTCTTGAGGAGCATAACTACATATAATTTAACCTATGGTGTTGGGGAGGGTTATAATTTTGAAAAATGTTTTGTTGAAGAACAGTGCCAGATATTTTCCTGCCGCTGGGTGATAGGAAGTGGAGATATAGCATGGGTTCTAACCATCAGATTTTTGTGAGCCTTGGGGCCTCTGAGAAAAATCTTGGGGGGGTGTGACGTTAACCACTCCGTTAGAACCGCATGGCTTGTCCTACAGTGACTCGCTAGGATCGCCAGGGCAGTGGATGGGGCTACAGTTTGTGTATTAGAGTGTGCTTTATTTCATATGAAAGCTGTGTCATGGGCAGTCCAGAAAGGCTCTTTGTTTTCACCTATGTCAAGGCTTTATATATTTAATTGTAAAGTATATGTTTTATCATTAACTAGTAATGATGGGATCTGGGAGAGAGAGAGAGAGTAGAACAGAGTGAGAGGGAGCGCGCAGTGTTTTTGTCCCGCTCGATGACGTCACGGCTGGCTGCCTCGCGGGGGTTGGTGGAGAGAGGTCCTTACCATGCTGCAAGCTCTTGCTAATGGCTAGAGGACTTGTAACCGCTTTTTTCCCACGCGGCTCGAGCTGGTGCGAGTATATATACAGTTCCTCGCCACTCTCTCCCTCAGATCTGGTTTCTAGAACGCACCCATCTTTTTCCCTTGCTATCTGTTCCCTGCTCTGCACCTGAGAATCTTTTCCTCTGCCTACCTCTCTCTTTTTCATATCTTTCACCACCTTTTTATTAATATTATACCCCCTCTGGTTAACTTTGCAATATCAGCTTCATGCTGGCCAGTTGTATTGTGCGTTAAGGTCTGATATAACCCATGTATGTTAGTTGTTAAGATAAGTTGATCACGAAGCATTGGTTAGCATCCATATTTCATAGTACCGCTTCCTTTAATTATTAGTGTTCTGCTGGATTAGATAATGCTAGACTAGGAGTCTGATATTATAAGGTATTGTTTCCTATGAGTGCTTGCTTTAGTTAAAAGCTGCACGACATACCTGAGAACTGGAGTTGATTGAGTAAATTCTAGTCTGTGTGCCATTGAGAGTAGAGCATGCACGAATGAGGGCTTTTTGCCTATACCATTCTGCACTGTTCTAAGCTCGTTGCTTGTCTTTGAGGTACGCCAGGAGAACGCTTAATACTTCGGTATTAAGGTTTCTCAAGAGAGCTACCCTTCCCTATAACGTAATATTTGACGCACAGACTTGAGATTTGCACTAGGCTATGCGGCATGCCATGCGCACCAGTATCTCGTATCATTGACTCTAGCTAGACTTTATCAGTCACAGTAGACATTAAGTATATTAACCTAATTACTCTTTTTATGCATACCCATTTATGATTACACAAGCATTTCGCAGCCTAGTTTGATGTATTGAGACACAAACGACTTAGGCTCTTTTTGTTGATAGGAATACTGCATTGTCGTGGCGATTATTATTATTGTTGTAGTGTTTAGGATATTCTTGGCTCCGACGGCATTATATATTCTGCCTTTTTGTGTGCATAGCCTGCACGAGCATTGTTCCGCTGCCTGCCTTTTTGGGTTCCATTTCCGATACGAGCATCTTTATAGCATCTAACATTTAAAGAAGATTCCTTGTTAGTGTTGAAGGACTTTAGTGCACTTTCTTTCATGCAGGAGTGCCTGACATTTATTGATTAAAGTAACGTAAGCTGTAACTTCTCTTACCACCTTACTTTGCATACCATAACCAAGCACCTTCGGTTATAGGTAGTAATAGGCTGTTTTCACATAGCATTAAGCCTAGAGTAGACGCACATTTATTGAGAGTTTGATAGCCTATTATTGCATATAGAACTCTGTAGAGTATTTGTGTTCTTTGTTCACTGGGAATATACATCAGAGGTTGGATCTAGCGCTTTCCGTTGTAGCATTTATGCCATTACTAGTCCAATGAATAAGAGCCCTGATATATTTGAACCCCAGTCGTAACAAATGGCGACCTTACCTAGGATTTGGTGAACCTACATTTATTAGCAGGGAACATTTGTTGTTTTGGAGAATATTTTGCGGGGATCAGCAAGAATATTTTTTTTTGCAACATAGTATAGCCCTTGAGTATTTCCGAGAATTTTTGTGTGTATATTGAGGTATAAGAGTTTGGGGGTACTTCTTTTCTGAATATTGAGGTGGGAAATTTTTGTGAGCATCATGTCTTATACCGGATCAGAGGAGAATGGAGACACAGTACGTAATGTCGAGACTGAGGAACAGCAGCATGATGAAAGGGTTAATCGGGTGAACTGTGAGGAGGATGCTAGGATATTTTTGCAATGGCCTGTTACTGCTGAGCGGTTGGTGGGTGTGAATCGGTACGGTCTTCAATGCCTGGCCACAGCTATCGGTCATGCGGGTACTAGCAGCATGACCAGGGATAACTTGATAACGTGTGTACTGGGCAGGGTGACTGGTGAGCGAGGGGGGTTGAGTGCTCAGAGCCCTTCGGCCATGCTTCCCCTACACTCGACTCCCAGCCATCCCAGTAGTTTGCCGACCCCGGGTACGCTTCCGCATTTGGGTGGTGACTGGCAGGGTGGGTTGCCCCTGGGGGGACCACCGGTAATTTCAAACATTGTAGCACCTTCACCTCCTCAAGGGTTATCTCCAGAATTATTGTTTAAGCTCGAATTAGCTAAGCTTCAGCATCAGCAGCAAATAGAATCAGCTAAGATCGAAGAGAGAAAATGTCAGATTCAGCAGCAACAAAGGGCATGTGAGCTTCAGCAGCAATTATAATTAGCCAAGATAGAAGAGAGAAAAACTATCAGTCAAGCAAAAATCCAAGCTGATTCGACTAGGTACTGTGCCGACATGGATGTAGAGAAGTCGCGAGTGGAGACAACGGGACAGCGACTTGGGGCTGGTAACCGTGTTCATGAGCAGTCTCTCTCGCACTTATTGAAACTGGTTCCGGTGTTTGATGAGAGTGGTGTAACAGAATTTTTCACACGCTTTGAGAAGAAGTGCCAGGAACACCAGTGGCCAGAGAATAAATGGGCAGCACTTGTATCCTCTAGATTAATAGGCAAGGGTCTTAAAGCCTACGATGCGTTACCTTTGGAGTTATGTATTGTGTATGAGGATCTCAAGGAGGCCGTCCTGAGGGCTTACGAACTGCAACCAGAAACGTACCGTTTGAAGTTCCGGGGTGTAACTAAGGGAAGAGATAGCACCTTTTTGGAACACGCCCGGGACTTGTCCGATGCTATGGGGAACTGGCTCCGATCTGAGAAGGTCACAACATATGATGAAATTAAGCAGTTAATGATGTTGGAGCAGTTCTTTAAGAGCACGGGCGGTGATCTAACTTTGAACTTGAAGGAGAAAAACCCAAGAACTCTAGTCGAAGCAGCAGAAATGGCTGATCGACGGCTGTCGTTGATTCGGGGTTGCGGGTCCTCACAGAAGTACGATGTAAGTGCTAAGGACCGTTATCCTCCCCCTCCCCGTAACAATGACACATTTAAACAGAAGAGCCATGAAACTAAAACTGAATTCAAACCTTACACCACACCGTATGTGAAAAGTCAGGGGCCTTTTACATCACAGTATAAGCCGAAACCGAAATTTATGTGTTTTAGGTGCCACCAGGAGGGTCATAAGGCAAATGAGTGCCCTAGTCGACCTCCTCCGGCAGCCGTGTCTTTTGCTCACGGCATTGGAGTGTTCAAGAGGACATCGGAGTTTGTTAGAGGCATTTCTTCCGAGGTAAATACACTGCGAGTGCAGAAGGATCCGGAAGGCTTATTCCCTGTCCGTGATGCCTTTAGTGACCACAGGGGACTCGGTTGTGTGGAGTGGGGGGGTAGAAGACATGAGGTGAGAATTTTGCGTGACACTGGGGCATCGCAAACACTGTTGAGAAATTTCACTGGTAAACCTGTAAATACGGCGCGGGTGGTTGTGGTTCAGGGAGTTAATGCGACAAGGTCATACCCGCTTGTAAGAATGAAGGTGGAAGTTGATGGTGTGACTCGGGACCTGGATGTTGGAATTGTGGAGAAGTTACCTGTTGGGGGCGTCGACCTCCTTCTCGGCAACGACTTTGCGGGACCTACTTCTGAGGCTCCACCCTTGGTCGCTGCCGAGAAGCCGGCCGACGTGAGTAGGGAGGAGCAGGAATGGGTTGAGAAGTGTCCGGGGTAGCCTATGGGGTGTGTTGTCACCGGAGATTCTGCATTCAGGGAGTCACATTCTGGTCAACAATCTTTAGATCAGCGGAGGAAGGGTACCGAGAAGGGGTTGGAAGTTGATGCGGTTGAGAGTTTAGTATCAACGGCCCTTCTCGGGGACTCAGTATGAGGACCAAATATCGAGTCTGGAGAAGACCCAGTAACTGTTCCTGAAGGGGCAGAGGATGGGCTAAAAAAGACGAAAGAGTTGAAGGAGGACAGTGATGCACAGTCGGGAGATGTAGCAACAAGGTACCCTGACGCGTACCCTATGAGAAATGGGTCGGCGAAAACGGTGGTCCGAAGCTTGCTAGTGTATTTTTCCCGGTATGGATACCCACAGGGGATTCAGTCAGTCCGGGGACCCAACTTCACTTCTAGCCTCTTTGTACAAGCAATGCCGCAGCATGGGATTGTTGGGGTTGTGTCATCTGCATATCATCCGGAGAGCCAGGGTGTGTTAGAGCGATGGCACTCAGCCTTGAAATCTGTGCTTCGTTGTTGTTGCTTTGAGAGTGGGAGGGATTGGGATCTTGGCCTGCCATGTGTTTTGTTTGCTGTGTGGGAGGTACCTGGGGAGAGTTTGGGATTGAGCCCTAATGAGCTCGTCTTTGGACACCGTGTCAGTGGGCCTCTCCATATGGTTGAAGACGTATGGGAGGGCGCAGAAAAACCTTGTTCTATGCTCAAGTGTGTCCTCAACAGTCGAGAACGGAAGTTGCGCAGTCTGGAGTTGGCTGGCCGTAATTTCACTAGCTCTCAGGCCCTCAGGAAGGACAGGTACGACCTCAAGGTTGAACTCAGGGAGTTTCACGTGGGTCAGGAGGTGTTGATTCTACTGCCCCTTGTAGGTCACCCCTTATCCACGAAGTACGCTGGTCCTTATAGGGTGGTGGAGGAGCTATCGGACCTGGTTTACTTGGTAGCCACTCCAGACAGACGGAAGCGCAATCAGTTATGTCATGATAATCCCGTGAAGGAGTATGGGAGGCACCCCCCTGAGCCTCTCACTGTGCCTGTGATGACGTTTAGCAGTCAAGGTGGAGAAGGAGAACGGGACAGTCAAGCTCAGGTGGAGGATAACTGGAAGGATAAGAAGTTCAAATGGGCGCCTGAGTGTGAGACGGTGTTTAGAGAAGTAAAACACCCGTTGTGCACTCACCCGATCCTCAGGGCCCCTGACTTTAGCCTACCTTTCCAACTAGCAACGGAGGCTAGTGGTGTGGGGGCTGGTGCCGTCCTTGTGGAAAAGGACGATGATGGGCTGGAGCATCCTGTTAGTTTCTGCTCGGAGAAGTACAATTCGGCCCAGGGGAGCTGCTCTGTTGTCAAGGAGGAGCTGCTGGCGGTTGTACTTGCTCTGAGGCATTTCGAGGTCTGTGTTCCAGCCTATGGTCCGGTCGTTGTAGTTTACCCAGATCATCACCCTCTCAAGTTCTTGGACCAGTTTCACAATCGGAATATGAGGCTGACCAGGTGGTCACTAAGGTTATTGGTATATAACCTGGACGTACGCCATATTGCCGGTTGTGACAACGTAGTTGCAGATGGTCGTTCAAGGGTATATGATCCTGGGTAGATTGACACACGGGTAGCCTCCTGCTTTAGTTTGAATAGTATTTTGCGCTTGGTGCTTGTTGGCTCGTGGTTGTAGCCCAGCGTATTGGGTCGTAAAGCAGGAGTTGAGCGTTTGGTATAGAAGAAAAAACTAGGCTTGCCCCTATAGTGCAGCCGAAATAAACAAATTATAAACATAAAAATCAAATAAAAAACTCTTTCTTTGATAGTTGAATTTTTTTAGTATGTTATAGCAGTAATTCTGAGTTGCACTCCTCTCAGAATGCTGGGCTAGAGAAGCTCGCTCTTGAGGAGCATAACTACATATAATTTAACCTATGGTGTTGGGGAGGGTTATAATTTTGAAAAATGTTTTGTTGAAGAACAGTGCCAGATATTTTCCTGCCGCTGGGTGATAGGAAGTGGAGATATAGCATGGGTTCTAACCATCAGATTTTTGTGAGCCTTGGGGCCTCTGAGAAAAATCTTGGGGGGGGTGTGACGTTAACCACTCCGTTAGAACCGCATGGCTTGTCCTACAGTGACTCGCTAGGATCGCCAGGGCAGTGGATGGGGCTACAGTTTGTATTAGAGTGTGCTTTATTTCATATGAAAGCTTGTGTCATGGGCAGTCCAGAAAGGCTCTTTGTTTTCACCTATGTCAAGGCTTTATATATTTAATTGTAAAGTATATGTTTTATCATTAACTAGTAATGATGGGATCTGGGAGAGAGAGAGAGAGAGAGTAGAACAGAGTGAGAGGGAGCGCGCAGTGTTTTTGTCCCGCTCGATGACGTCACGGCTGGCTGCCTCGCGGGGGTTGGTGGAGAGAGGTCCTTACCATGCTGCAAGCTCTTGCTAATGGCTAGAGGACTTGTAACCGCTTTTTTCCCACGCGGCTCGAGCTGGTGCGAGTATATATACAGTTCCTCGCCACTCTCTCCCTCAGATCTGGTTTCTAGAACGCACCCATCTTTTTCCCTTGCTATCTGTTCCCTGCTCTGCACCTGAGAATCTTTTCCTCTGCCTACCTCTCTCTTTTTCATATCTTTCACCACCTTTTTATTAATATTATACCCCCTCTGGTTAACTTTGCAATATCAGCTTCATGCTGGCCAGTTGTATTGTGCGTTAAGGTCTGATATAACCCATGTATGTTAGTTGTTAAGATAAGTTGATCACGAAGCATTGGTTAGCATCCATATTTCATAGTACCGCTTCCTTTAATTATTAGTGTTCTGCTGGATTAGATAATGCTAGACTAGGAGTCTGATATTATAAGGTATTGTTTCCTATGAGTGCTGGCTTTAGTTAAAAGCTGCACGACATACCTGAGAACTGGAGTTGATTGAGTAAATTCTAGTCTGTGTGCCATTGAGAGTAGAGCATGCACGAATGAGGGCTTTTTGCCTATACCATTCTGCACTGTTCTAAGCTCGTTGCTTGTCTTTGAGGTACGCCAGGAGAACGCTTAATACTTCGGTATTAAGGTTTCTCAAGAGAGCTACCCTTCCCTATAACGTAATATTTGACGCACAGACTTGAGATTTGCACTAGGCTATGCGGCATGCCATGCGCACCAGTATCTCGTATCATTGACTCTAGCTAGACTTTATCAGTCACAGTAGACATTAAGTATATTAACCTAATTACTCTTTTTATGCATACCCATTTATGATTACACAAGCATTTCGCAGCCTAGTTTGATGTATTGAGACACAAACGACTTAGGCTCTTTTTGTTGATAGGAATACTGCATTGTCGTGGCGATTATTATTATTGTTGTAGTGTTTAGGATATTCTTGGCTCCGACGGCATTATATATTCTGCCTTTTTGTGTGCATAGCTTGCACGAGCATTGTTCCGCTGCCTGCCTTTTTGGGTTCCATTTCCGATACGAGCATCTTTATAGCATCTAACATTTAAAGAAGATTCCTTGTTAGTGTTGAAGGACTTTAGTGCACTTTCTTTCATGCAGGAGTGCCTGACATTTATTGATTAAAGTAACGTAAGCTGTAACTTCTCTTACCACCTTACTTTGCATACCATAACCAAGCACCTTCGGTTATAGGTAGTAATAGGCTGTTTTCACATAGCATTAAGCCTAGAGTAGACGCACATTTATTGAGAGTTTGATAGCCTATTATTGCATATAGAACTCTGTAGAGTATTTGTGTTCTTTGTTCACTGGGAATATACATCAGAGGTTGGATCTAGCGCTTTCCGTTGTAGCATTTATGCCATTACTAGTCCAATGAATAAGAGCCCTGATATATTTGAACCCCAGTCGTAACAAATGGCGACCTTACCTAGGATTTGGTGAACCTACATTTATTAGCAGGGAACATTTGTTGTTTTGGAGAATATTTTGCGGGGATCAGCAAGAATATTTTTTTTTTGCAACATAGTATAGCCCTTGAGTATTTCCGAGAATTTTTGTGTGTATATTGAGGTATAAGAGTTTGGGGTACTTCTTTTCTGAATATTGAGGTGGGAAATTTTTGTGAGCATCATGTCTTATACCGGATCAGAGGAGAATGGAGACACAGTACGTAATGTCGAGACTGAGGAACAGCAGCATGATGAAAGGGTTAATCGGGTGAACTGTGAGGAGGATGCTAGGATATTTTTGCAATGGCCTGTTACTGCTGAGCGGTTGGTGGGTGTGAATCGGTACGGTCTTCAATGCCTGGCCACAGCTATCGGTCATGCGGGTACTAGCAGCATGACCAGGGATAACTTGATAACGTGTGTACTGGGCAGGGTGACTGGTGAGCGAGATGGGTTGAGTGCTCAGAGCCCTTCGGCCATGCTTCCCCTACACTCGACTCCCAGCCATCCCAGTAGTTTGCCGACCCCGGGTACGCTTCCGCATTTGGGTGGTGACTGGCAGGGTGGGTTGCCCCTGGGGGGACCACCGGTAATTTCAAACATTGTAGCACCTTCACCTCCTCAAGGGTTATCTCCAGAATTATTGTTTAAGCTCGAATTAGCTAAGCTTCAGCATCAGCAGCAAATAGAATCAGCTAAGATCGAAGAGAGAAAATGTCAGATTCAGCAGCAACAAAGGGCATGTGAGCTTCAGCAGCAATTAGAATTAGCCAAGATAGAAGAGAGAAAAACTATCAGTCAAGCAAAAATCCAAGCTGAGTCGACTAGGTATTGTGCCGACATGGATGTAGAGAAGTCGCGAGTGGAGACAACGGGACAGCGACTTGGGGCTGGTAACCGTGTTCATGAGCAGTCTCTCTCGCACTTATTGAAACTGGTTCCGGTGTTTGATGAGAGTGGTGTAACAGAATTTTTCACACGCTTTGAGAAGAAGTGCCAGGAACACCAGTGGCCAGAGAATAAATGGGCAGCACTTGTATCCTCTAGATTAATAGGCAAGGGTCTTAAAGCCTACGATGCGTTACCTTTGGAGTTATGAATTGTGTATGAGGATCTCAAGGAGGCTGTCCTGAGGGCTTACGAACTGCAACCAGAAACGTACCGTTTGAAGTTCCGGGGTGTAACTAAGGGAAGAGATAGCACCTTTTTGGAACACGCCCGGGACTTGTCCGATGCTATGGGGAACTGGCTCCGATCTGAGAAGGTCACACCATATGATGAAATTAAGCAGTTAATGATGTTGGAGCAGTTCTTTAAGAGCACGGGAGGTGATCTTACTTTGAACTTGAAGGAGAAAAACCCAAGAACTCTAGTCGAAGCAGCAGAAATGGCTGATCGACGGCTGTCGTTGATTCGGGGTTGCGGGTCCTCACAGAAGTACGATGTAAGTGCTAAGGACCGTTATCCTCCCCCTCCCCGTAACAATGACACATTTAAACAGAAGAGCCATGAAACTAAAACTGAATCCAAACCTTACACCACACCGTATGTGAAAAGTCAGGGGCCTTTTACATCACAGTATAAGCCGAAACCGAAATTTATGTGTTTTAGGTGCCACCAGGAGGGTCATAAGGCAAATGAGTGCCCTAGTCGACCTCCTCCGGCAGCCGTGTCTTTTGCTCACGGCATTGGAGTGTTCAAGAGGACATCGGAGTTTGTTAGAGGCATTTCTTCCGAGGTATATACACTGCCAGTGCAGAAGGATCCGGAAGGCTTATTCCCTGTCCGTGATGCCTTTAGTGACCACAGGGGACTCGGTTGTGTGGAGAAGACATGAGGTGAGAATTTTGCGTGACACTGGGGCATCGCAAACACTGTTGAGAAATTTCACTGGTAAACCTGTAAATACGGCGCGGGTGGTTGTGGTTCAGGGAGTTAATGCGACAAGGTCATACCCGCTTGTAAGAATGAAGGTGGAAGTTGATGGTGTGACTCGGGACCTGGATGTAGGAATTGTGGAGAAGTTACCTGTTGGGGGCGTCGACCTCCTTCTCGGCAACGACTTTGCGGGACCTACTTCTGAGGCTCCACCCTTGGTCGTTGCCGAGAAGCCGGCCAACGTGAGTAGGGAGGAGCAGGAGTGGGTTGAGAAGTGTCCGGGGCAGCCTATGGGGTGTGTTGTCACCGGAGATTCTGCATTCAGGGAGTCACATTCTGGTCAACAATCTTTAGATCAGCGGAGGAAGGGTACCGAGAAGGGGTTGGAAGTTGATGCGGTTGAGAGTTTAGTATCAACGGCCCTTCTCGGGGACTCAGTATTAGGACCAAATATCGAGTCTGGAGAAGACCCAGTAACTGTTCCTGAAGGGGCAGAGGATGGGCTTAACCCGTACAGCCCCAGCGACGCGCCTGACGCGTCGGCGATGTATGTAACGCACAGCCCCAGAGACGCGCCTGGCGCGTCACCCTAATTGCGCCGACCGTAACCTCAGGTGTAGCCACTCAAGGGGGCTCAGATTTGTATGGGAACTGTGTACGTATACCACGCAACCGTGCCGATGGTTGAAAACTCTCAAAGTCCACGTGCGTGCGCGCAAGCGCGCAATAACCTGTTTTTTTGGGATAATTGCCTTCAATTTTTTACTCTTGTAAAATACGTTTTCGGGGGCTCTGTAGGACAATTCTTTAAGCTTTTTGAGCGGTTTTTCGTGGTTTTTCCTTCATTCCTAACCCATTCGCTATTGTTTCTGGAATAAAACCATTTTTTAAAAACCGGCCGGGTTCTGGTGCGCAAACATTACAAAACTAGCCGGGGCTCCACTGGTTAAAAAGACGAAAGAGTTGAAGGAGTACAGTGATGCACAGTCGGGAGATGTAGCAACAAGGTACCCTGACGCGTACCCTATGAGAAATGGGTCGGCGAAAACGGTGGTCCGAAGCTTGCTAGTGTATTTTTCCCGGTATGGATACCCACAGGGGATTCAGTCAGTCCGGGGACCCAACTTCACTTCTAGCCTCTTTGTACAAGCAATGCCGCAGCATGGGATTGTTGGGGTTGTGTCATCTGCATATCATCCGGAGAGCCAGGGTGTGTTAGAGCGATGGCACTCAGCCTTGAAATCTGTGCTTCGTTGTTGTTGCTTTGAGAGTGGGAGGGATTGGGATCTCTGCCTGCCATGTGTTTTGTTTGCTGTGTGGGAGGTACCTGGGGAGAGTTTGGGATTGAGCCCTAATGAGCTCGTCTTTGGACACCGTGCCAGTGGGCCTCTCCATATGGTTGAAGACGTATGGGAGGGCGCAGAAAAACCTTGTTCTATGCTCAAGTGTGTCCTCAACAGTCGAGAACGGATGTTGCGCAGTCTGGAGTTGGCTGGCCGTAATTTGACTAGCTCTCAGGCCCTCAGGAAGGACAGGTACGACCTCAAGGTTGAACTCAGGGAGTTTCACGTGGATCAGGAGGTGTTGATTCTACTGCCCCTTGTAGGTCACCCCTTATCCACGAAGTACGCTGGTCCTTATAGGGTGGTGGAGGAGCTATCGGACCTGGTTTACTTGGTAGCCACTCCAGACAGACGGAAGCGCAATCAGTTATGTCATGATAATCCCGTGAAGGAGTATGGGAGGCACCCCCCTGAGCCTCTCACTGTGCCTGTGATGACGTTTAGCAGTCAAGGTGGAGAAGGAGAACGGGACAGTCAAGCTCAGGTGGAGGATAACTGGAAGGATAAGAAGTTCAAATGGGCGCCTGAGTGTGAGACGGTGTTTAGAGAAGTAAAACACCTGTTGTGCACTCACCCGATCCTCAGGGCCCCTGACTTTAGCCTACCTTTCCAACTAGCAACGGAGGCTAGTGGTGTGGGGGCTGGTGCCGTCCTTGTGGAAAAGGACGATGATGGGCTGGAGCATCCTGTTAGTTTCTGCTCGGAGAAGTACAATTCGGCCCTGAGGAGCTGCTGGCGGTTGTACTTGCTCTGAGGCATTTCGAGGTCTGTGTTCCAGCCTATGGTCCGGTCGTTGTAGTTTACCCAGATCATCACCCTCTCAAGTTCTTGGACCAGTTTCACAATCGGAATATGAGGCTGACCAGGTCGTCACTAAGGTTATTGGTATATAACCTGGACGTACGCCATATTGCCGGTTGTGACAACGTGGTTGCAGATGGTCGTTCAAGGGTATATGATCCTGGGTAGATTGACACACGGGTAGCCTCCTGCTTTAGTTTGAATAGTATTTTGCGCTTGGTGCTTGTTGGCTCGCGGTTGTAGCCCAGCGTATTGGGTCGTAAAGCAGGAGTTGAGCGTTTGGTATAGAAGAAAAAACTAGGCTTGCCCCTATAGTGCAGCCGAAATAAACAAATTATAAACATAAAAATAAAAAAAAAAACTCTTTCTTTGATAGTTGAATTTTTTTAGTATGTTATAGCAGTAATTCTGAGTTGCACTCCTCTCAGAATGCTGGGCTAGAGAAGCTCGCTCTTGAGGAGCATAACTACATATAATTTAACCTATGGTGTTGGGGAGGGTTATAATTTTGAAAACAAATTTGTTGAAGAACTGTGCCAGATATTTTCCTGCCGCTGGGTGATAGGAAGTGGAGATATAGCATGGGTTCTAACCATCAGATTTTTGTGAGCCTTGGGGCCTCTGAGAAAAATCTTGGGGGGGGTGTGACGTTAACCACTCCGTTAGAACCGCATGGCTTGTCCTACAGTGACTCGCTAGGATCGCCAGGGCAGTGGATGGGGCTACAGTTTGTGTATTAGAGTGTGCTTTATTTCATATGAAAGCTTGTGTCATGGGCAGTCCAGAAAGGCTCTTTGTTTTCACCTATGTCAAGGCTTTATATATTTAATTGTAAAGTATATGTTTTATCATTAACTAGTAATGATGGGATCTGGGAGAGAGAGAGAGAGAGAGTAGAACAGAGTGAGAGGGAGCGCGCAGTGTTTTTGTCCCGCTCGATGACGTCACGGCTGGCTGCCTCGCGGGGGTTGGTGGAGAGAGGTCATTACCATGCTGCAAGCTCTTGCTAGTGGCTAGAGGACTTGTAACCGCTTTTTTCCCACGCGGCTCGAGCTGGTGCGAGTATATATACAGTTCCTCGCCACTCTCTCCCTCAGATCTGGTTTCTAGAACGCACCCATCTTTTTCCCTTGCTATCTGTTCCCTGCTCTGCACCTGAGAATCTTTTCCTCTGCCTACCTCTCTCTTTTTCATATCTTTCACCACCTTTTTATTAATATTATACCTCCTCTGGTTAACTTTGCAAAATCAGCTTCATGCTGGCCAGTTGTATTGTGCGTTAAGGTCTGATATAACCCATGTATGTTAGTTGTTAAGATAAGTTGATCACGAAGCATTGGTTAGCATCCATATTTCATAGTACCGCTTCCTTTAATTATTAGTGTTCTGCTGGATTAGATAATGCTAGACTAGGAGTCTGATATTATAAGGTATTGTTTCCTATGAGTGCTGGCTTTAGTTAAAAGCTGCACGACATACCTGAGAACTGGAGTTGATTGAGTAAATTCTAGTCTGTGTGCCATTGAGAGTAGAGCATGCACGAATGAGGGCTTTTTGCCTATACCATTCTGCACTGTTCTAAGCTCGTTGCTTGTCTTTGAGGTACGCCAGGAGAACGCTTAATACTTCGGTATTAAGGTTTCTCAAGAGAGCTACCCTTCCCTATAACGTAATATTTGATGCACAGACTTGAGATTTGCACTAGGCTATGCGGCATGCCATGCGCACCAGTATCTCGTATCATTGACTCTAGCTAGACTTTATCAGTCACAGTAGACATTAAGTATATTAACCTAATTACTCTTTTTATGCATACCCATTTATGATTACACAAGCATTTCGCAGCCTAGTTTGATGTATTGAGACACAAACGACTTAGGCTCTTTTTGTTGATAGGAATACTGCATTGTCGTGGCGATTATTATTATTGTTGTAGTGTTTAGGGTGTTCTTGGCTCCGACGGCATTATATATTCTGCCTTTTTGTGTGCATAGCCTGCACGAGCATTATTCCGCTGCCTGCCTTTTTGGGTTCCATTTCCGATACGAGCATCTTTATAGCATCTAACATTTAAAGAAGATTCCTTGTTAGTGTTGAAGGACTTTAGTGCACTTTCTTTCATGCAGGAGTGCCTGACATTTATTGATTAAAGTAACGTAAGCTGTAACTTCTCTTACCACCTTACTTTGCATACCATAACCAAGCACCTTCGGTTATAGGTAGTAATAGGCTGTTTTCACATAACATTAAGCCTAGAGTAGACGCACATTTATTGAGAGTTTGATAGCCTATTATTGCATATAGAACTCTGTAGAGTATTTGTGTTCTTTGTTCACTGGGAATATACATCAGAGGTTGGATCTAGCGCTTTCCGTTGTAGAATTTATGCCATTACTAGTCCAATGAATAAGAGCCCTGATATATTTGAACCCCAGTCGTAACATTATCAAATTCACGTTATCACTTTGCTTCGCCTAAGAAATTATAGAAACACAAATTCCTAAGTTCGGTTCATTATCGTAGCATATGTTCAAGTAATATAATCCTGTGATAAGATATACATTCAGTTTTGGGCGATTTTGATACTTCTCGGTGATTATAAATAATAATCTCAGCCCTTTCCTGTAGAGTAAATTAACATCGCATTTCAGCTAAGATCATAGTTGCATTAACTGGAGAAAGTATTTATTACCACCTCAGTTCACCTGGTGACCTTCCCAGTGACCTGACCTGAGGGTAAGCTCACACGGTCAGTTTTAACCCTCCTCTAGCGGGTGCTCTGTGGCCGTTTTGGGCCTTTCTGGGCCGTTCTGACTGCTATATCAACCATCAGTATGAAAGGAAATGTATTGCACCGAAAACTAGGTGGAAATCGCTACACAATGACGCCACATACAGCTACGTAGCACTCGTGGAGCACTGACAGTGTTACCTCGAAAATGGAAGTTTAGCTGATTTTGCTACCTTGCTCACTTTTAGCGAACTATTGGTTACACTGTCATCCTCACGCGCGGTGGGGGAACTGGAGTTAGTGTGGGCCGGGAGGCCACAGATGTCGGACGTATGGATCATTACTATCCCACCCAATTTCACTCGATTTCCACCCTTTTTTCACCCGTTTTTTGCCAGTTTTTTCAACTCGACTTATGTTGCGCGCCGCTCTTTAAGGGTTAAAGGCCCAGCCGAGCCTACGTGTGACTCACCTAGTCTCCTGTGACAGTATCGTTATAACCTCAACTCTCCATATTATGACTCTAGGATCATTATCTAGAGTGTTGAAGTCTCTTGCGAATATAATAAGGAAGATATTTTGACTCTCAATTATTATTGCATTGAAGGTTAAAATTTATTCTTGTACATTATGCCTCTATGTATGTTTTCCACATGATTTGATTCAATACTAGACTCTCACTATTGAGTTATTCTGGTATCAGTAACATTGTTCCGAAGTGAGGACAATATATATATACTTGTTACTATTGTTGGATCTTCCCTTATGATCCGTATTTTTCACCTATTCTCATGTTTATTCAATAAACCTTCATATGTGTTCTTCCCTGTGTTGTTATTGAGTATTATATTGAACCTTTGAATACCATTTTGCTGTATATAGAACCTACTCGGTACGTTCCTGTCAAGTATATTTAAGTCCCTCAAACCAGAACTGGTTTGTTTTACGGACTGTATCAAGGGAACTAATCGATCAGAACCCGGCACACCAATAGGTAATACTGAATTAAAATACAGTTACCATGAAGATCATACATATCTTGTCAGTTTTACTTTGTATTGGATCACATACATACATTACATACATTAACTCAATGAACTTCGTCTTAGAATATACGGAGTAGAGGGCAAGTTGCTGAAAGCAGTGAAGAGCATGTATGAGGGTGCAAAGGCGGCAGTACGTGTGGGGAGTGAGCAGAGCGAGTTCTTTGACCTGAATGTTGGTTTGAAACAGGGGTGTGTGATGTCCCCGTGGTTGTTTACTGTATATATGGATGGAGTTATGAAAGAAATACTATCAAGAGCAGTGGATGTTGGTGTATCGCTGAAAAGGGAGGGAATTGAGTGGAAGCTACCTATACTGCTGTTTGCGGATGATACAGTTCTGATGAGTGATAATGAATGGGAGTTGCAGGGTCTGGTAAATGAGTTTGGAACAGTGTGCGAAAAAAGGAATTTGAAGGTAAATACGGGGAAGAGCAAGGTTATGGTCTTCGAAAGGGGTGAAGTCACAGAGTGTGAGGTGAAGCTGAACGGTCAGGCTATGGAGATTGTCAACTCTTTTTAGTATCTGGGCAGTGTGTTGAGTAAAGATGGGACTATGGATGAAGAGGTGCGGGAGAGGGTACAACAGGGGAAGAGGATTGTAGGAACGCTAAAAGCAGTAACAAGACATAGGGTGGTCAGTATGGAAGTGAAGAAGTCCTTGCATGACAGTGTGGTAATCCCGACACTGACTTACGGAAGCGAAGCATGACGTTGGTTGAGAGACTCAGACCAAGAGTGAGAGCAGTGGAAATGAATTACTTAAGGAGTGCGGAGTTACATGGAGGGATAGACAGACTAATGAGGAAGTAAGAAGGAGGTGTGGTGTGGAGGTAGATGTGCTGGAAAGTGTGAAAAGGAACAACTTGAGATGGTTCGGCCATATGGAACGTATGGAAAGCGAGAGAATGACTAAGAGGGTGTACGAGAGCGAGGTGGAGGGACAGAGGGGGAGAGGTAGACCGAATATGAGGTGGAAGGATGGAGTGAGGAAGTACATGAACGAAGGCGGTGCTGGTTGGGGGGAGGGGCGTCGACTGGGGACAGAGGTGCATGGGGGCGGTTCGTTCGTGGCCACCCCTTCGGGGATCACGGCGTCAGGCAATAGATAGATAGATAGAACTTCGTCATATACTTTTCCTTGTTCATTATATATGGAAAGTAGGATACCACGTATTGTTAAATAAAAGCCTCCATCTCCTGCTTCATTTACTTTATATCTCTTCGTGCTAATACATATAAAATACTCAATATTCATTCGCATAAGGAGACACATAACCAGAATTATTGATTTATGTAAATTAGAAGCTTGTACTTACATGTTCCACATGCCGCACAACTGAGGTAAAAGCAAATGGCAGTAAGTTACCTTATTCACATATGAGCGACAATAGCAAAATAATTGGTAAACAACACATGCATGTTTTTTTTCTTTCTGATGAGTGTTTTTATATGGGGAGGGGGGAGGGAGTGATTGTACTGATGTAATGAAGCCAAGTACTGTCATGACTGGCAGGAAACTAGAGTAATTTAAGCACACAAACCATATCTGATAAAAGTTATTGTCACATTTTAAGTGAAACAATTAATGTCAGCAGACTATTTATGCATATCAAAATATAATATATATTTAAATGACACCTTATTTATTATTCTTTCACTCGACAAGGGCAGTAAAAGAAACAAATAATGTATAATATAGAAACCAGCATGGTGACATAAACGTCTTAACTCTTAATATCATGTGTAACTGTTGTGAAAATGGCAATTACGCTGTTGTTATCTATATCTATTGTAGTGTTTTTTCTATACCCCCCCCCCACCCCCTCACCCCTTGGGAGTAATGGGCCTTCACATTTCGTGAACAATATATATATATATATATATATTAGATATATATATATATATATATATATATATATATATATATATATATATACTGTATAATATTATATATATATATTATATATTATACAGTATATATATATATATATATATATATATATATATATATATATATTATATATATGCCCCACGTACTGTATCATATTACGTGTGTATTTGTCTACAAGATGACTAAAGGGGAGAGTGGCGCGAGTGCAACCAGTCACCCTACACAGTAAAGTCTTGTTGTGAAATTGTCTTTTTGTAAGGTTGTTGAGGATTGTTGGTTAGTGACTAGGTTCTGGAGTGGAGCTTTGTTGAGTCTTATTGAAATACTGATAGGACAATGTCAGTATCAGCCATGGCCTCGTGAGGAAATGTTATGGCTGGAATTAATTGTTCTACATTCCAACTGCCGAAAGTTAATCATCTTGAGCGATAACAATATAGTGGAGAAGGGTGTTCCAACATTATTTACATCTATGCTTATAAACATATTTTACATTGCAATGGTGTAGCCAGGTGTTAAGAGAATCTAAAGACAAATCTGAGGCTATCATGCCTGAATGATTTAAAAAATAAAAGAATTTGCATTCATATATTCAGTATAGACTATGTATTCATACACTGTACATTCATACCATTATAGCATTTAAGGAATGAGAAGTGAATGGTGCGATGAATATGTGGGGTTAACCTCAAGGATGGGGTATCGAGTGAGGAATTAAGAAGGCGAGGAATTATTTAGGCGTATCAGTGAAGTGATGCGCACGACCCGACTTGGTTGGTTTGGACAAGTGGAGAGAATGGATGATCAGTTCTGGGTGAAGAAATGCCGGACTATAAACGTGAGGCGGACCTTTTCGTTGGGGTAGACCTGGAAAGACGTGAGATCAGGTACTCCGGTTCGATCTCAAAACAAAGAACTTGGCAACAGAGGCAGCCCTTGACAGGGTTACCTGGAAAATCGCCATTTAAGACGTGAAACTGTAAACACACTCCCTGGACAAAACGGTATTTAAACTGGTATATATATATGTATGTAGAGTATAATTAGGCCTATATTAATAAGTCCACTGATATATAAAATAATACAAGCAATAGAACATGTTAATGGAAATTGTGTTTGAAAGTTTGTGAGATGGTGGTTTGTATGCTTGTATGAATCGAGGCGAATAGACTTTCGGGCACAATCGCAACTACATTCTCAGAAACTCACGAAAACTCTCAGCACACTCTCAAAGGTTAGCAAACAGTCGGTCGTGGAGCCATTCATTCACCCATGCTTGAAGTTTTGAGCTCGAATGCTTCGAGTCCCAGTTCATTCTTAACTACTCTCAAGCATTTTCAATGATTCGTAATTCTTCGTAAGTATTCATCCACAGTCGTAACACACTCTTTGTCACTCTTAAACATAAATAAAATATTTATTTTTGTTTATATTAATCATGTCAGATGAGACAGGTGTGATTACCTTAAAATATGACCGAAATTGACTCTGTAAAATAAAAGTATCAGTAATTTATAAAAGGGTGGGTGAAATTATTAGAGACAAGAATGTTCATATTAAGTTCAAAATTTTATGAATAAAAAGGCAATACTAGATTCTAAATGAAGTGTTGTGTCATTAGGTGCTAAGGTGTCTGATCTGCGTTTTCCTTCCTATACTCCTTCACTTTTAATTTGATCTTATAATTTTCAAATAAACGGAAATGTAGCCCCCTCCTTTCTACTTCATTTAGAATCTAGTATTTCTCTTGTATTCAAACAATTTTGAACTTAACCCCCTCAGACAGGATATATTAAATTACTGACAGGTAGGCAGACCGCCAGGTATTTCCCCCACAACAGTCTTTCTCACACTGAGGGACCGCTAGGAGTTGGAGGAATTTTGGGTTGCCATCAATCGACAGATTATGATCTAGCTTACCTAACTTACTGAGCTCAAAATGACGCAGAAGCGTCATATAACTTATTATTGAGCTATTTCACTAGGCTCATATGACGCAGTAGCATCATTTGATAGTTTTGGGTGGAACTGTCATATGACGCAGTAGTGTCATATGAGACGGAGAGGGTTAATATGATAATTCTTGTCTCTAATAATTTCACGCACCCTTTTATCAATTACTGATACTTTGATTTGACATTGAGTCAATTTCGGTCATATTTTAACGTAATCACACCTGTCTTGTTTGAAATGATTAATTTAAACAAAACCAATA
Organism: Paralithodes platypus; assembly: GCA_032716605.1. Classification (NCBI taxonomy): domain Eukaryota; kingdom Metazoa; phylum Arthropoda; class Malacostraca; order Decapoda; family Lithodidae; genus Paralithodes; species Paralithodes platypus. The sequence continues at coordinate 14,581,578 of CM064527.1, read as the reverse complement.
TTATTATTTTATATGCTAAACTTTAAGATGTCATATACCACGAGGTATCATTATAATATCATTCTATAATAATTTACTCAATTCACGTCTCTTTATAACATCTGGCAATTTAACACCTTCACATACAATATATATAATATTATATATATAATATTATATATATATATATATATCATAAGTATCTCTTTTAAACTAATTTAGACAAGTAAATATACATGTATTATATTTTAAAAGATGTTTTCTGTGTCCAAATTAGGCTCTGATGATGATGCGAGGATAATATCGGAACTCAATAAATCAAGATGTGATTCCTTTCACTGGTGTTTATCTTCATACATCTGCGCTTCCCAAGCTCAAGATCACTAGCTGATATATATATATATATATATATATATATATATATATATATATATCTATATATATATTATATATAAATATATATATATATATATATATATATATATATATTATATATATATATATATATATATATATATATATATACTGTATATATATATATGTAATATATATATATATATATATATATATATATATATATATATATATATATATTTTTTTTTTTTTTTTTTTTTTTTTTTTTTCTTTAATACATACGAGGTTGCAAGAAATGAAATGTCAATTTCTGCGTTGGAAATTTTATTATTCAAAGTTTCCAGGTCTCTGATGAGTTTTCGCTGGGTGGCAGGAAGTAGATGAATGAGATGAGCAAAATTCATGGAGGTACAGGGTTACATAAATGAACATGATGATACAGGATATACGACACGTTTCACTGAACAACCAGCAATGAGTTAGAGAAACACACCACCATACTCGATAAAGAAAGTGACCCAAGGAGATTACCTATACTCGAAGCGTTATATATCCAAGCCTTACATCCTAACATCAACAACCAAACTCTAGACCTTCAGATCCTTCCTTCTGCCAAAAGTCACTACCCTACAGGACCTAACGCCCCTCCTCGCCCCCCGGTGCCCTTGACGCAGCCCCCCGCGCTACCTCCTTCAGCTTCGTCTTCTGCCGGCGCCACACGGACCACACAACTTAGGCCACGCCCCTCGACACGCAGCCAATCAGCTTTGACCCCGCCACCCGACCAACACCATCCCGCATCCAGTGCGCCTGCGTTAAGCGGTTCCCTTTTTGCACTCCTAGAATACCCCTCCACCAATAGGAGACTTTTGCCCCCTGATTTTCGCCTCCTCTGATCCTCCACCCTCTATATATACCCTTCCTGTTTACCTTTTATATCTTTCTACCCTTACTTGATAATGCTGGTTGTCCAGTGAAACGCGTCGTATATCCTGTATCATGTACATTTATGTAACCCTGTACCACCATGAATTTTGCTCATCTCATTCATCTACTTCCTGCCACCCAGCGAAAACTCATCAGAGACCTGGAAACTTTGAATAATAAAATTTCCAACGCAGAAATTGCCATTTCTTTTTCAACCTCGTATGTATTATAGAAAATATATTACCTGACTTTACTAACATATATATATATATATATATATATATATATATATATATAAATATAAATAAAGATATACAGTATATACAGTATATATATATATATATATATATATATATATATATATATATATATATGTACATATATATATATATATATATATATATATATATATATATATATATATATATATATATATATATATATATATCATACCCAATCATTAACCTCTACGCTTTTATGACAAGAAGGAATGTATATTCAACAAATTTCAGTATATGATATGTTAAGGGGGGATGGTTCCCTTTTTGGACGATTTTTTCATGTATTAATTATTTTTCCAGTTTCACCTTTACGAGTTTCTTGAGGTACCTGTAGTCCATGCTGCACACTGTCCTGGTATGGTTTGTATTGCGTTGTGGTTAATGGTCGTGTGGCTGGGTAGACAATGGGGCCTCGTATTTACAGTATATGCCCTGTCAACAATAGGAGTCGTTCCGGTTGCATTCCCGGCATATTCTCAACGCATTCAGGGGGGGATACTCTTCAACATTCATTACTACTCGTAACTACTCTTAATGTATTCTATAACATTCGTAGGCATTTGTTACTATTCCTACAATAAAAATTACCATTAAAATTAAAATTTTGACTTATTCTCAGTACATTCACATCACACTACAAATGTACTGAGAGTGTGTGTGACTGCATTCGGGCACTATTCGTAACTATTCATATCTATTCTCGAAAATTCGCAAAAAAAAATACATTCTCCGTCATTTTTCAAAGACTCACCGCGAATGCAAGATCCCAGTCATTTGCGCTCGCACTCTTGAATGTGTGAAGTAGGCTTAACCCTTTCACGCATTTATGATGCAGAGGTTGCCAGATTAACAATAAGAAATAGAGTTATCTCACTCTTCATCATCATCATCAAATCTGACGCCTCGCTTCCAGAGGAAGCACCCCAAAAGGGATGGCCATGGCAGAAACTGCCTCCAGGCTCCCAGACATGCCCCGACTGACCCACTCCACAGTGTCATTTCCACTAAGTGGATTATAACCATGAACACTGAAGGAGCAGTCCCTCACCCGGATGGCAGTTCCACCACTGTTTTGCTATTTTATTTACCCCAGTGGGGCCCTGGCTGGAAGCATACCAAGCACAGGAATTTTCTGGAAATAGGAACCAGTGGTCCACTGCTCCAGAGGCTGATTGCACCACCAAAGTGGCGGGCAGTGGGGTCACCGCATCCGTACGCCAGAGAGAGAAAGGCCAACTTGTGCCAGTGGGCTGTGAGAGTAAGACACTAGGGAAACATGGGGCATACCATTATGGCCCCACTGCCTTCACCACTCTCAAGAAAAAAGTTAGAAATAAGAATTATGATAAAGGTACAGTCAGAAAACGGCTATGGGAAGTAGAGGACACCAACCCTCACTCTGATAGATCCAGCCCACCACCACTCTCACTCTTACCTCTCGAAAATTAGTTTTCTGCCCACAGCTAACTCCAAGACAACTGCAGAGGTTGAAGTAACTAAACTAAAGGTTTCTAAATACCCCTGATGGTAACAAAGGCTTTAAAGTATCCCCAATAGGCTCAAAATCGCGTCATATGTCGGAGAGGGTTAATTGTATGTCCATCGCTATAGAAGTATTATAATTCATTAGGTGGCAAATTGCTGCTTAGGGTCTTTGCATCTAGGGAAATGTTGATATATAAATGTTTGTTTGAAACCTCTAAAACAATATCTTTGTCAGGCCCTAAAGGTGTGGTGGTCTGTAGACGTGACCCTGATAGTGGCTGGTGTGGTCGCGGCCCTTGTCACTCTTCTGCTGCCAGAGACCAGGAACCTCCCTCTGCCTGACACCATCACAGACATAGAGGACAGGCAAGCACTGTGCTGGGGCAACTGGAGGGCCTTCATGACTGTCGTCAGGAAGGAACATAGAAATAATATTAGTCAAGAGCTCGGGGGTGTCAGTAATAAAGGTTTTAACAATTAATCAAAAACGGATGACGTGGTTTATCTCTATAATTATTCTACGAGTCCACCATTTTCAACAAAGCACCAATCTGCAGGCAATAAGCCTGCTACACCAGTATCCAGCAACATAGGTAGAGCATGTAATCAGGACAAATATTATCAAGCTATTAAGAGAGAGAAAGAAACAAACCTAATCATGTGTACCTAAAAAAATAAAAACAAAATAATCAACTATAACCTACTTGTATGCACCAATCGAACAGGGTTATACCCAGGAGAGGCTATATACATTTGATAAGGAGTCGCTGGAACTCCTGTTTCATATGTTTGGCTTCTCTTACTAATGTCCTTTGTGCTTCACTTACACCGAGAGTAATCCAGCTCGTTCTCACAAACACTTCCTCCTCCTATGTACTTCACTACACTAAACATGCACACCACACTTCCTTCTTCCAAAAATATGTTTTTTTAGAATGATGAAATTAAACCCAGCCTCTAAATGCTCTGGACAAAAGCCTGTCACTCTTACTATCAACTTTTGCAACATTTGCGGCCTTGCCACTAAATTTCCCTCTGTAGAACACCATCTCTCCTCCTACAAACCTGATCTTCTTTTCCTCACTGAAACTCAGGTGTCTTCTACCAGTAGCACCTTCTCTGTATCCTCTTACTTTCTCTATCCCAGTTTCAAAGACAAAGAAGGATGTTGTGCATGCGTGCACAATAAACATACTTGCTCTCGTGTTCCCGATTTCGACTCCTCTGAATTCTCATTTTTATGGCTCAAACTATCCTGTCATTCTCATATTAATATTTTTGTGCTGTCTATTTGTCCCCTAACTCTACCGACTTTCCCAAATTCTTTGACTAAACTCTAAACTCTAAAGTGGAACACATTCTATCCATTTCTCCTTTCTCAGAAATCTCCATCTTAGGAGATTTCTACGTTCACCACCGCCAATGGCTCTCCTCTTATATTAATGACCAACCTGGTGAACAAGCCTACGTCGTCTCTATCCTAAACGACCTAGAGCAATTGGTTCAGCAACCCACCCATATCCAGGATTGCTTCGGAGATCGGCCCAACATTCTTGATTTATTTATAACTTCTACCCCTTCTTCTTATACTGTCGATCTTTTCTCTCCTTTGGGCTCGCCCGACCATAAAATTATCTTTGTCACCTGTCCTATCTCTGCAGTACGGCCACCCGATCCTCCCAGCCGGCAGCGTTTGTGGTACTTTGGTGCTGCCAACTGGGAGGCTCTCCGGCAGTACTTCTTTGATTTCCCTTGGATTGATTTTTGCTTCCATGGCCGGGGAACCTCGGAGAGTGCTGAACGCATTACCGAGGTAATCCTATCGAGCATAGAGGCATACATTCCATTTTCTTTCTCTCAGACTAATGCAAACAAATCTTTGTTTATTCACGCTTGTTCTACTGCTGTCTGCAACAAGGAGGAAGCATTCAAACGGTACCGACGCCTTAAAACTCAAGAATCTCATTCTACCTATGTTTCTGCCCGGAATCAAGCCAATCTGTCCTTTGACTTCCCAAACACTCTTTCGTCAATAATAATTGTACTGAACTATCACACTCTAGCTCTTCCCAAGCTTTCTCGCATGTAGCCAAAAACCTCTCTAACAATTTTTCTTCCTTGTCTTTCCCTCCCCTTTTCCACTCTGATGGCACAACCATCACCTCTTCCTCTGACAAAGCTGAACTCTGCGCTCAAACTTTCACTAGAAACTCCACCTTGGATTATTCCGGTGCTATTCCTCCCTCTCCACCCCCTCTCTCCTACTTATGCCTAATATCCTAATCTCTTCTAAATGTTGTAGGGTACTAAAAAACTGTGATTCCGTGCTGACTCCCTGCCTAGGCAAACTCTCTCGTCTCTGTCTCTGCTCTAACGTCTTCTCTTTTTGCTGGAAATTTGCTCATTCAACCTGTTCCAAAGAAGGGTGACCGCTCTCAACCCTCCAACTATCGTCCAATTGCTCTCATCTCTTGTATCTCTTATTTGTTTTTTTAAATATTCTTATTTCCAAATGTCTTAAGCATTTCTCTTCTCATAATCTTCTCTCAGATCGCCAGTATGGTTTCTTTAAGGGTTGCTCTACTGGTGATCTTCTTTCATATATTACTAACTCTTGGTCATCCTCCTCTTGGGACTTCGGTGAGACCTTTTCTATTGCGCTAGACATATCGAAGGCCTTCAATAGAGTCTGACACAAATGTTTAATTTCCAAACTACCCTCCTTCGGTTACTATCCCTCCATCTGTGCCTTTGTCTCTAATTTCCTCTCCGGCCGTTCCATAGCTGCGGTTGTGGATGGCCATCGTTCGCTTTCTCATCCTATCATCTCCGGTTTTCTGTCCTATCTCCTATTCGTTTTTTAATTTTCATAAATGATCTTCTCAATTGTACCTCCTGTCCTATCCATTCATAATGCAGACGAATCTACCTTACACTATTCAATTTGTTTTCCAGAACGCCCCAGCAAACAATTCCTCAAAGACAAACGTAATGAAGCAATACAACACTCATCTTCTAATCTAATTATCATTTCCAAGTGGGTGATAGAAAACCTTGTTGCATTAAATGCTTCCAAAACCCAAGTTCTCCATCTATCTACATGTCGCGAACTCCCAGAGGCAATTAACCACAAAGGAAGGCCTTGCTATAAATTACTCCTGAACCTGGATAAATTAATATTTGTTTTCACCAACTCGCCAATTAATTTACAAATAAACCTAACTAATTAAATCAATGACTAAAAATAATACATGTGGTACTGTGGTACTCCAAGGACTCGAACCTAGGATATTCACACCGAAATTCCGCACACTAAGAACTAGGCTATCAAGATAGATAAAGGTTTATGCACAAGCCTACGATATAGTTTGCATTCTCGAATACTGCATATTTATCTTAAAGCCTATACATATACCCAACTGCACTCTAATGACGAAATGATTAGACGAATGGAAGAGGTAATTAATGGGGCACTTAAAGGAAGGCCTCGCTATAAATTACGCCTGAACCTGGATGAATTCATATTTGTTTTCACCAACTCACCAATTACTTTACAAATAAACCTAACTAATGAAATCAATGAAAGTAATGAATACATGTGGTACTACAAGGACTCGAACCTAGGATACTCACACCGAAATTCCGCACACAAAACACTTGGTTATCAAGACAGTTAAAGGTTTATGCACAAGTCTACGATATATTATGCATTCTCGAATACTACATATTAATCTTAGCCTATACATATACTCCACTGCACTCTGATAACGAAATTATTAGACGAATGGAAGGGGTAATTAATGTGGCACTTAACCACAAAGGAAGGCCTCGCTATAAATTAAGCCTGAACCTGGATAAATTCATATTTGTTTTCACCAACTAGCCAATTAATTTTCAAATAAACCTAACTAATGAAATCAATGAGAGTAATGCATACATGTGGTACTCCAAGATCCCTTATACTTCAACAATAGAAAAATCAACCCTTCATCTTCTCTCAGTATTCTCGGTGTCTCTTTATCTTCTGCTCTCTCTTGGATGGACCATATTACCAGCCTTGCTAAGGTGGCCTCCCAGAAGCTTGGACTACTCAACCGCCTCAAGATGTTCCTTACCTCTGCACAGCTTTTTCCTCTGTACAGGGGCACAGTTCGTCGTTGTATTGAGTATTGTTCATATGTGTGGGGAGGATCCTCTCACACAACACTTCTAGACAAAGTAGAGAGGAAAGCCTTTCGTATCATTAACTCCCGTCCACTCACTGAATCTCTGCAATCTCTCTCTCTTTGCCGCAATGTTGCATCTCTCGCTATTCTACCCCTATTACAAAAATCAGTGTTCCTCAGAGCTCTCCCAGTGTATACCACCTCCTCTACGTAGGGTACGTAGCACTCGTCTTGCAACACAATCTCACCCCTACTCTGTGCAACTCTTCAGCTCAAGAGTGAAACGATACTCCCAATCTTTCTTCTATTCAACAGCTAAGCTCTGGAACTCTCTCCCTGACTCCATATTTCCCTCATCCTACGACTTAAATTGCTTCAATCTCTGTGTGTCCAGGCATTTTGGCTCGACTGTTTCTTAATTTTGGCCCTGTCACTCTTTCAACTCTGGGGGAGGCACTTGTCACAGGCAGTTTTGCCTTTTGTCTCCTTCAACCAAATGGAAAAAACAAACACACAAACTATTGATTACATTTAATTTAGTCTTGTGGCTGTACTAGTGATGCATAGATACCAACTGACAAATTGCATTAACTGTAATGATAATGCACATTTTCATTAACTTGGTATGAATGAGCAAGCCAAAATTAAAGTATTTGATTGGGGATAAATGTAATTCGACGAAATAATTGTTTGTACAGTACAATTTAACGTTAATGTTCTTGCTTTATCAACATATAATTAGTTCTCCAGCATGAAACTCCCTCTGGTGAAAAAACCCCAGCTTTTTCAGCAGCTCTCCAACTCGAGGGTGAAACGTTACTCTCAAACTTTCTTCTAATCAACAGCTGAGCTCTGGAACTCTCTCCCAGAATCAGTCTTTCCCTCTTCCTATGACTTAAATTGCTTCAAACTCCGTGTGTCCAGGCATTTTGGCTCGAACGTCCCTTGGTTTTGGCCCTGTCACTCTTTCAACTATGGGGGAGGCACTCGCTTTAGGCAGTTCTGCCTTTTGCCTCAATCACACAGAAAACAAAACAAAAACATCACTGAAGTTAGGTTGCAAGCACTTTATGAACGCCAGGTATGAATATAAGACTCCTGGTAATTATTTGGCGCTAATGGCGTCATGAACCGCGCACCTCATTTATGCCAAGTTAGGTCATTTTAGGTTACTCTAGGTTGTGTTGGGATTGGTTTGGATGGGCTAGGTCTCTTTAGTGTTGTATATAGATGTCTTGGCACCTGGTTCCCCCTTCCCGAAGGAAGGTACTACCAGCTTGGTTGATGATCATGATGATGGCTGGCACTGACTGCTGCTACAGTCTTGCGTTGTATCTCTAGGCTGTATCTCTAGGTTCAGTTGAGATGCCAGATACCTATGTAACTATGTTGACTTAATGTGTCCATATTTGTGCATACTAGCGCAATTATATTGGCTACTATCGTTCATACCATGATACCACATATACATCGTGAGTGCCACGATGCGTAGGGGGGGGGGGACCCTGTAATTATGGTATTTTTATATTTTAAGAGTCTAAAACTTCACTACATGACAGCCCAAGTGTTGCCGACATCGGGGGAGTGTTTTTCGCATATTCGGATTTCCCAATCCATACACCCTGTAAACCCCTGGATGACGTTCCCCTTAAAGGTTAGGTTTTTAAGCCACAAACTTGTAAATATTACATCTAACTATTAAATCATTTATTAAGGATTCACTATATCCAACTCTCATATAATGTTAAGGTGTTTTAGTTACAGTGTCCATATATTTATGTGGGGGACTGTACATGGAGCTCATTCACCTCTTCAAATACATTGACTCAGGTTCCTTTCCCACACAAAGAAAGCTTACTCTGGCACCTTGTTGTCGCCCATGCACTGATCGTATGACCATTTCTTATAAGTGCGTTATTTCAACATCTACAGTATATGTACGTACATTGTAATTTTGTTTTTCTTAACATCAATTTTGGATTTCTAACAAGTTTGAGATTCCATCTTAATTTTCTTTTCTTTCATACGCTGGTAATGTTCATACTTCTATTTTCATCATTGGGAGATTTTCATTATGTGGTCCTTTGTGGGATATTAAAAACTTGTTCTACGGTTCTTATACCGCCTCAGAATTGCGAGTTTTGTAAAGATTTATTTTCGGGTTTTATTAACATTGGTTTGTCCAAAGTTTGTGGACTCTACCGAAATAGTCTCGTCTAAGATTTTTTTTTTTCGAGTTTCATTTTGAATTGATCTTTGAAAGTTTGATTGATTGACATTTCAGGAAGTTCTATTTTTGAATCAATCTTATAACTTGTTTTCGTTCAGTTGTTCTGACGAATTTGTGGGGACCTTGAGTTAATATTCCTTACATTTTTTGTGTTGTTGTTGTTGTTGTTGTTGTTCCCCAAGCTGCCTGGCCGAACAGCCCCAAGGCCCCGAGTAAGGCCAAGGCCATAAACGAGCGACCCCCCAGAACCCTCCCCCCCACATTTTTTGTGTTGCCCACTTAAGTGTATTCGTGTCTGCCTATTGGCTACAGTCAAGGGCTGTATATTTTGGTAAATTTTCGTTCGCTAATATTGTGGTTTAATTTTGTTTATACAAGTGAGTTTTCTCAAGTTTTTCCCCTCACGTTTATTTCGAGTAAATTTGTGTTGGATCACAGGATATTTTAGTCTTGTGTTTTCCATTGTTTTATAACGAGTTAGCTTACTGTACAATTTGGTCCAGTTAAGTGTTCATTAAGCAATTAACCAAATTTGTCTAGAGTTGAATTCATACGTTTAATTACCGTAGAATTCTCAATTAGTGTTCTTGCTTAATTTATAGAAAACGTACGATTTTCAATCATTGGGATTGGTAATTTTCATTTTCATTGCCAACAGAGAGTTTAAACAATCTATTATTTAGTATATTTGCATGAAACATTGGCAATAGTTTATCTAATATACAGTAGATGTTTGATTCACTGTTTGGCTTATTTCATTGAAAAGAGATATTTTTGGAAAATAAATTTGGAGTATGTTGGGAAACTGAAATATTTTTCCCAGGTATATAGATAATTTCTTTTTTCGTGGTCTTCGTTGGAAGAACGGCCATAGAGGAGAAAGGAAATATTAAGTATATCCTATTGAGACTTTACCTTTGAAAATGATTTTGTTTTTCTCAAAATTTGTGTGTTATGTGGAATTTTCTGTGTGTGATTCTATGATAAAATAAAATGTAGGAGTTTGTTTAAAATATCTGTATGCACGGTACTTGAATTAACTTCTAAGCGTTTTCTTTTTGTATTTTTTTTATCGGTGGTTTTATCTATTATTTTTTTTTTTTTTTTGTGAAATTAGTTGCCCATGTGTGGTATATTATTTTTCTTGGATGGTTTTTGCCTTCCCTTTCATTATGGTGTGCAGGCTATTGTAAATCCTTGGGTTTTTTTTTGTTGGGTGTTTAATGTACTTATTTTGGAATCAATTGTGCACTAGGTTGTAACAACGAATGTGTGATATGGTGACAGGTCAGTTGAACCAGTGCCACTTCAACCAGTGCCACTTTAACCAGTGCTAACTCAACCAGTGGCCCCTTCAACCAGTGACCATTTCAACTAGTTACCATTTTAACCAGTAGGTTAGGTTAGGTTAGGTTAGGTTAGGTTAGGTTAGGTTACTGGTTAAAATAGTCACTGGTTGAAATGGTCACTGGTTGAAGTGGCCACTAGTTGAGTTAGCACTGGTTAAAGTGGCACTGGTTCAACTGACATGAAACCGTGTGATATATATTTTATTTTTAGGATTGGCCATAGGGAATGCATTATTTTGGAAACGGGTAGCTCCTGGCTGACAATATTATTAAAACAAAATGTTATTCGAATGTTCTGCATGGTTTTATTTGTTCAATTAATATATTTTTTTCAGAATAGGAAGGTATTATGTTACACACCACGAGGATGTGGCTTGCTGTGTTTAATATTGATATATATCATGTTCCTATAGATAGGATGTTTATTCCTTTTATATTACATCAGGTTTTAATTTGGTTTTATCAAACTTGGAAGGTTTTCATGTTTTTGTTTTATTATAAACTTAAATATTATTAATTTACGCACCACGGGTCTAACCTAAGTGGACTTGTGTTTATTTGTTATATTCTTTTTATTTTATCCTATGATTAGGACTTCATATTTTTTTCCTGCAGTATTAATTTTAACCTAGGATTTGATTTTGTGTTTGCTTGCAACTGTCAATTTTAGTGTTTACCTTGTTGTATCAGTCTGCATATCTTTGCTTTGTTAATCGATTTAGAACAGTGTTACGACTGAGGTTTAAATATATCAGGGCTCTTATTCATTGGACTAGTAATGGCATAAATGCTACAACGGAAAGCGCTAGATCCAACCTCTGATGTATATTCCCAGTGAACAAAGAACACAAATACTCTACAGAGTTCTATATGCAATAATAGGCTATCAAACTCTCAATAAATGTGCGTCTAGTCTAGGCTTAATGTTATGTGAAAACAGCCTATTACTACCTATAACCGAAGGTGCTTGGTTATGGTATGCAAAGTAAGGTGGTAAGAGAAGTTACGGCTTACTTTACTTTAATCAATAAATGTCAGGCACTCGTGCATGAAAGAAAGTGCACTAAAGTCCTTCAACACCAACAAGGAATCTTCTTTAAATGTTAGATGCTATAAAGATGCTCGTATCAGAAATGGAACCCAAAAAAGGCAGGCAGCGGAACAATGCTCGTGCAGGCTATGCACACAAAAAGGCAGAATGTATAATGCAGTCGGAGCCAAGAATATCCTAAACACTACAACAATAATAATCGGCACGACAATGCAGTATTCCTATCAACAAAATGAGCCTAAGTCGATTGTGTCTCCATACATTAAACTAGGCTGCGAAATGCTTGTGTAATCATAAACGGTTATGCATAAAAAGAGTAATTAGGTTAATATACTTAATGTCTACTGTGACTGATAAAGTCTAGCTAGAGTCAATGATACGAGATACTGGTGCGCATGGCATGCCGCATAGCCTAGTGCAAATCTCAAGTCTGTGCGTCAAATATTACGTTATAGGGAAGGGTAGCTCTCTTGAGAAACCTTAATACCGAAGTATTAAGCGTTCTCCTGGCGTACCTCAATGACAAACAACGAGCTTAGAACAGTGCAGAATGGTATAGGCAAAAAGCCCTCATTCGTGCATGCTCTACTCTCAATGGCACACAGACTAGAATTTACTCAATCAACTCCAGTTCTCAGGTATGTCGTGCAGCTTTTTCCTAAAGCCAGCACTCATAGGAAACAATACCTTATAATATCAGACTCCTAGTCTAGCATTATCTAATCCAGCAGAACACTAATAATTATAGGAAGCGGTACTTAAACAATATAAATGCCAACCAATGCTTCGTGATCAACTTATCTTAACAACTAAACATACATAGGTTATATCAGACCTTAACGCACAATACAACTGGCCAGCATGAAGCTGATTTTGCAGAGTTAACCAGAGGGGATATGGTATTAATAAAAGGTGGTGAAAGATATGGAAAAAGAGAGAGGTAGGCAGAGGAAAAGATTCTCAGGTGCAGAGCGGGGAACAGGTATCAAGGGATAAGAGAGGTGCGTTCTAGAAACCAGATCTGAGGGAGAGAGTGGCGAGGAACCTGTATATATACCGGGACTAGTTTGCACCGCGCAGAGTAAAGCGGTAACAAGTCCTCTAGCCACTAGCAAAGAAGCTAGCAACATGGTAAGGACCTCCCTCAACCAACCCCCACGAGGCAGCCAGCCGTGACGTCATCGAGCGGGACAAAAACACTGCGCGCCCACTCTCACTCTGTTCTACTCTCTCTCTCTCTCCCAGATCCCATCATTACTAGTTAATGATAAAACATTATTCTTTACAATTAAATATATAAAACCTTGACATGGGTGAAAACAAAGAGCCTTTCTGGACTGCCCATGACACGAGCTTTCATATGAAATAAAGCACACCCTAATACATCAACTGTAGCCACATCCACTGCCCTGGCGATCCTAGCGAGTCACTGTAGGACAAGCCATGCGGTTCTAACGGAGTGGTTAACGTCACCCCCCCCCCCCCCCCCCCCCCCCTCGCCCCCCGCCCCCCCCCCCCCTCCCCCCCAAGATTTTTCTCAGAGGCCCCAAGGCTCACAAAAATCTGATGGTTAGAACCCATGCTATATCTCTACTTCCCATCACCCAGCGGCAGTAAAATATCTGGCACAGTTCCTCAACAAAACATTTTACAAAATTATAACCCTCCCCAACACAATAGGTTAAATTATATGTAGTTATGCTCCTCAAGAGCGAGCTTCTCTAGCCCAGCATTCTGAGAGGAGTGCAACTCAGAATTACTGCTATAACATACTGAAAAAATTCAACTATCAAAGAAAGAGTTTTTATTTGATTTTTATGTTTTTTAATTTGTTTATTTCGGCTGCACTATAGGGGCAAGCCTAGTTTTTTTCTTCTATACCAAACGCTCAACTCCTGCTTTACGACCCAATACGCTGGGCTAGAACCGCGAGCCAACAAGCACCAAGCGCAAAATACTATTCAAACTAAAGCAGGAGGCTACCCGTGTGTCAATCTACCCAGGATCATATACCCTTGAACGACCATCTGCAACCACGTTGTCACAACCGGCAATATGGCGTATGTCCAGGTTATATACCAGTAACCTTAGCGACCACCTGGTCAGCCTCATATTCCGATTGTGAAACTGGTCCAAGAACTTGAGAGGGTGATGACCTGGGTAAACTACAACGACCGGACCATAGGCTGGAACATAGACCTCGAAATGCACCAGCGCAAGCACAACCGCCAGCAGCTCCTCCTCGACAACAGAGCAGCTCCCCTGGGCCGAATTGTACTTCTCCGAGCAGAAACTAACAGGATGCTCCAGCCCATCACCGTCCTTTTCCACAAGGACGGCAACAGCCCCCACACCACTAGCCTCCGTTGCTAGTTGGAAAGGTAGGCTAAAGTCAGGGGCCCTGAGGATCGGGTGAGTGCACAACAGGTGTTTCACTACTCCAAACGCCTTCTCACACTCAGGCGCCCATTTGAATTTCTTATCCTTCCAGTTATCCCCCACCTGAGCTTGACTGTCCCGTTCTCCTTCTCCACCTTGACTGCTAAACGTCATCACAGGCACAGTGAGAGGTTCAGGGGGGTGCCTCCCATACTCCTTCATGGGATTAACATGACATAACTGATTTCGCTTCCGTCTGTCTGGAGTGGCTACCAAGTAATCCAGGTCTAATAGCTCCTCAACCACCCTATAAGGACCAGCGTACTTCGCGGATAAGGGGTGACCTACAAGGGGCAGTAGAATCAACACCTCCTGACCCACGTGAAACTCCCTGAGTTCAACCTTGAGGTCGTACCTGTCCTTCCTGAGGGCCTGAGAGCTAGTCAAATTACGGCCAGCCAACTCCAGACTGCGCAACATCCGTTCTCGACTGATGAGGACACACTTGAGCATAGAACAAGGTTTTTCTGCGCCCTCCCATACTTCTTCAACCATATGGAGAGGCCCTCTTACTATAGACTATATAGTAGACTATATAGTAGTCTACTATAAACTACTATAGACTACTACAAGTTAAAAACCTACTATTAGGCCAGATCATCATGAAAGTGTCATCATTATGAGAAGGTTCATAGACAATAATTCTCCTCAATCGCGACCATTGTTGTTGTGAGATTCGGGAGTTGCCAACGTCAAACAGGTTGGGACCTCTCCCCAACAAAAAATTACTAGATGTCATACTGTGGTGGGCTGGATCTGTCAGAGTGAGAGTTGGTGCCCTCTACTTCCCATAACTAGTTCTGACTTTACCTTTTTCATTATTCTTATTTCTAACTTTTCTTCCTGAGAGAGGTGAAGGCAGTGGGGCCATAATGGTGTGCCCCATGGTTCCCTAGTGTCTTACTCTCACAGACCACTGGCACAAGTTGGCCTTTCTCACTGTGGCGTAGGGATGTGGCGACCCCACCGCCCGCCACTTTGGTGGTGCAATCAGCTTCTGGAGCAGTGGACCACTGGTTCTTATTTTCAGAAAATGCCTGTGCTTGGTATGCTTCCAGCCAGGGCCCCACTGGGGTAAATATAATAGCAAGACAGTGGATGGAACTCCCATCTGGGTGAAGGACTGCTCTGGGTCTGCCTCTTCAGTGCTAAGGGTGATAATCCACTTAGTGGAAATGGCACTGTGGAGTGGGTCAGTGGAGGCATGTCTGGGAGCCTGAAGGCGTTTCTGAAATGGCCATCCCTTTTGGGGCGCTTCCTCTGGAAGCGGGGCGTCAGATTGATGATGTCATACTTATCCCAACGTATTTCGTTAATTTAACAATTTAACATCAATATAAAGTGTTACTAATACTATACATTCAAAATGTATTAAATGTATCTTGTTGTGTTGCTTGAAGTTATACTTGCATCATAGAGAAGTATTATATTATATATTGTATAAGTGTATTCACTTTTATCTTTCTTGAATTTATAGATCTATTTTATTCTAAATAAATAACAAATGTTTTACTAATATTAATTCATTATTAAAGACGTTCCCTGTTTAATCCTACGAACAAGCTATTATTGCTAGTGGTGTTTCTGTAATCCCGAATGAAAGAGTCAGTTAGGGAGGACAAATGGTAAAACAGAAGTTCTAGCAATCCTTAACACCACCTGAAGCTCTCCATTGTAGGACTTCTTTGATCAACTGGTACATACAATTTTTTTAGCACAACTTTTAATTGTTATGTGTTTATTATTCTGTAAAATGAATTTGTATCTACTGTATTACATCTTTCACGTCCTCTATAATAATCCCACTTACACATTTGAAGACCTATACTATATTTTCTCCAACTATAGCAGGTCACAAATATTGTTATAATTTCTTCATATGAAGGATTTTCCAAAAGTATGGATAATTCTCTAGATCAAAATACGTTGTACTGTCTCTAAAGAAACTGTGATAATTTGTATATATACCTGTCTGATATATACCTGTATATAATTATATATACAGTAAATATATATATATCCCAAGCAAACTATTCGATGAATGGCACTCAGCTTAAGAATGTAAACAGAGAAACTGATCTGGGAGTAACAATATCGAGTAACCTAAAACCGTCAACATGTTCAGAAGTTGTTAAGAAGGCAAACAAAATAATTGGCTTTATAGGCAGGTCATTTGAGCATAAATCCAAAGAAGTTATCCTAACCCTTTACAATCCTTAGTCCGCCCTCTTCTGGAATACTGCGTTCAATCCTGGTGCCCTTATTACCAAAAAGATATATAAGCTAGAACGAGTCAACGTAGAGTTACCAAAATGATACCTAGCCTAAAGAACAAACCATACGAAGAGCGTCTTAGAGAATTAAATCTATTTCCTTTAACCCAGCGCAGATTAAGAGGCGACTTAATTCAAGTGTTCATCAAAGGCATCGACAATATGAACTGTAGTAAGTACTTCACTATCGACCAATCTAATTACCGCGGGGAAACGGTTGCAAAATTATTGGTAAATCTTTTAACTCGCACGATCTAAGAATTTCTTCTTCAATCGAGTTGTCAACTTGTGGAATGGCTTCCCCGAGACGTTAGACTGCAGCACCGTTGATTCATTTAAATTCCGCCTAGACAAATATCTCGCATCAAACCCGCGACTGACTGCGTTTGTAAATGAATAACTTTATCCTCCCCTCAGTTACTAACCCATATGTCCCCTACTAACTTCCTAGTCCTGCCACGTTAGTGGCAGGGCAGTAGTTCCCTTTCCAATGTTCCCTTACCCACTCTAAACCACTGTTTGGTCACTTGATCCTCAGTGTTTTGGAGGACAAGCAACCTAGAAGGGTCACTAGACCTGTTGTTGCTTGATTTCCTTTGTACTCCTTTGTACCATCAACAATCACTACTACCACAATCATCACAATACTACTACTACCATAATCACCGGCCTCGACCTCCCTGTGCCTCACTACACGGCGACCTCGATTTCGGCCGCTAAATGACCTCCGATTTTGGATCTGACCTCATCCGTAGCCCCATTTTGGGGGGCTGCGAACAACTTTCGTTCCATACACCTTTTCGATCGGAGGCCTCCTTCCTCCCAAACGGCAATTTTTTCCTATTTTTTTTTCAATTTCAGCCTCGAAACGACCTCCGATCATGGCCTCGCCCCTGCTATGACCTGACCCCGGTCAATTGACACCCACATGCAAAGTTTCAGCTCCCCAGGTCCAAAACTGCGGCCGCCTATTAAGAACACACAGACAAACAAACACACGAACTGATATAATAATATACAGTAGATATATACAGTATATCAAGAATATCTCACAAATACACGTGAGCTAATACATGTTTAAATACTCCGACATCCAGAACGAGTGTCCAAGTTTTCAACCCAATACTGTACACCATGCCGTGGAGTAGTTGATTAATAGCTTGGACACTCGTTCTGACTGATGGAGGTTCGATCCCTTCTGGGAATATGTAAACATATATGTATATATATATAATTTATATATATATATATATATATATATATATATATATATATATATATATATATATATATATATATATATATATATATATATATATATTTTTTTTTTTTTTTTTTTCTATATTCCAACTTACTTCTTCTCGGGCATAGGCTGAGAGCCTTAACATTCACCGCTTTACAATGAACAGTGAAGCCCGTGAGGTCTTGTTCCAGTCTAGGGAGTGAGACATGTGAAGCACGTAGAGTACAACAAGCACCTGCCATCTTGCCTTCACATGAGGCACGGTGCTCACTCATGGCCCGAAACGACCCCATCTCTGAAGCCACCTCGTTCCTGTGCTTCACTGTCTCACCCCCTACACTCGGACTCTCACACTTACACACACACAACGCCACCTGTTGAGCAGATAACTCACCAGGCATTGCACCCCTATAGCATATTTTGAATATGGGAATATTCATACAGTGCAATTTAATCAGGGAACAATGAGGGTATTTTATTGACGTTTCGGTGGGCTTGTGGTAATGCACTGATACCAGGTACAGCACAAATTCCATCCCAATAATATCTTCCCATTGATACATCGGGATTTGAACCCGGGACCTTTGGATTACCAGGCCAGTGGCAAGACCACTCCACCACACCTCCCGTATATATATATATATATATATATATATATATATATATATATATATATATATATATATGTATATATATATATACAGTATATATATAATATATATATAATAACATAATACAAAAAATAACAAAATGAGTTCTTAGAAGAATACACAAACACTGTTACATAATTATAATGCCAGGATAAACACAAATTATATAAAAAGTTACATTTACTAAATCTATCTGTAGCGAAGTGACACTTTTGCTAAAAGCTATGGTATTCATTACAACCTGTAGGTAATTGGATAAGGCAATACCTTCAAAGCACACTATGATAACAAGTTATCAAGAGAACTCAACCTCTCGCAGTAGTCAGATGAAGAAAATACGTCCTCGATGCGAATTTGGCCGAGTAGAGTGGGTTAGGTTGGGTAGGGTCCATCAGGCAAACAGGTTCGGCCGAGTTGTGTTTGTCCTCGAACTGGCTGACTTTGCATTTGGTTGATTTATTATGTATACAGCTAAAATAAGTCCTTAGATTGCGTTGATATAATGGAGAGAAAAACAATGTCCTGAAGACATGAACCCCTCAGAAGTATTCAAACATGCCATTACTTTATGATTCAGTGCTCTGTTACGGCCCAGATTAGGGAACGTTCAGAAGCAAACCATTGGGTCCAAATTATCGGGCCTGTACATTGATATAATCCATTCCCATATACTGTAACAGTGGTAGAAAACGTATGGCAAAGTAAAACAGATCTTTCACCACCCTCCATTCCCTCCAGCAAGAAGCCGTGCTTGAAATTAGTTTGAAAAATTACCTTGCGTGACTGAAAATGGACTTTGAAAATATTTTAGCGAAGGGAGATGGCAATCATCTAAGCATGCAACCTACCATTTTGTTTACTACAATATACCTACAGCTAAGAAATGCTGATCAGGTCTGTTCTTAAATGAGTCAATGGTAATACATTTAATAACTGAGTATGGAGGTATGTTCGAATTTATGTACTAAGTTATTAATGTAATAGTAATTACTGATGTTTAGGTTTACTCTCTGACTCCTTAATATTTTATTAATCTCCCTGGTAGGGAGACATGGGGCGAAGGAAAATCATTGTTTCCATAATCATCAATATTGTTAAATTATTTTAGTACTTTCAAGCATTTTATTAATCTACCTCTTAGTCACCGTATGTCGTTGTTCTATAATTAAAGGACTGGGTAAGCAGAACCGACCCGAGCATTTTGCAGGAACCAGTCATATGTTTGGATATTGAAGTGTTGGCCGTCGAGAGATACCGGACACAGTTTGTCTTTCCTGGCCAAGAAGCACATTGTGTAGAGAGCTAGTTCTAGTTCAGGAGTTGTGCCCACGATCATCGAGCCAACCCGTTTTATACTGCTATACCACTGGAAGCTTATCTCAACCACATCAAACTGCAAGAGAAAAATAATGTATGTTAAATTATTTCTAAAATATAATAACTAGTACAAGTGTTATCGAATAATTAAAGTGAGAGATATTACTCCAATTTTTGTAATGTAAATAATTATCGAGACAGTAACATAAATTCGAGTATACAGTACATGACTAGTCTATCTATTTATCTATCTATTTACTCAGGCCCAATCCCCACTTTTCCTATTTTGATTTTATTATATATTATTTGATTTTATTATTTATCTTTTATATTTTTTTGGGGGGTGGCCGAATCAAGACAGAGCAAGAACAGGGACAACACAAAACACAACAGAAAACAACGAACACACAAACAAAACACAAATTCACACACATCTAGGTCATTCAGGAAAAGACCCATGAGACCAGGGTCACCAAGGTTCCTCCAGAACTCACCCGGCCCCCGACCATCCGGAGAGGTTCCAATCTCGGCAGGCAGACATGCAGCGAAGCCCTACCACCACAAGCCCGCCCACCACACTTCCAGGCGCACCCTTCATATTAATCGTCTCCCCGGGCCAGGCGCCTGATGTACTATTATCTAGTCCAACTTGTGCCCGACCCCTTCCCCCAAATGACCACGTGTTCACTCATATATTCACAAGCATTCTCCATTCATTCCTGTTTATTACCACTTCTCTTGCCTGATCTATAGTCATTTCTCTATCATCCAAAGCTTGCCTTACACAGTCTCTCCATCTCAATGGGGGTCTTCCTGCCCTTCTATCTCTCCTTGAATCGGACTCACATATTCTCTTTGTAAGCCTTTCATCTTCCATTCGTTCATCATGACCATATCAGCTCAGCACCCTTCTGTCTACTCTGGCTGACAAATGTTCCTGCTGCCCCACTCTCCTACGTATCTCTTAATTCCTCAATCTGTCTCTACGAGTAACTCCACACATACTTCTCAAGCAGCTCATCTCCATCACATCCAGCTTTCTTCTCTCCTTTTCCTTCAGAGCCCATGTCTCAGCCCCATACAACACTGTTGGCACAACAATTCCGTGATACATTGCACTTTTTACTATCATTCCGAGATTTTCGTCTTCCACATACTTTCCATTGCTCCGAAAACCTTCCTTCCTTCACACACTCTCTGTTTTACTTCCATTTCCATACCTCCACTTTTGTTTATTGTTCCTCCTAGATATTTAAAACACTCTACATGTTCCAATATTTCCCCATCCAGCCTCACATCTAGATTCACCCTACGATCACCCCTATTACACACCATTACTTTACTTTTATTGACGTTCACCTTCAGTTTCCTCCTTCCACAAACCACACCAAATTCTTTGACTAGGCCTACACGCAGCAGTTTCTCCTCAGAATCTGCCACCAACGCTGTGTCATCAACGAACAGCAACTGATTCAACTCCCAATCTCTACCATTCTTTCCTACTAAATCCAATCCTCTTCCCATAGTTCTCATTTTCACCTCCCTCACCACACTATCCATAAACATTAAACAGCCATGGTGACTTTACACAACCCTGTTGCAAACCTACCTTTACCTCAAACCATTCACTTAACTCACCATTTCCTACTCTAACACATGCTCTGCTCCCTTCATAAAAACTCTTAACTGCTTCAAACAAAGTTCCTCCAATTTCATAAATCCTTAACACCTTCCACATTGTTTCACGACCCACACGATCATATGCTTTTTCCAAATCCATAAAATCCCAAAATATCTCCTTATGCTTCTCTAAATACTTCTCGCATAACTGTCTTACTGCAAACATCTGATCCACGCACCCTCTTCCCCTCCTAAAACCGCACTGTTCTTCTCCTATTGCAACTTCCATATACTTTATTATCCTCTCTATCAACACCCTGCCATACAGCTTTCCAACCACTGACAATAAACTAATACCTCTATAACTTGAACACTCCTGCCGATCTCCCTTCCCCTTGTACAATGGCACAATACATGCACTCTTCCAGTCTATTGGTACCATTGACACAGCAAAGCACACATTGAAAAGTCTCACCAACCAATCTATTATCACATCTCCACCCTTCTGTATACACTCCACAGCAATACCATCCAAACCTTCTGCTTTTCCCACTCTCATTTGTTTCACTGCTTCTTTCACCTCATTTTCTTCAATCCTTTCATTCATTCCCTGCCACTTGGGTGACCTGGATAACCTATCTCCATCAACCACTGATTCAATCACTGCTTCTCTTCCATCTCTTGCATTTAACAAAGATTCAAAATACTCGGCATATCTTTTCCTCACTTCAACTGGTTCCACTAGTAATTCTCCATTTGCATCTTTCACTGACTCTTCCCTCTGTTGTCCTCCTTTCCTTACTCTATTTACCTCCTTCCAGGACATCTTTTTTCGTTTTTCAAAATTCTCACTCAACCTTTGACCCCACCTTTCGTTTGCATCTGTTTTCGCTTCTCTAATTTTCCGTTTTGCCTCTCTCCTTGTACCTCTCCCATACCTACCATCCTGTAAAACCCTCTCAAAACACTGTCTCTTCTCCTCAACTGCCTTTCTCACCTATCATTCCACCACTCGCTTCCCTTCCTGATACCTCTGCCTCCTACTTTCCGTTTACCGCATACTACCTCTGCACTCGCTTTCACTCCTACCTTAAACTGTTGCCATTTAACCTCTACTTCACTCTCTTCCATCTATCTCACTTCCATCCACTTTTCATTTAGCCTTTCCTTGTACTCCCTCTCTTTTGCACTCTTCTCTAACTCACTAACTTTCATTACCTCTCTTACTTCACGCTTGTCTCTCATTCTCCTGTAACTCCTAACTCTTAGTTTTCCCTCCACCAGGAAATGATCCGACATACCCTCCGCCTCACCTCTCAGCACATTCACATCCAGCAGTCTACACAATATTTCCCTTGTCACCAGCACATAATCCATCAGTGCCCTCTCTAAAATCTCTCCCCTCACAAGTCTATGCCATGTGTACTTGTGTATAAGCCTTTTTTTGAAGAACGTTTTACCTACACTCAATCTGCACTCTCCACATCAAATTTTCAGTCTTTCTCCACTCTCATTTATACCATCCACACCAAAACTACCGATAACTCCCTCAACAGGCTCATTTCCTACCCTAGCATTTAGGTCCCCTAAAACAATAACATTTAATTTGCATCAAACCCTTGTAAACAATCTCAAATCGTCCCAAAACCTTCCATCTTATCTAACTCCCTTTCACTTCCTGTTCCATAAGCACTTACAAAAACCCACCTTTCACCCTTAAATCGCATTCACACCCACAATAGCCTTGATGAAACCTCTTTCCACGCTTTTATAAACTCTCTCAACTCCTCCTTCACAAAAATAGCCACTCCCTCTTTCCCATGGACTCCCTCATCTACTCCAGACTTTCTACCTATCACGTTTCCAAAATCCACTTCTCCCTCTCCTTTCATCTTTGTTTCATTCAGTGCAAGCACATCATACTTCCTTCTTTCAAATAACCTTCCAATGTCCTCTCGCTCCTCATTCGTACTACATCCTTGGACATTTAAAGCTCCTATTCTTAGGGTCCGGGACCACGAACGCGTGCCCTTGCCCCTATCACTGTCTCGTTTTTTTGGGTAGAATTATTTAAGGGGAGAAGGATACCAGGCCCCCCGCCCCCGATTCTCTTTAGTATTATCACTTATAATTATTATTGAAGGAGTAATCCCGTTGACCAATCATAAGGCGGGATTTACTCAGCAGTGCCAGCCAGATTTGCACCAGAATAGCTACTTGAGTTACTAGTTACTAGTTACTGGAATGGGCTTTCCTGATATGTCATAGACTGCAACACTGTTGATTCTTTTAAACTTCGCCTTGCTTTAAATCCACGACTGACTGCATAAGTAAATGAATAATGTTTTTTTATTCTGTCTCTATTATATTACTGTCAACTGTCCCCTACTAACATCTCCTAATCCTGCCACGGACATGTATCCAAGGGCAGTCTTCCCTTTCCCTTTTTCCCGTACCCACTCTAAACCACTGTTTGGACACTTGACCATCAGTGTTTTGGAGGGCAAGCAGCCTTGAGGGGTCGCTGGACCTGTTGTTGCTGGATTTCCTTTGTACTCCTTTGTACTAGATAAATCAGACGAACTGACAATATTTTAACTCGATTTTAACACCTCACCTCGTCGAAAGCATGCTATTGATCACGAGTAATATCTATTAACGTAATCAACGGATATATTGCTTAACCTTTAAACGGCGAAGCTATGGTAGCTATGTGCGAAAGTATTTGAGTCAATTTTTATGACAATTTTTATATTTACCATATATATAATTATTTATTAACAATAAGCACCTATTTTACTTTTAATATGAACATATGAACAATTAAGAGCAATAAAAGATGTGGGAATAGCATATGAGCGATGAAAAAAAGATGTGATATTGCCGTTCGGTCGTATCATGAGACAAGAGGCCAGGCGGCGTACACCCACCCTCTCCGGGCTCGAGAGCGACACTAAGGCCTTACAGTAGAAGTCTCTGTGTTGCAAGGATCTCTAGTGGCTTCGCCCGTGTTAAATATACCGCGTGAGGGAAATTCGCACAGAAAATTACCCGATAAAAGAGGGAATAAGAGGAAAAATAGCTGATAATTGAGGAGGGGGGAACGGGAGTGGGGGCATATATGGAGGAGTGGTAGTAAATAATGAAGGGAAATCATCTCATCTAATCACAAATTGCTTTGTTTAGAGTGCCACTGAGGTTTTTTAAAAACAAAATTATGCACTGGCTCTATTGAGGACGGTCGCATTGCACCACAAAAACCTCTATGGAGGACGGTCCCGATTATGGGTTAATGATAGTTTCTGTTATCGCTAATAGATAGTTCTTTTGCCTTTTCGATCGGAGTCGAAGTAGGTCAAAACTCTGAATAGTGATCGTACAGATAGGTTGTAATGGGAACTTAGAATTCCAAGGTGCAATGTATACTGTATTATCGTAAGTATTGAAGTCTTCCGTTTGAACGTATTGCTATGAGGAATACTGATTGCTGATTAGTTTGCTAAATAAAATACAAACTGCCAAACAACTGTCTAATCATTCCTACACTATTAGTATAAGTAGTTTCAAAATATATACTAAATTATTATTATTATTATTATTATTGTTATTATTATTAATATTATTATTATTGTTTGTGTATAAAGTAGAAATTACAAACACCGAGAGGTCTACATGACAGGACCAATGAGCGAGTTGGGTCCTGCAGGAGAGATCCTGAAGGGCTCAAGACATGGAAGGTTCAGGATTGTGAAGGCTAACAATCTCCCCATCATCATCATTCCACCTCTTCCCTCACCATCTCCAGCAACTAGCCTCATTCACACTCAGAATCTGAGGCCCAGAAAACACCCGAGGAGGCAACTGGATCTCCTGAAGCCTCTCTCGAAGAACACTCCACCACCTTCCGTGCAACAGTCTATGCATCACCACCACCATCACCTGTCAACTTTGCAGGACCAGCAGCAGCCTTGTCACCATCACCTACCACCTTTGACTATTTTCTTTCGAAAAATGTACAAATTTATCTTGAAAGTGGGTCTTGGGGGTGATTTTTAGGTATGATGTAGGTCTAGGGAGGAAACCAAACAAAAAAATAAAAGATAAACAAATATGCAAATAAATAGGTTGAGTGAGGGAGGACTGCGGAATAGTAGGAAAGAGACAGAGTGTCAAGGAGGGCTGGAGAGAATCCCTTCATTTGAGACTTACTACAATGACTCGCAAGGAGCATTTTTCCTGTCGTATAACATACTATGCTGATGATGCACAAGTTAATTACAATATAAGTTGAATTGAAACACCTTATTTGAAAAATACTTTACCTTACTACCGGCAAGATGCTTATAATGGCCCTTGTATTTCATATGGCCCTCCTTTTGCTCTTTGTAATAGCTAAGCCAGTTGTGGAAGCCCTCTACTGTATTGCCGTTCCACTCTCCGATGAATACATGCTGAAACCCTGAGGACGTATGGCCATATCTCATATACACCGCAAACCACAAGGCCTCCAGTTTCTGATGTAGAGTCTCCGTAGGTAGAATCAGGGCTAAAGTGGTAAACAAACATACTGTATAAATTATAAATTGATTTAATTGCATACATAAGTAATTACATAGTGGAAAACAATAAATCAAATATATATCTTTTATGTGAATAATATTATTTCACTAACTACTAAAAATATACCCTTTGTTTTGGCTTCATGCACTTTATCAGTACATCCTATAGGAACTGTGATATATCATATGTACAAAGTTGTTGCAAATCACTATAGGGATAATAGTGATAGTATAATATATTCATCATGATAACCATTTAAGCTATAATAAATAATCAACAAAAGAATCTACTCTCCCCAACTAGGAAAAGGCTAAGTCCCACTGACATATTTACGGCGTCTATAGACAGTACAATTTAGTTTCTGGCTGACACTTACTTTTACTTTTCACATTAGTATGAATTATTTTGGCCTAACGTAGCGGAACTAGCTTATTAGTACAGCCAATGAATATGTCAGTATATATATATATATATATATATATATATATATATATATATATATATATATATATATATATATATATATATATATAAAGAGTAAGACCAGTGCTGATATAAACATCTGTATTGATTGTGGGACGCGTTTCGGCTTAAGCACAATACAAGCACATTTAAAAGAAACCTTGTAATCACTGTAGTCACAAGGGCCTATCACATTTGTTCATCGTATATTGCTCTGCATATTGAACTTGAACACCTAAGAAATACCTTAAATCTTAATGGTTTTCCCCTTAACTTTATCAACACTTTCATTGCCCAACAAATTAGTAAATTGCGTTCACCTCCCTTAAGACCACCGACAGTTCAGAAAGCAGCAATTTATTTTTCTATCCCCTTCATTGGAAAAAAAGTCAATTAAATACGAAACCGTGTCACCAATTTGTTTCGAGGATGCTATCCACAGATAGAGTTGAGAGTGGTGTTCAAATCCCATACTTCGTTAGGTAATGGCTTCAAATTTAAAGACTAAATCCCCGATGTTTTTCGATCGTCAGTGGTGTATCAGTTTAAGTGTAGTGGATGTAATTCCTCTTACATTGCTATACGAGACCATTCTGAAGCTTCAATTCATCCAATACGCACAAATGATTTTAGCATATTGTACACATCTTCTTATGACAGTTCCCGCCTGATAGCCGAGAGCTTATTAACACAACAGTTTAGTACCGATCTAGGTTCCCAGGAGTCCTCAACATCCTTACTGTGTTTTTGAGATCTTATGATATGTGGTATGTTATATTTTAGCATTCATAGTATTACTATATCTTGTATTTCATTTCACTTAGTATATTAGAATTAGATTTAGATTTAACTCAACACAATGCACACGTATCTCTACGCTTCTCACATAGAATAACTTTTTGGTTTTCTTACATAATAATACTTTGCGGTATATTTAGATATTTAGTCCCACATGGATTCAATTATTTTCCAATTTTTTTGTTTATCTCTCTTTAACCCCATTTACCCCCTACACGTTTGTATTATTTCATGAAATCTATTATGATTTGTAGATATTTATGTAGGCTGTTTCTTTGCTTTTTAGTCTGAAGATGGCTTGTGCTTAACACCTTACGAGCGGGCTAGGCGGTATATTTGAACGTTCCGCACAGCGGGGGGTATTTACCATAAATGGGGTTGTTTCCATGCTCTTTTTCATGCATAAACAAGACCCAGAGCGTAATACAAGTATGTATCCCTGAAAGGGCGTAAATTGAGCTTTCCAATGACACCCGAACCATCCTTCTACGATCACTGGTTGTCTTGCAACGATCGTGCAACCGAAGGGCAAAATCGCTAAAATACGGTAATTTCTTTATATAATTACGTATGTAGCGAGGGAGTGAGGGTGGATGTAAGTGGAGTAAATCTCAGTAGGTCCACGGTAGCCATGGCGAGCGGTCATGAGGTAACCCATGCTCCTCCAGTCACTCGTCTCTCTCTCAGAGCCAATATTGCGCCAAAATTGCACTCGGACTTAAGGGGAGGTTTCTAGTTTGTTTCCTACTCCTCCAGCAATCTTAAGATTTCACCCCCTTGACCCCCTTTCAAGATAAATTTGTAAATTTTTCGGTAGAAAAATGTCCCGGCCGTAGGCCGATTACTCTTAAATTACAGGCTCGCTATCGCTCGCCAGGATAAAATCGACACCTAAATGGCATGAAAGGTCTTAAAATTGATAGAATGGGGCGGAAATTCTTAAAAATCACCAAACTAATGGGGCAAACGTCTTAAAATCTCAAAAGCAATGGGGCTAGACATGAGGGAGAAAGGGGTCAAGAAAAAAGTCCCTCAAGTGGAAACCTCCCCTTAAGGCGGGCCCCGCCACATAGTCCAAATTTTTCGATACGGACTTAAGTCGGGCCTCGATCTTTAAGGGTTAAGCCGAAACGCGTCCTACAATCAATAAAGATGTTTATATCAGCACTGGTCTTACTCTTTATAATACGTCTTCACTTCCCACGTGACGAAAGTATCGCTTCTATTATATATACTGTATATACTGTATATATGTATATATCAATTACCTTTTTGAACGAGGAAAGCCTCGAGATGTTTCATTACTGGTGTGTTCAGAACAGCATTTAGAAAGTTGTGTTCTTTGGCTTTACGAATTGCATCTGTAGTCAGCGAGTTGCCATACGCGTCCAGCACCTCCTGGAAGGCTTTCATTGTGTTGGTGTTGGTGAGTTCAGCCGGCACATTGGTGATAAGTCTGTGAAAACACAAATATTGACTTTATAATTATGTCCTATCGTATCTATTGCATCAACTTTAAATACCTTAATTTTTCGACAATTACTATACTCAAATGCATATATATTCAGTATTATAGGTTTGAGTCCCGAAGGGAAGAATGAAAACCTAATATTTAGTAGTGGCCCCGGAATCATTGACGAGCTGCCTTAACAAAGTCATGGCCTCTCTTTGAACTCATGTCTCGCCATTTCAAATGTCCCTCCTAGGAGCCCAAACAATAGAGATTAACTCCCTAAAAGCGGGCATGGTTGTTTACATGACGGTAATGCTGGGCGGGTATATTTACCAAAATCGGGCTTCATTCCATGTTCTTTTTCATGCATAAACAAAAGCCAGAGCGTAATACAATTATATATCCGTGAAAAGGCGACAATAGAGCTTTCCAATGACACCTGAATCATCCTTGTACGACCACGGGTTATCTTGCAGCGATCGCGTAACCGAAGGTGAAAATACACTAAAATAAGGTAATTTTCACGTTTTTTTCCTTGTCGCGCAAGTTACGATGATGGGGATGAGGCATACTATGTGGCAGTAATGGACTCGAGGTTCTGGCGAGCGGTCCAAGCCCAGCTATCGTCCTCCCAACGTGCGGACTCTCTTTCAGAGCTCATAACGTCCTCAAAATGGCACCCGTCATATGATGGGCACGGCAGGGGTGGCCAATATTCTCTCTCCCGTCATATGATGTTCACCGTCGGTTGAGGGTTAACCATATCATCATGAGCGAACGCTAAAAAAACTCAAGGACTCGTCCATGTATGATGTGGATGCCACTACTGAAAAAAACGATATCAAATATGGTAAAAATAAAAAAATAAGAAAATAAACTTGATCTACCAGCACAGTACTGCGCTTCTCAACAGTCTGATGTTCTATAGCAACGTCCCCTAGCGTCAAGCGCCGCATCTAGGCCTCAAATTATATATCAAGACTATACTTAGTTCATCAGATGAATGGGAAGGGGATTGATGGAAGAACCAGAATCGTCAATAATTCCGGGGCCACTACTAAATATTAGGATTTCATCCTTCCCTTTGGGACTCAAACCTATAATTTATTAGTGGCCCCTCCATCATTGACGAATTGCCTGAATTCTCAAGACAGGAGGGGACATTCATAAGGAATATCAACAAACCACTAACAAATTACATAAGGTCGAGTGAAACACGCTATAAAGATCAAAGATTAATACAAACATAAAAAAGGGTTACAGATGGTGCTCTTAAAGTTACACCCGTCATGAAACCTAGACCTAAACTTTTAAAGAAGTAGCGGTCTGGCGTCCACATAAACTATGCGTCTAGATTATGTATATAAAAATATTCAAGTATACTTATATCACAAAATGTAGAATACTAAAAAAAAAATGTGTACATAGTATTACAAAACTATATGTACTTAAAAATAAATTGCATCCTTCTATAGACTTAATCTATTCGGAAAAACTTGGATAATGATAACCTTATCACATATACTTAACTTAACCGTTTCCCTGCGGGGGAAGTTCCCGTACGCCATCGCAATTTACAGACTTTTAAAGCCTCTCAAAACCTGTATAATCGAGTGCAAGGGAGCAGGAGCGCGACAGGCCACACTTCCGTCTAGCAGCCAAGCGGCCGTGGCACTGAAGGCTCTGAGTCAGAGTCTCGCGAGATATACAGTGCTGCCAAAGGCAAATGTAGCGAGACATTTGCGAGAATTGCTAATTTTAGCAAATGTCTATGGTAGCGCTGCGGGTGAACCCCGCGAGCTACGAAGCTCGTTTTGGTGTCATTTTGAAGTTATTTTCTTCTAGTTTTCGGATGAATACATCTAATTTAATTCAGACTAATCAATTAGCAGTGCCTGAATTAGCCCTAATATGGCGGAAATATGCCCGCAGAGAAAGTGTTAAACACATACATGCAAGTTAAGGGAGAGGTCTCAGCTGCTGACCCTCCACCTCCCCCCGCCTTTTTTCCCAAAATAATAACAATGCTTAATTAAACTTAGACCTCCTGCCTTAGCGCAATACATTGTAAATGTGGTTTAGTTAAGTTCACGGACAGGTACCGCGTCAGAAAGGTGTGATTAGAAGACCATAAGTTGGTTTGCTGGATGTCATCCAAAGAGTAATTTTTTAAGAATCTGAGCGAAGCCGCCCACTTACGTAAATCATGTGCTCACCCAATAACACCAGGGTTACTATCTCTAATTACTTCCACCAAAAGAGCCGCTAACTGCCGCTTTCTAAGGCGTGTATCTGTCTTTGAAACCCACAGCGCGACGGCCTGTAAAGGCGGGGCTGCAAGCATATAAAGGGAAGGGACTTGACTGGGCTCAATAAGTGGTGACTATTGCTGCGCTTGAAGGCTGGGACCTCAAATTCAGTAAATACATGATCAGCATGTTCATTCTCTGGCTATAAAATTGGGCGTCGGTGCAATATGTACACTCATATTGCGCCGCGAGAACCGAAGACATACCGAACTCATACCTGCCAACTCAGAGACCCGGTTACCTGTGGCAAAGGCCATAATGAAAACTGTCTTTTTCAAACGTAACCCAAAGGATGGATTACGACAAAACTTATGCGAATGAAGCATTGAAAGAGCTAGATCTAGTGACCAGGTGGGCATGAGTTGGAGCGGTGGTGGGCGGAGCCAGAAGCATGCACGCATGAACCCCTTCTCCTCCGCCTCCGGCACAGAGAGTCCTGCTAAATAAAAATGGGCTTTCTAATAACTGTGAGGTGATTTTTTAATGTGACAACTGACAATGATTTGTGCTCGAACAAATAATCAAAATATTTAAAAACCAAGGACACTGAGGACTCTTGTTGGTCAGTTTCTGTAATCCAAGTAGTAAAGACCTTCCAGTGTGATTGGTACTATCTTTGGGTGGAGGTAGTATATTGATTAATTCTGAGTCACACATTCTCCAAAGTGGGTTAGCCCTTTAGCCTTCTGATTATCGACAAGGCAAAAGTTAGCGAGGTCTAAGTGGAAATACGAGATTGAGAGGCTATTGAGTCGCTATCATCGAGACCAGCCCCGATAATTGCATAGTTTGTGAACTACTTGGCACGTTAAAGATGTGTCGGGTGGCGGAAACAGATAAATGGAGATTTGCTCCAGGCCACCTGAAATGTGTCTGGTCCTCCCACTGGGGTTTTCACCCAAAGTGTGAGGAACTGAGGAAGCTTGTGATTCACCTCTGATGCGAACAATTCCACTTGGGGATGGTATGGCCTGGCAATTATCTGTTGAAAGATGTTTTCTTTGAGGGACAACTCTACTAGTGTGCTCCGTTGTCATGACAGAGCGTCTTCCCAGACGTTCGCGATGCCTAAAAGTTCTTTGGCATTGGTGTGAAGGTCTTTGTACCTGGACTACAGACCCTGACCTTGGTGTCCCAGATTCGACTGGTGCCCCCAGCCCAGGGTACTGGACGCATCCGTGTCCACCCAAATCGTTGGCAGAGGAGTTATCCATGCCATTATTGAGTGCAATACTTCTGGCTTCGCCCAGTGCCCCAGTAGGTTGTGGATTAAATTTGGGATTGGCCATAGCTTTCCCTCCGGCAAGAGAGGGAAATGCTTGTTTCCCTCCGAAATTATCTTCTTGATTTTCAGACATCCTAACAGAACCGTCAATCTGATCCAATTGAGTGAACCCACCAGAGACTCCAAAACTCGCCTTGTGGTTGTCAGACAGCGCAGTAATCAGAAGAGTTTCCTGCGAAACCTCTGCCGGTTGTCTGCACTCTGGCTCAACGACAAATGTTCGGTGTCCCACAGTAGGCCCACCCTCTGGATGGCTCTCGTGGGAACAAGGTTGGACTTTGCCAAGTTTACCTTGAACCCCAGAGTTTGAACATGAGTAATGACTAGTTGAACATGTTTGAGGCATAACATTTTGGAATTTGCAACCACCAACCAATCGTCTAGATACCCCATAATCTTGACTCCTTGTTGAAGCAATGATAGCAGAGCCTGTCGGACTAGTTTTGTGAATAAAAGAGGTGCAAGATTTAGACCAAAGGGCATTCTTTGAAAGACAAACGTTTGATTCCCTTGGTGCAGAGCTAGGTATTTTTTAAATAATTTGTTTATGGTGACATGCCAGTAGGCATCTGTTAGATCTAAGGAACACATCCAACCTTGCGGCGGCAGTGTCAGTCTGATCTGATTCACCTTCAGCATCCTTAACGACTAATTGTGAATATAGTGGTCTAAAGCAGACAGGTCTATGACTGGCCTCTTCTGATCGCTATCCCTCTTTGGCACCAAGAACAGCCGGGATGTATAGACTGGGTGGCCTGAGTAGACCTGAACAATGATGTGCTTTTCTACCATTTCCTGGATTAGATCTCCCACCTCTAATGAAACATGATTGACTTCTGATGGTTGACATAAGCGAGATTGCTGAGTCAACCTCCAGGAGAGGCCCTTGCGCACCACTGTTTTTGCCTATGTCCGGCGGAGCCAAGCCCGGTAACATGCCCAGAAGCTTCCAGTTTCGAAACTATTTTTGTCTGGCAGAGCTACACTCGGATCCGACACGCCCTGCCTGGGCCCTGGGAGTGAGAGAGCATCATGGTTTCTAATTTTTTTTACTGGGAAAGGGTTGACTCAGCTGATTGACTAGTGGAACGAGAAGCTTTACTGTCATTGCTTGTCTTGCCCCTAGACTGACCTCGGTACCACCTTCCTTTACCCTTAACCCGACCTCGGCCCCTGACTTTGCAACTGCTTCCAGGCCGGGGTTGAGTCTTGCTAGACTGAGGTGACTGAAAAAATCCATGTGCATGACTCACAGACTGCACTGTTTTATGTGCTGAATCAATCTTCGGTTTGGAAGCAGTGGCGCGGTTAGAGTCTAGCAAACAATTAATAGTGCGCCAAGCATCTGTGGAGCTAAGAGTAGGGGTTAGCACATTAGATAAAATCAACCTCCTACCAATCACTTCAGGAAGTTTCTTGACCAGATACACCCTCAGGTCTTGGCGCACTCCCACGGCCTCAAAGAGAGCCATGCGAACGTCCCCAAGAGACTGAACGAAATTCTGTAGCAAGACCCGTCAGGTAAGAGATAATGCCTTGTTGGTATTACTCTCCTGTACTGCCTCAGTCGTGTGCGGGAGCGATTCTGCTAGCTGCTGACTACTCAGAAACTGTAATAGTAAACCAGGCATGTTGTCTCATTTATCATTTCATTAATCGATTTTAGGAGTATAGTTAGTTGCTGGAAGGAACATAATAATTTATAATCTTTGTCTACCTGTAGCTGAGTAGGTGTACTGAACGGCTTCGCTAACTGACACAAAGATAGTTTTGGAGCCCACAAGATATCTAAAATACAGTGTGGGACTCCATCCGCCTGTGCTACCGGCATGGAAAACCAATGATGAGCTTCCGACGGGAGTTGATGACTATTCTTATTCGTAAAAGTGCTGGCAACCAGCCGGGCATTCTGCTCCCACCCAGTCCATGGCCCCACACTTATGCCCTCGATATGCAATACCAGTAATCCAGAATTGTTCCGGCGGGGATGTGGCTTTAGTTGAGGGGTAAGCCCTTGCAGTGACTTGATGTCATTTAAGCCATCCAACTTTGACCACTCAGAATAAAACTTAAAAGAAGAAGCGGGTGGTAGGGCCGGGACTGGGAATAAACAAAGTATTCAGGATTATACAAATTGAGAATCGCTTTGATGCCAACATCCAAAATGTTACCAACTTGATTCTGGCCCGTAGTTTCTTGGCCTCACTCATCTCAACAAAACAATGTTCCAGCACAGGGATCTCTCCTACGACGGTAGGTTGCGCGACCTCAGGGCGAGTGATAATTACAACTAACCACGACCTATCTTGACAGTACAACAGTGGCATAGGGCCTTTTGCAATAAGGGAGGATTTATCTGAGGTGGAATAATATCCGTTAACATATTCATTTTCGCTGGCGGCAATGTCAGAGTAACGGTAGTGACTGTAGTCGCTTCAGTAACAATAGGGGTGAATGGAGGAGAAACTTGTGGAATTACTTGTGTTTTGTCTAGAGGTCACGCCGCCGGGGCCAAGGGAATGGAAACCTTGGCCTTCCTTTCCATGTTAACACTTTTAGCAAATTCTACCCAGTCTTAAAATTGTTCATGCGTCACTGAAATTCCCCCTTGGTCAGTTGTAGATGGAGGACAAGAGGCTTCAGATTCCTGCGTTCCTTCCTTCAGAGGAGAGTGTCGTTGGCCAGACGGCATATCCTCTGATTCATCCGCAGTTTTTACAAAAAGCGGAGTGACACCCGGGCTGAGGAGGCTGGTCAGGACTCTGAACATTCCTCCTCAGAATGGGTGGCTGTCACTTGCCGCAGGCTCCGAACCTCCCGGCAATGGCGAGTTTTGCCTCTCCTTGGATGTCCTAGTCTGGTTGGACTGACGGGGGGAAGAGGGTACAAAGTCAGACGAGTCATCCGTCGATACCGTTGCTTTAGAGACTACTTTCTTCTGCTTAGACCGAGGTGGAGGAGCAGTTGGAACAGGCCGCAACGAGGTCGAGCTTTGAGATTTGCTGGGTGACGTTGGTGTGCTATCAAAGAAATCCCAGAATAATTGATCATCCAATAGGAGGGCTTTATGCACCACATCACGACACTAAAGTTTAAAAATAGTTCTAATGGCTAGCAAAACTGTCTTGCACTTTTCATCGGAATGAGTTACCACCCCATTTTTAAAGATAGAGCACTGGGGGCATGATTTAATAAGCCATCGTCCTCAAGAGCGATCAAGACGCTTCACACAACGCACACATTGTTGATGGCCAGTCACTGGGAGATTGGAACAATTACAGCTGGTACAGAAAACGACTTCCATGGGGACTCTCCCCCCCTGTCGGGAAAATGCTGACTGCCTAGACGTCCCCTGGGTTTGAAACTTGGCTACTGCTCCTGAGGAGGACAATTTCAAGAATCAGTGCTCATAGGTACTAGTCTATGACGGCGGAACGTAGCATTAATTATTTACGCATGAGGAAAAAAGAATGTACAACAACAAGTATCATCTAATTAAGGTCCCCTTACATTACAATTAACCACGCCCAATGGTCAAAGAGTTATGACTTCTTACCTAAGTGACCAACACGGACCTAAACCTTTCGTATTCAGTTAGAATCCAATTCTACGTTACTCGGCGATCCGCGGCAGGCAGAGTGAATCAGCACCAGACTTAATTGCAAAGATAAGATTAGGTAAGTCTTCGACTACGCCGAGAGCCGGCGGAACAGGCTCTCTTCATTCCGCCAAGAAAATTTCTTTGAATTCTGGCGCATAAAAAACGACCAAGGAGTGTTAACCGCCGCACTGATGTGATCAGCTTTTCATCCAATTAACACAAAATCTGCCTTATCAAGCCACAAACTAATGATACGCCGAATTCCACATACTCTAGGTGACCACATAAAACCCTACATTACAAAATGTATTGGGCTCAGTAGGGCCTAGAGGCACGTCGAACGCATTCCCCGGCTGATCACTCTTTGCCTGACGGTTATGAAACCAAAGCAAGCGACACAACATGCAAAATTATGGCACAATTATATAATCAATATAATAATAATACATTCTAGCCATAAAATAACACCTACAAGGAGGTCAAATGAACTAACCAGGGCAGTCAGGCGTCAAACAGACATATCGTCGAAGCACGCTCACCTTCCTAGAAAGACTAGGTACTCCTTCCCCCATCTCGTAGAACAGGAACGTAGGCATCTAGCGTCAAAAGCTGTAGCCAAACTTCTTACTAAGTACGAGAATTTGAAATGCACAAGGTTCTCCACGAAGAGATCATACCGCTTAACCCACCCAATGGGGTGGCCGAAAAGCGGGACCCAAAAAGCTACACAAAGAAGCCACATGCCTAAACTAGCTCGTAGACATAACACTGGGGGAAAAATTCACAACACAGCAATGAGGGATCCTTCCATTATCACAAATAAGGTCTCCCGAGTATAAGTTCACATGAAACCCACGGAAAAACTTCCAAGGCGTCCCACAGGATGGTGCATAAAACTGCATATATCCTATCTAACCTGAGTAACTACCATAGCTCATCATAGACAAGTACAAATGAGCGAAATGTTTCAAAAGTCTGGAGGTAGGATGAGGATTAAGAGAGGACACAGGCACCTCTGCTCCAGGAGACGCCTAAGAGCAGAGAGGCCTAGATGCGGTGCTTGACACTAGGGAACGCCGCTATAGAACATCAGACTGCCGGGAAGCGCAGTACTGGTAGATCAAGTTTATTCTATTATTTTTTATTTTTACCATATTTTGTTATTGTTTCTTTCAGTAGTGGCATCCGCATCATAGATGGACGAGTCCATGGGTGTTTTGAGTGTTCGCTCACGATGATATGGTTAATCTCTATTGCTTGGGCTTCTTGGCGGGACATTTGAAATGGCGAGCCATGAGTTCAAAGAGAGGCCATAACTATATTAAGGCAGTTCGTCAATGATGGAGGTGCAACTTATAAATATATATATATATATATATATATATATATATGTTAGTAAAGCCAGGTAATACATTTTCTTTAATACATACGAGATTGAAAGAAATGGCAATTTCTGCGTTGGAAATTTTATTATTCAAAGTTTGCAGGTCTCTGATGAGTTTTCGCTGGGTGGCGGGAAGTAGATGAAGTAGATGAGCAAAATTCATGGTGGTACAGGGTTACATTAAAGTACATGAAGATACATGATATACGACGCATTTCACTGGACAACCAGCATTATCAAGTAAGGATGGAATTATATAAAAGGTAAACAGGAAGGGTATATATAGAGGGTGGAGGATCAGAGGAGGCGAAAATCAGGGGGCATCAAAACACACAAACCTGGGAACCCCCTCCGCCCCCTCATCTCCCAGATCCCCACTGCCACCTACCAGATCGCCAAGGCCCTGAACAACCTCCTCACCCCCTACGTGCCCAGCCAATTCAACCTTAACTCAGCCCACGATTTCTACCCCTTCACCAATAGCAGACTTTTGCCCCCTGATTTTCGCCTCCTCTGATCCTCCACCCTCTATATATACCCTTCCTGTTTACCTTTTATATCATTCCTTCCTTACTTGATAATGCTGGTTGTCCACTGAAACACGTCGTATATCATGTATCTTCATGTACTTAAATGTAACCCTGTACCACCAAGAATTTTGCTCATCTCCTTCATCTACTTCCCGCCATCCAGCGAAAACTCATCAGAGACCTGGAAACTTTGAATAATAAAATTTCCAACGCAGAAATTGCCATTTCTTTCAACCTCGTATGTATTAAAGAAAATTTATTACCTGGCTTTACTAACATAAAACTTCACGAGAATGCCAGACATAGCACCAGCACCCTCCAGTTTCGTGAAGAACTGGTGAAGGACCAAATAATTGAAAAACGAGAGCTCGCCAACAACCTTCGTAAAGAACGAGATGCTCTTCTACGGATTTGGGAAGACGAAACCCCTCCAGACCACCTCAAAGCCGAAATCAACACAGCCCTCGAACAACTCCTTGAACAACACAGAAGACAAGCCGAAAACACAACCATAAAAAAGCTTGCCCGTCTTTATGGCGGAAACTTAAAACTTCCCAAACCAACAAAAGGATATATAAAACTTACTAACACCATTCTGACCCTGGACCAAGAAGACCTCCTCAACAAAGGCCTCAACTGCCACTACAGCTCCAAACCAGGTCGCCACCGGAAACGCCTAGAAACGGAAATCCTCCTGGACGACATCCTACGACTCAAGAAGGATGGCAAGGTCACCACTACTCCCGCCCTACAACCTACTCTCCTCGCTGAAGCCGCCAAAACCAGAGGAACTCACCATAGCAAAATACTCAACAAACAACACTTCCAAGCTGCCAAACAACTAAGAGACAACCCCAACATCATCATCCGTCGTGCGGATAAAGCTTCCTGCCTCGTGATCCATGACAAGGAGGAATATCTTAGAAAAATGGACGTCATCTTAAGTGACAACACCAAATTTAAAAAGATCACCCGCAACCCAACCGACGAAATCAAACGTACTGCCAACACCACCATCACCACCATCAACGCCAAACAAGGAGGGATCCACCTTAAAAAACTCGTCGGAGAATACACCCCTGGTAATGCGTACGGAACCATCAAAACACACAAACCTGGGAACCCCCTCCGCCCCATCATCTCCCAGATCCCCACTGCCACCTACCAGAGCGCCAAGGCCCTGAACAACCTCCTCACCCCCTACGTGCCCAGCCAATTCAACCTTAACTCAGCCCACGATTTCTTGGAAATTTTATGAGACGCCCCCCGTAACAACAACCACACAATCGCCTCTCTTGACGTAGAAAGCCTGTTCACCAACGTGCCAGTGGATAGGACCATTGACATGATTCTACGTCGAATTTATCATTGCCCTGATACACCAACACTGGACATCCCGGAGAAGGCCCTGAAAACACTACTGGAGCTATGTACCAAGGAGGCCCCCTTCCTTTGCCCCCGGGGCAACATGTACAAGCAGATAGACGGTGTGCCGATGGGCAGCCCCCTAGGAGTTCTTTTTGCGAACTTTTTCATGGGTACCATCGAGGAAGAGCTCCTAGCTGCCCAACGACCCGCCGTCTACTGTAGATACGTGGATGACATCTTCGTGCAAATCAAGGACCTCCACGAACTACAGGAACTCCAGCGTCGCTTCATGACCTCCTCCGGACTTAACTTCACCTTTGAAAAATCAAACAATGGACAACTCCCCTTCCTCGACATCCTCGTAGCTCTGAACGACCATGGGTTCAAAACCACCGTCTACATTAAACCAACTAACACAGGACAATGCCTGAACGGCGATAGTGAATGCCCCCGCCGTTATCTTCTATCCTCCATCTCCGCCTATGTTAGGAGAGCCCTCACGCACTGCTCTACCTGGGCCGACACCCACCAGGAACTAGAAAGACTATCCCAAGTTTTAGTAAATAACGGATACTCCAACTCCGACATCTCCAGCACCATCAACCACCATCTTGAGAAATGGTACACCCAAAGCCCTCCCAACATTGACCCCCCCAATGAAATTAAGATCTTCTACCGCAATTACATGTCTTCTGAAAACAAAAATGACGAGGCCGTCTTAAAAGAAATAATCTCCAAGCATGTCCACCCAACCAACCCGGAAAACAAAATCAAATTAATAATTTATTACAAATCCCCCAAGACCTCCAACCTCGTTCTCCGCAACAAACCAGCCTCCACCAAGATAAAGAGCCCGATGACAGACGATCACGTCATTTACCAACATACCTGTAATTATGAGGACTGTGGACCTCATTCCTATATTGGTATGACGCAGACTCGTCTTTCACGTCGGTTAACTCTTCACCTTCAGGCTGGAGCCATCAAAGACCACTATCTCACCCCTAACCACCCTCACCTCACACGCAACGAGTTAGAGAAACACACCACCATACTCAATAAAGAAAGTGACCCAAGGAGATTACCTATACTAGAAGCTTTATATATCCAAGCCTTACATCCCAACATCAACAACCAAACTCTGGACCTTCAGATCCTTCCTTCTGCCAAAAGGCACTTTCCTACAGGACCTAACACCCCCCCTCGCCCCCCGGTGCCCTTGACGCAGCCCCTCGCGCTACCTCCTTCAGCTTCGTCTTCCGCAGGCGCCACACAACTTAGACCACGCCCCTCGACACGCAACCAATCAGCTTCGACCCCACAAACCGACCACCATCCCGTATCCAGTGCGCATGCGTGAAGCGGTTCTCCCTTTCTCTCTCCTAGAATACCCCTCCACCAATAGCAGACTTTTGCCCCCTGATTTTCGCCTCCTCTGATCCTCCACCCTCTATATATACCCTTCCTGTTTACCTTTTATATCATTCCATCCATACTTGATAATGCTGGTTGTCCAGTGAAACGTGTCGTATATCATGTATCTTCATGTACTTTAATTGAACCCTGTACCACCATGAATTTTTGCTCATCTACTTCATCTACTTCCCGCCACCCAGCGAAAACTCATCAGGGACCTGGAAACTTTGAATAATAAAATTTCCAACGCAGAAATTGCCATTTCTTTCAACCTCGTATGTTCTAAAGAATATATATATATATATATATATATATATATATATATATATATATATATATATATATTATATATATATATATATATCTATATTATATATATATATATATATATATATATATACATATATATATATATATTATATATAATATATATATAATATATATATATTTATATATATATATACCCCCCCTGTGGGTTAGGGAATATAATATGCCCCACGTGCCTTCTGCGTGTCGTACGAGGCGACTAAAGAGGTTGGGTCGGTGGGCTTGCGACCCCCACCCGGAAAAAAATATCGAAGCAAGGAAAAACGAACGAACAGCCTCGGATGCGGACGGAACCAACGTTGACGAACCACGACCGACTAAGGACATGCCTTCGGACATTCTGAGAATGGCTACGTGGAATGTTAGTGGCATGAATGATGGCACAAAAGAGAGAGAGGTTCTGGAAGTATTAGTGAATGCCAGGCTGGATGTATGTGGAATGACAGAGACCAAATGGAAAGGTTCAGATGTGAGAGAGTGGGAGTGTGGAATGGGTGTGTGTGCTGGAGTGAGTGAAGGAACAGCGAGAGAAGGTGCATGTTTGTTTGTAAGTAGCAAATGGAAGGAATGTGTAAGAGAGTATGGGTCTGTGGGTTCAAGGATTGTGGGGGTGAGAATGAAAGTAGGAATACAAACGTGGGTGATTGTATGCGTGTATGCCCCGACAGAGGATATACTTGAAAGAAAGAAAGAGGAGTTCTGGATGAATGTGGAGGCGTGCCTGGAGAAGTTTGACAAGAACGAAAGAATATTTCTGATTGGGGATATGAATGGTAAGGTGGGTGATAGGAAAGTTGAGGGAGTGGTGGGAGGGTGGGGGGTACCATCAGAGGTGAATGGGAATGGTAGTGCACTTGTGGACGTATGTGTGGGGAGGAGGCTGTGGATAGCCAACACCTTCTTCCGACACAGAATGATCCACAGGTACACGTGGAAACGGATGTTGACGATGAAGGATAAGACAGTGGTGGAACGAAAGTCATTGATTGATTATGTATGTGTGGATGAACGAATGAAGAAATCTGTGATGGATGCTAGGGTGTATAGGGGTATTGGAGGGGGTCTGTCTGATCATTATGTAGTGGTAGCTAAGGTTAGGATACAAAAGAAGTGGGTGAGGAGAGCGGGAGGGAGGCGAGAGGAGGGTGGAATGGTGAGGAGGGTGGAGAGGTTGCAGGAGGAGGAAATCAGGGAGGAGTACTGGAGAGCAGTGGAAAGACGACTAGGTGGGTTCGACCTGGAAGTTATGGAGGAAGTGGAGGAGATGAGCAAGGTGTTTAAGGATGAGATCTGTGCAGCATGTGAGGAGGTGTGTGGAGTGAGGAGAAGAGGGAGGGGAGGGAGGTACAGCATGGTGGACAGAAGAGGTACGAATAGCTGTGGAAGAAAAGAAGAAAGCATATAGAGAGTGGTTGGGTAGCAGAGGGAATGAAGATTCCGAGAGACAGAAACGAGCGAGGTACGTGGAGAGTAAGAGGGTGGTGAAGAGAGTAGTGAAGGAAAGTAAGAGAAGAGTAGATGAGGAATTTGGAAGGAATCTGAGTGTAAAATGGAGGGAGAGTAAGAAACTGTTCTGGAAAGAAGTCAAGAAAGTTAGGGAAGGTAGCAAGGGAAACAGTAAGGGTGTGAAAGATAAGAATGGGAGAATGCTAGCCGAGAAGCAAGAGAGAGTCGAAAGATGGAGGGAGTACTTCAGTGAGTTGCTATATGAAAGGAATGAAGAGCCAGCAAACATAGCTGGATATGGTATGGGAGGGAGAAGAAGAGAAGTAGTGGAGGAGGAGGTGGGGATCAGGAGGTCAGAAGTGTGGGAAGCCATGAAAAGAGTGAAGTTGGGGAAAGCACCAGGAACAGATGGAGTGTGTGGGGAAATGTTGAGGTATGGTGGTGAGATAGTGATAGAATGGGTATGGAAAATGTGCAAACTAGCATGGGAGAAGGGGAGTGCACCCGATGACTGGAAGACTGGCATAATAGTCCCCCTATATAAGGGCAAAAGGGAAAGAGGAGTGTGTGGTAACCACCGAGGAATATGTCTTCTAAGCGTAGTAGGGAAGGTATACAGTAGGGTAGTGATTGAGAGAGTGAGAGTGAGAACGGAGAAATGGATAGGCGACGAGCAGGGAGGTTTTTAGGAAGGGAAGAGGATGTGTAGATCAGATTTTTACCCTGAATTGTGTTGTGGAGAAGTATCTGGAGAAGAAACAAAAGGTGAATGTTGCCTTTATGGACTTGGAGAAGGCCTATGACAGAGTGGATAGAGAAGGTTTGTGGAAAGTACTTAGAATATACGGAGTAGAGGGCAAGTTGCTGAAAGCAGTGAAGAGCATGTATGAGGGTGCAAAGGCGGCAGTACGTGTGGAGAGTGAGCAGAGCGAGTTCTTTGACCTGAATGTTGGTTTGAAACAGGGGTGTGTGATGTCCCCGTGGTTGTTTACTGTACATATGGATGGAGTTATGAAAGAAATACTATCAAGAGCAGTGGATGTTGGTGTATCGCTGAAAAGGGAGGGAATTGAGTGGAAGCTACCTATACTGCTGTTTGCGGATGATACAGTTCTGATGAGTGATAATGAATGGGAGTTGCAGGGTCTGGTAAATGAGTTTGGAACAGTGTGCGAAAAACGGAATTTGAAGGTAAATACGGGGAAGAGCAAGGTTATGGTCTTCGAAAGGGGTGAAGTCACAGAGTGTGAGGTGAAGCTGAACGGTCAGGCTATGGAGATCGTCAACTCTTTTAAGTATCTGGGCAGTGTGTTGAGTAAAGATGGGACTATGGATGAAGAGGTGCGGGAGAGGGTACAACAGGGGAAGAGGGTTGTAGGAACGCTAAAAGCAGTAACAAGAAATAGGGTGGTCAGTATGGAAGTGAAGAAGTCCTTGCATGACAGTGTGGTAATCCCGACACTCACTTACGGAAGCGAAGCATGGACGTTGGTTGAGAGACTCAGACCAAGAGTGAGAGCAGTGGAAATGTATTACTTAAGGAGTGCGTGCGGAGTTACATGGAGGGATAGACAGACTAATGAGGAAGTAAGAAGGAGGTGTGGTGTGGAGGTAGATGTGCTGGAAAGTGTGAAAAGGAACAACTTGAGATGGTTCGGCCATATGGAACGTATGGAAAGCGAGAGAATGACTAAGAGGGTGTATGAGAGCGAGGTGGAGGGACAGAGGGGGAGAGGTAGACCGAATATGAGGTGGAAGGATGGAGTGAGGAAGTACATGAACGAAGGTGGTGCTGGTTGGGGGGAGGGGCGTCGACTGACTTGGGTCAGAGGTGCATGGGGGCGGTTCGTTCGTGGCCACCCCTTCGGGGATCACGGCGTCAGGCAATA
Organism: Paralithodes platypus; assembly: GCA_032716605.1. Taxonomy (NCBI): domain Eukaryota; kingdom Metazoa; phylum Arthropoda; class Malacostraca; order Decapoda; family Lithodidae; genus Paralithodes; species Paralithodes platypus. Next base: position 14,537,386 of record CM064527.1, on the reverse strand, counting down.
GATAGATAGATAGATATATATATATATATAATACTCATCACAAAGCTCATATAATCAATCTAAATTTATCTTTAAAAAGTTAATCTGAAACCACTGACTAAGTTACTTTTACATGCTTTGTCATTATGAGGTTTACTATATGATTATTTCTATCATAAAAACATTTATTTCTGCATATAGTATATAGAATATAGAATACCATTTATTCAATATCCAGGCACTGAGCAAAAGTAATAGTTGTGGGTAGGTCTGTGGTGCAGTGGTTATAATATTTGTTCACAGTCCAAAGACACTAGGATTGGTTCTAGGGAAGGAGGAGGCTGATAGCTTGTTTCTTGACGCCCTAGTTCTCTGGTTACAGAACACATTTTCCATAGTAGGGTGTATGTGGCTAAGCCCACCATCACACTTAATTTCAAAATGATAAATGTTAGGTGACATGCAATTTATAATGTAAATGTATTTTATATTCCATCAGCTTGCAAGTTACTAATATATATACTGTATATATCGTAACATGTCCTATATGTCCTATCTCCCATTCTCTTTCTAATTTTCATAAATTATATTCTCAACTGTACCTCCAGTCCCATCCATTCAGACGCAGACGACTCTACCTTGCACTACTCAATTAGTTTTCCTGAACGCCCCAGCCAGCAATCCCTCAAAGACAAACGTAATGAAGCCATGCAACACTTATCTTCTGATCTAACTACAATTTCAATTGGGGCAGAGAAAACCTTGTTGCCTTTAATGCTTACAAATCCCAATTTCTTCATCTTACTACACGTTCAGAACTCCCAGAGGACTATCCCTTACACTTCAACAATACAAAAATCAATTCTTCATCTTCTCTCAATATTCTCGGTGTCTCTTTTTCTTCTGCCCTTACTTGGAAGAACCATATTACCAGTCTTGGTAAGGCAGCCTCCCAGAAGCTGGGTGTGCTCAACCGCCTCAAGGGGTTCTTTACCCCTGCACAGCTTCTTCCTCTGTACAGGGGCACAGTGCGTCCTTGTATTGAGTATTGTTCACATGTGTGGGGAGGATCGTCTCACACCACACTCCTAGACAAAGTAGAAAAGAAAGCTTTTTGTATCATTAACTCCCGCTCACTCACCAAGTCTCTGCAATCTCTCTCTCTTCGCCGCAATGGTGCATCTCTCTCGCTATTCTATTGCTACTATAATCAATGCTCCTCGGAGCTTTCCCAGTGTATACCACTTCCTCTACGTAGGGTACTTGGTACCCATCTTGCAACACAATCAAACCCCTACTCTGTACAACTCTCCAACCCAAAAGTGAAACGTTACTCTGTCTTTCTTCTATTCAACAGCTGAGCTCTGGAACTCTCCTCCTATGACTTAAATTGCTTTGAAGGGCATAGCTCATGCAATATCCCATTCCATTTTATCACTGTCAAAAGCATGTTAAAGAATGATTGATACTGCTCAGTTGTCTTGGTTTATCATACATTTTGACCTAAAATAGTAAACAAAGCCATGCAAGATATTTTAAGCTTAGAGAGTTAATGGCAACCCCTGTCGGCTCTCTCTTGTGTTATTAGTGATAACGGAATTAGACCGGGAATTTCGAATATGTTTTCATATTTCCTTTAGCTACCCTACCCTGATATATTTCATACATGATGAAGTAATGTGAAGGCAAGATTTGATATATAAATCACGTGAGTGTAACATTTTTCTATCCTTAAGTATCTATCAATACAATTATTCATAGTTTGGTCTCGTTAATCATAAATAAATACGTATTGGTAGCTCTATCCATATGGCAACACTAATAGTACCGGCCTGTGTAAAGGAGGTTTTGCCATTACGGTACCCAGGTACTCGAGCAAACAGTGTACGTCCAACCTATCAAAATATTCCATCTTGATTTTCATTTTCACAGTGCATTATTCAATAGCTTGCCATTATTTCTACATTTCATCATTAAGCTTATGCTGCGCATACAATTTATCATACCCCTCTATTAAATATCTGTCCATCTTTGTAACTGCTTTCACAGCATGGAGTACTTAACAGAGATACTGAGAATCAAAATGGTGGCCATTGACCTGACTCCTGAAACTCTTTGATCGAATTGTTTTATTCTATGGGTACCCCAATGCCCCTGTACACGTTAGGAGGGGCTCGGAAATGTCTCTCGTTACTACCGTCCAAAACACTAAGTTATTTATATTTACATTTATATGAAACATGGATGACTAGTGATACGTCCTGGGATATATAAACACTGGGCTCTTTCTATTGGACTAGGTATGTGGCAACAAGCAACAACGGAAAACGCTAGATCCAACCCTTATCTATAAACCCAGGCAACAAACCACCCTAAACCGTCAAGAGTCCTGCCTGGACAACAAGGTATCCTATGACTCGGTTACAGGGTGCACGCACTATAGACTGCTGATAGTCAAGCAGGCTATATAAAAGATCACACAATTAAGTTGACTTAAAGCTTCAAGGAAAAGATAGATAACACAATTAAATTGCAGAAACAATTTAATATCAAACTGGAAGAAAGTACATTTAACGTTACGTTAATTAATACAACTAATCACCCCTGCGTGAAAGAAGGTGAAAGCAAACAGTCCTCAAAACATCGTACCGGTAGACAAGATGCGGGTTTCTAAACTGCATGCGGCTACTGTAGGATCTGATGCTTAGCAAAGAAAGTACGTTACGGATTTAGAGAACTCTTAACTCATAAGCAGGAATAAATACTAGTGATAGGCCATACAGTGTATAATGGCATAGGTATAATTAAATAAAGGTAGCAACTCGCAACATAACCACATACAGGTGTGCTTCTCACTCTTAGTCAGGCAAGCCAGCTCGGACAGAGTCTCTAAGCCACACCCTGACTCACAATGCTCACAAAAACGGTAAACTGTGGCACAATAACAAGCATACAGAGATGATACACCCCTAGCTGTTAATCTGCCAGGTGGCAGAGGTCTAGCTGGAAGGATATAGGCTTCGGATACCCGGGCTGAGCCACCTGCTCTAGCCTAGAGACGTTCCCAAGTCTGTGCGCCAAATTACTCTAATTGAAAGGGTGCTCTCTTGAGAGACTCAGATCGCAAGTATCTGACTCTCTCCTGGCGACCCTAAAACAAAAGCAAGACGTGCTAGCGCAGTGCTGAGTGGACTAGGCAAGGGCCCTCACACAACACAACGCTAGACACACAGGGACACAGACAAGAAAATGCCCCCAGACTCCCACGGGTATCCTAGTAAAGTCGTGCGGGTCCACAGGACTCGCACCAGCAGACTTTACTTAAAGGATCGCAAAAAGTCTCCCCTCCGGTCTAGCCCCTGCTAACCTGACACAAGAACACACTAGCAAGCATGAAACCACCAAATATGAGACAACAAAAAAGCTTCCTAGGTCTCATTAACAATTACGTCTCTGCATAAGGCCCAAAATCCTATCTAATTATCTGAGAGCTCGTCGTTAATACAATAATAGATATAAGGTCTATCAAGGGGATGGGATAATTAAATAGATTGGTGAAGTAGTGGAACGAAGGTATACAAAGTAAGAGAGAAAGTTTCTAAGTAGGGTTGAGAGGGATAGATATCAAGGGGATCCGAAGGGTACGACAGTGAGGTGAGCTCTGAGTCTTGAATCTGTCTGGACCCCACCCTAGGCATGCAAAATACATCCCATGCTTGGCAATACTCAACACAGTTGCCGGGTCAAAATCCTCTACCCCGTGCGTGAGTCGAAACTAAGCCTAACGTTGCAATCAAATGCATGTGGCAACATCAGGCTCGTCCCAAGCTAGACTCTCCGCACGAAGCAACGTCCCTCAGCCGGTCTCTCTCTCCCGCTCGTCTCCTCCCACTCTCACTAGACTTACATCTTATATATTATAATGAAACAATCAACTATCGAGAATAAAATATACTAAGATGCGTTGGTTAAGAATAAGGGCAGCTACAAGCTGTGAAACAACATAAGAATATCCCAGATATTAGTTACATTGTCGTAGGATATATACTAAGGAAAAGCCGGCCGGCTGGCTCCCACCAGCCGGTTTCTAAACGGCTGGGCAGCCGACGTGCGCGCATGCCCGCACGTGGCTACTATGCAGAAGCGTCACACCTCCCCCAAGATATAAGACCCTTGACTAAGTTCTTCATATCTAACAGAAAGCTTCTCATAGTACCACACACTGTTGCGACACAAGGCACTATATATAAAAAAAATAAAGACTGTTGCACTGCACCGAGCAAGTTCAACTAACTTAGCGACAATAAGCGAAAACATTCAACTTAGATACTGCTACAACATCTTATACAAAATTCTACACGTTATAAAAATAAAGAGTTTTTATAAGGTTTTTGCTTTTTTTAATTTGTTTTTTTCGGCTGAACTACAGTGACAGCCTATTTTCCTCCACACTCAACCCTCAATCCTGTGGCAGTCTAACCAACATCATCCACCCTTGATAGACAATCCGCTATCACGTTATCAGAACCGGCAATATGGCGTATGTCCAGATTATACTCCTGAAGCATGAGTGACCACCTGGTCAACCTCATATTCCGGTTATGAAACTGATTCAAGAATTTCAGAGGGTGATGATCGGTATAAACCACTACGACTGGTCCGAAAGCAGGAACATATACATCGAAATGCCTGAGCGCCAGCACTATCGCCAGGAGTTCTTTTTCAATTACAGAGTAATTCCTTTGTGCACTATTGAATTTTTTACTGTAAAAACTCACTGGATGTTCGATACCTTCATCATCTGTCTGTAACAAGACAGCCCCAGCCCCTACGCCACTGGCATCAGTCACCAGCTGAAAAGGTCTGCTGAAGTCCGGGGCCCTGAGTATGGGGTGGGTACATAACAGGTGTTTCACTAAGGAAAACGCCTCTGCACACTCAGGAGACCTCCGGAACTTCTTGTCCTTAGCTAATAAGTCAGTTAAAAGTGCAAGTACAGTCGAATAGCCTTTGATGAAGCGACGATAATAGCCTATCATACCTAGAAACCGCATGATTTGTTTCTTAGTCGTAGGCTGGGGAAACTGATCGATGGCTTTGATCTTTGTCTGTGGAGGGCACACCTGACCCATCCCCACCTCGAACCCCAGGTACAAGACTGTGGCTTTGACAAAATCGCACTTACCCAGGTTTACCACCAAACCTGCTTCATTCAGTTTATTAAAAAGCTGTCCGATGTGAGCACAGTGACTGTTAAAATCATCGTCGTATATTATGACATCATCTAGGTACACCGTACAGTTGGGAATGTCGGCTACAATGTCGTTCATTAATTTCTGAAACGTTGCAGGGGCATTTTTCAGCCCGTATGGCATAACATGGCAACGATATGTGGCACCGTCCACCACAAACCCACACCTCTCGCGCTCGCTCAGACAAGGGCACTTGCCAATAACCCTTAACAAGGTCTATCTTAGTGAGGAACTTGGCTTTTCCTATCTTATCCACACTGTCGTCCGCGCGAGGAAGAGGGTAGGCATTTGTGGGGGTTAAACCATTCAACCTGCGGAAATCTATACAAAACCGCACCTTGCTATCTGGTTTGGGCTGCAGTGTGACGGGGGAAGTCCACCTTACTGCACCCTCAGAAATCAGCCCACGTTTCAGCATATAATACAGCTCTTCCCTAAGTGCTGGTAATTTAATAGGGGGAACACGGTATGGCACTGATTTAAAGGGCGGGTGGTCCCCAACATCGACATCGTGCACCGCTTGAGTAGTGAGGCCAGGATGCTCCGCGAAAACAGCTGGGTTTGAATCAAACAAGTGCTGCACAGCTACACGCTGTTGCTCAGGCAGGTGCAATATCAACTCATGAGCCACTTGTCTAGAATTCCCCGCCCACTGATCCGCGGAAACATGACAATCCCAATTATCCTCCCCCGCAGCTTGACTGTCCCTTCCTCCTTCTCCACCACGATCGCTGCAGATCAACACCGGGACAGTGAGAGGCTCGGAGGGGCGCCTCACATACTCCTTCATCAGATTTACATGGCAAAGTTGGTTCTTTTTCTTACGATCAGGAGTAGCTACTAAATAGTCGAGATCAGAAACCTTCCTTACAACCCGATACGGACCAGAATACTTGGCAGACAAGGGGTGTCCCACCAGAGGCAGTAGTAGCAGTACCTGCTGATCTACTTCAAACTCCCTCAGCTTCACCTTCTGGTCGTATCTGTCCTTCATCTGAGCTTGTGAACTCTTAAGGTTCCGACCTGCTACCTCCAAGCTCTTTAGCATTCTCTCATGGCTTTCAACTACATACTTTAGAAGCAAGCATGGCTTTGTGACTCCCTCCCAGATCTCCTTGACTATGTGGAGGGGCCCCCTGACCCTGTGTCCAAAAACCAACTCGTTCGGGCTAAATCCCAAGCTATCCCCAGGTACTTCTCTCGCAGCAAATAAAACGTATGGGAGACCTAGATCCCAGTCCTTCCCATTTTCCATGCAATAACACCGCAACATACTCTTGAGAGTCGAGTGCCACCTTTCCAAAACTCCCTGACTCTCGGGATGGTAGGCAGATGACACCACAGACACTATCCCATGTTGCTGCATGGTCTGCTTAAACAGAGCAGAAGTAAAATTGGATCCCTGATCAGACTGGATCTCCTGAGGGTAGCCATAACGAGAGAAATAGACAAGTAGGTTTTTGACAACAGTCTTAGCCATCCCGTTGCGCATGGGGTAAGCATCTGGATACCGTGTTGCTACATCCATTACAGTTAGTAAAAATGTATTGCCGGCACTAGTGGGGGGCAATGGGCCAACCATATCGATAACTACTTTGCTGAAGGGCGGCCCAATGACAGGGATGGGCTGTAACGGGGCTCTCGGGATGACCTGATTGGGTTTCCCAACAACTTGACAAGTGTGACACTGTGTCACCCATGACACGACACTCGCCTTTAGCCCAGGCCACCAGAAAAGCTTGCTCAGAGCTGCCTCCGTCTTACGTGCCCCCAGGTGCCCTGCCAAAGGCACATCATGAGCTAATCTCAATAAGCTCTCACGGCACACCCTCGATACTACTAACTGGTCCACTAATCCTGACCCGCCATCCCACTTTTTCTTGGGATCCTGATGTCTCCGATACAAGATCCCCTCGGACAAGAAAAAATCACCAGGCTGCGCATCCCCATCGCTCTCCAGTTCGACAGCACCATTACCACACGCCCTGACTTCAGGATCTTCCAGCTGCAAGGAACATATATCAGCAGGTGCGAGATTATCCAAGTTCATCTTAAATAATTTATTTCCACCTCCAATGTCCCGCTGAGCCATCCTTTCCTCACGCTGCGCATAACGATGCTGTCGCAGAGTCTCTTCCTGCCCTGCACCTGCACTAGCGGTGACAGGCCCCGAGGCCTCTCCAGACTCTAACATAGGTGCCAATAATGAGTCACCAAGAAACACTGCCGGCTCAAAACTCTCCAATTGACCAACACTTCCCGTTTTCTTGTGACCTTTCCTCCGCGGTTTGATAGACTGAGGTGGTGGCTGCAAGGCTCCGGATGTCTGAGAATGCGTCACAACACACGCCATAGTTTGTACGCTACACTTCTCAACCCACTGCTGTTCCTCCCTACTAACGTCGGCCGCCTTCTCGGCAACGACCAAGGGTGAAACCTTAGAAGCAGGCACCGCAAAGTCGTTGCCGAGGAGGAGGTCGACGCCCCCAACAGGCAAGTTCTCTACAATTCCGACATCCAGCTCCTTCGCCACACCACCCACCTCCAGCTCCATCCGCACCAGCGGGTAGGACTTCGTAGCATTGATCCCCTGAACTACCACCACCCGAGCAGCGTTAATCGGTCTACCAGTAAAGTTCTTTAACAAGGTCTGAGAAGCCCCCGTATCACGCAATAGCTTAACTCCTCGCCTTTCACCAGCCCACCTCACAAAACCATGCCCTCTATGACCCCCAAAGACGTCGCGGACAGGGTTCGAGCCTTCCGGACTCTTGAACACAGGCTGTGTCCCACCCTCTGACGAACTACCCTTGGCAAACTCAGAAGATATAGGCGACACCCCTATGCTGCGGGCCAATGACACAACCTTGTTTGGTGGCTTATTCGGACAAGCATTTGCAAAGTGACCCTCCTTGTGACATGCAAAGCACTCTTTACTCTTTGGTTTCCCTTGGGAGTGGGAGGTACCATTAGACTTCTTATACGGGACGGTATTTGGTTTATGTTCAGTTTTATTGTCAGTGCTAGATGGTTTTGTGTATTTATGTGTATCAAAATTCTTGGGAGGGGGAGGGGTACGATCCTTTGCACCCGACTCACTCCTAGCTGCTGCTCCGCACCCTCGAATTAATGACAGTCGGAGGTCAGCCATTTCTGCTGCCTCCTGGAGAGTTCTAGGAATTTTTTCCTTTATATTTAATGTTAAGTCCCCGCCTGTGCACTTAAAGAACTGCTCCAAGAGAACCAGCTCACTCAACTCCTCAAAAGTAGCTGCCCTCTCGGAACGCAGCCAATGTCGTAGTGCATCAGACAAGTCCCGGGCGTGTTCTAGGAAGGTACTATCCTTGCCCTTAGTAACATCCCGAAACTTCAAGCGGTAACTTTCTGGTTGTAACTCATAGGCCCGTAGCACAGCCATCTTTAGCTCATCATAAACTACACAGGACTCTAAAGGTAGTGCATCATACGCTTTTAGCCCCTTTCCTAGAAGTCTTGATGAAACTAATGCTGCCCACTTTTCCTGAGGCCACTGGTGTTCCTGACACTTCTTCTCAAATCGCATAAAAAACTCAGCCACACATGATTCATCGAACACAGGAACTAGTTTAAGCAGGTGCGACAATGATTGGTCCCGATGTCTGTTACCTCCCCCAATATTTCGCCCTGTTACCTCCACTCGAGATCTCTCCAGCTCCCTGTCAGCCCGATACCTAGTAGACTCTGCCTGCAGTTCAGCCTCTCATATAGCAACCTCAGCCTGCACACTAGCCTGTCTCTCGGCAGCCTCAACCTGAACTCTACCTGTCTTTCGGCGGCCTCAACCTTGGCCATCTCAAGCCGAAACAACAAATCTGGAGTCAACCCTTGAGGGGAAGGTGCATTTAATGGGGACGGTCCCTGTGATTGAATTCCACGCTGCCATTGACCATCAACTTGGGGGTATGTACTAAATTCAGGCACCCTCACGTTTGATATGGGGGTAGAGTGGAGGGGGGGCTGGGGACCAGGGCCCCCAGTCGCCTCTCCACCCAGGTCTCTCCCTTCTAAACCCAATATCAAAGTCCTCAGCTGATCTTTCCTCATGCCACTTAAACCCTGGTGACCCTGAAGACCTGCCACACACTTTAAGCCATACTTATTCAGCTTCAACACCCTGGCAGCGGTAAGGGGCACCTCTAAAAATCTTCTAGCACCCTCCTCGCTATCGACTAGCCACTCCACAGGTCTTTCTCCCTCCGAGCCCGTATCGTGACCTGACACATCACTGTGTTCTGATGTATTAGACATGCTTGTGTACTGCAGTAATTATCACGGTTATAGAATGTGCCTTATCTCCTATGCAAGTATGTATATTCTAATGTTATTTAAAGTCTTTAATGTGTTATATTGGTTGCTCAAAAAAAAACACTCTATGTCCACTGTATTCCTCTAATCATAAGGAATCTCAAAACAAATGACCACTATATTCCTCTGTTCAGTAAATCCTATGCAAGGTCGCCATTTGTTACGTCCTGGGATATATAAACACTGGGCTCTTTCTATTGGACTAGGTATGTGACAACAAGCAACAACGGAAAACGCTAGATCCAACCCTTATCTATAAACCCAGGCAACAAACCACCCTAAACTGTCAAGAGTCCTGCCTGGACAACGAGGTATCCTATGACTCGGTTACAGGGTGCACGCACTATAGACTGCTGATAGTCAAGCAGGCTATATAAAAGATCACACAATTAAGTTGACTTAAAGCTTCAAGGAAAAGATAGATAACGGAATTAAATTGCAGAAACAATTTAATAACAAACTAGAAGAAAGTACATTTAACGTTACGTTAATTAATACAACTAATCACCCCTGCGTGAAAAAAGGTGAAAGCAAACAGTCCTCAAAACATCGTACCGGTAGACAAGATGCGGGTTTCTAAACTGCATGCGGCTACTGTAGGATCTGATGCTTAGTAAAGAAAGTACGTTACGGTTTTAGAGAACTCTTAACTCATAAGCAGGAATAAATACTAGTGATAGGCCATACAGAGTATAATGGCATAGGTATAATTAAATAAAGGTAGCAACTCGCAACATAACCACATACAGGTGTGCTTCTCACTTTTAGTCAGGCAAGCCTGCTCGGACAGAGTCTCTAAGCCACACCCTGACTCACAATGCTCACAAAAACGGTAAACTGTGGCACAATAACAAGCATACAGAGATGATAAACCCCTAGCTGTTAATCTGCTAGGTGGCAGAGGTCTAGCTGGAAGGATATAGGCTTCGGATACCCGGGCTGAGCCACCTGCTCTAGCCTAGGGAAGTTCCCAAGTCTGTGCGCCAAATTACTCAAATTGAAAGGGTGCTCTCTTGAGAGACTCAGATCGCAAGTATCTGACTCTCTCCTGGCGACCCTAAAACAAAAGCAAGACATGCTAGCGCAGTGCTGAGTGGACTAGGCAAGGGCCCTCACACAACACAACGCTAGACACACAGGGACACAGACAAGAAAATGCCCCCAGACTCCCACGGGTATCCTAGTAAAGTCGTGCGGGTCCACAGGACTCGCACCACCAGACTTTACTTAAAGGATCGCAAAAAGCCTCCCCTCCGGTCTAGCCCCTGCTAACCTGACACAAGAACACACTAGCAAGCATGAAACCACCAAATATGAGACAACAAAAAAGCTTCCTAGGTCTCATTAACAATTACGTCTCTGCATAAGGCCCAAAATCCTATCTAATTATCTGAGAGCTCGTCGTTAATACAATAATAGATATAAGGTCTATCAAGGGAATGGGATAATTAAATAGATTGGTGAAGTAGTGGAAGGAAGGTATACAAAGTAAGAGAGAAAGTTTCTAAGTGGGGTTGAGAGGGATAGATATCAAGGGGGTCCGAAGGGTACGACAGTGAGGTGAGCTCTGAGTCTTGAATCTGTCTGGACCCCACCCTAGGCATGCAAAATACATCCCATGCTTGGCAACACTCAACACAGTTGCGGGGTCAAAATCCTCTACCCCGTGCGTGAGTCGAAACTAAGCCTAACGTTGCAATCAAATGCATGTGGCAACATCAGGCTCGTCCCAAGCTAGACTCTCTGCGCGAAGCAACGTCCCCCAGCCGGTCTCTCTCTCCCGCTCGTCTCCTCCCACTCTCACTAGACTTACATCTTATATATTATAATGAAACAATCAACTATCGAGAATAAAATATACTAAGATGCGTTGGTTAAGAATAAGGGCAGCTACAAGCTGTGAAACAACATAAGAATATCCCAGACATTAGTTACATTGTCGTAGGATATATACTAAGGAAAAGCCGGCCGGCCGCCTGCCACCAGCCGGTTTCTAAACGGCTGGGCAGCCGACGCGCGTGCATGCCCACACGTGGCTACTATGCAGAAGCGTCACACTAGTATTGCACATAAGAGGTATACTGTACAGTAAAGTGTATGATAATGAGGATAGGTAACCCCATGGGCCCATGCGCTATGCCCTTTAACCCTTAAAGATCGGGGTCGGAATTAAGTCCGGTTCCAATTTGCAGCAAGTTAGGAGCATTATTAAGGCTTTTAACCCTTAAAGAGCGGCGCTTGACTTAAGTCGTGCACCAATTTGCAGCAAGTTAGGAGCATTATTAAGGCTTTTAAAGGGTTAAAATCGAGTGCAAATGGCCGTGAGCGCAGCGGGCCAGAGAGCCGACTCCCAGGGCTTACCGCGTGTTCTCGAGAGGCCGACAGTGTAACCAGTAGTGAGCATAGCTGGGAAAAATATACCGATATATGCTAAACTTCCATGTTCGTGGCACCACTGCAAGAGAACCACGAGTGCTACGTAGCTCGTTCTGGTCTCATTTTGAAGCTTTTAGTGCCTAGTTTTTTGCTAAATATTTTTTTTTCATGCAGATGCTTAATTTATCATGCAGGAGGGCCTGAATATGCCCAAATGAGCCCAAAACACACCGCTAGACAAGGGTTAAAGGGTTAAAATCGATTGCAAATGGCCGGGAGCGCAGCGGGCCAGACAGCCGACTCCCAGGGCTTACCGCCGCCCATTAACTCATGTTCCCTGTGTTCTCGAGAGGCCGGCAGTGTAGCCAGTAGTGAGCATAGCTGGGAAAAATATGCCGCTATACGCTAAACTCCCATATGTTACTTGTATCACTGTATGAGAACCACGAGTGCTACGTAGCTCGTTCTGATCTCATTTTGAAGCTTTTAGCGCCTAGTTTTTTGCTAAATAATTTTTGTTTCATGCAGATACTTGATTTATCATGCAGGAGGGCCTGAATATGCCCAAATAAGCCCAAAACCCCCCGCTAGACAAGGGTTAAACTCTGTGTGTCCAGGCATTTTGGCTCAAACGTCCCTTAATTTTGACCCTGTCATTCTCTCAACTAAGGAGGAGGCACTTGCTATAGACAGTTCTGCCTGTTGTCTCCCTCACTCACATAAAAAAAATAAAAAATAAATAAAATATATATATACTGTATATATATACAGTATATATATATATATATATATATATATATATATATACAGTATACAGTATACTGTTGTATACATACTATTGTTACTCACTTTGTGTAAGACTTGCCCTTGTTCTTGGGAGATATTTTCTCCTGCAGATTTATTGTCGGTTTATTAATTTTCTTCGTAACTGTTTCATCCAGGAGATACATGTCTTCTGAAGCTTTGATCAGATCCGCCGATGATACAGCTGTAATTACAAATACATTTTCATATAGATAAAATAAAAATAGATAAATAAAATAACTAGGCAATTCATAAATGTCCTAAATAATTTTAATATTTTCATGATTAAGTGAAATGATTGTCTAGCTGAGTACACCGTCTACAGTATGTCCATCGTTCGTTCGTTATTGTGACTATTGTTTTAAAGATGTTGTCTTACACCCAGGAGAATAATTCAAAATCGTAAGATTTAAAACATATTTCCTATCTGTTAACTCATAAAACAGTCTATTATTAATAGGAGACTCTACATTGTTGATTCTGTGAGCAGATCAGTTTTATTACCATAAGTTAAACTTCAGTAACACTTGCCATTACTCCAGAAACCTTCTTTGTGGCACTTAAAAGACGTGTTTGGTTATCATATCCTTCACCTTCAAACCTAGATAAATATTGCACTGTGTGACGAAGCCATACATGTTTGTATTTACACACGTCATTCATGCAATACAACTGCTGAGTACAGATATTAGTCTAATTACTGCGGCCAACATACCATAATTCTGGTGTGTATTACGTTGTTCCTGTTTTATTTTGAAAGTTTTTATTTCCTTTTAGTGTTATTGTTTTTACACATCAGCCCCTCAGATATTGCTGAACTATTTGCAAATAAATTCCTAAATACAGGTGAAGGTATTGAAAACTCCAATGAAAATAATGATAGCGATCTTTTAAAAACAATTACAAGATGTTGGGGTGATAAAAGAAAGCTTCATATGCAAATATCGAAAGAAACACTTATCAATAAAATATTAAAGTTAAACAGTGGTATGGGACAGGATGGACTTAATTATTATTTTTTTAAATATGCTCCTGATATTTTCCTACAGAATCTTTCAAACTTCTTTAATTTATGCTTTACTCATTGCTATCTGTCATCGAAAATGCTGAGGGGAACCATTACACCAATTCCTAAAACAAAAAATAGCTGTGCTGGTGTGTCTGACTATAGGCCGGTAATGCAGTCCTCATGCCTTCTTAAAATAATTGAGTTGCATGTTTTAGATTTATAAATGAAAGAATTCAATTCAATTTTAGGCAATTTGGTTTTAGAAAAGGTTCCTCTACCACTGATGCTTGCATGATAGTAAAGGATCTTATGAACAAATATTCTACATGTAAGAAATCAGCCTTTGCACTATTTATTGATCTAAGCAAAGCCTTTGATAATGTGGATCATTCATTACTTGGTATAACGCTTCTGAAAACAAATGTTCCCATTGACTTAATATTAATAATAATACGATACTTAAGAAATCAGCAAGCAAATATCAAATGGAAAGGATATTTCAGTAAATATTCTTACATAGAAAAGGGTGTTAGGCAAGGAGGCATACTTTCTCCATTTGTATTTAATGTTTATGTTAATAACATTATTGATGAAATAAGTAATATAGAGGTAGGATGCCAATATGGATTTATACGATGCAATATATTAGCATATGCAGATGACTTGGTCCTTTTAGCCCCATCTATTCCTGGTATGGAACTGCTATATCTGAGGCTTAGTCAGTGTATTCCTGGTATGGAACTGCTATATCTGAGGCTTAGTCAGTGTATACAAGAGCATAAACTAACTGTAAATAATAATAAGTCAAAATGTGAATTTTTTTAAATTAATTCACGTGAACTAGCAAACAATATTCAGCTAGGTAATGATGTTCTGGAAGTAGTTGATTCCTTCAAGTACCTTGGACATTGGCATTGCTTAGACTCTAGGCTTATGGACAAAGAGGACATCCAAATAAGATTTAATAACTTGTATTCATCATTTAATTCCATTATTAGAGATTTTAAATATGTAAATAAGGATATATTACTATAACTTTTTAATTCATATAGTATTCAAGATTATGGTATCTCACTGTGGAATATATCTGTTTTTAGTTCATTTATTTTGTAAACGTTTAAATTAGCATATAGCAAAGCTCTAAAGAAGATGAGTAATGTGCCAATGTATGCCAATAATCATATCACTGCAGCTGAATGTAATCAACTGTTGTATGAGCATACTGTAGCACTGACACAAGCTAGGGCATACAAGAGAATCCAAAGGTCGCTACATACTATATTCATGGGCAGTTATCAATATATTAAAGAAGGACATTGTATGGCATCAATTAAAACACGATTTAAAGTGAATAATGGAGTAAATGTTGATACTGAACAATTGGATGTCTTGACTTCCAGAATATATTTTGTACAGAATCATGAACCAAGACATGGTATATGCTTCCATTATGGAATATAGGTAGACAATAGTTGTTCACCATGTTTTTAAAGATATCTGATTAAAATAATGTTCAAAGATTAATACTTACACCTGCATTCATCAACTACTTCAAAATTAAAATTATTTTATTTCAATTCAAGTTGAAATTCAATATAATGTTGAATTATATTCAATATAATGTTTGTTTATAAATATCCTAATATCTTTAGCCTATAGTTTTATCTCACTTTTAGAAAAATAATTTTAATGATTTGAAATTATTTTGATTATATATTACCCATATATTTTTAAAACATATTATATCAAGCGTCATGCACTAATATGTGTTTACACAAATTCTATGATTGGTAGGCTACGTATTATAAATGTATGTATGTAATAGGCAGGGGGACTTATGTGAAGATACAAGCCTTTTTCTAATTGCTGGCCGGGTACTTATATTATGGTACTTATATCATGGTACTTGCAAATACAATTTTGGATTGCTTTATTGGTAACTTATTTATTTTGATATTTAAAATATATATTTCTTTGTAAATTTATGTATTGCGCAATAAAGTTGATTGATTGATTGATTGATTGTATCCATATGTCCTACGTAAATAAGCTTGGTTCTACTGTGATGGTCCATATGGACTGCTGCACTAACTGTTATTATAATTACTAGCGAAACTGTTAAATCCAAGATAGGAGTATTTCTTGGTAAAAGCATTAACATTGACACACACAATCAGGAGACCTTCGAGCTGGTTGTTCTAGTGGAGAGCATCTTGACTTCCTACCCAACAGTCGGGAGTTCGTACCCGTTCAAGTTTGAAGTTGTGTTCACTAACCCTGGTTGGTACAACCTTTTTTGAGGTAAGGGATGGGGATATTAGTCTCTGTTGGCTGTTACAGTGCTATCGAATCACCTTGATGGCAGAGAGAAATGACACTGATATTAATATTAGCATGTGTATAATTATTATAACTCTGCGTAAGGTAAGCAGAGTGGTATCGTGCACACAGATCCCGCCCATATATTGTGGACCATCAGCCAGCTTGTCCATCGTCGTCATCCGTCAGGAAAGTCTTCCTAGACCGTTTGATGGATTTTCCCCAAATTTTACAGGTATATTCATTTGGTCAATGCAATGGTCAGTCAATGTTTTGTTCAAGTTTATTTAAAGAGCAAGGTCAAAGGTCAATGTTAAAAATATTGTCAATATTTCATACTATTAGCTGTTACTGATATTTGTTTTCTGTTTCACTATATAAGTTACTGGCAACATTTATATTGACCAAATCTTAAATAAACAAGCTGAAGGGCAAGGTGAAAGTTCAAGATTAAAGGTCAAAATATGATTATTAGTAGTATTTCTAATACTAACTGTTAGATTTTCACTAGGGATAACATTTTCCGCTAGGAAAACAAATCTTCAGGGTGTGGTCAAAACAACTTGAAACCGAATAATAGTTCTGGGTAAAGAGACTGTACTTCCATTAAGTAAACCCTAAGTAGACTTAGTGCATCATTATTGAAGGGTGTTGTTAATACCAGATTGGACAAATATTAAGGATTTCATTGTTAATTTATGAAAACAACAGAAAAAATATCATATCATCTCCTGTTCCTTAACCCGCCCAGTACCAGTTCTGTCCTATTATTTACCTTGCATACTGGGTAATAATAGACGAGTTAAATCAGTTTAAGAAGGACCTCCAGCAATTAACAGGCTATGAACTATCTTAATTGACCCTCTTTATTGCCAAAGATCCTTCTTAAGCTTCACAAAATCGTCTACATATAGCTAACAAAAAATAAAAAGACGTCGTCGGTACAGAAGGGGTTAAACAATGGTTCACTTCTAATTATTTTTCACATCAATGCATGGGCTTGACAATTGAAAAGGTAAACATATGACCTGATAACTGACCTGCTTGCACATAGTACAAACTGTGGAACAACACCACCACCACCCAGCAGAGAAACACCTTCATTGTGGTGACGCACCCCAACACTCACACTTCCGCCAAAATATTGTCAGGGGATCTGCAATAAAGGTGATGCATGTTAGTCAACAAGGTAACATTATGTCTTGTAATCCTAGTAACCATTCTGAGTCAGCGACGTCTGTTATGTCGTTCTAGCTATATTTAGATGATCTAATGCAGCTTAGGAAGGATGCGTCGTAGTTAAAATGGTTGATAGAGATAGTCCGAGGCCTTATATTTGTTAGAGATCCTTCCTAAACTGAATACTATCGATTAGTAGTAGCCACAATAAAGTAAAAGGGATGGCGACGGTACAGAAGGGGTTAAGATTGTACTAGGGGTATTATGCCCTCACATTCTATTTTTACTTACACGGGTAATATAAAGAAGAAGAATTAATAAATATTGGTTAACAACAGGTGGGTATATTAGATATGTGCAATGACTCTTCCTGGAGTAGATTTACAAGCATTTCGCCTTATCAAATCACTTCCTCTTACTAGTTCCCTGCAATCTCTTTCTACACGCCGCAATGTCGCATTTCTTTCACTCCTCTATCACTATTACAACAATCAGTGTTCTTCAGAGCTCTCTCAGTGCATACCCCCTCCCATGCAGTGAGTGCGAGGCACCCGCCTTCCAACACAGTCCCACTCCTATTCTGTCCAACTCTCAATTCCAAGAATTGGCAAATTTGTTCAGTCTTTCTTCTACTCAACTAGTGAACTCTGGAACTTTTCCCCTCACTCAACCTTTCGTTTATCCTTTCAACTTAAACTGCTTTAAACTGTGTGTGTCCAGGCATTTTGACCACAACGTCCCTTGAAGTTGGCTCTCTGTCACTATTTTGACTCTGGGGGAGACACAGAAAACAAAAAAAAATTGTCCAACTTTAATAAAGTGGTTACCTACACTTACATAAACGAAATTAGCAAATAGTTATGTTTCTTAACCCACTGAGCCCCAGGCAATATAATATTAATGTACACTCCAGGACCAGCAGGTTGTAAAAAAAAAAAAAAATCCAGAAAACACCTGGAATGTGTTAGAAATGAAGGAAAACCCACACAAAATCGATCCCCTAGATCATTAAGGGTTCCTACGGGGCGCTTAAAAGTTGGAATTAACATGGGAAAATGGGTAGGCAAAAACATGTTTCTGCGCACTCACACGCACGTGGCTGGACTTTGAGGGTTTTCAACCATCGGCATTGTTGCGTGGGATACTTACGCAGTTCCCATACAAATCTGAGCCCTCTAGGTGCCATAGGACCGGAGTAATTAACCGTGATGTACCCTATGCGGCGATGGGGTTTAGCGTTACATATATTGCCGACGCATCACGTATGTCGCTGGGGTCCAGCGGGTTAAATTGCATTTAGTCCATTAGTTTTTTTTTTTTTATCTTCTTTCGATGTGGTATTGGTAGCACCCTTCCCGCATGTTTTAAAATACTGCTGTTAGACCTTATATTAATGCTATAAGTATGGGAATATACTGTATATCACTATGGCTCTAATGAGACGTCTTTTATATTTTATTTCAGCTACATTTAGACGATTTTTGAAGCTTAGGAAGGATATATGATAGCTAAACGGATTAATCAAGATAGTATGTAGCCTTTCAATGGGTAGACGTGCTCCCTAAACTGAATAAGTATTCTAATAGTTGCCGGAATATAATGAAAATAATGTCACTGGTATTGAATGGGTTAAAGAACTCCATTGATGCGGGATCAGGAGAATCAGTTCACAAATAAAAGAAAGGAGAGAGGGAGAGAGAAAGAGATACAATGAATTGCACGTTATTTTAATGGATAAGAAATCGCAAAAGCATACCATGTGATTCAAAACACTAAGCCCTTATATTTGTATACATGGGGTGGCTAAGTGGCCTAGATTATTTCAAATAGACAGGGCAAAATATACATACCGACCTTAATGAGCCTGAGAGAGAGAGAGAGAGAGAGAATGAGTTACATCGTATGTATAGTTTTATCAATGCCATAATCACATCATTGTATACCGTACTATAGTTAGCCACAAGGGACCTGGACTCCTCATATTTTCAATTTTGTGTGTATATGTACAGTATGTAAGCTGATGTATTACTTGAATGATGTATAATATAATAGTATAATACATATAAACACATACACACATGCATATATATATATATATATATATATATATATATATATATATATATATATATATATATATATACTGTAGATGCATATACATACATACATACCCATATACTGTATATGTGTGTGTGTGTGTGTTTGTTTTATACTCGACTGGGAGTGTATATACATATATATATATTGTCACGCATCTCACTAATTAGGTAGTAAGGAATCGTATTGGCCTTCTAATGTTTGTTTATTGTCTTCCATAGCTGAGCTCAAATAGGCATTGGGAGGTCAATTACGCGGGTCTCAATGCTTTATTTCATTCAGGGTTTCGTTGGTTCATTTAGTTTCCTTTCTGACTACAATACTATTAATTCAGTATCTCATTTGGCTGTTCATATGTATTTATTTTAAGGTTCACTGTTTCATTCTGTTCATACCAAGTCAATCTTAGTTAAGTTGGTCATTTGTTAAGCAGTTCACTCCAGTCCTACGACAGGAAAACATCAACTGTGCTTCTTACTCTCACCACGTGTCCAAGTAGTAACTATAAGTGTTTATTTCTGTTTGATCTCTCGTCACAATCACCATTAATAGTCACAGTGAACCTCGATTATATATCATTCTCGCTTTTCAGTAACAATAACTTTAATATTTGATTTGTTGTAAATAGGTTATATCTTCAGTTTTGTTTATTAAACCTTGTCTAGCGGGGCCGGACTTAAGTCGGTCTAGAGAAGAAAGGACTATGTGGCAGGGACCGACTTAAGGCGGTGTGCAATTCTGAGCAATATTTGGCTCTGAGAGAGAGACGAGCGGTGGGAGGAGCGTAGGTCGGCTCTGACCGTTCGGCACAGCTCCCGCGCCAGCACTGGGCCCTACTCCACACACAACCACACTAACTGCCTCGCTACACAGGGAATTATGTAAGGAAATTACCGTATTTTAGGGATTTTTCCTTCATCTTGCACGATCGTTGCAAGAGAACGCGTGGTCGTAGAAGGATGGTTCTGGTGTCATTGTAAAGCTCAATTATCGCCCTTTCAGGGATACATAATTGTATTACGCTCTGGCTCTTGTTTATGCATGAAAAAGAGCACGGAATCAAGGTCATTTAGGGTGAAACCACCCGCTTGGCGGGTAGTAGAAGTTACTGACTGGCCCGCTCGTAAGGCGTTAAATTATAGAAATTGATTTCATGTTTATCTTGCAACCTTCTTAATCCTTTTTTTTTTTTTTTTTTTTTTAAAGTGTCGGATTCAGTATTTCACTCTTATCCATAAATCTGACCATCTACAGTAGAATATTAATCTTAATAAATAAAGGTCAATGTTTGTCTGTGTGTCAGTTACCCGACTACCCGACCTTTGTTACTAAACTCCTCCCACAGTTTTCGTGCCAGGTGGGAGTGTGGGGCACCGTTGGAAAGCCCAGGCTTTGGAGATGGTTTTAGGCGAGTTTAGTGGAAATCAGAGACACTTTTGTTTAATAACATTTTCGGCAGAACTTATGTAGTATACGGGAGCGAAAAAAATGCGAAAAAATGGCCGTTTGGGGCAGAAGGAGGCCTCCGATCGAAAAGGTGTATGGAACGAAAGTTGTTCGCAGCCCCCCAAAATGGGGGTACGGTTGAGGTCAGATCCAAAATCGGAGGTCATTTAGCGGCCGAAATCGAGGTCGCCGTTGAATGAGGCACAGGGAGGTCGAGGCCGGTGATTATGGTAGTAGTAGTATTGTGATGATTGTGGTAGTAGTAATTGATGATGGTGATTATGGTAGTAGTAGTGATGGTGATTATGGTGATTACACGGGCAACGCCGGGTACCCCTGCTAGTGATAAATATTATTCAACTTGGAACCTGGTGCTGATACCGACAAACGTAACAATATATATATATATATATATATATATATATATATATATATATATATAATGTCTGTGTATGAAGGATACAAAAGGCGAAGCTGCCTGTAACAAGTGTCTGCCCCATTGGTGAAAGAATGACAGGATTTTTTTGTTGGTGTATTAGAAGTGTGGTGTGCTTAGTTTAGTGTAGTGAAATGAATAGGAGGCGGTGTTTGTGAGAGCTAGCAGGATTCTCTGTGTAGGTGAAACACAAACAGAAAAAAATTAGGGATGCCAGAAAAATGAAACAGGAGTTCCAGCAACTTCTTATCACATTCCTATAAGCCTTCCCTGGGTTTATTGACCTGCTCGATTGGTGTCTACAATCTCCCCAATGCGATATATATATATATATATATATATATATATGTGTGCCATATAGTATATTTGTATGATGATACTATAGTTCCCTCATTTACTTTGTATACAGATATATCTTAGGTCATACTGGTAAGGTGATTATTTGTATGCGACTGTACACAGTTACTTGCTGTGGTGAGGGCTGGTGAACAGGAAGTTCTATTTCAGAGTAATCGGTATGCTACCGATTACTGTATGCTGTGTTGATATATACATCACACCACCACCTCTTGAATTTGCATGTTCTGCATTATTCACACTCGGACCAAATATGACTCTACACCTATTTATTTAATAAATACCAGGCTGATATACTTGTGTATTTATTCTGACTTCCCATTAGGTCATTAAATCATAAGTGGGTGGTGGCAAGCGATAACCGCTACCGTAATTACAAGTAAAAGGTTATTAGTGGCTACCAGAAGAAAGTTACTAAGTTATAATACAGTAGTCCATGCAACATACATATCACATAATGGTACATAACCATATATATATATATATATATATATATATATATATATATATATATATTATATACAAACAAAAACACATACCTATATAGAATGTAGAATAAATGTAGGCCTATTTACGTAAGCGCATGCATAAACATACATACACACAGTACATAATGTACGTACTGTATACATACACATACATACACTCACATATATAACTTATTTCAAAGAAATACCATGCATTAATAATTTCCATGGTTGTACTTGTATACAAAAGCACACGGAGGCCCACGAACTTGTATGAGTGACTATACAAGACATTATGAGGGTGGTAGCAGGAGGGTGTGTATAACAGACCCTTCGCCTCGGGCACCTTCCGTCCTTGAGTTCTCCAAGGAGATTAGACGATAAATATTCTTCCTACTAGTGATACAAGGAGTTACAAGGTATAGTTAGTCTCTCGGATTATCTTTGGTAAATTCCTGTGAGATGCTGAAGTGGAAGGAGAAAACATTGTTTAGTGCAATACACTCATTACAGAGTGTGCAAAATAATATTTAGTTTCTTCTTGAACTGCTCTACTGAAGAACTGTTTAAATTTTTTTAGGGAGGTTTGTTCCAGGTAGAAAAGATCTTACATGTGCAAATGTCCCCACACATACTAGTACTGAACCTTTCCAATTATATCTACCAGCCATGGTTGCAGGTCACATTCCTGTTTAGGCCAATAATTTTGTAATAATCCACATTGTTAAACCCATTGAGTATTTAAAGAACTCCAATGACCTGACTTCGTAGTCTGCGTGTTTCCAACGGTCCTCATAGCTCAGTCTTCTAATTGATAGAAGAAGCTTTATAGCCCTAGCTTGTACTCTTTCCAGTCGCTCTATGTCTTTTCTGAGTGCTGGAAACCAGAGAGAGAGAGAGAAATTTAGATGTTTTGATATTTGATTTTGATCCAAGGCGAGTTTATTGAGCAGCCACCCTTTATCCTGTGAATGTTCAACCACTATAATAAGAGATGGATTGCTACTCTAATAGCTATTGCTCCTCTGGGACAATATCTACTATTTTTTGGGTACAATCATAAGTTCACAAATCAAACTAAACCCCAGCAAAGCCCCCCTACTCCCAAGAGGTGGTGCTCTCCCAGTGTGACGTCACACACCCAGCCCATCCGCGGATTGGGTGACCGAAACCCAACCTCCACCAACCCCAGTGAGCTGACGTCATCGCCCAAGCAGCCATCCGATTGGTCGATAGAAGGTATACTGCGACGAATCCAGAGGGCTCTCCCACAGCTCTCCCCCCTGCCCCCCATGTCGGAACCACACCGACCTAAGACACACCCAGACCAAATACATCACCATGCCCTTTTTCCATGTAACATGCCTCAGACGGAGAGCACCTGTTAAAGTGAATAGGTATTCAGGCTAGGTAGGGGAAAATCATCTCAATCCCCTCCCTGAGATCTGAATGCTTACTGGCTTCTACAGGTGCCCTCTGGCCCGACTTGTTGTATAACGGGCTAAATCCTGAAACAAGAAGACCTAGACTGCTCCCTGGTTCTAGGACCTAGATTGCTCTCGAGCTTCTTGGTAGCTTATTAGTTCAAAGTTATTACTGCAATTAGAGATGCTTGCACAGTCAATACCTGGCTTTCAGGCCCCCTACACCGTAACTTCTATATATTCCAGTTGCCTTTTAAAACCCGCATACGCTATCCTTAATGTTAATTCTTCCACTATAGTTATATTGTCACACATCTGTCTAACCTCTTGGTTGTCAGGCCACTGTGTAGCTATAGTGGAACAGCTCTGCCACACACACACCTACACTAAATTCCTGCTAGGGATTTCCCCACACACCGAGTCTAACTAGGAGTCCCTCTCAATTCTTACGTCTCTTGAGTATGTGTTAATATTGTATATACTGTATATCCTGTGTATCCTTATGTATCTATGAATAATTATTACTGTACTATTGCTTTCAAGATTAATGATTGATGTTTTCATGCATTGTCATTGTATAATCCAAACCACAAATGCATATCAAAATACTATATAAACAATAAAACTTGTACACCTGCCTCTTGTATTCTCTCAATACCTCCCCCTCGGTAAAACGGAACTTACGACAGACAGAAAGAATGTACGGCTACTCTAAGTGGTAGTTGGCATCTTAAGTATAATATGCATACACATTATACATTATGCAGATTTCGACAATTCGATATTTCCATCCGAAGTAAACCAATAGATTTATTAACCCCTTCAGTACGATGATGCCTTCACAGTTGTTTTACTGACACAGGTAATTTAATTGATATATATATATATATATATATATATATATATATATATATATATATATATATATATATAGAGAGAGAGAGAGAGAGAAGGTGGGGAGGGGGGTACTTCGACTAACCTGATGGAGCTGATGCTACGGGTGAGACGTTCAAGCTGCAACTGTAGTGGGAGTCTACAGATCTCTCTTATATATCCCTCAACCTACATTGGCTCTTCTCCCTCCCCTGTCCCTTGACTCCTCCCACTAAGAGCCTTGTCTATCTTTGTCCTTCCTTTTCACATGATTGTCTTTACGTTATATGGAAGAACAAAATCATATATATATATATATATATATATATATATATATATATATATATATATATACTGTATATATATTTTCTTTAATACATACGAGGTTGAAAGAAATGGCAATTTCTGCGATGGAAATGTTATTATTCAAAGTTTCCAGGTCTCTGATGAGTTTTCGCTGGGTGGCAGGAAGTAGATGAATGAGGTTCGCAAAATTCATGGTGGTACAGGGTTACATTAATGTTCATGATGATACAGGATATACGACATGTTTCACTGGACAACCAGCATTATCAAGTAATGATAGAATGATATAAAAAGTAAACAGGAAGGGTATATATAGAGGGAGGAGGATCAGAGGGGGCTAAAATCAGGGGGCAAATGTCTGCTATTAAATGTCTGCTTTAACTGTCTGCGTGGCATAATGCATAAGGTGTTGATTTTCGGTGTGAGCGTCCTGGGTTCGAATCCACGGACTGCCACATGTGGTTGTAATATTTCATTAATCGATTTTAGGAGTAAGGTTGGTTGTTGGATAGAACATAATAATTTATATTGGTTCAGGAGTAATTTATCGAGAGGTCTTCCCTAGTGGTTAAGGCCCCATTAATTGCTCTTTCCATTCACATATGCATTGCCTACGTGAGTTGCAGTTGGGATGTGTGTACATGCTTAGATTGATATGCAGGATTCGAAGTTGCATAATAAATCGTAGGCAGTGTCCACCATTCTTTAACTGTCTGCGTGGCGTAATGCATAAGGTGTTGATTTTCGGTGTGAGCGTCCTTGGTTTGAATCCACGGACTGCCACATGTGTTTGTAATATTTCATTAATCGATTTTAGGAGTAAGGTTGGTTGATGGATAGAACATAATAATTGGTGGAGAGATATTCTCGGTGTGTTAGTGAGAGATCCGCATCACGCAGGCGCACTGGATGCGGGAAGGTGGTGGTCGGTTGGCGAGGTCGACGCTGATTGGCTGCGTGTCGAGGGGCGTGGCCTAAGTTGCATTGTACGTGTGGCGCCGGCAGCAGGCAAAGCTGAAGGAGGTAGCGCGGGGGCTGTGTCAAGGGCATTGGGGGGCGAGGGGGGGCGTTAGGCCATGTAGGGTAGTGACTTTTGGCAGAAGGGAGGATCTGAAGGTCCAGAGTTTGGTTGTTGATGTTAGGATGTAAGGCTTGGATATATAACGCTTCGAGTATTCGTAATCTCCTTGGGTCACTTTCTTTATCGAGTATGGTGGTGTGTTTCTCTAAATCGTTGCGTGTGAGGTGGGGGTGGCTAGGGGTGAGATA
Organism: Paralithodes platypus; assembly: GCA_032716605.1. Lineage (NCBI taxonomy): Eukaryota > Metazoa > Arthropoda > Malacostraca > Decapoda > Lithodidae > Paralithodes > Paralithodes platypus. The sequence goes on along the minus strand of CM064527.1, from coordinate 14,511,449 downwards.
GTAGTCTTTGATGGCTCCAGCCTGAAGGTGAGGAGTTAACCGATGTGATAGACGAGTCTGCGTCATGCCAATATAGGAATGAGGTCCACAGTCCTCATTATTACAGGTATGTTGGTAAATGACGTGATCGTCGGTCCACAGGAACTACAGGAACTCCAGCGTCGCTTCATGACCTCCTCCGAAGCTGAAAGTGCTTCCCATGTCTCACTCCCTAGACTGGAACGAGACCTCACAGGCTTCACCATTCAATGTATAGCAGATGCATGTACAGAATCTCAGCCTATGCCCGAGAGGGAGTACTTGGAATATAGAAAGAAAAAACAAGTATATATATATATATATATATATATATATATATTGAGATGACGGGACCTAGCCATCAAAAGCCAACACACACACACACACACACACACACACACAGAATGTCCAGTTTTTCCACATTTCGCCTTTTCACACACACACACACACACACACACACATAATGTCCAGCTTTTCCACATTTCGCCTTTTCACACACACACACACACTCTCACTACAGCACGCATATATGCACACACACTCTACAACACACACACACAGAATGTCCAGCTTTTCCACATTTCGCCTTTTCACACACACAAACATACACACACACTACAACACGCATACAAGTGCGCACACACACACACACACACATAGCATTCGCCACGTTCGCACAACCTTCGCGGTGTTTCGCATCACATCGTCCAACATTCGTAGGACAATCGCCCTGCAATCGCTACTGTCGCCATCATCGATCGCCAAATTCGCCATAATCCGCCATGGTTCGCCATAAAATGTCGCACATCATTCGTCATTATCGCCTAAATAGTCGCCACAATCGCACTGTAATCGTACTTCTGTCACACTGAAATCGACATAATTTGCCTTGTTCGACTTAATTCGCTTCTGAATACGCCCTATTCGCCACGAGTTAACGGATACAGAAAAAAACACAGTCGCAGGGCGTTCGCCATCAAAAGTTACTTCTTATGCTAGCAATTCGGCATGAGGGGAATGAATTGTTATTTGAAGACGGGAACATCTGCTTAGCTGACGAGGCAAAATGTGGAAAAGCTGGACATTCTGTGTGTGTGTGTGTGTGTTTCTATGGATCAATGTGTACAAGCCTTATCCCGGAATATCTGAACAATACTTGGGAGAACAACAATGGTACACTGACAAATTATTCTGAACAATTAACAGTCCCATAGATAACATTAATTTTGTTTTATATTATCATTCGAAGTTCACAATCTCGTTTACATAAGGTCTATTACAAAAACATTATGCCCTCGAATAAAAATTTAAATATAATTGTGTGGGTATGTCTGAGTGTCTGAGCATCTATGGAATAGGTGTATTCCCACTCAAGATACAATTATGGATTTATTTTTCCATGCAATTATAAGACTATTGTATTCAGATTATGAAGTGTATATGGAGGTCAGAGGGTTAATTGAGATACTCTTTACCCTTCTAGTTACCACAGATCATTCCTAAGCTGGATAAAATCGTCTTAAGGTAGTCAAAATATACTGTCAAAATGCATCCTAATCTTCAAAGGGAAGAAGGGAAGGGAAGAAGTAACTATTAAATTAACACTTTCACTTATGATAGTTCGTTTCCTCTAATTCGAGTTATCATTTGTCGATTTAAGGGGAGATTTCCACTTGAAGGATTTTATTCTAAACCCCTTTCTCCGTCATGTTTAGCACCATTCCTTTTGAAATTTTAAGACGTTCGCCCCATTTGAACGTTCCCTTAAATACAGCTTAGACAGGGCCTTTTGAAATAACTATAAAAACCTCGCATACACACTCGACATAGCCACGCAACAATAACACGCACAGCACGTGTTTCGGTAATGGTTCCGGTACACTGACTTATAATTTGAACTTATAACTTATATTATAAAAGTTTATTATGAAATATTATGAAGAAATAATTAGGTAAATATACATAACCTACTGTATGTATATAGTACTTATGATTAAATTATCGTACAAGTTTATATACTTAACACCACATTTCACTAAAAAATCTTCAAAATAACTGAGAAATCCTGATGGGAACTTTGAATTTTTTTACCGTCAATTGAAAAGAAACAGAGTATAATGAGAGACACATCAACAGTCACATAAAAACCCACCTATCGCCTCAGTTTGCCACATATCGCATGTCATTCGTATGGCATTGGCAATAATTCGTGGACACATTCGCTACGTTCGAGCTACTGTCGTAGGGTTATCGCCCTATTCGCTCAAAAAGCAGCGTTGTCAATAATTGGAATGTGCAAATTGGCGAATCAGGGCGAATCAGACGACAATGGTACGAATTGGGCGACTCTCGTGCGAGCCAAGGCGAATACCGTGCGACAATAGGGCGACATTCGCCCACATTTTGAATTTGTCACCGTTTTTTAAGCTTGCTAAGAAATAACGGCGACTCTGAATGAATATGGGCGAACAGGGGCGAAGCTACGATGAATGCTGTGCACTTTCCGAGACATTTGGAGAATACTCGAGCAAATAAAGGGAACTTTGGAACATAGACAAAAAACAGTCGCAGGGCGTTCGCCATCGAAAATTCGCGAAGTGGGATAGCCGCTTAAGCAAACACAAACTAAGCCCCCCACCACCCAACTTCAACTTCAACTTCAACCAAGTGAGGAACAAAAGAGAAAATGCTCTCCTACCTGTCGCCCCTTACCTGCCTCATCCAGAGCTCGAATATAGCGAGGAGCTATTTATTCTAATACCGCATCAACATCCTCAATATCACCACATCGAGACTGATGATAATTTGCCAAAGAGAACCAGCAGTGATAACAAACAAGCCTAATGTCCTTACCTGCATTATTCACTAATCACCATCATATAACCTGCACATTTTCTAAACCCGATCTAAACACAAATTCCTCATTCTACACGTAAATACACTATGTATAGAGATAAAACTATTGTACATAAATCAAGTATGTCCGCCGCCCAGATTAGGACACCTCTATCGCATATTTTTATTGCGACCCACAACCTCGCAAATAATTAAAAAAAACTTCCTACCATGTCCTACTATCCCGAGAGACAAACCCCTTGACCCAAGAAATAAAAGAGTTACTACCTGGCAGAATCAAGGGTAAGGTAGGCAATACCAGGGCAAGGTTTGCAGAGTGCGATTCTTCTCTATAGAAGGATCAGTAAATCGGGAACATCCTTGAAGGAGTATAAATCTCTTGCCTAGCTAGATCCGCCAACTTGTCTAGCTAAAGAGACCCAACCGAGTGCAAAGAAAGTGATCCCGAAGAGAGAAGAAGAAGAAGGAAGGAAAGGGAAATTCTACCTGTAGTGTGTGAAGCTATCGACGAGCCCTGTCATCAACCGCAGGACAACTACGGCCGGGACCATGTGTTCGCCAGACTCACTACCAGGCTTCTATCTTTCCTCTCATCCTTTAAGTGCTCTTTATTCAAGTATTAGTAACGATGATTCCAACTTGGGTTAACTTGATATAGTAAGGTTCACAGTTACGTAATTATTGAAAATTGTTATTCTTCTCTTCTCCTAGTTCCCCGTTGCTCGATTTAGAGAGAACATTATACACTTCTATTTGTGGGATAAAAATATACTGTATATATTTCTTCGAATATAGGTTCCTATGTTCTTTATGGAGAATTATACATATATTTGTCCGGGAATAAAAACACACACATTTATACGTAGAAACCAGTGAACACCTATATAGATCTTGTTTTCTGTAATATCATCATTAGGTACATAATTCATAGATAAATTGTTCACAGAGTGTTTTGCCATTCAGTCTCTCATTTAGACTATTATTATTATTATCACGCTTTCTGAAGTTCAAATTAATTTTGTGTATTGTTTGAGTTATAGTTAACTTAATATTGTCGAGACGCATTAACTTGTCCGCCGACTAGAAATCTCAGTCACGCATACATGACTAACATTTATCTTTAACCAGTTCATGAATTTATATTCATAATTATTACTCTTTGAGTTATTTGAGTTTAATCACCTGTCAATGTTGAATTAAAATATTATTTATTCAATAGTCAAATAGTGTCTTATTTTGCATAACCCTTCAGTGCTGTGCGTATGCTATAGCAGTAACTAATATATACCGTAGGCGGAAACTAACCTATTTTTTCTCCGTTTTCTATCAAGACACTATTTATTGTATTTGAGACTGAATATCTCTGTGTATTATTATCTACAGTATATGCTTTATTAGTAACATGCTGATTATTTATATGTTCTAGTAGCACCAACGCATTATTTTGCATGTCACTTAGTACCAATATTACTATTGTGAACATACGTTATTTATTACTAATATTCTGTGTCATTACCATTATGAATATTTAGAGGTTCTTGGATCCATGCAAATTCCCTGAATCATCTGTAATATGTACCCTAGCTAATAAGGAAACAAACTTTTGAATCTTGATAGTGTATTTTGTGTCCATATTGATTATTATTGTTGTATAATGTTTAAACCAAAACTAGTTATCTCCCAGTGAGATATTTGTAGATTGACGTTATTTCCTCAGGTGGAAAACGTAATCACTATAAAGCGCATTACAACGTCGCAGAATATATATATATATATATACTGTATATATATATATATATATATATATATATATATATATATATATATATACCGGTATATATATATATATATACACACACAATACAATATACAATATTGTTATACCAGGGTTTTTATTAGGTTTTAGGAAATGGAATTGGAAGGTTCTACTTAAATGGAGATTTCAAAATCATACAACACATGCATAGAAGAAATACAGGATACATATAACACTGCGTATATTCGTGAACAGTATTTATTTTAATTACTGTTAGGCTTAACAATATCAATAAATTAATGGATATATGGCTTACAAAATATATACAGACTTTCCTAGCACGATGAGGATCTGCAACGAGATCAGGAATTGAATGGCTGTATTTACCTCTGGGTTTATTCACAAATCATAAATGAAAAATTCTCACAAGAATCTATAATCAATTAGCAAAGTGAATCTTAATGGACTCTGAAATTATTTATATACCTTCACACAGGTTAGGATTTTGGTAGAGTCAATATATATGGACTCTAACTTATTTAGGTACCTTCGCACAGGTAAATATTTAGGCCTCAGGACATCTCAACACACAAACAGGACGAGTCACCTCAACACCACGCCATCTCATGACCAGACCATTTGTTCACCAGTCGGTTTCATCACCATGCCTGCTCAAAACCAAGCCATTTCAATACCAAAACATCTCAATACCACACGTTGCCACATCTACTGTCCTGTACATCGATCACGGGTACCTTCCCCCCCCCCCCCCTCTCTCTCTCTCTCACTCTCTCTCTCTCTCTCATCTATGCAGTAAAGATAGTTATACAAATTGCTCTCTACCTACTACAGGGAAAATGTTTCGTTTATTTTGACACACACATAGGCCTACACGTATTATATATATATATATATATATATATATATATATATATATTGCAGTACCGGTAATGTGTGTTTTATATTTCAAATATATTTAGACGGCTTTGTACTGCTTAGGAAGGGTCATGTTAGCTAAGGTTCATTGAGATGGTTTGTAGCACTATAACTGATAGACGTCCTTCCTAATTTGAATAAGATTGCATAATAGTTAGCAAAATAAAATAATGCGACCGAACTATTTCATTCCGTACCGTATATTAAATCATTTAAGACATGATAGGGGTTTACGGTCTATTCGCCCACAAGTCTTTTCGCCCACGTATCTTTTCGCCCACACTAGGAATTTGTTAGCCCAAACAATGAAGTTTGTTAGCCCACACCTTGAAGTCTTTTCGCCCACACTTTGAAGTTTGTTAGCCTCCCACACTCTAAAATGGCTTATAAAGGATGCAAATTGTTTGTATTATGTTGACAGCAAAATGTTGTCCATTCATAATAAAATAATGCTATGAATAATTTGTTATCTGATTTCCGGACTTAACTTAGTTTAAATATTTTCAGATTAATTGGTTAACTTCTCATCATATTCATATTACTAACTCTTTGTAATGTTGAGGCTAAGCATTTTGTTTTAATCAACATTGTCTGACCCATTCAGTATATACAAGTCTTCCATATGAGAGAGAGAGAGAGAGAGAGAGAGAGAGAGAGAGAGAGAGAGAGAGAGAGAGAGAGAGAGAGAGTGTGTACTGTATATAGCTCATATTCAAGGAGCAAATCATAAAACAAATATATAATAATACTAGTGAAGCATTGTACATTGTCATTATAATATGTACAACTAGGAATGTCCTGTGTTTTAGTGTGTGAGGAGACTAATGACGTGACCGATTAGAAGGATTAGAGTAGGAGGAGAAGGTATAATAAGTATATAGGATTAACTTGGTCACCTTTCCCCGGCCACTTCTCTGGGCAACTATCTTCTGGAATATCTAATGTACATTTTGGAAGCTTCTAAATATATGTTATTATTAGAATGTATATCATGGTCATTATATCATTCAAACTCAGTATAGCTGTCAATTATATACATAATAGCGCCTCATAGTGCTGCCACAAACATAACTGTCGATCGAAAATTTCCGGAAATAGCCTGTACCTGTGCACTGATTCCTGTATACATTTTATGTCAACTACTCTACAGTAACCTCGAAAGTCCTACATAATTATTAAAAATCGTAGTTTATTGAAATACTAACAAGAACATTGCTTATTATTTTTGTTTGGACTTGAATGCTCAGTAATCTTTCAATTTATGCATTTTAGTTATCACGGTCCTTTTCGTTATGTATTGACCAGTTGACAAGCAAAGTTTGTGAAATGTTTCACTCTTCTATCAGTATTACAACAATCAGTGTTCTTCAAAGCACTCTCAGTGCATACCCCCACTCCTGCGGCGAGTGTGAGGCACCCACCGTTCAACCCAGTCCCACTCCTATTCTGTCCAGCTCTCCAACCCAAGAATTAGCAAATTTTCTCAGTCTTTCTTCTGCTCAACAAACTCTCTCCCTTAATTCATCTTTCCTTCATACTATGACTTAAACTGCTTTATATTCCGTGTGTCCAGGCATTATGACCCCAACAACCATTGAATTTGGCTCTCTCACTCTTTTGGCTTTGGGGGAGAAGAACTCGTTACAGTCAGCCTGCCTTTTGTCTCCTCCATACACACATAAGACAAAATACTTATGGAAACGTGTTGCTGCCTTTCAAGTTTTATTGATCTGTAGTATGAAAGAAAAAATTCGTGATAGGTTGTCCTGTCATATAATTATTTCATAATATGCATTGTTGCATATCATTAATTTCGTGTTTCTAATATCGGTATATGTATTGTAGATGTATACTTTCCAACCCATTTTTTTTTTCAGTCAACTTCAAATCGCTTAATAGTCAGATAAGTTTGAAGTTCGAGTTAGATGCACTGTATAAGAATGTGTACATTACAGTTGTAACTTGTAAGGAAACAAGGCAATCTAGTAAATGCCTTTGATTATGAACAGGCTCTTAAAGTAGTTTATTGTAGTTAATAATAATGAACAAATAGGAGGTTAAGAGTTTAGCGTGGACATAACGGTATATAATACATTGAAATCCGATAGTCAAAATTATGTGAAGTGCGCATTTTTGTTTATTTTTTTATGCTAGCATCATATGCATCGATCTGGGTGTCCATTATCTCTCAATACCTTCACCTGGCCTAATTGACGAGTCGAGTAATTTAGCCAAGTGAGATGAGTTCTAATATTTACTTAGATCTCCTGATGACTAAATTATACAGTATATGATTGATTGTAATTCCCCTGAAACAGTCCAAAAAAGAATAAACAAAATTATATAGATATACTTTTCATGAAGGAGCTTACAAAATATTTTTCTTGCATTCATCAAAATTATAGGTTTGATTCCCGGAGGGAAGAAAGCAAACCTAATATTTAGTAGGGGCCCCGGAATCATTGACGATATGCCTAATACATTATGGCACTCTTTCAAACCCCCCACTGTCGCCTGTTTGAAACACCCGCCACAGGAAGTTCCAGAGTCCACGCATCGTAAGGGCACACAAAATCTCTTACGGAGTCGTCCTTATGATCGGGTACTCACTACAAAATTACTTTGTAATTTATAAAAAAAGAAAAAAGAAGATAAGAACTGCTATAACCAAGCTTTCCAACTTGTGGATGTTTAACCATGTGTTCCCAGACGCTGATCTACCCAGCATCATCTCGTTCTTAAATGCTATATCAAGACTAACTTTAAAAACATCAACGAATGGGAAGGGGATGGAAGGGAGGGCCCACGTCGTCAATGATTCCGGGGCCACTACTAAATATTAGGTTTTCTTTCTTCCCTCCGTGAATCAAACCTATAATATATTAGTGGCCCCTTCATCATTGACGATATGCCTGATATCGCAAGACTGGAGGGGGGCATTCGTGTCAATATAAAAAAACACTAACAAATCAACAATAGGTTGAGAAACAACAACCAAAAATAGCGTTCTTAAAGTTTTATTTTGTACATACAAAATAGTAATATAAAAGAAAAAACAGGTAGTGTGCTTCTAAGAATACCTGTTTAGTACATAACCTTACTGGTACACCCAGAAGTGAAAGTCCCTGCATAGGGTTTACCCCCTACTCCTACTACCCCAGAAGGTAGGAACGGGGTGGGCCCTGCCCAGTCCCCCTTACTACTCCTACCCCAGGCAGAAGGGACGGGATGGTGCCAGTCCGTCACCCCTTCCTTCCCCTACCCTATAATGGAGAGATTAAACAAGCAGGCCCCCACTCATACCCTACCCCAACCCCACACAGGAGGAAACCGCCGATTACAACCATTGTTTTCCACGAACACTGAATAAAGTAACCTTGCAACGAGGCCGAGACCATGTCAGTAATTGGTAATCTATATATATTCTATGTATGCTGGAACAATATTGCAATAAATTATCTGATTTTACAGAATGAAGATCATTTACACTATCTGTCACCTATCTGTAGCTTGACACACAAACACTTATGATTTATGCGTAATTAGTATTCTATCATGTTTGTATTTATAATGTAAATTTCCAATACCATCACCCCTTCTAGTTATTTACAAATTATTGTATTCACCCGTGGCCAACCCTTCGGGGATCACGGCGCCAGGCAAAAGATAGATAGATCGATAGTATTCACCCACCCGCGCAATATGCATTGGTATTTAATGGATTTGCACATTGAAATGGTAATCTTGTAATTGTTGAATACCTCTGAAGAGATGTTGGAACTTACTAAAAAACATATTGTATGGATTGCTTAATTGATTATAAGTGGTATATTCATTCAATGCTCGATCCGTGGTTAGACTTTTTGGTGCATATTCGAGAATATTAACACACTCTCTCTCTCTCTCTCTCTCTCTCTGAAAATGTTGTCTCGGTTCTTAAGGGATACCAACAGATTTTTCATTTACTTTTGTAATTATTATTTGTATTGCTTACACATTAGCACACAGCTATTATTAACGTTAATCTTTAGTGCAAGTTAATCAGAATCAATTAGATTAATAGTGTAACTGAATAGTTAGGGTCATAGGATTTATCCTGAATAATGTTGGCAGACCTGAACTGTAATAAATGTGGTGTTCCAGTAGTAGCAGAAGAGTTGGTAAAAAGCTCTATATGAAGAACCATTCTAATCTCACTCCTAATGTCAGAAAGCAATAAGGGTTAAACGAGACTCAAACTATGCAAGTATGTAGTTCGGGGGAGGAAAGGTGATAGTTTAGCAGCCGACACAGGAAAATCAGCTTTATAACACCATGAATAGAGACTCATTTAGTATCAAAGTTTAAACACGGTTACCAGTTACTCTAAATATACCAATAACTCATGATGGAAATGCTTTACCACAAATGTTTGCCTCGATGTTAATTAATTGTTCAATATATATATATATATATATATATATATATATATATATATATATATATATATATATATATATATATATATATATATCCGACGTGAGATATGTCTACCAATTGCTTACTACTGCTAATTACAGTGATATGTAATCATATCTGTTATATATATATATATATATATATGTGTGATTTTACAGTAGGCCTATTGAGTTATGCACGAAATATATACTGTAGGCCTATGCAGTTTGCTATACTATTTAGTAACCCACTTCCTTGATAATATTTAGTAACCCAACTTCCTTGATAATATTTGGTAACCCACTTCCTTGATAATATTTAGTAACCCACTTCCTTGATAATATTTAGTAACCCACTTCCTTGATAATATTTGGTAACCCACTTCCTTGATACTATTAATTTAGTAACCCACTTCCTTGATAATATTTAGTAACCCAACTTCCTTGATAATATTTGGTAACCCACTTCCTTGATAATATTTAGTAACCCACTTCCTTGATAATATTTAGTAACCCACTTCCTTGATAATATTTGGTAACCCACTTCCTTGATACTATTAATTTAGTAACCCACTTCCTTGATAATATTTAGTAACCCAACTTCCTTGATAATATTTGGTAACCCACTTCCTTGATAATATTTAGTAACCCACTTCCTTGATAATATTTAGTAACCCACTTCCTTGATAATATTTGGTAACCCACTTCCTTGATACTATTAATTTAGTAACCCACTTCCTTGATAATAGTTAGTAACCCACTTCCTTGATAATATTTGGTAACCCACTTCCTTGATAATATTTAGTAACCCACTTCCTTGATAATATTTAGTAACCCACTTCCTTGATAATATTTGGTAACCCACTTCCTTGATACATATTTAGTAACCCACTTCCTTGATAATATTTAGTAACCCACTTCCTTGATAATATTGGTAACCCACTTCCTTGATAATATTTAGTAACCCACTTCCTTGATAATATTTAGTAACCCACTTCCTTGATAATATTTGGTAACCCACTTCCTTGATACTATTAATTTAGTAACCCACTTCCTTGATAATAGTTAGTAACCCACTTCCTTGATAATATTTAGTAACCCACTTCCTTGATAATATTTGGTAACCCACTTCCTTGATACTATTAATTTAGTAACCCACTTCCTTGATAATAGTTAGTAACCCACTTCCTTGATAATAGTTAGTAACCCACTTCCTTGATAATAGTTAGTAACCCACTTCCTTGATAATAGTTAGTAACCCACTTCCTTGATAATATTTAGTAACCCACTTCCTTGATAATAGTTAGTAACCCACTTCCTTGATAATATTTAGTAACCCACTTCCTTGATAATATTTGGTAACCCACTTCCTTGATAATAATTAGTAACCCACTTCCTTGATAATAGTTAGTAACCCACTTCCTTGATAATATTTAGTAACCCACTTCCTTGATAATATTTGGTAACCCACTTCCTTGATAATATTTGGTAACCCACTTCCTTGATACTATTAATTTAGTAACCCACTTCCTTGATAATAGTTAGTAACCCACTTCCTTGATAATATTTGGTAACCCACTTCCTTGATAATATTTAGTAACCCACTTCCTTGATAATATTTGGTAACCCACTTCCTTGATACTATTAATTTAGTAACCCACTTCCTTGATAATATTTTAGTAACCCACTTCCTTGATAATAGTTAGTAACCCACTTCCTTGATAATAGTTAGTAACCCACTTCCTTGATAATATTTAGTAACCCACTTCCTTGATAATAGTTAGTAACCCACTTCCTTGATAATATTTAGTAACCCACTTCCTTGATAATATTTAGTAACCCACTTCCTTGATACTATTTAGTAACCCACTTCCTTGATAATATTTAGTAACCCACTTCCTTGATAATATTTAGTAACCCACTTCCTTGATAATAGTTAGTAACCCACTTCCTTGATACTATTTAGTAACCCACTTCCTTGATAATAGTTAGTAACCCACTTCCTTGATAATAGTTAGTAACCCACTTCCTTGATACTATTTAGTAACCCACTTCCTTGATAATATTTAGTAACCCACTTCCTTGATAATATTTAGTAACCCACTTCCTTGATAATAGTTAGTAACCCACTTCCTTGATAATAGTTAGTAACCCACTTCCTTGATAATATTTAGTAACCCACTTCCTTGATACTATTTAGTAACCCACTTCCTTGATAATAGTTAGTAACCCACTTCCTTGATAATATTTAGTAACCCACTTCCTTGATAATATTTGGTAACCCACTTCCTTGATACTATTAATTTAGTAACCCACTTCCTTGATAATAGTTAGTAACCCACTTCCTTGATACTATTAATTTAGTAACCCACTTCCTTGATAATAGTTAGTAACCCACTTCCTTGATAATATTTAGTAACCCACTTCCTTGATAATAGTTAGTAACCCACTTCCTTGATAATATTTAGTAACCCACTTCCTTGATAATATTTAGTAACCCACTTCCTTGATAATATTTAGTAACCCACTTCCTTGATAATATTTAGTAACCCACTTCCTTGATATAATTAGTAACCCACTTCCTTGATAATATTTAGTAACCCACTTCCTTGATAATATTTAGTAACCCACTTCCTTGATAATATTTAGTAACCCACTTCCTTGATAATAGTTAGTAACCCACTTCCTTGATAATATTTAGTAACCCACTTCCTTGATACTATTAATTTAGTAACCCACTTCCTTGATAATATTTAGTAACCCACTTCCTTGATACTATTAATTTAGTAACCCACTTCCTTGATAATATTTAGTAACCCACTTCCTTGATAATATTTAGTAACCCACTTCCTTGATAATATTTAGTAACCCACTTCCTTGATACTATTTAGTAACCAACTTCCTTGATAATATGTTCCAATAGGTGTTATACACCGTGACACCATATAATACAATAATTCATTACTAGATTATACTGCTTTATAATACAATAATTCATTACTAGATTATACTGCTTTATAATACTACCAAATAGCAAACATGGCATATTGTTATGCTGTCAAATGTAAAGCGAGTAGCTATTGTATTGTTGTGTATAATGTAAAGCGAGTAGCTATTGTATTGTTGTGTATAATGTAAAGCGAGTAGCTATTGTATTGTTGTGTATAATGTAAAGCGAGTAGCTATTGTATTGTTGTGTATAATGTAAAGCGAGTAGCTATTGTATTGTTGTGTGTATAATGTAAAGCGAGTAGCTATTGTATTGTTGTGTATAATGTAAAGCGAGTAGCTATTGTATTGTTGTGTATAATGTAAAGCGAGTAGCTATTGTATTGTTGTGTATAATGTAAAGCGAGTAGCTATTGTATTGTTGTGTATAATGTAAAGCGAGTAGCTATTGTATTGTTGTGTATAATGTAAAGCGAGTAGCTATTGTATTGTTGTGTATAATGTAAAGCGAGTAGCTATTGTATTGTTGTGTATAATGTAAAGCGAGTAGCTATTGTATTGTTGTGTATAATTTCTACATGATAATACATGTATAACAAATCATATATTAAGCCTCTGAGAATCGATGACACTCTTCTTTTCTGTTTTATGGCTATTATTAGACGATTTAATTCAGATTAGGACATTATTTCACATTGGTCCTTCCTAAGCTGTAATTTTTCGTCTAATCATAGCCATGATAAACAATCAAAATGCGTCAAAACCGTCAGAGGGTAGGTTAATGAAGGTAAACACGATACCATTACTTATGAAATTGATAATGGTGTGTGTGTGTCAACCTCCTGTCTGGCATTGGGCTGGGATGTAAGTGTGCGTGGGGGGGAGTGGGGGAAGTTTGTTCTCTTCATGGGAGGGGAGGGGAAGGAAGGGGTGACAGACAGGCACACTCTGCCCCTTCTGCCTGGGGTAGGAGTAGTAAGGGGGACTGGGCAGGGACCACCCCGTTCCTAGCTTCTGGGGTAGTAGGAGTAGGGGGTAAACCCTATGCAGGGACTTTCACTTCTGGGTGTACATGTATAGATTTAACATTTAATACAAATATAATAAACCCTTAATTATGAAATCCTAGTTTACTTCAACAACTATTTCCTGAAACAAAACTTGTATATATACAAACTAATTGTATTCCTGACTTTGTCTTAGTCTACGAGTACTGTACTGTATTAAACATATTTGGTTGTGGCTATGACATAACAAATATTCTCCTTATCATATATTGTACCTCCTGTACACTATGTTTATTCATAAATATTAAGTATATCATAATCGCTTTGTATACCTGATAAAAAATTAAAACATCTTGAACTGTATCTCCAGCTCAATATTAAGAATAGCACATCATTTGTATATTTGTGTACTTCCTTATATTATCCGGCGGAAGGGTTAGAGGTCTTTGCTCTCTAGTACCCCCCTCCTTTTTAACTCTTAAAATTATTCTTAGTTTGAACAGCACTAGACCTATCAAACCCTTTGCCGTAATGCTACACATGTATGACTTGGTCTGTCTAGACTCTAGAGCAACGGACAGGTAGCTTGTCAAAAAAGTGTGGTTAGACGCCCATAGCTTTATTTTTATTATTTTTTTTTAAAGAGACAATGAACGGAGGAAGGAAAAACACAGATAAAACAAAAAGGTCCATGTGCCTAAAGGCATCCTCCATTCATAAAATGTGTGTAACAACTGTGACGCCTGCAGCTCAGCAGAACGCCAAGTGGGCTCAGCCGCTAGCTTGGCCACTCGCTAGCACTCGCCGGGGCAAGGTATTTGGCTACAGTCTATCTACAATGTTGTTCTTTCTTTAATAGTGTTCGTGTTGTTACAGACAGTCCCGTGGAGGTCTTTGTTTTCGTCTGTGACAACGGGAAGCATTTTATATCATGAGTTGAACATAGGATGCATTGTATATAGTTAAGGAGAGAGAATAATAATTATAGGCAGTGGGGCGGTAGTGTGTGTGTGTGTGTGTATACATGTGCTGCCTCCCCCCTCGCTTTGTAGGCTCGCGCGCGTGCAGTCTCGTGCCTCTTGATTGGCTAGTGGTTCCTGGCGCCTTCTGCAGCCCTGTTGCCTGGTGACGTAGCGGCCTGTGATTGGCTGACCACCATGCCTTTGTGTGTGATCCTGGAGGGGTCCCAAGGAATTCCTTCCTCAGAGCTTGCCTGACCAGCATACCCTTCACATATCCCTTGCACCTGTCTCCCGACTTCTACCTATAGAGCACTTTCTCTCTCTCTCAACTTCTTACCTCTCATTCTTCCACTCTATTTAATATCATAACTTCCCTTTGGTTCTGCACGATTTCATATATCGGCCATCGTATTATATGCTGAAGCTCTCAGATAACCCATGTTTAGTTAGGCATTTTGGAAGGATTGCCATTTTTGTCTGTAGAGGTTTGACACACTCACGGTGTCTCCCTTCCTGTATCGTGGTGGTCTGCTGGGGGAGTTAATGCTAGACTGGGATAAGGCTACTGGTGTTATGATTTCCGATGTGTACTAGATTTTGTTGAACCTGTACAATCGCAAAGGAGACGTGGGAAGCCTAGATGGTCTTTCTAACTGTGTACCGTGTGAGTTTAGCGCTGTGTTGCGAGTGAGGGCTTTTGCCTCTGCCAACCAACACTGTGCTAACTCGTTTGCTTTGACTTTGAGAGGGTCGCCAGGAGAGAACCAGATACTAGCGATCTGGATCTCTCGAGAGCACCCCGTCAATTAACGTAATTTGGCCGCACAGCGTTAAGGACTTCGCTAGGCTACGAGCCGCTTGCTCAGCCATTGTTTCCTAGCCTACTACATCCCAGCTAGACTTTATTCGCCTAGCAGACACCAGATTTAGATTATAAACTCTTTCTGTTATGTATGCATTATTATTCACGGCATTTATTAGTCTAGGTTGTTGTTGAGTTGCACAACCCTAGTGGGCTGTTTCGTTGATGAGGAAGTACTTCTTTTGCTGTTTGAGTTCCTACTATTGCGCAGTTATTATTCCCGTGCCAGTTAACCCTATATGTCCTTACAATTGTCATATCCTGTTCCTGCTTTATACTACAGTTCAAAATCCGATACGATCATCTTACCCCAGCATCAGACTTTCTTCAGAAGATCCTGCTCGATGCTTTGGGACTTTCGTTCACTTTCTTTAGTATAGGAGTGACAGTTCATTATTGTTTAGAGTAACTTTAAATATACCTTCTTCTAGTTTGCATTAAATCATTGCAGTGATTTAATTAAGATCTCTATCTTTTCCTAGTATACCTTATTACCGTAATTGTATGTTGTTGTGATCAGGCTGTATCAGAGATCATCAGCCTGTAGTAGTAGTGCACTTATACTGAGTTATAGGATACCCCGTTATCGCAGATTTAACTCTGGAGGGTATAGGTGTTTTTGTGCGCCGGCATTATAAGTTCAGGGGTTGGATCTAGTGTTACCGTTGTGGCTGTGTGCTTTCCTAGTCCAATGATTAAGAGCCCTTGTTTTATACGAGCCCCGGTCGTAACACAACTGGATTTAAACTTTTGTAGATTGTAAGTTTGTGGAAAGCAACTCGAGAGAAGTGAATTCCAAAGAGTAATAGTTCTAGGGATAAATGAATTTTGATAAGCAGAAGTTCTGCATTGTGGAGGAGAAAGATGGAGGCCTAGGGAGGAAACTAAGAAATAATAAATAGATAAATACAAAGGCAAATATATACGCCCATCCCCCCATAAGTGTTGTAGCACAAAGGTTGAATATTGGTGTCTGGTTTGAGCCAAAAGATATGCACTCAAAATCCTCTCCAAGACATTAATAACGTATATAGCCCTGGGGTAACCCGGTGGCTGTGGGAAGCATAATATAGTCTTGACAGTTAATCTTAAGGGGGAGGTAGTCGATTTTGCTCCCTCATTGTTTAGTCCCAATAGCTTTGAGGATATTAGACGTTTGATCCATTAGTTTGGTGATTTTAAGACCGTTTGCCCCATTTCTTTGTCAATATAAAGAACTTTCGTGAAATTTGGGTGCCGATTTTTCTTGGCGAACGATAGCGAGCCTGTAGTTATAGAAGGATCCGGCCGAAGAGCGGATGTACACATTTTTCTTGACGAGGGTCTAGGGGTGTTTTTTTAAGCCCGATGGAGGTCTAGCGAGGAACCTATAAAATATACAAATACATATAGACCGAAAAATAACCGCTACCCCCTTAAAGAAATAATTTTGGATGTAGTTTTAGTTGGCAAATGCGTTCCTCTACCCCCAACACTTCCTCTCTCTTCCTCCCACAATCCCTCTCTCCCTACCCCACTCCCTCTCTCCCTACCCCAATCCCTCTCTCCCTACCCCAATCCCTCCCCCACTCCCTCTCTCCCTACCCCACTCCCTCTCTCCCTACCCCACTCCCTCTCTCCCAACCCCACTCCCTCTCCCTACCAACTCCCTCTCCCTCTCTCCCTACCCTCTCTCCCAACCCCACTCCCTCTCTCCCTACCCCACTCCCTCTCACCCTCTCCCACTCCCTCTCTCCCTACCCCACTCCCTCTCTCCTTACCCCACTCCCTCTCTCCCTACCCCACTCCCTCTCTCCCTACCCTACTCCCCCTCTCCCTACCCCACTCCCCCTCTCCCTAACCCACTCCCCCTCTCCCTACCCCACTCCCTTTAATCACTTAGAGGAAAATAACATACTTAAAGATACTCAACACGGCTTTCGTAAAAAACGTTCCTGTTTAACAAACCTCTTAGACTTCTTCCACGATATCCTCAACCTCTACGATGAGAGTAAAGCTGTAGATATTATATACCTTGATTTTCAAAAGGCCTTTGACAAAGTTCCCCACAAACGTTTACTGCTAAAACTAAAAGCGCATGGAATACAAGACGGTGTGTTGAAATGGATAGAAAATTGGCTCAGCGACAGAAAGCAAAGAGTAGTCATAAACGGTAAGGCATCAAAATGGACCAATGTAAGTAGCGGGGTACCCCAGGGATCGGTACTAGGACCAATTCTCTTTCTAATTTACATCAACGACATAGATGAGGGTCTCACCTGTACAATCTCAAAATTTGCTGACGATACAAAAATTGCAAATAGCGTACTCTCAAAAGAACAAGTTGACGATATGCAACACAATCTAGATAAATTGTCATGTTGGGCCCAAATTTGGCAAATGAGTTTCAATGCGGATAAATGTAAAGTACTACATATCGGATACCTAAATGAGAAAGCAAACTATTCGATGAATGGCACTCAGCTTAAGAATGTAAACAGAGAAACCGATCTGGGAGTAACAATATCGAGTAACCTAAAACCGAGTCAACAATGTTCAGAAGTTGTTAAGAAGGCAAACAAAATAATTGGCTTTATAGGCAGGTCATTTGAGCATAAATCCAAAGAAGTTATCCTAACCCTTTACAATTCATTAGTCCGCCCTCTTCTGGAATACTGCGTTCAATCCTGGTGCCCTTATTACCAAAAAGATATAAACAAACTAGAACGAGTTCAACGTAGAGTTACCAAAATGATACCTAGCCTAAAGAACAAACCATACGAAGAGCGTCTTAGAGAATTAAATCTATTTCCTTTAACCCAGCGCAGATTAAGAGGTGACTTAATTCAAGTGTTCAAAATCATCAAAGGCATCGACAATATGAACTGTAGTAAGTACTTCACTATCGACCAATCTAATTACACGCGGGGAAACGGTTGCAAAATTATTGGTAAATCTTTTAACTCACACGAATCTAAGAATTTCTTCTTCAATAGAGTTGTCAACTTGTGGAATGGGCTTCCCCGAAACGTTATAGACTGCATCACCGTTGATTCATTTAAACTCCGCCTAGACAAATATCTCGCATCAAACCCGCGACTGACTGCGTTTGTAAATGAATAACTTTATTTTATCCCCCCCTCAGTTACTAACCCATCTGTCCCCTACTAACTTCCTAATCCTGCCACGGACATTAGTTCCAGGGCAGTATTTCCCTTTCCAATGTTCCCTTACCCACTCTAAACCACTGTTTGGACACTTGATCCTCAGTGTTTTGGAGGACAAGCAACCTAGAAGGGTCACTAGATCTGTTGTTGCTTGATTTCCTTTGTACTCCTTTGTACTCCTCTCTCCCTACCCTACTCCCCCTCTCCCTACCCCACTCCCCCTCTCCCTACCCCACTCCCCCTCTCCTTACCCAACTCCCCCTCTCCCTCTCTCCCAAACCTACTCCCCCTCTCCCTACCGGTGAACTACAAAGAGCATATACTGTATATGTTGCAGTACTGTTTACTTCAAGTGATATCTCGTTACCAATTGCCCTCTCTTTGACTACTCTTCCAACCCCACTCCCTCTCTCCCTATCCCACTTACTCTCTCCCTACCCCACTCACCCTCTCCTTACCCCACTCCCTCTCTCCCTACCCCACTCCCTCTCTCCCTACCCCACTCCCTCTCTCCCTATCCCACTTACTCTCTCCCTACCCCACTCCCTCTCTCCCTACCCCACTCCCTCTCTCCCTACCCCACTCCCTCTCCCCCTATCCCACTTACTCTCTCCCTATGCCACTCACCCTCTCCTTACCCCACTCTCTCTCTCTCTATTCCACTTACTCTCTCCCTACCCCACTCACCCTCTCCTTACCCCATTCCCTCTCTCCCTACCCCACTCCCTCTCTCCCTACCCCACTCCCCCTCTCCCTACCCAACTCCCTCTCTCCCTACCCCACTCCCTCTCTCCCTACCCCACTCCCCCTCTCCCTACCCCACTCCCTCTCTCCCTACCCCACTCCCCATCTCCCTAACCCACTCCCTCTCTCCCTACCCCACTCCCTCTCTCCCTACCCGACTCCCCCTCTCCCTCTCTCCCTACCCCACTCCCTCTCTCCCTACCCCACTCCCTCTCTCCCAACCCCACTCCCTCTCTCCCTATCACACTCCCTCTCTCCCTACCCCACTCGGGGTATAATATGTTAAGTATATAGGGGATTATAGGTCATAACACAACATATTAATTATTGGATAAGTGATAATAAGTATAAAAGTACAGGTATATAAGTACAGATATATGATAAGGCTTGCAATAAAAGCCTGAGGAGCAAGGTGATATATGACGTGTGGTCTAATATATCTAGGGGATATAGGAGCTTGGCTATAGAGGGTGAGTTTGAGTCTAGAGTCTAGCGGGAGTAAAGAGCTCTGTCTCTCTCTGGCTGAGGTCTGTTGTCTTGAGGTGTCTTGAAGATGCCTGAGTAAGAAGGCATCGCCTGGGTTCAAGGATGTTGATGCAACACAGCATTAACTCAGCATTCTGGTATGACGTATGACCGGATAAATACATTATACAGTTTACATTTACAGAGGAAATGGGTGTTGATTTAAGTGGAAGTATCAACAAATATATTATATGTTAATGAGATAGATAAAGTTATAGGGAGTTCAATGAATAAAGAATGTTTAATATGAATATTAAGAGTTTAGAAGTTACAGGGATAAAGGCATATAAGCAGTGAGATATATGTATAGCAATATATATGCAGGGCTTATAATGTCATACTCTACATTCGCCGGGGGGTAAAAGAATTAATCTCACCATGATCAACTATAGTAAAAAAAAAAAAAAATTACTAGTCTGTTGACACATCACACCGTATCAAAATTGTCCATTAGACCTAGATCAAGGGTGTGAGCTACCAACAAATTAGAATAAAGGTTTATGCTAAATAATACAAATATATAGTTGAGTATAAGGAGAAGATTACACAGGTGATGCTTCAACTCGTAAAATGATGTTTGACTCTCCCTACCGGTGAACTACAAAGAGCATAATTATGCTGTATATGTTGCAGTACTGTTTACTTCAAGTGATATCTCGTTACCAATTGCCCTCTCTTTGACTACTCTTCCGCTGTAAAATGAACAACTCTATAATGCCAGCCAATCAAGAAATTCATGTCGAGCCATCAAATTCATGTCGAGCCATCAAATTCATGTCGAGCCATCAAATTCACAGCCCTCTCTACAATTCATGTCGAGCCATCAAATTCACAGCCCTCTCTACAATTCATGTCGAGCCATCAAATTCACAGCCCTCTCTACAATTCATGTCGAGCCATCAAATTCACAGCCCTCTCTACAATTCATGTCGAGCCATCAAATTCACAGCCCTCTCTACAATTCCCAACAAGATATTACTTGCAGAACAATTATAAAAAAAGTAGAACTACAAAAAAGATGCCAGGAGCTTGGTTTAAACCAAATGTGGGTTACAAAACCTGAACTGATAGACATGTTAATTGAACATTCTGAGCAGACCTCCCCATATCCGGTAATCTCCAATGATGATAGTGATGTACGTGCTGAGATGCGCAAAATGGGTAAAGATATTGAACAAATTATGTCCAAATTAGCAACTAAATACTTGGAGATAGAACTACTCAATGAAGAAATCAAGAAAACATAAGGTGCCATTGAAGCACTTCAACAGCGAAAGACAGACATAGAACAAATCACGAAGGATGGACGGGAGCCTTATTCAGCAACACCTACACCATCACCCCCATCCCCACCACCCTGCCTTCTCCTGGGCGACACCAATTTACGACGAGTTTTATCCTCTGACCCTGACGACATCTGTTCAATAAGGACAATACATGGTGCTAATCTAAACTTGCTCAGAAGCTGGGTAACTGAAAAACTTAGTAGAGCTCCTAGTGAATGTATCATATATTGTGGCATTTATGAAATCTTGGATAAGACACCCTTAGAAAACACTCTAAGCCATCTTGCATCACTGATTGGTGAACTTAAAGAAAACAAAATTAAATATGAAGATATATGTGTTTGAGATAGTGCCAACGCTGATACCCCAGGAGTTCCCAGCTAAAGTAGAAGATTACAACATACACATAAACAAATGGGGAGAGGCGGGTGCCCAACCCCGAAAGAGGTTGAAATAGGGGAGCTATCCCCCCGCCAAAGGCGGCTTTCTAGGGCCTTTCCTAGCTGATGCTGAGAGGATTGGGTTCTAGTCATGTGGTGATGGGCTGGTCTATCAGAGTGAGAACTGAGCGATCTCTGCCATACCCATAGCTTACTCTGACTGTTCCTTTTATTTATTTATTTTCTATATCTCAAGTGACGGCGTATCTTCCGTGGATTGACCTCCCAATCTACCAAGATTGGAAGCCAAAGGGTCACATTTTTCCTTTGCCCCTCAACTTTCTCTTCATAATTGCTGAGGGGCACAGGTGGGTCTTTGGTTCCCCGGGCATTTCCGCACCCTTCTCAGCTCCCCGCCATGGAGTGGCTTCGGTCACCCAGGCTTTATTGTGGTCGGCAGGGAGGGTACTGTGGGGGTGCTCGGTTATGGCCTTGGCCTTGCTCGGGGCCTTGGGGCTGTTCGGCCAGGCAGCTTGGGGAACAAAAACAACAACAACAAATGGGGAGAATCAAATTATGTACCTATTATAAAAACCTTAGCGCATTTAAAAAGAAGCACTGGAGAACTAGACGAGTTTACCATTGATGCCGAAAATAATATTTTTTTAAGACTAAATAGACTAGGAGCAACCCGACTGCTGGATTGTATTGAAACACAATGCATTAGATTCAAACTCTGTGAAAACTGGAACACAATAAAGAGACAAATAACCTCACCAATATAAACACCAGAACCAACTATGGCTTCCGGCAAACTGTAATGAAAGACAGACGCATAGTTCAAGCGTCTTCCCAGCAACTACCCTGGACACCTGCCAAGAATGCTAGGGGGGAGAGGACAGGCATGGGTCCCTTTCAGCTGCTAACTCAGCCCCGTCATCAGTCTGCCCCAACACCAGTCCCACCCTCAGGCCTGGTCCCAGCCCTGGCAGCAGCCTCAGACCCCTGTTCCAAGATGACCCTGGCCTAACCAGAGTGACAGTGGACCTTTTACTACTAACATCCATGGTGATAGCACTGATAGACAGGGTAAAGCTTTGGGTGCTAGCCTTCGCCACCAATATGCCGATCAACAAATGTCTAACACCCACAACCACGCCAGTGTCAAGCGAGGTTGCTACAATTGTGGAGAGTTTAACCACCACCAAAATTCCTGTAGGTTTGATCACAGACTGAGGTTTGGATTATGTGGACAACTAGGACAAAATTAAAGGCAATGTTTTTATTACAACCCCTAGTGGTCAGGCAAAGAAGGTATTGCCGATGTAACTGCCCCAAAGGTAATGGATGCATTGAGCATTGAGCACATAAATGCACAAAGTATTTTAGCAAATAAAGTAGAAATTGACATTTTAATAAACAAGATAAATATTGACATACTATGTGTGAGCGAAACTTTGCTTACTCCATAGATAATGGATGATCACTTTTCAATACCTAATTACGCAGTTTTTAGATGTAACAAGGATAGAGGAGGAGGGGTCTGTATTTATGTTAAGGATATTCTCAAAGTGAACCCTATCAATGTAAATATAGATAGACCATAGGGGGTGGAGGACACGTGGGTTACAGTACACGTACGTAAACTGCCTTCTGTAACTATTGGTTGCTTGTACCGTCATCCTAAGTCTAAGCCAGCAACTTTTCAACACATATCTGATGTCTTCAATTATATATGTATACATAATAAGCCATGTTTTGTTCTTGGTGACTTCAGTTATGATTTATTCTCTAGAATATGTTTTACTAAACTTGTCTCCAATACGAAATTGTCACAATTAATCGACAAACCCACAAGAATAACACCCACCTCAGCAACTTTGCTTGATTTAATTATAACAAACAAACCTGACTCTGTTCTTCATTGTGACACTATTTCATGTTCTATTGCAGACCATGATCTGATCTCTGTTACGGTAAATTTACGTAAACCAAAAGCACGACCTATATTTAAAACTTTTCATCAACCAAGAAACTACTCCCTTGACATATTTCGTAGCTTACTTACAGAAGATAACTGCAATCTAACCACTATATTTACAACTGATGATGTTAACATGCAAGTTGATATATTTAATGAAATATTTATTAAATGTTTAGATACATGTGCACCAATTGTAACAAAATAAGTTAAACGTCCATTTTGCCCTTGGATAACAGAAGAAATAAGGAACTTGATGCAGGAAAAAATGATGTATGTAATATGCTCACAGTTGATCGAAACAATATTGTATTAAATGACAAATATAAAACATTGACAAAACAGGTTAGGTGGCAGGTCTGCCGAGCGAAATCTGAACACTATAATACAAAACTAGAGGAAACTTGTGGTAATACTACAGCCACTTGGAGGACCTTGAGATAATCAATCCCTGATACTAAGAAAAGTAATGATACGTTGCTCACTAACGACAATGACATTAATAAATGCAGAGTAAATGAGTTTAATAGGTTCTTTGCCATTTTTGGGAAAGACACCTTTGAAAGATCCCAGCAATCTCAGCAATAATAATAATGCTGCAAATTTAGAGAGTAATGAGCTGCATAACAGTAATCCTTTTAGTAGAATGTTTCGACCTCAACCTACAGACAATGCCACTATAATATTGACAATAAATCATCTAAAGAACACTAAATGTTGTGGCCCTTATGGTATTCCACTACGCTTTTTGAGAGACTCTCTTCCTGTAATTATCAAATACCTTAATTGCAAAATTAACACCTCAATAGTAACAGGATCTTTCCCTTCTGCATGGAAACAATCCATAGTCGTACCAGTCTTTAAATCAGGTATAATGTGGATGAAGCCTCTAATTACCGGCCAATATCGCTGTTGTCTATTCTCTCTAAGATACTAGAAAAGATTGTGGCATCATAACTGATGGACTACTTGTAAGGAATCATCTCCAGGATGGTTTTAGACATAATTTATTTTTAATTTTTTTCTATATTCCAACTAATCCCTCTCGGGCATAGGCTGAGAGCCTTTACACTACACCGCTGAACACGGTGAGGCCCGTGAGGTCTTGTTCCAGTCTAGGGAGTGAGACATGCGAAGCACCCCGGCTCGAAACAATTCTATCTCTGAAGCCGCTTCGCCTCTGCGCTTCACCGTTTCATCCCACACACTCGGACCCTCACTTTCAGAATGCCACCTATTGAGCAATTAACTCACTAGGCATTGCCCCCCTGTAACATATTTTGAATATGGGAATATTCATACAATGCTATTTAATGAGGGAACAATGAGGGTATTTGTTTTTGGCATTTCGGTGTGCTGTGGTAATGCACTGAAACTAGGTACAGCACAAATTCCATCCCAATAATATCTTCCCATTGACATAGTGGGATTCGAACCCGGGTCCATTGGATTACCAGTCCAGTGGCAAGACCACTCTGCCACACCTCCAATACAGAAACTGCCCTCCTTACTCTCACATATGAATTATATGAAAACCTTGATAATAAGAAACTATCTCTGATTTCGCTGTGCGACCTATCCAAGACATTTGACAGTGTGTTTCATAATATTTTACTTAATAAATGTATAAAGATAGGAGTAGATTATTTCTGGTTCAACAGCTACTTGAGTATGATAACTCAATCTGTCCGAACAGGTAATTTTATATCTGACAAGCTGGATATCTCCTATGGAGTACCTCAACAAATAAACAATTGTCGTGTTATACAATATGCTGACGACACTCAATTGATTCACACGGGTAGAATCAATCAAAGATATAAATGACTCAGTTCACATAAGCGAAGAAACCTTGTGTTATATTAAAGAATACTTCAATACTAATGGTTTAATGTTAAACACCAACAAAACTCAATGTATGTTCATAGGGGCAAGAGGAATCCTGGCATAGATCCCACAATATTAAAGAACTTTGGTATTTAGTTTGATAACAACATGATTTTTTACTCACCTATTGATGAAATGAGTAAACAAAAATACGATGTTCTTATGTACAGTATATCAACCGTCTAAAAAAATAATATTAGAAGAGAGACACAAGGATATTAGTATTTCAGTCTCTTGCATTAACCCCTACTGTACCATAGGATACAGTAATAAAAGTCCCCCCCAGTCCTAAGCATTGTGGCCAAAATGGCAAGATAGAACAACCTTCCACTTTAAGAGATGAAGGAAGACTGGCTCTCTTATCCTTCAGAGGGTTGGATATAAGCTGAGAAGTGTTGCCATATCGAGAGCAGTGCTCAAACGGTCGTGGTACCAGGCACAGCCTGATACAGGCAGTTACAAGGAAAGTATATTACTGACGGCTCCCAGCCGTCGCTGGGACTGGGGAGTGACTTATTTACTGACGGCTGGTAGCCGTCGCTGGGATTAGATGGGTTAAGTATTATAAATTATGGTCTAATGATATGGGATGCAACAAACTCCGCACAAATGAAAAGGGCACACAAACTTCAAAAACTTTGCTGCTAAGGTAGCAATTGGAGGCGTTTCTAAATACGACCATGTCACACCTTGTATAAGAGAACTTAAATTACTAAAAATGCAACAACAGTATAAGTACGACTTGGGTATCACAACTCATTCAATAATAAATATAGGAATTCTCCACTGGCAATTCTCCCTTCCAACAGAAAGATAAATTTACAATGTAAATACGAGGCAAACGCAGCACTTGTATGTTCCTAAAGCAAACACAAGTGTCGGAGCCAAATCACTCACATATTTGGTATAGTCTGCCCCCTAGCATAAAAAATACTAGTTCCACACGCTCCTTTAGGACGCAGTTGAACAGTTTTCTCCTGATTATCCAACATACTTTTTAGCATGACTACAATGTAAGTAATTTAAATAATACATTTATATATTTATACATTTAGTGTAGCTGTATAAATGATATATTGAATGTAGAGAATAACCATTGTATTAATGGAATATCATTTCTGATTCTGATTCTGATTCTACCCCACTCCCTCTCCCCCTACCCCACTCCCTCTCTCCATATGCAACTCCCTTAAGGGGAGATATTTTTTTTTCTGAACCTCATTCTCCCTCATGATTAGCCCCATTAGTTACGAAATTTTATGACATTCGCCCCATTAGTTTGGCGATTTTAAGATCTTTCGCGCTATTTAGGTGTCGATTTTTTCCTGGCGAGCGACAGCGAGCGTATAATTTAGTAGGAACCGGACTTCGGCCGTGAGTTTTTTTAATCTTGATAGAAGTCTAGGGAGCAAACTAAAACAAATATATACACCAGTAATAATGAATTATAAGTAAATAAATATGATAATGTCCCTTACCTCCCTCGCTTCCTGTCAACCCTTTACTCCAAACACTTCCCCTCTCTCTCTCCTTACCCACCCCCTACTTCCCTACCATCCCTTTACCCCCAACACTCCCCCTCTCTCTCAGGGACAGTAGCAGCGACATAAAGTACACCATATCAAATGAAAACCCTATCCAAAATAATATCACGGTCTGCTACGTTAATACACGCAGCTTACGCAACAAATTTGAAGACCTGGAAGCACTTGCATGTATGGAGGAATGTGATATAATCGGTGTTTCAGAATCTTGGATCAACACGGAAAAGCGTGATTTCTTGGCGGAATACGCATTACCAGGCTATACTCCTTTCAGCTGCGAAAGGTCCCATAGAATGGGAGGTGGGGTTCTGTTATATATTTCATTAATCGATTTTAGGAGTAGAGTTGGTTGTTGGATAGAACATAATAATATGTTAAAAGTAATCTTCACCCAATCAAGGTAACCAAACCTGCCATAAATAATATTGATGCTAATTACGTTCAAATAAATAATCAAGCAAGCAAGGTAATAATTGGCCTCATTTATCGACCTCCTGCACAATCACCCGATACTGACGAGAAACTTAATGATCAAATAGCAGATATAAGTTGTCAGGAAGAAGCAGTAATATTTGGCAATTTCAATCTGCCAGTCACAACGTGGAGCGAACCACTAAATGCTCACGCGGGACATGATCTATATGCTAATCTTCAGGAAAGTGCCCTTTATCAACACGTAGAACACCCAACGAGGGGAAATAACATTCTGGATATTATTCTAACGACAAATGAAAGACTGGTAAATAGCGTCAAAATCGGACCGGAATTTAGCTCTAGTGACCATAAGATAGTGCCCTTTAACATAAAAGTAAATAATGACAAAGAAAACGAGAGCACGGAAAAAGTACCAGATTATCGAAGGGCCGACTTCAACAAACTTAGAAGGTATCTTGCTAATACTGACTGGAGTGAAATGACCGAAACTCATGATGTAAATCGATTATGGAACATATTATCTAATCACCTAAACAAAACCATAAATACAAGCGTCCCTCTACGAAACCGGCGCCCATCGGGCAAATATAAGCCAAAATGGTGGAATAATGAAATAAAAAACAGCCTCTTAGTAAAAAAGCATGCATACCAAAAATATAGGTAAACTCAGAACAATAGCGAAAAATTAGAACACGATAGACTTCGCCGAACAACCAAAAATCTCGTCAAACAAAGTAAGAAAAATCTGGAACTCCATATTGCCAGCTCCAATCCGAAAGAATTTTATAGCTATATAAGAAACAGAAAAACGGTTACTTCAAAAATAGGCCCACTTGTTGCGGAAAATGAAGATCACACAGATACAAAAGTACAAATGGCGAATATCCTAAATAATTATTTTGCATCAGTCTTCACGTCGGAAGATAATACCGGTAGATGACCTACCCCTACGAATCAATCAAATGGCGCTGAGCTCAAAAACTTTACGATTTATGAAGACGATATCCTACTCGCAATCAACAATTTGAAAGTTAATAAAATCCCAGGCCCTGATAAAATATCCCCAAGGATCCTAAAAGAAGCAAAACACGAATTATTAAACCCACTCTCAAATCTGTTCAACAAATCATTGAATGTTGGGAAAGTTCCAAACGAATGTAAACTAGCTAACGTGACACCCATATACAAAAAAGGAAATAAGTCCTCTCCAGGCAATTATCGACCAATTAGCTTAACATCAGTAACTGGCAAATTAATGGAAACCATTATAAGGAACAATATAGTAAAACATTTGGAAGAAAATAATTTAATAAAAGATTCCTAGCATGGTTTTAAAAATAAACGTTCATGCTTAACAAACTTACTCGATTTCTTCAATGACGTTTACAAAGCATATGATAAGGGTAGCGCAGTTGATATAATACAACTCGATTTTCAGAAAGCTTTCGATACCGTACCTCATAAGCGACTAATTGACAAAATAAAAGCTCATGGCATAACAGGAAAAACTCTGAAATGGCTCAAAAATTGGCTCTCTGACCGTAAACAGCGAGACGAGTCGTAATAAATGGTGAAGAATCAGATTGGTGCAAAGTAAATAGTGGCATTCCCCAGGGTTCGGTATTGGGTCCTATTCTTTTTATAATTTACATGAATGACTTAGACGAAGGAATAGAATGCAAAATGTCGAGATTTGCTGACGATACAAAAATTACTAATAAAGTAACCTCAACCGTACATTGGCAAAAACTGCAAGGTGACCTAGACACTTTAGTTAACCCCCTCCGGCATCTATGATGAGATCGCGTCATATGGCGGTATTCCCAGGAGTACCATATGACGCGATCGCGTCATATGAACTTAGTGAAGTAGCTCAATAAGTAAGTTATATGACGCATTTGCATCATATTGAGCTCAGTAAGTTAGGTAAGTTAGATCAGAATCTGTCGATTGGTGGCAACCCCAAATACCTCAGACTTCTACTGGTACCTCAGTGTCAGAAAGAGTGTTGTGAGGGAAATACCGGGTGCTCCGCCACCCCGTCAGTAAGTTAGCAACTTATGTTGGACAGGGTTAACTGGGCAGAAAAATGGCGAATGAAATTCAACATAGAAAAATGCAAAGTATTACACATCGGTAGTAACAATGCTAAAAAAGATTACTCAATGAACAACATTCAACTATCAAATTCAAATAATGAAAAGGATCTGGGAGTTATAATATCAAGTGACCTGAAGCCGAGTAAACAGTGTACAGAGGTAATAAAAAGTGCTAATAAATTGGTGGGTTTCATTGCCAGAACATTCAATTTCAAATCAGAAAAAATCATACTTACTCTATTCAACTCATTGGTGCGTCCCCATCTCGAATACTGCGTGCAATTCTGGTCACCGAACTACAGAAAGGACATAACTAAACTTGAAAAGGTGCAACGCAGAGTCACTAAAATGATACCTAGATTGCGTAATAAACCGTACGAAGAGCGCTTAAAAGAACTAAATTTGCTTAGCTTAACAAAGCGCAGAATGAGAGGTGACCTAATAGAGGTGTTCAAAATCTTCAAGGGTTTCAGCAACCTAAATGTAAGCGAATTATTTACGATCAATCAAGCAAACACGAGAAACAATGGTTATAAGATTATAGGCAAGCGTTTTCATTCTCATGAGGCGAAGCATCTTCTTCTTCAACCATGTTGTGAATAATTGGAATAGACTACCCTCGAACATTGTAAACTGTAATACTGTCGAAACATTTAAGAACCATCTGGATAAACACATGGCAAATAACCCCCAATTAACACAGTTTCTTTCAGAATAACGCGCAACGAAGTGTCAACGCATACCGCAATGTATATTGATATTCATACATCTGTTCCCTTTCAGAATTGTAGCTTAGATTACAAATCAACTTAATTTTCTCCCTGTCCTATCCGAATTTCTGTGTCAGTTTTTCCAAACTACATGGTATTCTTCCTATCTGTTTCCATGCCAGTATTAGCTGGAGGGAGTGGCGGGTGGGGAGGAGCCTTCTTCTTTGCTATCTTTTTCTCTACCTCGTATTCAGTAGATTAGTAATTTTAGATATCCAAATTTCCCCGTAAGGACCAATAGGTCTGATTCAGTTTGTTTTCTTTTGTATTCCTTTGTACTCCACTCCCTCTCTCTCTCTCCTTACCCCCTCCTTCCTCCCATACCAACCCTTTACCCCCAACATTCCCTCTCTCTCTCTCCCTACCCCACTCCCTCTCTCTCTACCATCCCTTTACCCCCAACACTCCCTCTCTCTCTCTATAGTTATATCAGAAAGAAAAAAGTAGTTACTTCAACTGTTGGACCGTTAGTCGATGAAAAAGGAGAATACACCAAAGATGAAGTACAAATGAGTAATGCCCTCAATACCTTCTTTGCATCAGTTTTTACAACAAAAGACCTCAGTGATATCCCTACACCATCGCCGATTCAGATTGATAATTCAGATGTTCTAAGCAATATCACCGTTACAGAGAGAGAAGTATTGAATTGTTTAGATAAACTCAAGGTAAATAAAACGCCAGGACCTGATACAATCTCGCCTAGAGTTCTAAAGGAAGCAAAGAATGAGCTCTCCAAACCACTGACATTACTATTCAATAAATCCTTGCAGTCTGGAACTATGCCTGATCAGTGGAAGCTAGCCAACGTAACACCGATATTCAAAAAAGGCAGCAAATCCCTACCCAGTAACTATCGTCCAATTAGCTTAACCTCAGTTGTATGTAAAATGCTAGAAACGGTCATACGAGACAGACTCGTAAATCACTTAGAGGAAAATAACATACTTAAAGATACTCAACACGGCTTTCGTAAAAAACGTTCCTGTTTAACAAACCTCTTAGACTTCTTCCACGATATCCTCAACCTCTACGATGAGAGTAAAGCTGTAGATATTATATACCTTGATTTTCAAAAGGCCTTTGACAAAGTTCCCCACAAACGTTTACTGCTAAAACTAAAAGCGCATGGAATACAAGACGGTGTGTTGAAATGGATAGAAAATTGGGTCAGCAACAGAAAGCAAAGGGTAGTCATAAACGGTAAGGCATCTAAATGGACCAATGTAAGTAGCGGGGTACCCCAGGGATCGGTACTAGGACCAATTCTCTTTCTAATTTACATCAACGACATAGATGAGGGTCTCACCTGCACAATCTCAAAATTTGCTGACGATACAAAAATTGCAAATAGCGTACTCTCAAAAGAACAAGTTGACGATATGCAACACAATCTAGATAAATTGTCATGTTGGGCCCAAATTTGGCAAATGAGTTTCAATGCGGATAAATGTAAAGTACTACATGTCGGATACCTAAATGAGAAAGCAAACTATTCGATGAATGGCACTCAGCTTAAGAATGTAAACAGAGAAACTGATCTGGGAGTAACAATATCGAGTAACCTAAAACCGAGTCAACAATGTTCAGAAGTTGTTAAGAAGGCAAACAAATAATTGGCTTTATAGGCAGGTCATTTGAGCATAAATCCAAAGAAGTTATCCTAACCCTTTACAATTCCTTAGTCCGCCCTCTTCTGGAATACTGCGTTCAATCCTGGTGCCCTTATTACCAAAAAGATAAACAAGCTAGAACGAGTTCAACGTAGAGTTACCAAAATGATACCTAGCCTAAAGAACAAACCATACGAAGAGCGTCTTAGAGAATTAAATCTATTTCCTTTAACCCAGCGCAGATTAAGAGGCGACTTAATTCAAGTGTTCAAAATCATCAAAGGCATCGACAATATGAACTGTAGTAAGTACTTCACTATCGACCAATCTAATTACACGCGGGGAAACGGTTGCAAAATTATTGGTAAATCTTTTAACTCGCACGAATCTAAGAATTTCTTCTTCAATCGAGTTGTCAACTTGTGGAATGGGCTTCCCCGAGACGTTATAGACTGCAGCACCGTTGATTCATTTAAATTCCGCATAGACAAATATCTCGCATCAAACCCGCGACTGACTGCGTTTGTAAATGAATAACTTTATCCTCCCCTCAGTTACTAACCCATATGTCCCCTACTAACTTCCTAGTCCTGCCACGTTAGTGGCAGGGCAGTAGTTCCCTTTCCAATGTTCCCTTACCCACTCTAAACCACTGTTTGGACACTTGATCCTCAGTGTTTTGGAGGACAAGCAACCTAGAAGGGTCACTAGACCTGTTGTTGCTTGATTTCCTTTGTACTCCTTTGTACTCCTTACCCCACTCCCTCGCCCTCTACCATCCCTGTATCCCCAACACTCCCTCTCTCTCTCTCCCGACCCCACTCTCTCTCTCTCTACTATCCCTTTACCCCCAACACTCTCTCTCTCTCTCCTTACCCCACTCCCTCGCCCTCTACCATCCCTTTACCCCCAACACTCCCTCTCTCTCTCTCTCCCTACCCCACTCCCTCGCCCTCTACCATCCCTTACCCCAACACTCCCTCTCTCACTCCCTCCCCCCCTAACTTCCCTTACCCCCAACACTCCCACTCTCTCTCTCCCTTACTCCACCACTCCCAAACACTCTCTCTCCCTTACCCCAACACTCCCACACACGCTCTCTCTCCCTCCCCCCCTAACTTCCCTTACCCGAACACTCCCCCCCTCTCTCCCTACTCCACTCCCTCCCCTTCTAACTTCTCTTACCCCAACACTCCCTCTCTCTCTCCCTCCCCCCCTAACTTCCCTTACCCGAACACTTCCCCCCTCTCTCCCTACCCCACTCCCTCCCCCCTAACTTCCCTTACCCCATCAGTACCCCCTCTCTCCCTCCCCCCTACCATCCCTTACCCCATCACTCCTCTCTCACTCCCTCCCCCCCTAACTTCCCTTACCCCATCACTCCACCCCTCTCTCCCTCCCCACCTACCATCCTTACCCCATCACTCCTCTCTCACTCCCTCCCCCCCTAACTTCCCTTACCCCATCACTCCCCCTCTCTCCCTACCCCCCTACCATCCCTTACCTCAACACTCCTCTCTCACTCCCTCCCCCCCCAACTTCCCTTTCCCCCACACTCCACCCCTCTCTCCCTACCCCCCTACCATCTCTTACCCCAACACTCCTCTCTCACTCCCTCCCCCCCTAACTTCCATTACCCCATCACTCCACCCCTCTCTCCCTACCCCCCTACCATCCCTTACCCCAACACTCCTCTCTCACTCCCTCCCCCCCTAACTTCCCTTACCCCATCACTCCACCCCTCTCTCCCTACCCCACTCTCACGTGATCTTGCATTATCCCGACCCATTTGATTATAATATGTTATGATATAAATTGTTAGTTTTTTTGTTATTACCGGTACATATTTTTGTTTTCGTTTGCTCCTTATCAAGCTTCTATCAAGCTTATAAGAAAATTACTCCTAAGACCCTAAATTACAGGCTTCCTGTCACTCGCCAGTACAAAAATTGACACCTACTATGTGTTTCAGAGGCCGTGTGGCATCGTTTTTCGGGAATAACTTATTAACAAACAGTTGGATCAGTATGACATTTTGACACCGCCTTTTTCACACCGTCCCCTAGTTTTTGTCAATATAGTGCATTACAAAAAGTATAGAAATAAGCCACTTGTCCCTGTGTCATGAGGTTAAAGTCGCACATTAATGACTAAGAAACGGACAAGGCTTCCGTGGTTTACCTGTGAGAACCACCAAATCATTAATGCTCCTCCATCAAACACGGTAGGTATCAGCCACCACCCAACCCTATTATCACCATTAAATTAAAGTAATCTGTTAATATCAAGTACGGTATAACTATACAAACAGTATGTATTTTTGTATATTTATACTTGATGTATATATATATATATATATATATATATATATATATATATATATATATATATATGTGTAGGCCAGAACCCCTGAATCTCTGCAACTCACAAACGACTAGACTCAGTAATCGAGCTAATATTTATACCATTTGGGAAGGGCCAGGCAGGGAATAGGTGTGGAAATGTATAGCTCATTTGTTCAAGCCCTTTCTGAGCTACAGGGATTAGGGTTCACGATTTCTGGCTTACCTGTTTTGACCAGGGTATAGCCTAATGTTGAGCGGCCATACTGCAGTGCCCCTGGTGGGGGAGGAGCTGGCACGACAGATGAAGGACTGGCACGGGTATCCTGTTGGCTTGGTCCAAGTCCACCCCGGGGGATGGATCTTCCCCTATGGCTTCAACCACTTCGCACAGTATATTAACCCCTTCACCACCATGACGCCTTTTTACCTTTGATTCTGGCTAAAATTAAATGATTGGATGCAGTTTAAGGATGACCTATGTTATTAACCCAGTCAGTACGGTGACGTCCTTTTCATTATACTTTGGCAGTTATTAAACTATTTTATTCAGCGTAGGAAGTATGTCTACCCATAAAAAAGCTACCAACTATCTCAATTGATCCTTTTAGCTACCATATAATCTTCCGAAGCTTTATAAGATCGTCTAGGCCTAAATGTAGCTGAAAAAAATATATACGTCACTGGTACAGAGAAGGTTAAGAGGGTTGATTGAGATCGTAATTACCCACTTGAGTCGTGGAGGTAGATAACAAACTAAAGAAAGTCGTTTAATGGTAACCAGAATATGATGACAATTACGTCATAGTGGTGAAGGGGTTAACCCCTTGAGGATCTAAGACGCATATATTCAATGTGTTATGGCTATTATTAGAAGGGTATACGGAAGTTAAGGGGTTGAATTGAGATATTCTTTACCTTTATAACTCCCACAGATGCTTTCTAAGCTGTATTCAATCGTCTAATGATATCCAGAATACACTGCCAAAATGCGTCATGATCCTCAAGGGGTTAAATTAGAGCAGCTTATCAATCATAACAATTTTGATTGTAGGAATTGCATTATATAGTTAAGGTTTTATAGCCTACTCTAACCATGACACTAAAAAAGTTAACCTTGGATCTCAAGTGATACCCTCAGACTCAGACACGCGGTGAATAGGCATGTGATAGGCATGTGATAAGGAGTTGCTGGAGCTTCTGTTTCCTTTATTTTGGCTTTCTCAACTGTTGTTGTGTGTGTCTCACCTACACAGAGAGTAATTCAGCCTAATTCAGCTAGCTCTCACAAACAGCTCCTCCTCCTATGCATGTCACTACAGTAAACAAGCACACCACACTTCTTTCCAATATACCTACCCCCCACCCCTCCGAAAAAAACAGAAAACAAATAATAAATAATGGCGACAATAAACGATGACTAGGAGTCTCAAAGGTGAAAGGGATAGGGGGGGGATGTCAATCGTCCTTCACATGTCGACTCATCAAAGTGCTTTCGACTACAGACCGTCACCCTTACTATCAATTTATGTTGCATCTTCTACCACTATTAGAATAACCCATGTAGTACCGGTGACATCCTTTCCATTATACTCTGCCGATAATGAGACAATTTTATTCAGGTTAGGAAGGACGTCTACTCATTAAAAGGCTTCGGACTATCTCACTTAAATAATTTTTACTACCACAAATCCTTCTTAACCCACTGGACCCCAGCGACGCACGTGATGCGTCGGCAATGTATGCAACACTAAAGCCCAGCGCCGCATAGAGTGCATCGCGGTTAATTACTCCGGTCGTATGGCACCTAGAGGGTTTAGATTTGTATGAGAACTGTATAAGTATCCATCGCAACAATGCCGATGATTGACAACCCTCAAAGTCCAGCCGCGTGCACGTGAGGGGTGCAAAAACGTGTTTTTGCCTACCCCTTTCCCCATGTTAATTCCGACTTTCGTGCGTCCCGTACCACTCCTTAATGACCTCGGGGATCCTTTTTTTTTGGGGGGGGGGGTTTCCTTAATTTCTAACCCATTCCAGGTGTTTTATGGAAAACAAATTTGTTGACAACCTGCCAGTCCTGGAGTGTACATTTATATTATATTGCCTGGGGCTCAGTGGGTCAAACTGAACAAAATTGTTCAAATATGGCTAAAATAAACATAAGAAGACGTCGCTGTTAAATAAGGGGATAATCAGTGTTCTTCAGGGCACTCTCAGTGTATATCTCCTCCTCTACGGATAGTGGGGGGCACACGCTTTACAAAACAGTCCCACCCCTATTTTGTCCAACTCTAACCCAAGAGTGAGCCGATTTCTCCCAGTCTTTATCCTCTTCAACAAATAAGGTTTGAAACTCTCCCTCAATCTGTTTTCACTCGTTCTACGACTTAAATTGCTTCAAGCTCCGTGTCCAGACATTTTGACTGTAAAGTAGTGTGAATATATATACCGGTATATATATATATATATATATATATATATATATATATATATATATATATATATATATATATGTATAATTATATATACTGTATATATATATATATATATTTATATACAGTTTATACATATACTGTATATATATATATATATAACAAGCTGTGCATTTGGTGACATATTTCAGTGCTAAATTTGAATCCAGGCCCTTATTCAATGCAGGACACATAGAATCGTATGTGTCTCACCACCTCGAATCGTTTGCTCCACGTGCCTCGGCTGCCCCTTCACCCTCAGAGAACATCGTCAGGTTCTTTCATCTCTCCCCACAGGCAATTAAGGCAATAGGACCTGATGAGGTGGCAAATGAAATGATGACCTTATCTCCCTCGAGGCTCACAGTATTCACAGCTCACGTTCTCCCTGGATAGGTAACGCTTCGGATCAGATTTTTGTGGGTAATGGTGTAGTGCCTTTACAACAACTATTTTTACCTCAAATATCTCCCAAACCATCTCCCAATGTATCATTGTTGATATTTCTAAAATTAATTAAAAGATCTCTTAATATTATATTAGCTTATGATGGAAATTGAAAAGTAAATAGATTTTATTATGAATTTATTAAATAAATAAGTAGTTTCAAAGTTAGTTTCGCTTTAAAATCGAAATAAATACTCAAGTAGTCCTGAGAGTGCTGAGTTACTGATGTTGTGGACAGCAATGGTGGGGCTCCTTGGTGTGTGAGTGGCGACCCTGTATATCACTAATTGCAAACTTTTCAATTATACATAAATGCTACTTACAAGGTATCTATGTTGCAGTTTTGTAACATAAAATTCATGTTTGAGCATGTTCCCGAATGGTAGGATGCACGGGCCTCCACTCACGACTGAGGCACGCAGCACACTGCTCCGCTGCAGGCCAATATGCTCCCAAACGGCCCCGGAGGCTGCTCAAACCTCCAAATAGTGGTTTTGCGCTCACCCGGTGTTGCTCGGATGCAACACTGTTACCTTACCACGGTTTTTAATTAAATTAAAAGTAATAAAAACTGAAGGACTGGAGACTATCTGACTCCCTGGAAGAATGCTTTATTACTGCCTTTTTCCGAACCAGGTAAAGACCCTTCTCAGCCTTTCTCCAGACATTGTATTTGCTTTCTGTTATCAGTGGCAAAGGTGATGGAGAAAATGGTGTGCATTTGACTGACTTGCTGGCTTGAAGTAAATGACATACTCCATCAAGATATGTGTGGGTTTCGACTTGGTAGGTGCACAATATAAGTTTTATTGAGGCTTGAACATTTGATTTAGGACACTTATCATAACAAACATGTTATGCTGGTGGCCTTCATTAATACCTGTGCCTCTGTGTGTTGATCTGTCTCCTCGGATAAGGTGTTTATTTACGTATACCTTCAGGAAATCTCATGATGCTGAACAGGCAAGGGCTTACTTCTTAGAAATCGAAACAATTAGTTATCTAGGGTACTTTAAGGTCTACACAGATGGTTCAAACCACCCACCATCATCTTTCACTGCAGGTGCGTATTTTGAAGACTTATCGTTTTACCAAACATGGAAGCTGAGTGTTCATTACCCTGTCATCGTTGCTGAACTATACGCAATATACAGACCATTTCAATTTGTGGAATGCAATTTAGTACCCCAGAAGGTTGTTATATATTCGGATTCGCAGTCGTCACTCCATCTGCTCCTCTTGACCCCAAGGCCGGACATTTATCAGTTTTTGGTGCATGATATACTGTCAGTCATCATGCGACATTACACATTGCCCTGGGATGTCAGGCTCCAATACATTCCATCACACTCGCGGATCAGAGGAAATGATGTGACTGATAAGGTGGCGGCTATGGCGCATTCCTTACCGGATCATGAACACCTGACACAAGATTTAAGGACCCACACCGCCCGAATTCGCCAGTTGTGCCGACGAAGTTGGGAAGCTGCCATCCAGCCTGCACTGCACCTCGCCATCATGGGAGCTTTTCAACGGGATGCGTCTCTCAAGCCCTGGGCGCGACATCCTCTTCGCAGCTTAGACGTAGCCCTGACTTGAATTCGCATTTGTCATTCCATAGTCTCAGACTATTTGTGCAAGTTGGGGATTGTTCAGAATCCTGTGTGCCACTGGTGTACCCAAGAAGAAAGCATCAGTCACCTGCGTTTCCACTGTCCGCGTCTACTCTCATTCTGTGATGCTCCATCAGCGCCTGAGGACGGTTGGCGTCTCCACTCTCACCCTACAAGCCATCCTCATTTATCCTGGATTGAGTGACGCTAACAATTACAAAGTCATCAGAGTCTTCTGCACCTTCTTCTGTGGCCTGTCTGTAGAGACTCCTCCAACACATCTGCGGTGAGAGGTTAGCGACGGGTGGAGTCTTCGCCCGAATTACCCTTCAACATCTACAAGAACAAGAACAAGAACTTTTTTTTTTTAATCACAACCCTTCAATTCAATACTCAAACTCTGCAAGAGCTCGAACAAGGTACTAAAGATGTGTTGGACACCGAGAAATAATCCCATATTGCCAACAATAAACACAGGGGCTTTGCTATGGGTGTTTATCCTTGTCCAAAGTTAGAGTGAATCACTTCTAACGTCTATATTTTCTTAAAACTATCGTTTGCTGTTAATTTGGATATCGCAATCCCTTGAACAGACTGTGGTTAAGACAAATGCTACTCAGCAAACGATTATGAGGTTTGCAGAGTCTCTCTCATCGATAATTCTACATATTCTTGTACAATCGCCATTGTAGTGCTAACCCACAATTGTACACTATAACACGACTATATTCTGGTTGCCATGGCATATAGTTAGCAATTGTCTTATCATAAAGTAAGTTACATTAGCTATACATAATTATGTTGTTAGAACTCATTGATGAAAGTTCTTCACTATAATTTTTTTTATAACCAACCAGATCACAATGGACATAGTAGTTTGAATAAGTTTTATCAACTGGAGTTCACCTTTAAGGTCAAAAGTAAAACACGATTCTTTGATATTTCCTATTCTTAACTTACTTATCTATACCAAGGTTTTGCATAACCAATTTACTGATAGGTTAAAGTCACAGGTGAAGATAAAATATAAGGTAACTTTGTTATCTTTTCACTACTCATTTACAGTTGTATTTTACGTTAATATTAAAGCATTCGATTACCTGATACATATCATGAAGGTCGAGATAAGGGTCAAAAGTCAAGGTTAATTATGTCATATGCTTCGTAGACTAGTTGGTTAGCTTTTACTAAATCAGGCACACCTATTTTATCTGCCAATACAACAGTCAGTCAAGCAAGACACTCCCGGAAAACTGCCAAGATAGGTCAGGTCAGATCAGGTAAGGTGAACGTATTATCACAGGGTGACAGCCGCCTCTTCAAACCTTCCGCGCCTGCAGACAGCAGCTGGGCGAGGAAGCATGGCTGATGTACGATGCCTCCATTTTTCGAGTGACACTTATTTACACCACCCGAGCACTATGTGTGCCTTCATATTTTATCAATTAGCAATATGTATCACATAATGTCATAGTAAGTGAAGTTACAGTGTGATAAGTGCATATAGTCAAGATATATAAATGCCGACGAGTGGCAAGGGTCGTGCGCGTCCTGGTTACCATGGCGACGGGCGGCCATCTTTGTCTGGGACCACAACAGAACGCATGTACGAACACACGGCCAGCTGACTGACACCACTCCCTTTCACTTTCACTAGCATTCTCTGCCTCTCTCACGTACTTTTTTTATTGGTTTGATATTTTGTCATATATTTTATACCGTAGTTAGAATATGAGTTGCACACATTGTTTTAGGCACTATTGACTTAAAATATGGCTTTTCACATTGTTGTACTCATATTTGTCGTATGTTATCTCACTTTTATCACAGTCTTCATTGTACACAGTGTGATTAGTTTATTATATATTTACAAGTATTGGTGTCCATCACTGTTTTAGGTATATTTGAGTGTCACTATCACTTACATAATGTGTTTGGCACTTTGATAACATATATATTATATATAAACACTTAGTTTTGTACACACAGTCCCTCACTTATTAGCGTCTTTTATCGCAGTCTTTGCACACTGTTTTATAAGTGCTCGATGGTGTGATACTGCCTCAAGCAGACGGGAAAACACAGCGCCACATCGCAGTTTCGGCACATATACCTGGTATCTTGTCTTGAAGGGGTCGTCTTTGTTGTATTCCGGCACACATGACACCCACGGGAAAGTACACGCCCACGCCTACATTGGCCGGTAGGGCGTCGTGGTGGGGTCTGAGGTAACTGGGATCTGTCGTGGCTGTAGGGGGTCCCAGGTTGAGGTGACACAGAACGCCTGATGGGGGAGTAAGGCAGTGGGCCGGTGGGTGATGGTGGTGGTGGAGAGTAGGCAGGAGAGGAGTATGGTGGCGGTGATTTAGGGTGGCGAGGCTGAGAATGCGCTGAGTCATCCGGCGCTGAAAAGGAGGTGATATGAATAGGCGGCGTGGCTGGTAACGTGGGGGGAGATGATTCTATGGCCAACATTTCCTCATCTGTTTCATCTTCTGAGGAAGACAATGGCTATGCTGCCAAAAGTGCTGCCCTCAGGCGCAACCCATAAAAAGTGTTGGGGGTTGAAGCTTTTAGTGGGGAGACAGTGGGAGCCTGGGAGGTGGTGGTGAAAGCAGGCATGGGGGAGGACACATGTGTTGCGGGGGATGAGTGGGTTCGGTACTCTCCTCATCCTCCTCCTCATCGTCATCCTCAGCTGGTCTCTTCTCACCCCTAAGCTCCCATACAGGAATTTTGAGGAATGCCATGTGGTCTGGGTCATCCTCGTCCTCTTCCTCACTTGCTGGGGAGTCTATGATGTCATGGGGAGCAGTGGGGGGGTTAAAACACCCTCCCCCCACACGCCTGAGATGCGACGCGACGACGAGAGATAGGAACAATGGGGTGCTCCTCTCTCATCTCCTCCATCTCTATCAGTGATGGGTGATACTCCTCCACTGAATCTTCAAATCATGATTCAGCGTCACTATCATCGTCATTACTCTCCTCCAGCATTGCAAGTGCTTGTTGAACACTAACACCCCTGCTTGGGTGGCGAAGAGAACGGTCAGACATTGTGCAACACTCGCGAGATGTGCGGGTGTAAATGGTGTCCTCCCGCTCCACCCCACACCCGTGCGGCTGGACTTCGGGAGTTGCCAGGTACTGCTATCATTCCGCCACATCATAAAGTAGTTCCCATAGAAATATGAATCCTCTAGGTGCCATGCGGCAAGAGTAAATATGGGCGAAATTCCGGACGCAGGTGCTGCATCGCTGGGACTGTGCGTTACATACATAGGCGACGCATCACGTGCGTCGCTGGAGTCCAGTGGGTTAATATTGTGATTAGTAGTCATGGATAATTATATATATCATCAAGTATACTAATGTTACAGTTCCGGGCAAGTGACGTGGTAGTGAACACATACACCAAGTGTGGGACAACCTGGATGCAAGAGTTAGTGTGGACCATGAGGAACAACCCCAACCTGGACCATCCCGAGGCCCACACATCAGTCATGGCTCGATCACCCTTCCTAGAGTAAGTCATCACTGCTTAACCCGTTTAGTACCAGCAACGTCTATCATATTTTTTCTAGCTAGAGTGAGACGATGTTATGCTTTTTAGAAAGAATCTGTGCTAATTAAAATTGTGAATTAAGATAGTTTCAAGCCTTATAATTGCTAGAGGTCCTTCCTAGACTATATACATCTGATTAAAAGTAATCAGAATAAAATATAAGTGATATCATGGTACAGAAGGGAAGGGGTTAAGGAAGGAGGTCGGTGTATTTATTTGCTTATATATTTATCTTTTAACCCTTACAGTACTGGTGACGTCCTTTTCATTACATTCTGGCGACTATTAGATGATTTTATTCAGGTTAAGAAGGGTGACCTGGATGTGTGTGAGTTTGTGCTTTTTATCTGTGTTTATTTGTTGTTTTATGTTGTTTTTGTGTTTTCCCTGTTCTTGCTTTGTCTTGAGTCGGCTACCCCCAAAATGGGGATTGGGCCTGAGCATATAGATAGATAGATAGATAAAAGAAGGGCCTCCAACATTTAACAGTCTTCAAACTATCTCACTTAACTATTTTTACAACTGCAGATCCTTCTTAAAGGGCATATAATCGTCTTAATATAGCTAGAACCGTAATCATAACCGGTACAGAAGGGGTTAAGGGGGGGATGGCCGTATTTATTTGCTTATAATATTATATGTATCTTTTCATTATTTTTTTGTTTAGTTTCCTCCCTAAACCTCCATCAAGCTTAACCCAACTGGAAACTATTAGATAGTTTTTATTCAGCTTAGGAAGGATGTATACCCGTTAAAAGATTACAGACTATCTCAAAAAATACCATATTTCCTTCCTAAGCTTCATAAAATCGTCTACATGCAAACTTATTGAGCATAGGTCTTAAAATTGAAAAAATAATGAGGCAAAACATGAGGCAAAAGGGGGACCAGAAAAACAACCATCCTCCCTTAGCCCAGCATATATGTTACCATGGTAACGACCACCATTGTGCCAGGTGAAAGTAATGAAGCGCTAATAAGTCATGTCTCAGCTATCATTACGTTTGGCTCACTCTGTACTATATTAATCTGTCAGATATTGAATAGGGTGGGTAATTGTATAGAAACATGTTTGTATAAATTATCT
This sequence comes from Paralithodes platypus, assembly GCA_032716605.1. NCBI lineage: Eukaryota > Metazoa > Arthropoda > Malacostraca > Decapoda > Lithodidae > Paralithodes > Paralithodes platypus. Next base: position 14,467,729 of record CM064527.1, on the reverse strand, counting down.
CACTCAAAAGGAAGAAACCGTGTTTAGATATTGCTGATACCCATTATTGATCAAAATATATTTGGTGCCGAGATTTAACTTATTTGGCCGACTGTACAGTAGCGCTATTAACTCATAAGCTGCACAGCTATGGTATTACAAACATTTTATGAATGGAGGATGCCTTTAGGCACATGGACCTTTTTGTTTTATCTGTATTTTCCTTCCTCCGTGCATTGTCTCTTTAACCCCTTATTGGCGGCGCTCGACTTAAGTCGTGCACCAATTTGCAGCAAGTTAGGAGCATTATTAAGGCTTTTAACCCTTGTCTAGCAGGGTGTTTTGGGCTCATTTGGGCATATTCAGGCCCTCCTGCATGATAAATCAAGCATCTGCATGAAACAAAAATTATTTAGCAAAAAACTAGGCACTAAAATCTTCAAAATGAGACCAGAACGAGCTACGTAGCACTCGTGGTTCTCTTGCAGTGATGCCACGAACATGGGAGTTTAGCATATATCGGTATATTTTTCCCAGCTATGTTCAGTACTGGCTACACTGCCGGCCTCTCGAGAACACAGGGAACATGAGTTAATGGGCGGCGGTAAGCCCTGGGAGTCGGCTGTCTGGCCCGCTGTGCTCCCGGCCATTTGCACTCGATTTTAACCCTTTAAAAGCCTTAATAATGCTCCTAACATGCTGCAAATTGGTGCACGACTTAAGTCTAGCACCGCCAATAAGGGGTTAAAGGGGTAAAATCGAGTGCAAATGGCCGGGAGCACAGCGGGCCAGACAGCCGACTCCCAGGGCTTACCGCCGCCCATTAACTCATGTTCCCTGTGTTCTCGAGAGGCCGGCAGTGTAGCCAGTAGTGAGCATAGCTGGGAAAAATATACCGATATATGCTAAACTCCCATGTTCGTGGCATCACTGCAAGAGAACCACGAGTGCTACGTAGCTCGTTCTGGTCTCATTTTGAAGCTTTTAGTGCCTAGTTTTTTGCGAAATATATATTTTTTTTCATGCAGATGCTTGATTTATCATGCAGGAGGGCCTGAATATGCCCAAATGAGCCCAAAACACCCTGCTAGACAAGGGTTAAAAAAAAAAAAAAAAAAAAAAAATGAAAGTACCTGCCATGCGAAGGTATTTGATTAATTCCTGACTAAAATTATCAAGTTACAATATATATATATAATACTTATCCATATGTGCCAATTTTACTTCTAATATGAACATATGAACATTGGAAAGCATTAAAACAAGTGGTAACAGCAATTGGCTGGTGAAATTCGCATAGTTTAGCCCCACGGTCGTAATCTGACCTTGACCGGCGAGAGTAAGACACCTTCCCTCTCTCATGTCTGGCATGGTACTGATAGACAAGGGGAGCTCTCAGACTGGCTCTCCCAGCCGTCCTCTCACGAATATACTTGATAAATATCGGGAATAATAGGGAAAATACCGGATAATTGAGGAGGTGGGAAAAAGGGGGGAAGGAGGGGGTTGGGACGTGTGTAGGAGTGGTAGCAAGTAATGGAGAGGAAATATCTCACTTAATCACAAATTGCTTTGTTTTGAGTGCCACTCGGATGTTTTGATTTTTTTTGTTATGCCTTGGATCTTAACCCTCTCACATTCTTGACGCAATTTTGAGCCTATTAGGGATACTTTAAAGCCTTTGTTACCATCAGGGGTATTTAGAAACCTGTAGTTTAGTTACTTTAACCTCTGCAGTTGTCTTTGAGTTAGCTGTGGGCAGAAATCTAATTATGGAGAGGTTATTATAAGAGTGAGAGAACTCTATTTCTTATTGCTAATCTGACAACCTCTGCGTCATATGGTCGTGAGAGGGTTAACAAGCTGGCCACATTCGCCCGGTAGAACCTCTTAAGTGTCTGGCTGCAGTCCCTGGGTTAAGTCAAGTCTCAGCCATCATTACATTTGGCTCACTCTGTACTGTATTAATGTCTGTTAGATGTTGAATATTGTGGATAAGTGTAGGAACATGTCTGTATATCTCACTCTAAATGAATAAATCATGTTTAGATATTGCTGATAACAATTATTATTGATCACAATATACTTGGTGCCGAGAAGTCACTTATTTGGCCGACTGTACACGCTTGTTTTCTGTAAGGGATTACATGAGATACTCTGTAGTCTGTTTATTGCTAAAGGTCCTTCCTAAGCTTAATACAATAATGCAATAGATACTTGAATATAACTAAATCAACGTCACTGGTACAGAAGGGGTTAAGGGGAGATGGTTGTTTTTTCTGGTGCCCCTCCTCCCTCATGCTTAGCCCCATTAGTTTTTAGATTTATAGACGTTCGGCCTATTAGTTTGACGATTTAAGACCTTTCGCCCCATTTCTTTGTCAATATTTAGACCTTTCGTGCCATTTAGGCGCAAGTTTTTCCTGGCGAGCGATAGCGAGCCTGTACAAATTCATCTCGAAGGAGGATCTTGAGGATGTTTGTTCTTAAGCTTGATAGAGGTCTAGGGAGGAAACTAAAAATATGAGAAACAAATGAAAAAATCGACCAAAAAATATACCTACCCCTCCCCCTTAAACCTTTCTGTAACAGTGACGTCTGATACATATTATTCTAGCTTGTTGTAGACGATTGAATGCAGCTTAGGAAGGATATGTGGTGTTTTGAAGGTTGATTGAGATAGTTCGAAGCCTTATAATAATTGCTAGAGATCCTTCCTAAACTATATAAAATTGATTAGAAGTAGCCAGAATAAAATAAAAATTATGTTGACGGTACAGAAGGGGTTAAGGCTATACTATATTGACGAGGTGTGCAACCAAACTCCTCGATGTTATTGTCTTTGTTATTTTACAGTCATATTAACCCCCTTGAGGAATATGACACCTTTTGACACTATGTACTGGCTATCAGTAGACAACCTTACTCAGATTAGGAAGGGCATATGGAAGAGATTTCATTGAGATAGGCTTTACCCTCTTAATTCCCATAAACCCTTCCTCAGCTCTACAAATATCGTCTAATGGTTGCCAGAACAAACTGTGAAAACGCATCATGATCTTCAGAGGGTAAATATTTCCATCCTTCATTGATCATACATCACAAGGGAGATGTGGAATATTCAAAGTATTCTGGCTGCTGTTAGACGTTTTTGTTCAGTTTAACCTCTGAAGTGCGCATGGGGGTAATTAGACACCTCTCCCTGTGCGCATGTATTTGAGGTGTTTCCGTCACTAAAATATTCATTGTACCATTAATAGCATTAATACTTATCCATATGCGCCTATTATGGGTTGATTATAAAGGTATTAACCTGAAACAACAATAAAACGAGTGAAAACAGCGTTTGGATGGTCAAAATCGGAGATATAGCCCGCGAGTTGTATAATGCATGGGTGAGGCAAGCTGCTTTCCCGCCAATTTCCCCCAAGGCCACTGAGACACAGTCGATCGATACTCTCTCTCTCTCTCTTGCATTCGCTTGCTATCAGTGATGACCACACCCTGCAACCGGATTTCTAATGTTAGCACGAAAATATACCTCAGAATAAGGGAATAACAGGGAAAATAGGTGATAACTGAAGGAGAGGAAGAAAGTGGGGAAGGAGGGGAGGTAGAGGACTGAGATTTTGCATGGCCCAGGGGCCAATTTTTTTTTTTTTTCGATGTCAAAAGTTGATTTTTTTTTTCTCTGACTCTTAAGAGTCTCCCCGCAGTCCGCCGGGGGAACTCTTAAGAGTCTCCCCGCAGTTCCCGGGTTAGAAAGGGCCTCTAGCCATTAACAGGCTCCCAACTATCTCTCATACTACAAATCCTTCTTAATCTTCACTAAATCGTCTAAATATAGCTATAAAACATAATAAAGACGTCGCTGGTACAGAAGTTGGTTAAACTGCACAAAATCGTCTAAATATAGCTTAAAAAAAATCGTCGCTGGTACAGAAGGGATAAATAGTACCTCCTTCATTTATATATTATACATCACAAGTAAAGGGAGATTGGGGGTTTATGATTACCTTTATATAAGGCAAAGTCAGATTAGGTAATATACAAAAAAGTAAAAGCTGTTAAGGAGGTTGTGGCAATTTTTTGGTCTAAATGTGTATTTCTTAATTATTGTGTTAGTTTCATCGCTAGACCTCCATCAAGCTTAAAAAAACACCCACTAGACAGACCCCCCTTCAAGATAAATTTTTAAATTTTTCGGTAGAAAAATGTCACGGCCGTAGGCCGCCTCCTATTAAAATTACAGGCTCGCTTTCGTTCACCAGGAAACAAATCGACACCTAAATAGCACGAAAGATCTTGATATTGATAAAGAAATAGGACGAAAGGTTTTAAAATCGCCAAACTAAAGGAACGAATGTCTTAAAATCTGAAAACTCATGGGGCTAAGCATGAGGGAGAAAGGGGACCAGAGCAAAAACTACCTCCACCACCTTAACCCCTTCAGGCTCATATGATGCAGAGGTTGCCAGATTAGCAATAAGAAATAGAGTTCTCTCACTCTTATAATTACCTCTCCAAAATTAGTTTTCTGCCCACAGCTAACTCAAAGACAACTGCAGAGGTTGAAGTAACTAAACTAGAGGTTTCTAAATACCCCTGATGGTAACAAAGGCTTAGAAATATCCCTAATAGGCTCAAAATTGCGTAATATGTCGGAGAGGGTTAAGACGTATAAATATTTGGCCCGTGATATAAGGTCAGCTAGAACTTCCATGCAAAGTGTAATACAGTAGACCCTTTGAGGATAATGACGCATTTTAGCAGTTTACTCGGGCTATTATTAGACGATTGTATTCAGATTAGTGAATTAGTGAAGTTTGGCAAGTGTCAGAAGAATCTTTTACTATCCCGAACTATGAAGTGTACCTACAAACTCGACAGCGACAACGTGGTGGTGGGGTGGGAATATTTGTTCGAGAAGATATTCAATCCCGCCGCCTCTTTCCACCACATGATGTTCAGTTGGAGACATTATGGGTGTGGTGCCGGCCCAAACGTCTACCTAGGGAGGTGTCCTGCATTATTGTAGGGTGCATATACTATCCTCCAAGATCACCTCTCCATCAAGACCTCATTGATCATATCGTTACTTACGCAGATGAATTACGATCCCTTTATAATGAATGCAAATTTGTTATTTGTGGCGATTTCAACGATTTAAACATTGAAGACATCATCGACAACACTCATCTTCAGCAAATTGTAAACTTTCCAACACATCAAAATAATATCCTAGACCTAATCTTCACTGACCTTAGCCAGCACTACAAATCACCTCAACGTTTAGCACCCCTTGGCCGTACCCAGCACCTCACTGTGTTATGGCAACCTATTTCAACATTTCCACCTTGTCATCACTCCAAGCTGGTCACCGTTCATCCCATCAAGCAGTCAAGTGTCATTGCGTTCGGCCAACATATTAATAACTACCCATGGGTAGAAGTGTACCATGAACAGTGCGTCATAAATAAGCTAAATAACTTTCTTAGTTCGGTAAATATTTTAATTGACCATTACTTCCCCACGAAACAAGTTTTAATTCAGTTTAACGATCATCCTTGGAGTACTCCCTATGTGAAAGAAATTTTATCTCTACGTCAAAGTAATTTTAACAGTGGTAACATGGTTTTATTTAGACATTATAGGAATAAAGCAATTCGGGAAATAAAGAAAGCTAAACAACAGTATTTCAAGTCAAACGTGTCAGATTTGCGTACAACAAAGCCAAGTGAATGGTACAGAGTAATTAGTAAGTTAACTGGAGACAACTCACAGCGTAAATTTCATTTTCTTATTGACAAAGACCCTAACCAAGCTGCAAATACCATAAATGATCATTTTTCAACAATCTGCCAAAGTCTACCCCCCTTAGACCAGTCAAGATTACCTGAGCCTGTGGATAATTTACCACCTTTACCTTCTGTTGAGCCCTACCAAGTGTATGAAAAACTGTGTGAGATAAATGTAAACAAATCTGTAACCCCCTTTGATCCCCCACTTCGTATTATCAAATCATTTGCATATGAGTTTGCTTCTCCTATTGCTAGCGTCATTAATTCGTCATTCAGTTCAGGGATCGTACCTCCCCTTTGGAAACGTGGCTTCATCACTCCCTTGCCCAAGATTCCCAAACCCGAAACTTGTAATGATCTTCGACCAGTGACTATAACATCAATTTTTGCACGTATTGCCGAGAAGTTTGTTGCATCTTGGGTGCGTGATGACACACAGGTAAACCTTGATCCATATCAGTTTGGTAATCGGAAAAATACTTCTACCACCCATTATTTATTGTACTTAATGAATTTTCTTTATAAAACGACTGACATTAGGGGAGAATGTGTAGCTGTGCTTAGCATTGATTTTTCAAAAGTATTTGACCGAGTAGACAACACAATAGCAATGAGACATTTACTTCATAATGGCATGAGACCTGAACTAGTTACTTGGATGTCTTCTTTCCTTACATCTCGTGGTCAGGTTGTACGTTATAGTGGTGCTACCTCTGAGGAGCACACCACTACATGTGGTGTTCCGCAGGGTACCGTACTGGGACCTCGTATTTTTAATAATCATATAAATAGTGCCGGTTTGGATGAAGATGTTCAGTGTAAATTCGTGGATGACATTACTTTTGCTTGTGCATATAACAGTACACATATACCAAAATGTCAGGAGCAAGCCAATAAGATCGATCATTGGTCTAACGAGAACAACATGAAAATAAATGGAAGTAAGTCGAAATTAATGTTAGTGGACTTTCAGAAAATTAATACAAATGTAAATGCTGTTAGTTTAGGTAATGAATCTGTTCCATTTGTTAATGAGATGAAGCTGTTGGGTGTTATTATTTCGAGTAACCTTCAGAGGAAGGCGAACACCAAGTATATTGTCTCGCGTGCAAGTAAACGAATTTTTGCAGTTAGTAAATTGAAACTTTTTAAGGCTAATTTGTCTGATTTAAAGAATTATTATTGTTGTTATATTAGGCCTGTACTTGAATATGCATCGACGGTTTGGTGTTCGTCACTCACACACGCAGAAGTAAATTCTATTGAGAGAATACAAAAAAGATTCTGTAGAATTTCATTAGGACCTAGTTATATAAATTACGAGTCTGCTTTGGAGTTATTAAATTTGGAATCATTGGAAGAGAGACGAAGAAAGAAGTTTGAAGAAGACAGCCTTAAGTTGTTGCACGATAAACAGCATAGACATATACTTCCACCGGACAACACCAACACTTACACACACAAATTACGAGCAAGAAACTTTCTAGTTGAAGACAAATTTAACACCAAGAGACACCAAAACAGTGCCATTCCACAGATGACCAGGTATATAAACAATTACTTGAGGAAGTAGGTAGTCAGTGTTTTGAAATGATATTATATTTTGCCAATACATGATCATTATTGCGGCAAATTGTTCTTAATATTTGTATTTTATGTGTATTTTATGTGTAATGACACTTTGTATGTATGTTTTACTCACTGTATATTTTCAACTCTATGGTTGCAATTGTAAAAATGATATTAAATAAACCTATTATTATTATTATTATTAGGAAGGGTATATGGAAGTCAGAGGGTTCATTGAGATAGTCTTTACCTTTACAATTCCCACAGAATCTTCCTAAGTTGTATATAATCGTCCAGTGAGACACAGAATAACTGTCAAAATGCGTCATAATCTTCGAAGGGTTAATCAACTGAAGACTTGCATAATCTATATTTACTAACATACATAAATTAGTGTAAGATTTTAGAGGATCAGATCTTACAGTCTGACCTTGAATACAAAAAAACTATCAAGTGAGGCATCTCTAAACAGGGCTGCCTGGAGTGCCACCGCACTTCGTGTGGAACACTCGGTCTTTACCCCCTGGGGGTAAGGGAGGTAAGGGAATAGAATATGCCCCACGTGCCTTCTGCGTGTCGTAAGAGGCGACTAAAGAGGTTGGGTCGGTGGGCTTGCGACCCCCACCCGGAAAAAATACCTAAGCAAAGAAAAACGAACGAACAGCTTCGGATGCGGACGGAACCTATGTTGACAAACCACGACCGACTAAGGACATTCCTTCGGACATTCTGAGAATGGCTACATGGAATGTTAGTGGCATAAATGATGGCACAAAAGAGAGAGATGTTCTGGAACTGCTAGTGAATGCCAGGCTGGATGTATGTGGAATGACAGAGACCAAATGGAAAGGTTCAGATGTGAGAGAGTGGGAGTGTGGAATGGGTGTGTGTGCTGGAGTGAGTGAAGGAACAGCGAGAGAAGGTGCGTGTTTGTTTGTAAGTAACAAATGGAAGGAATGTGTAAGAGAGTATGGGTCTGTGGGTTCAAGGATTGTGTGGGTGACAATGAAAGTAGGAATACAAACATGGGTGATTGTGTGTGTGTATGCCCCGACAGAGGATAAACTTGAAAGAAAGACAGAGGAGTTCTGGATGAATGTGGAGGCGTGCCTGGAGAAGTTTGACAAGATCGAAAGAATATTTCTGATTGGAGATATGAATGGTAAGGTGGGCGATAGGAAAGTTGAAGGAGTGGTGGGAGGGTGGGGGGTACCATCAGAGATGAATGGGAATGGTAGTGCACTTGTGGACGTGTGTGTGGGGAGGAGGCTGTGGATAGCCAACACTTTCTTCCGACACAGAATGATCCACAGGTACACGTGGAAACGGATGTTGACGATGTAGGATAAGACAGTGGTGGAACGAAAGTCATTGATTGATTATGTATGCGTGGATGAACGAATTAAGAAATCTGTGATGGATGCTAGGGTGTATAGGGGTATTGGAGGGGGTCTGTCTGATTATTATGTAGTGGTAGCTAAGGTTATGATACAAAAGAAGTGGGTGAGGAGAGCTGGAGGGAGGCGAGAGGAGGGTGGAATGGTGAGGAGGGTGGAGAGGTTGCAGGAGGAGGAAGTCAGGGAGGAGTACAGGAGAGCAGTGGAAAGACGACTAGGTGGGTTCGACCTGGAAGTTATGGAAGAAGTGGAGGAGATGAGCAAGGTGTTTAAGGATGAGATCTGTGCAGCATGTGAGGAGGTGTGTGGAGTGAGGAGAAGAGGGAGGGGAGTGAAAGGTACAGCATGGTGGACAGAAGAGGTAAGAATACCTGTGGAAGAAAAGAAGAAAGCATATAGAGAGTGGTTGGGTAGTAGATGGAATGAAGATTTTGAGAGACAGAAACGAGCAAGGTACGTGGAGAGTAAGAGGGTGGTGAAGAGAGTAGTGAAGGAAAGTAAGAGAAGAGTAGATGAGGAATTTGGAAGGAATCTGAGTGTAAAATGGAGGGAGAGTAAGAAACTGTTCTGGAAAGAAGTAAAAAAAGTTAGGCAAGGTAGCAAGGGAAACAGTAAGGGTGTGAAAGATAAGAATGGGAGAATGCTAGCCGAGAAGCAAGAGAGAGTCGAACTGTGGAGGGAGTACTTCAAAGAGTTGCTAAATGTAAGGAATGAAGAGCCAGCAAACATAGCTGGATATGGTATGGGAGGGAGAAGAGGAGAAGTAGTGGAGGAGGAGGTGGGATCAGGTCAGAAGTGTGGGAAGCCATGAAAAGAGTGAAGTTGGGAAAAGCACGAGGAACAGATGGAGTGTGTGGGGAAATGTTGAGGTATGGTGGTGAGATAGTGATCGAATGGGTATGGAAAATGTGCAAACTAGCATGGGAGAAGGGGAGTGCACCCGATGATTGGAAGACTGGCATAATAGTCCCCCTATATAAGGGCAAAGGGGAAAGAGGAGTGTGTGGTAACCACCGAGAAATATGTCTTATAAGCGTAGTAGGGAAGGTATACAGTAGGGTAGTGATTGAGAGAGTGAGAGTGAGAACGGAGAAATGGATAGGCGACGAGCAGGGAGGTTTTAGGAAGGGAAGAGGATGTGTAGATCAGATTTTTACCATGAATTGTGTTGTGGAGAAATATGTGGAGAAGCAACAAAAGGTGTATGTTGCCTTTATGGACTTGGAGAAGGCCTATGATAGAGTGGATAGAGAAGGTTTGTGGAAAGTACTTAGAATATACGGAGTAGATGGCAAGTTGCTGAAAGCAGTGAAGAGCATGTATGAGGGTGCAACGGCGGCAGTACGTGTGGAGAGTGAGCAGAGCAAGTTCTTTGACCTGAATGTTGGTTTGAAACAGGGGTGTGTGATGTCCCTGTGGTTGTTTACTGTATATATGGATGGAGTCATGAAAGAAATACTATCAAGAGCAGTGGATGTTGGTGTATCGCTGAAAAGGGAGGGAATTGAGTGGAAGCTACCTATACTGCTGTTTGCGGATGATACAGTTCTGATGAGTGATAACGAATGGGAGTTGCAGGGTCTGGTAAATGAGTTTGGAACAGTGTGAGAAAAACTGAATTTGAAGGTAAATGCGGGGAAGAGCAAGGTTATGGTCTTCGTAAGGGGTGAACTCACAGAGTGTGAGGTGAAGCTGAACGGTCAGGCTATGGAGATCGTCAACTCTTTTAAGTATCTGGGAAGTGTGTTGAGTAAAGATGGGACTATGGACGAAGAAGTGCGGGAGAGGGTACAACAGGGGAAGAGGGTTGTAGGAATGCTGAAAGCAGTAACAAGAAATAGGGTGGTCAGTATGGAAGTGAAGAAGTCCTTGCATGACAGTGTGGTATTCCCGACACTGACTTATGGAAGCGAAGCATGGACGTTGGTTGAGAGACTCAGACCAAGAGTGAGAGCAGTGGAAATTAGTTACTTAAGAAGTGCGTGCAGAGTTACATGGAGGGATAGACAGACTAATGAGGAAGTAAGAAGGAGGTGTGGTGTGGAGGTAGATGTGCTGGAAAGTGTGAAAAGGAATAACTTGAGATGGTTCGGCCATATGGAACGTATGGAAAGCGAGAGAATGACTAAGAGGGTGTACGAGAGCGAGGTGGAGGGACAGAGGGGGAGAGGTAGACCGAAAGAGAGGTGGAAGGATGGAGTGAGGAAGTATATGAACGAAGGCGGTGCTGGTTGGAGGGAGGAGCGTCGACTGACTGGGGACAGAGGTGCATGGGGGCGGTTCGTTCGTGGCCACACCTTCGGGGATCACGGCGTCAGATAATAGATAGATAGATGTATATCAGGTTTTTAGAATGACCTATTAAAGAAGTATGAGTACTTTACTGCTCATGCCAATAATGATTACTATATATTACAAATCAATCGCTAAATGTTCTGTTTGAGTTCGGCAAATTTACCATGCATAGAAGATATGGCCGGGTCACCGGAATGAATTACATACATCATAACAGCCAAATTTTTAACATATACTGTATATATTTTTGATAAATGTTAGTTTATCAAATATTAGTTTCGTTGATTTCATTAATTAGGTTTATTTGTAAATTAATTGGTGTGTTGGTGATAATATGATTTTTCCTCATTCTCCACTCTAGCAGCGGCCGGGCTTAAAAAAAGTGAGTGTATAATGAGAGAAAAGGAAAGCAAAAACAAGAATGAGGTCGTTGAACACCAAAGAGTTTGGTTGCATACCTTGTCATTATGTTATATCCTTAAGGTCGAGATGGTTGTTTTATCTGGCCTTCCTTTTCCCTCATGTTTAGCTCTATTGGTTTTCATATTTTAAGACGTTCGGCCGATTAATTTGGCGATTTTAAGATCTTTCGCCCCATTCGTGCCATTTAGGTGTCAATTTTTTCCTGGCGAACAATAGCGAGCCTGTAATTTTCGGAGATCGGCCGTTGGCCGGGCCATTTTTCTACCCAAAAATGTAAAAATGTATCTCAAAGGGAATGGGGGGGGGGGCTTAGGGTTTTTGTTTAAAGCTCGATGGAGGTCTAGCGAGGAAACTAAAAAATTATCATATAAATAAAGTAGACGTGCCGTTTTGCCCAAAATCAAAACGGCATACCCAACTCTGAGATGGGTCAACATCATCACTACTAGTCACTATCATCAGCACTACTACTATTATAGGCATCAATACTACTCTTACCATCATCACTCCTACTCTCATCATCACTACTACTGGCATCATCACTACAATTTTCACCATAATCACTAATACTGTCACCATCATCACTACTGTCATCATTATCACTACAAATATCATCATTACTTGTCACCATCTTCACTACTATTATGACCATCATCACTACTACTAGTACTATCACCATCATCATCACTTTTGTCATCATCATCACTATAACTATAACCATCATCACTAGTTTTACCACCATCAACGCTACTATTACCATCATCCCCACTATTACTACCATCACTTCTATTGTCAACTTAACCTAACAGATGCGGGGCGAGATGTTTTTGGCCCCAGAACGAATACGTTCTGTGTGTGAGCCCCTTCGGGGCACACACACACAGAACGCCATCATTGCTGGGTGGGGGTTAGGGGTCTGGAGGGGGGGCACGTGGAGGGGGGGGGCAAACCCATATTTTTGACCTAAAATCATAAATATTGCACAAATTCAAAAACAATTTTTTTAATTACCGTCGCATTCACGCACCGAAGGTTCGTGTGAAGTTTGGTGAAAACCCGTCAAATGGTCTAGGAGGAGTTCTCGGACAGACAGACAGACAGACAGACATTTTGGATAGCATGTACCACTATACAGGGGGGCGATACCACTCTGCTTACGCAGAGTTGATAAATAATAAAGTAGACGTGCCGTTTCGCCCAAAATCAAAACGGCATACCCAAATCTGCGATCGGTCACCATCATCACTACTAGTCACTATCATCATTAATATCATCAGCACTACTACTATTATAATCATCACTACTACACTCACCATCATCACTACTACTCTCATCATCACTACAACTTTGACCATCGTCACTACTACTCACCATCATCACTAATACTGTCACCATCATCACTACTGTCATAATTATCACTACAACTATTATTGCTTGTCACCATCATATCTACAACTGTCATCATCATCAGTTCATCACTGCTGTCATCATCACTACAACTAAAACCATAATCACTACTATTATCACCATTATCACTACAATTACCATCATCACCACTATTATCATCATTATCACTACAATTACCATCATACCCACTATTAATACCATCACTTCTAATGTCACCATCATCACTACAGTCATTATTATCACTACAACTATCATAATTGCTTGTCACCATCATCAATAGTATTATGAACATCATCACTACTACTAGTACTGTCACCATCATGTCTACAATTGTCATTATCATTATCATCATCATCATCACTGCTGTCATCATCACTACAACTACAACCATCATCACTACTATTATCACCATTATCACTACAATTAGAAGTTTGTGTGAAAATCCGTCGAACGGTCTAGGAGGAGTTTTAAGAAAGACAGACAGACGTCTCACCATTATTATCACATCTGTGTGATCTCTCTCTCTCTCTCTCAACTGACTCCACTAAATCCCCCTGTCCATGAACCATAACTTACCATTGGGAACTCTCTTTTCTACCCACCTACCTTCCTTCCAACAATTGTTTCAACACTCCTTCCTCCTTCTCTCTCTCCCTCGTTCTTTCCCTCTCCCTCCAACTCTTTCCCCCTTTTTCTCTTTTCTCTCTCCCTTCCCCTCCTCCTCCCAATCCCTCTCACCTCCTTCACTACCTTCCTCTCTTCTCCTTTCTCCCCTCTCTTTTCGTACTCCTGATCTTACCAACTCTGGACCCCTCTGTCCATAATTAAGAATTGGAAACTACCTACCTTTCCTTCACAATTGTGAAGGAATTGTGAACTTCTTCATCACCTTTCCCCCTGTTGTTGTTGTTGTTGTTGTTGTTCCCTAAGCTGCCTGGCCGAACAGCCCCGAGTCCCTGAGAAAGGCCATGGCCACGATCGGGCTTTCCCACAGAGCTCTCATTGAGTGTAGATTGTGTTGTTGGTGTAAGTGGTTGTGTGAAATGCAGTCTTCTATGATGTGTTTAATGGTATGGGGTGCTGTGTTACATCCTGGGCAGGCGTCGACAACGGAGTCATCCAGTCTCTTCTGATAGCTCAGGAGAGCTGTATGGTGTCCGCATCTCAGCCTGGCCAGGTGGACTCTGTCCTCGCGAGGAAGGGAGGATTCGGAAGGATGGATTTCGGGAGGTCGTGCATGCAGCTGCGTGTTGTCTGTGAGTGAGTGGATGGATCGGTGAGAGATATGAGTATGGATGTGCTTCTGGAAGTTAGTTCGGGGTGGGCAGGGAGGGAGAGAGGACAATAATTGTGTGTGATACCGTGTGCTGGGTGTTGTTTTGATATTTCTTGGTGTCTGTGGGTGTGTTGCCATGTAGTTTAGTGGGTGGTCTTGGTTCGTGGAGGCTGCTGCCAGGAATTGAGTGCCTCTCATGTCCAGATGGTCTTTGACTTTGAGGATTTTGGTTTCTTGATGTAGGTGATCTGTGGGTGCAGTAGCTGTGCAGCCTGTAATGATCTTCAGGGCTTTGTTTTGAATAGTCTGTAAGGTCTTATGATGTGTTTCAGCTAGGTTAGAAGCCCAGGCTGGGCTTGCGTATTCCATCACTGATCTTATGTATTGTTTATATACTGTGGTGGTAGTTTCTTTGTTGTGTCCAAATTTTGTGTGAGCAAGTGACCTGACGGCGTTAAGTCTGGGTGTCAGTTTCTTTTTAATGTTTGTGGTGTGCTGTTTGAATGTCATATGAGTATCATATGTTACTCCTAGGATTTTGGGTGTGTGTGTATGTGTTAGGGGTGTGTTGTTTATGGTGAGTTGAGGGATGTATTCGTGTTCTCCTGTCCAACTTGTGAGCAGGGTTGCGGTGGATTTGGCTGGGGCTAGATTAAGTCTGTTTGTAGTGCACCAGCCATGTAGTGTGTTGAGATAGGGTTGAAGGAGATCTGTTGCTCTTTTTGGGTCATGGTGTGTGCATGTGAGTGTTATGTCATCTGCACAGGAGGCTAAGTTTATTTGGGGCGTATTGGGTGTAGTTATATCGTGCATGTACAGATTGAAGAGTGCGGGCGATAGGACGGATCCTTGTGGGACTCCGTTTGGAAAGTTTCTGATTTTAGATGACTGACCGGCAAAAGATACGTGTGCACATCTGCCTGCTAGGAAGTTGGCCAGCCACCGTTTTGTGTTGTTGTGCATGTTTGTGTTGTAGATTTTGTTTGTTAGGTTGTGGCGGGAGATGGCATCGAAGGCTTTACTAATGTCGAGTGTGGCTAATAGTGATCTGTGTGGTGGTCTAGCTGAATTGATGCCGTCGAAAGCTCTTTGTGTAAGGTCTGTGAGAAGAGTGTTTGTGGAGTGCAGTGGCCTAAAGCCATGTTGTGTTGGAGCTAGGGGTAGGTCAGGTGTAATTAGTTGTAATACTAGGCGTTCCATGACTTTGGAGGGGGAGCAAAGGAGTGTGATGGGGCGGTGCGAGGAGGGTAGCGTGGGGTCTTTGTTGGGTTTGGGGAATGTGATGATGATACCATGCTTCCAAATGTCTGGTATTGTGTTGTGTGAATAGCTGTAGTTTGATATGATAGTGAGTGCTTGTATGCCTTGTGGTCCCAGGTGTCTGAGGTGTATGTTGCTTATGTTGTCTAGGCCACAGGCGGGTGAGTGCTGGAGATTGTTGATGATATGCTTTGTCTGGTGATTGGTGAAGGGTGTATAGTCAGGGTCTGTGGGGAATTGTCTCTTACGTCGGATGACACGTCGGTCGTCTTTGTGAGATTTTAGGTGGCTGACATGTGAAAAGTGATTGATGAGAGTGTTTGCTTGTTGTTTACATGAAGGAGTAGAGTCTGTTGTTGTGATTGCAGCATGTGATTGTGTTGTGTTGCTGTTGGAAAGTGTGATGCTGTTTAGTGTTTTGTATAGTTTTTTGGGGTTTGTTTTGTGATCAAGTGTTTGTAGGAAGTTATTCCAATTTAGTTTTTGTTGTTCTTGTATTTTGTTGTTAGTTTGGGTGTTGAGTGCTTGAATTTGTTGTGTGATGTCTTGTGTGTGGGGTGCTGGGGAGTGTTTCAGTATGTCGCGTTGTCTGATGAGGTTTTGAATTTCTGGTGTGAAGTTGGGGTTGTGTCTTTTTCTGTTACCTCTTGGAATGTGTTTCTTGTCAGCGTTTTGGATAGTTTTATTGAGTATGTGTACAGCATTGTTGATGTTAGTGATGGGTGTACTGTTTAGAGTTGTGAAGTGTTGTTCTGTCTCATTTGTGAATGCTTCCCAGTTAGCTCTTTTATAATTGGTGTATGTGTTTGTGGCTAGCTGGGGTGAGTCTGGTTTTGGTGGTGATAATGATCGGGAGGTGGTCAGAGCCTAAGGTTCTGACCACCCTCCAGGATGTTGTGGGGGCGAGTTCTGGGGAGCAAAAGGTGATGTCTGGAGATGATGGGTTATAGAGGGCTTGGTGAGGAATATGGGTATGTTGATGGATGTCGTTAAGGATGATGAGGTTATCGGTTTGGTTTTGTAGTACCAGCCCTCTGTCTGTTTCGGGGTTGTCGACAAACCAGGCCGGCCGTCTTGGCGTTGAAGTCACCACCCAGGATGATGTGTGGGGTGTGTGGGGTGTTTGTGATGTGTTGTAAGTGTGGTCTGTATTCATTTGGTACTGTAGGGGATGTTTGGGGAGGGATGTATGTGTTTATGATGGTTATGTTGGAGTTGTTGCCAGTGCGTATTTTAATTGACTGTATTTCTGTTGTGTTATCATTTGGGGGGAGGAGTGATTTGGTATGTACACTGGTTACTATGTATGATATTTCTTTGTGTACCAGGGTGATGAGTCCACCGCCCCCGCCGACAGCCCGGTCTTGTCTGATGGTGGTGAAATTATGAAATGTGGGTGTTTTTTGTGTTGTGCGGAGTTTTGTTTTTCCCCCTGTTCTACTCTCTAGTCACTCACACTCACTCTCACTCTCACTCTCTCTCTCTACCTTCTTCCTCTCTTCTACCTTCTCCTCTTTTCCCTTCTCTTTCCTGCCCCGTAGGGTCACACACACACACAGGAAATAGGTACAGGGGGGGCTGGTTGAGGGGGGGGGGGAAGCGGGGCATAACCATTTTTTGGACCTAAGATCATAATTATTGCACAATTTTTGTTTTTAATTACCGTCGCATTCACGCACCGAAGCTTCGTGTGAAGTTTGATGAAAATCCGTCTAAAGGTCTAGGAGGAGTTCTCGGACGGACAGACAGACAGACGGACAGACAGACATTTCGGTTTGCATGTACCACTATACGGGGGGCGATACCACTCTGCTTACGCAGAGTTGATTATACCAAACAATAAACCCTACCCCCCTTAAAGAAAACGAGCGCTTCCTTACCTTCCCCAGCATTTGTGATTTGAGCCACGTTTGGGTTAGGTTGGATCATTATTTCTTAACATCATTCTCAATACCAATAACACCCCAGATGTAATTAATGAAAGCACGTGATTCTCCCAGGATTCGAACCCAAGATGTCACATACAGAACTGACACGCTCTAACCATTACACCAAGACAGTTATTAAAGTATAAACAATGATTTGAGATTAGATTGGGTCATAAAAGTATAAACAATGATTGCATTATAATTTTTACAGGTTCGATATGTTCCTCCACGCTCACACCTAGGGTAAGGACACTACCATGCAACAACACATTACCCAGAGGTTTGAGTCAGCATGCACTGGGAGGTCTCCGGTAGATGATATAATGGTACAGTTGGCTGATGTTCACCCTGACCCTCGTACCATCAAGACTCACCTCCCCTTCTCCCTCCTTCCACCAGACCTCCTAGATACTGCCAAGGTAGACTTAAGGGGAAGTATAACACCCTTCTCCTTCATGTTTAGCCCCATTAGTATTCAAAAATTTAAGACTTTTGCCAATTTTGTTGTCAATATTAAGACCTTTCGTGCCATTTAGGTGTTGATTTTGTCCTGGCGAGCGATGGTACAGTTGACTGAGGTCCTCCCTGACCCTCGCACCATCAAGAATCACCTTCCCCTCTCCCTCCTTCCACCAGACCTCCTAGATACTGACAAGGTAGACTTAAGGGGAAGTATGCTATATATACCGTAGTATGCAATCAAGTTGATCTCGCAAATACACGGGAGCTTTTAAATGTTTGTTTATTCTCAGCCGGACTCGAACGACCGACAGTCAAGACGAGTGTCCAAAAAAATATCTATTTAATACATCCAAGAAAGCTGACTCATGAATATTATTGATGTTATATTAAATACTATAAATAGTCGTACTTTAACAAATTGTTCTGATGATATTGACCTAATATTTAATAATGTGAACATTACAGGTGGTGTACGTGGCCAGGAACCCCAAGGACGTGCTAGTGTCTTACCACCATCACTGTCGAATTAACCTCCTCATGAATTACCGAGGCACCTTCGAGGATTACGTTCAGTACTTTGTTGACGACAATAGTAAGATGCGGCTGTCTTAATATTTGTTCATTGATTTAGTTTAACCCACACAGTATACATACATACACGAATATAAAGACCAAGTGCTCCACACAAAGTGTGGTTCCGGTCTAATGTCCTAATGGCAGTGTTCCAGGCAGCTCTGTTTAGAGCTGCCTCACTTGTTATGTTCTTTGATTCATGATCAGACCGCAAGGTCTTATCCCATATCTTTCTTTATCTGCTCTTTGGTGCAGCTCCCTCCACGTTCATGGACTTGCATCTTTTCACCCAACTTAGTTCATCCATCCTCACCACATGTCCAAACCATCCAAGCCTGCTAGTACGCATCTCATCACTGATACTCTTGATACCTAACCTTCTCCTTAGCTCTTAAATTGATATCCTATCTTGCAGTTTGGCAACATACATCCATCTCACCATTCTCATCTCATTGCGTTCCATTCTGGTGATATCATCCACTTTGACATGCCACGTTTCAGAAGTATATGTCATTGCGCTTTTAACGCATGAAGCATACACCTTTCCCTTCAAGGGGAGAGGGAGCCTTCTCATGGCAAGTAGTGGCAACAGTTTTCTAAGCTTTCCCCAGCCGCATCTTATTCTGGTGACAGTGGTGGCCTCAGCTTCACCTCCGGCAGAGATGGTATCTCCCAAGTAGCAAAACTTGTCCACCATCTCCAGTGCCTCATTGCCAAAGTTAATACTCTCGAGCTGCTCATTGAACAAAGGCTCACCTTTGCATACTATGCATACAATGTTCGCAGTTTCAGACTTCTATCTCGGTAGAGGTCCCCTTATGCTAGTGCAACGCTTTTTCCTGTGATGTACCCAGCATCGGAAAACGCTATACTATATTGGGTTTGCACCCACCCCTTTTCTGCATACTGTGCATGGGCATGATAACTTTTTTCTACCTTTCCAAGCCCTAATCTACTGTGTAAAACATTGGTTTTATTTATGATAACTCTTAATCCTTTACTTGCCATGCCTTCTCTTCATTTTCTGAGCTTGGCCTCGTCATCCCGCACACTATCTGCGTTAAGAACTACAGTAGGTCATCTGCCTATAACAGTTCCCAGTGGAGCTTAGTTCTGAAATCATCAGACACTGCCTCCAGAATCATAACAAAGAGGAGACAACTTAACACAGAGCCCTCGTGGACTCCGACATGAACTGTAAACTCCTCACTCAGTACACCTTTCACCCTCACTGACGTTTGTGAGTCTTCGTACGTCTTCATTACCACATGCACCAGCCACTCCTCTACGCCAAGTTTTCTCATAACCGACTGCACAACTTCTCAGGGCACCCTATCAAAGGCTTTATCCAGGTCTACAAACATAAGATGCAGATCCCTATTTTTATGTAGATATCTTTCCTGCAGCTGCCTGACTATGAATATAGCATCGATTGTACTATGTCCTGGCATGAAACCTAACTGCATATCGTCGATACAAATGCTTTCCCTGATCATACCTTCAAAGACTCTCTCACAGACCTTCATGACTTGGCCAAGCCTTTTCAGGCCCCTATAATTTCCCCTATTCAACAAATCCATCTTGCCCTTATATATGTTTACCATTGCACTTTTATGCCATTCATTCGGGATTCTTTCCTCTCTAATGATGTCGTTTATTAGCTCTGTGACCAAACTCACTCCTATATCACCTGAGGCTTTAATTGTCTCAGATACAATGCCAGAGCACCCTTCAGCTATTCTGTCCTGCATTATATGTATTGCACTGCGTACAACAGCGTTATCAAAGGGGGGAGGGGGGGGGGGCAAGTATTCGCTTTTCGTTACTAAGCTGCTCTCTATTTCACTTAAATACCACGTTGAGTAATCGTTTGTAGTATACCTTATAAGAATATTTATTTTGTTTGTTAGCATGAACAATTGTCCCAATATCATTCCTTACACACTGTTCTCCTACAATATCTCTACTGTCATCCTTAACCCTTCCTGCCCTGGTGTCATTTTAAAATGACACCCCTTGCGAAGGGCAGGAGCCTGGGTGTCCTTTTGAAAGCCGTAAACTTGAAAGCCTATTAAGCATGGTTTGAAAGCCGCATGACGAAACGTTTGTAAACAAAGCCGGTCGGAGCGACAAGCAGCTTCAAAAACAAGAAGAAGTCGGATCATTGTTGTTGTTGTCTGCTAGAAAGAAATTAGTGTCTGTAAATGTTCGATATTGCTATAACCGCATCAAAACTCTCCACGGAAATCGTCACCACAACTGAACCAGTTGACCTAGAGAGCTGTACTCAATGTCAGTCTACAGATACAAGTAAGGGCTACATTTCAAGATGTGTGTGAATTCTCTAGCAGTTAAAATAACAAATATAGGCCTATTAAACATACAACATTTTTGGCCAGATCGCCCGAGTAGGCCTATTCGTCATTTAGAAGTCGAGCCCGGGGAGGAAGGGTTAACTCGCCTAGCTAAATTGAAGGTTCCATTGAAATTTTCACTATTACTCCCTGGTCTATGAACAGGTCCTGTTTGATTTTCTTTGCCTTGTATATATATATTTTTGTTTGCAGTTGACTTAGCCGCCAGACATTCTTCCCTGCTACCTCCTTTCTTCCGTGCATGGAAACATCTTTTCTCCTATATATATTGCATTGTCAACCTCATCATTTCACCACCAGAAAGTTTTATGCCTGTGGGGTCCCTTAGTTTTGCCACAGACTTTGTCAGTGGCGGCAAAAAGGCTACGTTCAAGTGTGTTCCATTCGCTACTTACATCATTTGACTTAGTACCCCTATTCCTATCCATATCCTCCAGTTTGCTGCAAAGCCTATCCTTGTATTCAGATTTATTCAACAGTCATACTTTCCTTTTTGGCATGTATACTATCTTTCACACAGGATCTCGCCTTAAGCTCAAGTCAGAGACTCGGACCTTATGTTGGGAGATACATTCTTCGCTCGGGATGACCGGTACATCCCGACCAAACTTCCAGTCTTCCCTGTTCACTAAGAAGCAATCTATCTGATACTGGTGCTCTCAGAACTTTATGTGATCAGATAGCTCAACCTATTCATGAATTTAGCATTTCACACAACCATGTTGAGTGCAACGCAGGACGCTAGCATAAACCCACCTTTTTTATTTCTTCTTCCATACCCTTCCCCACCATGCACACCCTAGTACCCATTAGCACATGCTCCCACATTAGGCTTAGGGATGTGGTGTCCCTACTGCCCATCACTTTGTGGAGCAGATAGCCATTGGAGTTTGGATCCGGGCATCCCACCTCCGGAATTGTTAGGAGGAGGCTGTAGACGCCAGCCGAACAGGGCGGTACTCCTGGGGTGTGCTAGGTGCCTGATGATTACCGCTGAAACTCCTGTTCCACCACCTGGCCTCCCTATCTGATCCTTTCAGTGTCTCATCAATATTGAGGGCAACCCCAGCCTGTCCTCCAAAATACCTCTTCCTTTTAATACATTATATCACAAACACCTTACATACTACATAACTTTATAACAAAAAAAAACACAAAACAAAATCTACCCGTCTCGGAGTCCCTAGGGTGGTGGTGGTGGTGGTGGGGGGGGGGGGGGGGGGCAGAAATGCCCACCTCACTCCTCAGTCTGTCCCCTGGAAACGACTCCCCAAAATGCTCTGGACCACCACCTTCTACTCTTACTATTTAATATTTATCTCTGTAATATTTGTGGCCTTTCCTCTAACTTCCACTCTGTGGACACCACCTCTCCTCTGCCAACCCTGATCTTCTCTTTTTCACCGAGACACAGTTGTCTGGGACTACTGACAGCAAACCCTTCTCTGTATCCTCCTACTATTTCTATCCTCAGTTTCGAGCCAAAGGTGGATGTTGCGTCTATGTACGCAACAATCTTGCTTTCTCTCGTGTTCCCACCTTAGATTTTTCTGAATTCTCAACTCTATGGCTAAAGCTTTCTTGTCACTCTCAAACTAAATAATTTTGCACTGTCTATCTCTCCCCTAATTCTACTGACTATCCAAAATTCTTTGACTATCTAACTTCTAATGTGGAACACGTTCTATCCATCTCTCATTTTGCAGAAATCTCCATCTTAGGAGACTTCAATGTTCACAACCACCAGTGGCTCTTCTCTGTTTCCATTGACCAACCTGGTGAACAACCCTACATTTTTTCTACCTTAACCCGCTGAGAACCAGCGTCGCACGTGTTGCGTCGGCAATGTTCGATCACCAGAACCCAGCGACGCAACGTTTGCGTCCTGGCCGGTCCGGTCCTAATTACTCCGGTCCTATGGCACCCCGAGGGCTCAGATTTGTATGGGAACTATGTAAGTATCCCAGGCACCCATGCCGATGGTTGAAAACTCTCAAAGTCCAACCGCGTGCGCGTGAGCGCGCAAAAACATGTTTTTTTGGGGAAATTGCCTTACATTTTTTACTCTTGTAAAATCCGTTTTCGGGGGCTCTGTAGGACCATTTTTTGCACTTTAAGACCATTTTTTTTCCTTCATTCCTAACCCATTCGCTATTGTTTCTGGAATAACAAAAAATTTCAAAACCTGCTGGGCCCTGATGGTACATTTATTAATAACTAGCTGGGGCTCAGCGGGTTAAACGACCTAGAGCAGTTAGTTCAGCAACCAACCCGTATCCCGGATTGCTTCAGAGATCGGCCCAACATTCTTGACTTATTTCTGACCTCTAACCCTTCTGCTTATACTGTAAATCTTTTCTCTCCTTTGGGCTCCTCCGAACATAGACTAATATCTGTCACCTGTCCTATCTCTCCAGTACAGTTAACCTGATCCTCCCAGCCGGCGGCGCTTGTGGCACTTTGGCGCTGGTGACTGGGAGGCTCTTTGGAAGTACTTGTTTGATTTCCTATGGAATGACTTTTTCTTCCGTGGCCGGGGACCCTCGGAGAGTTCTGAACGCATTACCGAGGTAATCCTTTCGGGCATGGAAGCATACATTCCATTTTCTTTCTCCTAGTCTAATGTAATAAAATCTTGGATTACTCACGCTTGTTCTACTGGTGTCCGCGATAAGGAGGAAGCATTCAAACGGTACCGACTCCTTGGGACTCAAGAATCTCATTCTACCTATGTTTCTGCCCGGAATCAAGCCAAATCTTTTCTTCGATTTGCTAAACACTCTTTCATCAATAATAAATGCACTGAACTACGGGTGGATGGGACTCGTTAGCCTTGGTTGGCAACTCATCTAGGGGAGACAACCTTATACAAATCCGGGTGGATGGGACTCGTCAGCCTTGGTTGGCAACCTGTCTATGGGATATACAAATCCGTACTGCTTACCTAAGGTTAAGGCAGGTTAGTGGATGGATTAGCCAAACACCACTGTAGAAAAATAGTGCTAACAAGAAACACAGAGTGCCTCGGAGTCAGACGGATCCTAAATTGAGTGGTCAATCCTGTAAGTCCTTCACTAAACTGGCTCGGGTTGTCCCTCTCACAGGGAATAGGTCCGCTTGGGGCATTCTGTGTATGGCCACCCTCGTAAGGGGAGTAAGGCGTCCGGCAATGGATAGATATATAGATAGAACTATCCATCTCTATCTCTTCCCAAGCTTTCTGGCATCTAGCCAAAAACCTCTCCAACAATTTTTCTTCCTCATCTTTCCCTCCCCTTTTTCGCTCTGATGGCACAACCATCACTTCTTCCTCTGACAGAGCTGAACTCTTTGCTCAACCTTTTGCTAGAAACTCCACCTTGGATGATTCCGGTGCTATTCCTCCCTCTCCACCCTCCCTCTCTCCTACTTATGCCTAATATCCTAATCTCTTCTAAAGATGTATTTTCTACCCTCTCTGGGCTTAATACTAAGAAGGCGTACGGTCCGGACGCTGTTCCTCCTGTTGTACTAAAAAACTGTGCTTCCGTGCTTTCACGATATCCTCAACCTCTACGATGAGAGTAAAGCTGTAGATATTATATACCTTGATTTTCAAAAGGCCTTTGACAAAGTTCCTCACAAACGTTTACTGCTAAAACTAAAAGCGCATGGAATACAAGACGGTGTGTTGAAATGGATAGAAAATTGGCTCAGCAACAGAAAGCAAAGAGTAGTCATAAATGGTAAGGCATCTAAATGGACCAATGTAAGTAGCGGGGTACCCCAGGGATCGGTACTTGGACGAATTATCTTTCTAATTTACATCAACGACATAGATGAGGGTCTCTCCTGTACAATCTCAAAATTTGCTGACGATACAAAAATTGCAAATAGCGTACTCTCAAAAGAACAAATTGACGATATGCAACACAATCTAGATAAGTTGTCATGTTGGGCCCAAATTTGGCAAATGAGTTTCAATGCGGATAAATGTAAAGTACTACATATCGGATACCAAAATGAGAAAGCAAACTATTTGATGAATGGCACTCATCTTAAGAATGTAAACAGAGAAACCGATCTGGGAGTAACAATATCGAGTAACCTAAAACCGAGTCATCAATGTTCAGAAGTTGTTAAGAAGGCAAACAAAATAATTGGCTTTATAGGCAGATCATTTGAGCATAAATCCAAAGACGTTATCCTAACCCTTTACAATTCCTTAGTCCGCCCTCTTCTGGAATACTGCGTTCAATCCTGGTGCCCTTATTACCAAAAAGATATAGACAAGCTAGAACGAGTTCAACGTAGAGTTACCAAAATTATAACTAGTCTAAAGAACAAACCATACGAGGAGCGTCTTAGAGAATTAAATCTATTACCTTTAACCCAGCGCAGATTAAGAGGCGACTTAATTCAAGTGTTCAAAATCATCAAAGGCATCGACAATATGAACTGTATTAAGTACTTCACTATCGACCAATCTAATTACACGCGGGGAAACGGGTGCAAAATTATTGGTAAATCTTTTAACTCGCACAAAGCTATAAATTTCTTCTTCAATCGAGTTGTCAACTTATGGAATGGGCTTCCCCGAGATGTTATAGACTGCAGCACCGTTGATTCATTTAAACTTTGCCTAGACAAATATCTCGCATCAAACCCGCGACTGACTGCGTTTGTAAATGAATAACTTTATTTTATCCTCCCCTCAGTTACTAACCCATCTGTCCCCTACTAACTTCCTAATCCTGCCACGGACATTAGTTCCAGGGCAGTAGTTCCCTTTCCAATGTTCCCTTACCCACTCTAAACCACTGTTTGGACACATGATCCTCAGTGTTTTGGAGGACAAGCAGCCTAGAAGGGTCACTAGACCTATTGTTGCTTGATTTCCTTTGTACTCCCTGCCTAGGCAAACTCTTTCGTCTCTGTCTCTCCTCTAACGTCTTCCCTTCTTGCTGGAAGTTTGCTTTAATTCAACCTGTCCCAAAGAAGGGAGACCGCTCTCAACCTTCCAACTATTGTCCAATTGCTCTCGTCTCTTGTATCTCTAAAGTTTTTAAACTATTCATGCTTCCAAATTTCTTCAGCATTTCTCTTCTCATAATCTACTCTCAGATCGCCAGTATGGCTTCCTTAACAGTGGTGGTGCATGGGTGGAGATAAACGTGGAATAATAATTGCCAACCTGCATATAATTATCTTGCAAATTGCAATGGCACTGAAATAATTATTAAAAATGGTATAAAGAATTTTGTGGATCATCTTCACCGAAACTGTGACGTCATAGTGACGTCACACGAGTATCCTCATCCTGAACTGGATGGTTGACTTACACTCCTATGACGTCACAGGTCCGGTGTAGACGATCCACAAAATCCTTTATACCATTGTTAATAATTATTTCAGTGCCATTGCATTTTGCAAGATAATTATGTGCAGGTTGGCAATTATTGTTCCACGTTTATCTCAACTCATGCACCACCGCCTTTAAGGATCGCTCTATGGTGATCTTCTTTCATATCTTACTAACTCTTGGTCATCCTCCATTCGGGACTTCGGTAAGACCTTTGCTATAGCACTATACTAGGCATATTGAAGGCCTTCGATAGAGTCTGACACAAATCTGTAATTTCTAAACTACCCTCCTTCGGTTAGTATCCCTCCATCTGTGCCTTTGTCTCTAATTTCCTTTTCAACCGTTCCATGGCTGCGGTTGTGGACGGCCATCGTTCACTTCCTCAGCCTATCAACTCCGGTGTTCCTCAGGGATCTGTCCTATTACCCATTATCTTTCTAATTTTCATAAATTACCTTCTCAACTGTACCTTCAGTCTATCCATTCATACTCAGATAACTCTGCCTTACACTGCTCAATTAGTTTTCCTGAACGCCAAAGCCAGCAATCCCTCAAAAACAAACATGGTGAAGCCATGCAACACATATCCTCTGATCTAACTACTATTTCCAATTGGGGCAGAGAAAACCTTGTTGCCTTTAATGCTTCCAAAACCCAATTTCTTCATCTTACTACCCGTCTGGAACTACCAGAGGACTATCCCTTACACTTCAACAATACAAAAATCAATCTTTCATCTTCTCTCAATATTCTTGGGGTCTCTTTTTCTTCTGCTCTTACTTGGAAAGACCATATTGACAGTCTTGCTAAGGTAGCCTCCTAGAAGCTGGGTGTTCTCAACCGCCTCAAGAGGTAGTTTAATACTGCACAGCTTCTTGCTCTGTACAGGGGCACAGTGCGTTCTTGTATTGAGTATTGTTCACATATGTGGGGAGGATCCTCTCACACCACACTCCTAGACAAAGTAGAAAGGAAAGCCTTTCGTATCATTAACTCCCGTCCACTCACCAACTATCTGCAATATCTCTCTCTTCGCCACAATGCTGCATCTCTCTCGCTATTCTATCGCTACTACAACAATCAATATTCCTCAGAGCTTTCCCAGTGTATACCACCTCCTCTACGTAGGGTACGACACCTATGACTGTAGTATCATACTCCTAGAGGCCTGAAACAATACTATTGATGTCGTTCCAAAAGACCTCTTTCCGCTCACTGTCTAATCCAACTTTTTGTTTTTCTATGTAGATGAGGGATACAGAAGGCAAAACTGCCTGTGACGAGTTCCTCCCCCAGAGTTGAAAGAGTGTCAGGCCCAAAATCAAGGGATATTCGAGCCAAAATGTCTGGACACACGGAGTTTGAAGCAATTATAGTCATAGGATGAGGGAAAGATGGATTAAGGGAGAGAGTTCCAGAAGACAGCTGTTGAATAGAAGAAAGATTGGGAGTTTCGTTTCACTCTTGGGTTGGAGAGTTGTACAGAGATGGGGTGGGATTGTGTTGCAAGACGGGATCTACATACCCTATGCAGAGGACACTGATATAGTTCTGAGGAACACTGATTATTGTAAAAGCGATAGCATAGTGAGAGAGATGCAACATTGCGGCGAAGAGAGAGAGAGATTACAGAGAATCGGTGAGTGGATGTGAGTTAGATATATGAAAGTTTTTTGTTTCTATTTTGTCTAGGAGTGCCGTGTGAGAGGATCTTCCCCACGCATGTGAACAATACTCAATACATGGACGCACTGTGCCCCTGTACAGAGCAAAAAGCTATGCAAGGGTAAATAACCCCTGGAGGCGGTTGAGCACACCCAGCTTCTGGGAAGCCGTTTTAGCAAGATTGGGAATATTGTCTTTCCAAGAGAGATCAGAAGAAAAATAGACACTACAAATATTTAGAGAAGATGAAGGGTTAATTGTTAATTTACATGTTGTTGAAGAGTAGCCTGAGTAGATCATAATTTTCTGGAAAGTGACGATGAGTAGACTGATGGAGAAATTGAGTTTTGGAAGCATTGAAAGTAACAAGTTTTTCTTTGCCCCAATTATAGATAGAAGAGAGATCAGCAGATAGGTGTTTTATTGCCTCCTTAGTGAGTTTTGGAATTCCTCCTGTGAATAATTTTGTGGAAGGCTAGTTCAATAGTGTAATATAGAGTCGGCAGCATATGCGTGAATAGGGCTGGAGGTGCAGTTGAGAAGGTCGTTAATGAATAATTGGAAGAGAATTGGAGATAAGACAGAACCCTGAGGAACACCGGAGTTGATAGGTTGAGGAAGTGAACGGTGGCCGTCCACAACCGCAGCTATGGAGCGGCTGGAAAGGAAATTAGAGACAAAGTCACAAACGGAGAGATAGAAACCACAGGAGGGTAGTTTGGAAATAAGGGATTTGTGCCAGACTCTATTGGAGGCCTTCGATATGTCTAGCAAAACAGAAAAAGTCTCACCAAAGTCCCGAATGGAGGATGACCAAGAGTTATTAAGATAAGAAAGAAGATCACCAGTAGAACGGCCATTAAGGAAGCCATACTGGCAGTATGAGAGTAGGTTACGGGAAGATAAATGCCTAAGAAATTTTGAGGCAAGAAGAGTTTTAAAAACTTTAGAGAAGCAAGAAATGAGAGGAATTGGACGATAGTTGGAGGGTTGAGAGCAGTCACCCTTCTTTGGGACAGGTTAAATGAGAGTCCTTGCATTGAGTATTGTTCGCATGTGTGGGGAGGCTAGACAAAGTAGAAAGGAAGGCCTTTCGTATCATTAGCTCCCGTCCACTCACCAACTCTCTGCAGTCTCTCTCTCTCCGCCCCAATGTTGCAACTCTCTCGCTATTCTACCGCTACTATAATAATCAGTGTTCCTCAGAGCTCTACCAGAGTATACCACCTCCTCTACATAGGGTGTGTGGTTCCCGTCTTGCAACACAATCCCACCCCTACTCTGTGCAACTCTCCCACCCATGAGTGAAACGTTACTCCCAGACTTTCTTCTATTCAACAGCTGAACTCTGGAACTCTCTCCCAGAATCAGTCTTTCCCTCTTCCTATGACCTAAATTGCTTCAAACTCCGTGTGTCCAGGCATTTTGGCTCGAACGTCCCTTGATTTTGGCCCTGTCACTTTTTCAACTCTGGGGGAGGCACTCGCTACAGACAGTTCTGCTATTTGCCTCCCTCACTCACATAGAAAAAAAAAAAAAAAATCCAGCAAGAAGGAAAGACGTTAGAGGAGAGACAGAAACGGAAGAGTTTGCCTAGGCAGGGATTCAGCATGGAAGCACAGTTTTTGAGTACAAAAGGAGGAAGACCGTCCGGTCCATACATCTTACTATTAACCCCTTCTGTACCAGCGACGGCAGGGAGCGGTCAGTTGATAAATCAGTCCCATTCCCAGTGACGGCAGGGAGCCCCAATAATGTACCTTCCTTGTAACTGCCAGTATCAGGCAGTGCCTGGTACCACGACCGTTTGAGCACTGCTCTAGAATTGGCAACACTTTTCAGCTTATATCCAACCCTCTGCAGGCTGGGAGAGCCAGTATTCCTTCATCTTTTGAGGTGGGAGGTTGTTGTATCTTGCCATTTTGGCCACATTGCTTGGGACTGGAGGGGGACTTTTATTACTGGACCCTACAGTACCCAGAGAGGGTGGAAAGTACATCCTTGGAAGAGATTATGATACTAGGCATAAGTAGGAAAGAGGAAGGTGGAGAGGGAGGAATAGCACCAGAATCATCCAAAGTGGGGCTTTCAGCTAAAGTGTTAGTGAAGAGTTCAGCTTTCTCAGAGGAAGAAGTGACGGTGGTGCCGTCAGAGTGAAAAAGAGGAGGCAAAGACGAAGAAGAAAAATTGCCAGAAGGCTTGGAAAGAGCTAGAGTTGGATAGTTCAGTGCATTTATTATTGATTAAAGAGTGTTTGGCGAAGCGAAGAACAGATTTGGCTTAATTCAAGGCAGAAACATAGGAAGTATGGGATTCTTGAATTTGAAGGCGACGGTACCGTTTGAATGCTTCCTCGTTATTGTGGACAGCAGTATGTGACACTTCTGCATAGTAGCCACGTGCGGGCATGTGCGCGCGTCGGCTGCCCAGCCGTTTAGAAACCGGCTGGCGGCAGCCGGCCGGCCGGCTTTTCCTTAGTATATATCCTACGACAACGTAACTAATGTCTGGGATATTCTTATGTTGTTTCACAGCTTGAAGCTGCCCTTATTCTTAACCAACGCATCTTAGTATATTTTATTCTCGATAGTTGATTATTTCATTATAATATATAAGATGTATGTCTAGTGAGGGCGGGAGGAGACGAGCGGGAGAGAGAGACCGGCTTGGGACGTTGCTTCGCTTGCCAGCTTGGGACGAGCCTGAAAACGTTGCCATATGCATTTGATCGCAACGTTAGGCTTAGTTTCGACTCACGCACGGGGTAGAGGATTTTGACCCGGCAACTGTGTTTAGTGTTGCCAAGCATGGGATGTATTTTGCATGCCTAGGGTGGGGTCCTGGGTGACCTGGATGTGTGTGAGTTTGTGTTTTTTATCTGTGTTTATTTTTTGTTTTATGTTGTTTTTGTGTTTTCCCTGTTCTTGCTCTGTCTTGAGTCGGCTACCCCCAAAATAGGGATTGGGCCTGAGCATATAGATAGATAGATAGATAGGGTGGGGTCCAGACAGATTCAAGACTCAGAGCTCACCTCACTGTCGTACCCTTCGGACCCCCTTGATATCTATCCCTCTCAACCCCACTTAGAAACTTTCTCTCTTACTTTGTATACCTTCCTTCCACTACTTCACCAATCTATTTAATTATCCCATCCCCTTGATAGACCTTATATCTATTATTGTATTAACGACGAGCTCTCAGATAATTAGATAGGATTGTGGGCCTTATGCAGAGACGTAATTGTTAATGAGACCTAGGAAGCTTTTTTGTTGTCTCATATTTGGTGGTTTCATGCTTGCTAGTGTGTTCTTGTGTCAGGTTAGCAGGGGCTAGACCGGAGGGGAGGCTTTTTGCGATCCTTTAAGTAAAGTCTGCTGGTGTGAGTCCGGTGGACCCGCACGACTTTACTAGGATACCCGTGGGAGTCTGGGGGCATTTTCTTGTTTGTGTCCCTGTGTGTCTAGTGTTGTGTTGTGTGAGGGCCCTTGCCTAGTCCACTCAGCACTGCGCTAGCACGTCTTGCTTTTGTTTTAGGGTCGCCAGGAGAGAGTCAGATACTTGCGATCTGAGTCTCTCAAGAGAGCACCCTTTCAATTAGAGTAATTTGGCGCACAGACTTGGGAACGTCCCTAGGCTAGAGCAGGTGGCTCAGCCCGGGTATCCGAAGCCTATATCCTTCCGGCTAGACCTCTGCCACCTGGCAGATTAACAGCTAGGGGTTTATTATCTCTGTATGCTTGTTATTGTGCCACAGTTTACCGTTTTTGTGAGCATTGTGAGTCAGGGTGTGGCTTAGAGACTCTGTCTGAGCAGGCTTGCCTGACTAAGAGTGAGAATCACACCTGTATGTGGTTTTGTTGCGAGCTGCTGCCTTTATTTAATTATACCTATCACTCTATGTATCGTATAAATACGATAGACTATGACTCTTTTGTGATCTTGTATGTCTCTGTGACGTCACGATCTCTCCTACAGCACGATGTAGGACGAGTAGATCGTATATTATAAGATTGTAAATAAGTTAAGTTATAAAAGGCCTAATATGCTATTAAGCAATATTGCCATGGTCTTATGTAGTATATATGAATTTATCGTATATATTAATATAATTTATCGTATAGAGCAACCTAAATGCGGTACGATAATTTGGGCTCCTGGCGGTTTGCCAAGGCAGCAAGGTGTGCTTTTGAGGTACGTCAGAGCCTTCACGAACACCAACCAGTTAACATCTAATTTTCCGCCCTCAGTTGATGTTGACGATGAAGGATAAGACAGTGGTGGAACGAAAGTCATTGATTGATTATGTATGTGTGGATGAACGAATGAAGAAATCTGTGATGGATGCTAGGGTGTATAGGGGTATTGGAGGGGGTCTGTCTGATCATTATGTAGTGGTAGCTAAGGTTAGGATACAAAAGAAGTGGGTGAGGAGAGCGGGAGGGAGGCGAGAGGAGGGTGGAATGGTGAGGAGGGTGGAGAGGTTGCAGGAGGAGGAAATCAGGGAGGAGTACAGGAGAGCAGTGGAAAGACGACTAGGTGGGTTCGACCTGGAAGTTATGGAGGAAGTGGAGGAGATGAGCAAGGTGTTTAAGGATGAGATCTGTGCAGCATGTGAGGAGGTGTGTGGAGTGAGGAGAAGAGGGAGGGGAGTGAAAGGTACAGCATGGTGGACAGAAGAGGTAAGAATAGCTGTGGAAGAAAAGAAGAAAGCATATAGAGTGTGGTTGGGTAGTAGAGGGAATGAAGATTCCGAGAGACAGAAACGAGCGAGGTACGTGGAGAGTAAGAGGGTGGTGAAGAGAGTAGTGAAGGAAAGTAAGAGAAGAGTAGATGAGGAATTTGGAAGGAATCTGAGTGTAAAATGGAGGGAGAGTAAGAAACTGTTCTGGAAAGAAGTAAAAAAAGTTAGGGAAGGTAGCAAGGGAAACAGTAAGAGTGTGAAAGATAAGAATGGGAGAATGCTAGCCGAGAAGCAAGAGAGAGTCGAAAGATGGAGGGAGTACTTCAGTGAGTTGCTAAATGAAAGGAATGAAGAGCCAGCAAACATAGCTGGATATGGTATGGGAGGGAGAAGAAGAGAAGTAGTGGAGGAGGAGGTGGGGATCAGGAGGTCAGAAGTGTGGGAAGCCATGAAAAGAGTGAAGTTGGGGAAAGCACCAGGAACAGATGGAGTGTGTGGGGAAATGTTGAGGTATGGTGGTGAGATAGTGATAGAATGGGTATGGAAAATGTGCAAACTAGCATGGGAGAAGGGGAGGGCACCCGATGACTGGAAGACTGGCATAATAGTCCCCCTATATAAGGGCAAAGGGGAAAGAGGAGTGTGTGGTAACCACCGAGGAATATGTCTTCTAAGCGTAGTAGGGAAGGTATACAGTAGGGTAGTGATTGAGAGAGTGAGAGTGAGAACGGAGAAATGGATAGGCGACGAGCAGGGAGGTTTTAGGAAGGGAAGAGGATGTGTAGATCAGATTTTTACCCTGAATTGTGTTGTGGAGAAGTATCTGGAGAAGAAACAAAAGGTGTATGTTGCCTTTATGGACTTGGAGAAGGCCTATGACAGAGTGGATAGAGAAGGTTTGTGGAAAGTACTTAGAATATACGGAGTAGAGGGCAAGTTGCTGAAAGCAGTGAAGAGCATGTATGAGGGTGCAAAGGCGGCAGTAGTGTGGAGAGTGAGCAGAGCGAGTTCTTTGACCTGAATGTTGGTTTGAAACAGGGGTGTGTGATGTCCCCGTGGTTGTTTACTGTATATATGGATGGAGTTATGAAAGAAATACTATCAAGAGCAGTGGATGTTGGTGTATCGCTGAAAAGGGAGGGAATTGAGTGGAAGCTACCTATACTGCTGTTTGCGGATGATACAGTTCTGATGAGTGATAATGAATGGGAGTTGCAGGGTCTGGTAAATGAGTTTGGAACAGTGTGCGAAAAACGGAATTTGAAGGTAAATACGGGGAAGAGCAAGGTTATG
Organism: Paralithodes platypus; assembly: GCA_032716605.1. Classification (NCBI taxonomy): domain Eukaryota; kingdom Metazoa; phylum Arthropoda; class Malacostraca; order Decapoda; family Lithodidae; genus Paralithodes; species Paralithodes platypus. The sequence goes on along the minus strand of CM064527.1, from coordinate 14,434,001 downwards.
GTCTTCGAAAGGGGTGAAGTCACAGAGTGTGAGGTGAAGCTGAACGGTCAGGCTATGGAGATCGTCAACTCTTTTAAGTATCTGGGCAGTGTGTTGAGTAAAGATGGGACTATGGATGAAGAGGTGCGGGAGAGGGTACAACAGGGGAAGAGGGTTGTAGGAACGCTAAAAGCAGTAACAAGAAATAGGGTGGTCAGTATGGAAGTGAAGAAGTCCTTGCATGACAGTGTGGTAATCCCGACACTGACTTACGGAAGCGAAGCATGGACGTTGGTTGAGAGACTCAGACCAAGAGTGAGAGCAGTGGAAATGAATTACTTAAGGAGTGCGTGCGGAGTTACATGGAGGGATAGACAGACTAATGAGGAAGTAAGAAGGAGGTGTGGTGTGGAGGTAGATGTGCTGGAAAGTGTGAAAAGGAACAACTTGAGATGGTTCGGCCATATGGAACGTATGGAAAGCGAGAGAATGACTAAGAGGGTGTACGAGAGCGAGGTGGAGGGACAGAGGGGGAGAGGTAGACCGAATATGAGGTGGAAGGATGGAGTGAGGAAGTACATGAACGAAGGCGGTGCTGGTTGGGGGGAGGGGCGTCGACTGACTGGGGACAGAGGTGCATGGGGGCGGTTCGTTCGTGGCCACACCTTCGGGGATCACGGCGTCAGGCAATAGATAGATAGATAGATAGTTGATCGTGCTTTTGTGCCTCTAATCACAATACACATACAGCAATACACACAGCTACACCATCACGACGCTCTCATCGACATCATGACTGACTGATAGATAAGCATAATATTCATGTCCATTCCCATGTAATCATTTATTCTTTCTTTAACTTGACTCGTGTCTCGGGACCGAAGTCTCGTTCCCCATTGTCCACCACCATATTGGGTAAAACGTTCTCCCTTGCCTCATTGCCACGTGGAACTATTGGTGAGTTAATTCCTGGCTAATATTAACCCTTATAACCTTACCCTATAATTATATACATTTATTATGTGAGACCTTTGGATATAAATTAGCTTGTTTCAGATTGAATTCAATTTAGATATAGAGTATTCATTTAGATTGATTTTATTTGATTCATTATAGCTTAGTAATATTTAACTTCCATTGATAGTTTACCATATTGGTGCCCAGACCCGGGAACTAGCTACCAGTAAGGGATCTTAGGCAATGAGCAAGGGATTAGCCCAGGGATGCAGGAGCAAGGACCCCGGAGGGGTAGGGCTTGGCTATCTTCCTGTACCTCAGGCGCCGGTACCTCAGCGAATAGCCATAGTGGGACATTCTTATGCCACTAGGCTAAGGGCAGCTGACGGAGGTACTGAGTCGTATCGGGCGTCAGAGGGGGAAAGAACTTTCCGGCTGACCTACTTCGGGGTACCGGGAGCAACCGTTGACACCCTGAAAGCCTCCCCCCAGTGGGGGCAAGTGGTACGGTTTAGGCCACATATGATCTTTTTGTTTATAGGCGGCAATGATATACGCCCCGGTACAGTGCCCCGCGAGTTAGCTGACGCAATTAAAGAGGTGGCGCTGGATCTGGAGCGTGAGTCCGGAGGAAGCTGCAAGATCGTGGCAATTGAGAGCCGGACGAAAGTCCGAGGGTTCTCAGCTGCGGAATTTCAGGCTATAAAAAATTCTGTTAACCGCGCCCTGAGGTGTCGGTTAATAGAAACGAAGCACCGCTTTGTTTCCATCACACTCAGCATCCGAGACCTCGACCAGGATGGTGTCCACCTCGACTTAGACACCAATCAAGTCCTATATAACAAAATTGTAGGGCTAACGAAGCGTTGGCTAGAGAGGGACGCCGGGGTTGTGTCATTGCGCCTGCCTAAGTCCTGCTTCCCACCCATCGTCTTTCCCCAGTAATGTTCTTTTCAGTTTCAGACTTCCTGTGACATATGACCTGACCTAACATTTTTTCTTGTTCAATATGATCCATTAGTAGGTATTGCTATATAGTGTACTATTTTTTCTCCATAACATAGAAGTCCGCCGGTTGGTGTCTCTTAAGTAGCCTATTATTTGGCCGTTGTTTTTGTAACGTGATATTTAGATACATAGCCTATAGGCTCACATGCAAAATGGATAAAGACCATAAAGAGACACCGTCTAGTGGGGTGCTAAGCAAAGCCCCTAAAAATCAAAGGGCGGGACTTCGGGGAGTGTTAAATAGGCTAATTGTGGACTTAAACACTTTCATCACTACTGCTGATCTAGAGGAATTGGAGGCTAGATTAGATAACGTCCAGGCTACCCACGGTCGTATTACGGCTCTGAGTGAGGTGATTGTGGCTGACATGATAGAGGAGGAAGAGATAGTTACAGAGTGTGATAATCGCGCCCTCTATGACGAACCTGTCTTTAGAGCGAAGCGCCTATTACAGCGTGCTGTCGCAAGTAAGAAGGGAGGCGATAATGAGGCCCATAGAAGGGCTGACCCAAAACATACTGTACACCTCCCAAAGCTCAATCTTCCTACATTTGGGGGCAAGTTAACCGAGTGGTTAGCTTTTTGGGACGTATTTCGATCTACGGTTCATGAATCCTCTTTGGATAATGTCCGCAAGTTTCACTATCTGAAGGGACAAATGGAAGGAGAGGCCTTACATTTAATAGAGGGTTTTGCAGTAGTAGGTGGTAGTTATCTTGAAGCGGTACACTTATTAGAGTCCACATACGGGGATAGAGAGCAGTTGAAGATGGCCCATGTCGTTGCCTTGTTGGGGCTCGCAGAACCACAGTATAAGGTTGATGAGTTGACAAACTTCAGGGCAAATATGGAGTGCCATACTCGATCGCTAGATACCCTAGGGCTTACCACGCAGGAAATGATAGTCATTATCTTGCGTCAGAAGCTTCCTATGGCAATACTTGATAAGGTAAGATCATTTGAGCTGGGGGAATTCAAAACTCAGTTCAGTAAGGAGATCAATAATCTACAGTTGAACAAAGGGAGAATGTATGTGTCGGGAGGGAGTGAGAATGTGGAGAAGAGGGGAACAGTAAGCATGACAGTGGGGACTAAAGTAAAGAAAGAGGGTGTGTATAAGAAACCTGCTCAGATTCTATGTAAGCTATGTAGCAACAAACATAAATGGAGTTTCTGTGTAAAATACCCGACAAATGAGACAAAACTAGCACAGGCGAGAAGATTGAAGCTATGTGTAGGTTGTCTAAGTGGGGAACATGGTAAGCAGGGACAATGTACTGCTACATACTTAAGGCCCTGTCGGCACTGCAAAGGACATCACTTTGATAAGTTGTGTCCTACAGCAGATAAAGTCAAAGACGTCAAAAATGAGGGTACTACAACTGTGGCACTAGGTAGCACGCAAAACACCACTATATTGCCCACAATACAGATTCCCATGGAAGGTAATGACAGTAACAAAGTTTGTCGGGTACTTCTAGATCAAGGGTCTCAACGTTCCTTTATAAAGAGGTCCGTACTAGTGGGACTGAAGCACCGAATCGTAGGGGCTGAGACTCTTCGATTACAGGGCTTCACAGGGGTTACTGATAAACAAGACTACGAGATAGCGGAGATTTCATATTTCTATCGTAAAAACCGGTACTTTATGACTTGTATCGTAGTAGACACCCTACCAGAATATGTATCTGTGGGTGTGAAGAAGGTGGAACACGCATTACGTAGCAAAGGGGTTAACTTGTCAGATCCCATGGGAAATCAGAGTGAGGTGCATGTTCTACTTGGTGTGGATCATTATTATGAAGTAGTATACCCTGGATTTAAAAAGATGTGTGGTGTAATTTTAATCCCCACTAAATTTGGATACTGCATGAGCGGAAAGGTGCATACTACACAGTCAAAGGTCCTGGTCGACACGGTCTCGATATATAGAGTCAATGTAACCGCGGCAGAGGAGTTGGGAAGGGAGGATTCCCAACCTAGTGACCCTAAGATGGCTGCCGAGTTCGACCTGGAACGACTGTGGAGATTGGATCACATAGGCATTAATCCTATGGAGACTGATTATGACTCGGAAGTTGCGCTACAAAGGTTTGACGAGTCTGTGTGCTACTGTGCCTCAGACAAGCAATATAAAGTTAGTTTACCTTGGAAGAACAGTGAGATAAGCCTACCTACCAACTATGGTTTGGCATTAGGTCGCTTGCGCGCATTGCAGCGGAAATTGTCTAACGAACCGAGCACGCGCCAGGCGTATGACGATGTATTTCGGAGTTATGAGGATAGGGGTTTTATTGAGAGAGTCGATGTCAAGGAACCGTGTAAGAAGGGTAGGGTTCACTATCTGGCCCATCATGGGGTAAAGAAAGACAGCGTCACCACACCAATACGGGTGGTGTATGACTGTTCTGCCCACCAAGGTCAACAACCCAGTCTGAATGACTGCCTGTTGACAGGTCCGTCCATGGTGTCGGACCTGTCCCAACATCTATTGCGGTTTAGGCTGGGAAAGTACGCCTATACCAGTGACATCGAGAAAGCATTCTTGATGGTCAAGCTAAAGGAGGAAGATAGAGATGTTACCCGCTTTCTTTGGTTCAGCGACATTAGCGACTCTGAAAGTCCCATCATAATATACCGTTTTCGGGTTGTACTCTTTGGGGCCACTTGCTCGCAGTTTTTGTTAAATGCCACAATCAGAAAACATCTAGCTGACACTCATGAGGACACAAGTAAACTATCTCGCGGATTATACATTGACAATTTGCAGGGTACTAGCGATAGTCAAGATGATTTGTTGTATGCATACTGGCAAGCACGCAGATTGTTTGCGGATGCACATCTATTTCTCCGCGAGTGGGTTACTAATAGTGAAGATCTTCAGAGTTTAATACAGGTGGATGGTACGGCATCTCTTAACCAGGAAAAGTCCAGAAATTTGGGGATGATCTGGCAACCTAAACATGACATACTAACTTTTCAAACAAGGTCTTTTGCTCAGCAGACAGGAGCGCACACAAAAAGAAGTCTGTTGAGCAAAGTTGCGCAATTTTTTGATCCTTTGGGTCTAGCATTACCTGTTACCATAAGAGCTAGGATTCTAATGCAGGAAGTTTGGAGACGTAAAATAGGATGGGATGACAGTTTGCCCGAGGACCTGAATGACCAAGGGACATTGTTTGAATGAAAATATGCCATCCTATGTACTAAACCTATACCTCGTAAAGTGGCGGCGTTCGGTGACGTTACGTTACACACGTTTTGCGATGCTAGCGCCACGGCATACGGGGTAGCCATATATGTTGTTACTTCATTTGGGGCACATTTAGTTACAGCCCGGGCCAAAGTAGCCCCGGTTAAGAAGGTAACTATACCTAAAATGGAATTGACTGCCATGCTGCTATTAGCACGTCTGGTGCAACATGTACGCGCAGCATACGAGAGCGAATTAAATATTGAAATCGTTCACGTATGGTGCGATAGTCAGGTCGCACTCAACTGGATACATAGCAAGAAGTCTCTGCCAGTTTATGTGCGGAATAGGGTAGATGAGATTAGAGCCCTTTTGCCAGACGTTGCTTATCATTATGTAAATACAAAGGAAAACCCTAGTGATCTCATAACTAGGGGTATAACGGCTAGCCAGTTAATGAAGTCCGAATTGTGGTGGCATGGTCCAAAGTGGCTGCTCCATGAAAGTGAATGGACGATATGGCATGCTGTTGGTGAGGGACTTCTGCCACTGGAAACAGTGGCAGTTACAGCCCAACCAAATGAGCCACCGGGTCCTATCATGAAGTGGGCAAGATTCGGTGACTATAATAAACTAGTCAGGGTTGTAGCTTGGGTGTTGCGATATGTATCCAATCTCAAGCTTAAAGTAACGGGCCAACTCTGCAGCAGGGGTCACAACATTGATGCTCGTGAATTTAAAGCAGCTGAAGTAACTTTGATCAAATGGGTTCAAGTAGAAACCTTTTCCAATGAATTAGAATCCTTGAAAGGCTCGAATAAGACATTAATGCCTAATATAGTGCGTCAACTAAGGTTGCACCTAGACAATGGCCTCATCAGGTGTGAGGGTCGCCTGAAGTGGTCGGGTGTACCAGACGGCACAAACCGACCTATACTTATGCCAACAAGACATCACGTTACTGATCTATTGATCATACGTGCACATAGGGAAGTAAAACACTACGGGGTATGTCATATTATATCAAATTTACGTCTCATATGGTGGATACCCAGAGTTCGACAAGTAGCTCGACGCGTAATGAGAAAGTGTGTAATATGCCAGAGACTAAAGGGTAAACCATATGCAACTGGACCAGCTCCACCTCTACCTGAATGCCGTGTAAAGCACGTAGAACCTTTCCAAGCGGTAGGATTAGATTACACAGGGGCATTGAAGACGAGGGAGCATGAGAAGGTTTATATATTATTGTTTACCTGTGCGACGTCTCGAGCGGTACACCTAGAACTATGTGATAATATGTCTAGCGAAGAATTTATGCTGGCGTTCAGACGGTTTTGTGCCCGTCGTTCATTCCCTCAACTCATTCTTAGCGACAATGCTCCCACTTATGTCCAAGCATCAAAATATCTAAAGGATATGAGTAGTGATCCTACTATCATCACTTTTTTGGGAGAGAAGAAGTGCGAATGGAGGTTCATTCCAGTTAAGGCACCTTGGTTTGGTGGAATGTGGGAACGGTGTGTCGGCATAGTAAAGTCAGGACTAAGAGCGGTTGTAGGACGTGCTCTATTAAAGAAGAGTGAGTTGACGACAGTCCTCACAGAGATAGAGGCAGTCGTGAATGATCGCCCGCTTACATATGTGTACACCGACCTGCAAGAACCACTACCATTAACGCCAGCTCACTTGCTATATGGAAAACCATTGACTGCGTTTCCATCTGATTTTCAGTCCATAGTAGAGTTAGAGGATCCCTCGTTGTACTCTGCGGTAGCGGTGTCTAAGAGATACCAGTATATATCCAGGATTATCGAGGAGTTTAGGAAACGGTGGATTAGTGAATATCTGCTAGCATTGAGGGAAAGGAGTGTTACTCCCTCTGGTAGACCAACGGCCCCTACAGTTGGTGACGTTGTTTTAATTAAAGAAGATAGTCCTCGTTTATACTGGAAATTAGGCCGCGTATTGGAGGTATACAAGGGGGCAGACTCTGTAGAGCGGGTGGCGCTATTAAAGACAGCCACTGGAACTACTGTTCGTCCTATCGCACGTTTGTACGCTTTGGAGCTAGATTCCGCATTGCAATCTGAGGCTCCACCTGTTATTGCTGGGTCCGAGGATTCTCGAAGGAACGACTCACCTCATACTGATGGTGATCATTCTCGGACCGGAACGCGTCCCAGACGCGCTGCTGCTGGCGCTGTCGACTTGTGGCGTCAGAAGATAGCCTCTGGGCAACTTTAGGTTTAAGGTGGGGTTCAGGTCTTTTTTGTGGGGGGAGTGTATCGTATAAATACGATAGACTATGACTCTTTTGTGATCTTGTATGTCTCTGTGACGTCACGATCTCTCCTACAGCACGATGTAGGACGAGTAGATCGTATATTATAAGATTGTAAATAAGTTAAGTTATAAAAGGCCTAATATGCTATTAAGCAATATTGCCATGGTCTTATGTAGTATATATGAATTTATCGTATATATTAATATAATTTATCGTATAGAGCAACCTAAATGCGGTACGATAATTTGGGCTCCTGGCGGTTTGCCAAGGCAGCAAGGTGTGCTTTTGAGGTACGTCAGAGCCTTCACGAACACCAACCAGTTAACATCTAATTTTCCGCCCTCAGTTGATCGTGCTTTTGTGCCTCTAATCACAATACACATACAGCAATACACACAGCTACACCATCACGACGCTCTCATCGACATCATGACTGACTGATAGATAAGCATAATATTCATGTCCATTCCCATGTAATCATTTATTCTTTCTTTAACTTGACTCGTGTCTCGGGACCGAAGTCTCGTTCCCCATTGTCCACCACCATATTGGGTAAAACGTTCTCCCTTGCCTCATTGCCACGTGGAACTATTGGTGAGTTAATTCCTGGCTAATATTAACCCTTATAACCTTACCCTATAATTATATACATTTATTATGTGAGACCTTTGGATATAAATTAGCTTGTTTCAGATTGAATTCAATTTAGATATAGAGTATTCATTTAGATTGATTTTATTTGATTCATTATAGCTTAGTAATATTTAACTTCCATTGATAGTTTACCACACTATGGCCTATCACTAGTATTTATTCCTGCTTATGAGTTAAGAGTTCTCTAAATCCGTAACTTACTTTCTTTGCTAAGCATCAGATCCTACAGTAGCCGCATGCAGTTTAGAGATCCGCATCTTGTCTACCTGTACGATGTTTTGAGGACTGTTTGCTTTCACCTTCTTTCACGCAGGGGTGATTAGTTGTATTAATTAACGTAACGTTAAATGTACTTTCTTCTAGTTTGTTCTTAAATTGTTTCTGCAATTTAATTCCGTTATCTATCTTTTCCTTGAAGCTTTAAGTCAACTTAATTGTGTGATCTTTTATATAGCCTGCTTGACTATCAGCAGTCTATAGTGCGTGCACCCTGTAACCGAGTCATAGGATACCTCGTTGTCCAGGCAGGACTCTTGACGGTTTTAGGGTGGTTTGTTGCCTGGGTTTATAGATAAGGGTTGGATCTAGCGTTTTCCGTTGTTGCTTGTTGCCGCATACCTAGTCCAATAGAAAGAGCCCAGTGTTTATATATCCCAGGACGTAACAAATGGCGACCTTGCATAGGATTTACTGAACAGAGGAATATAGTGGTCATTTGTTTTGAGATTCCTTATGATTAGAGGAATACAGTGGACATAGAGTTTTTTTTTTTGAGCAACCAATATAACACATTAAAGACTTTAAATAACATTAGTATATACATACTTGCATAGGAGATAAGGCACATTCTATAACCGTGATAATTACTGCAGTACACAAGCATGTCTAATACATCAGAACACAGGGATGGGTCAGGTCACGATACGGGCTCGGAGGGAGAAAAACCTGTGGAGTGGCTAGTCGATAGCGAGGAGGGTGCTAGAAGATTTTTAGAGGTGCCCCTTACCGCTGCCAGGGTGTTGAAGCTGAATAAGTATGGCTTAAAGTGTGTGGCAGGTCTTCAGGGTCACCAGGGTTTAAGTGGCATGAGGAAAGATCAGCTGAGGACTTTGATATACGGGTTTAGAAGGGAGAGACCTGGGTGGAGAGGTGACTGGGGGCCCTGGTCCCCAGCCCCCCCTCCACTCAACCCCCGTATCAAACATCAGGGTGCCTGAATTTAGCACATACCCCCAAGTTGATGGTCAATGGCAGCGTGGAATTCAATCACAGGGACCCTCCCCATTAAATGCACCTTCCCCTCCTCAAAGGTTGACTCCAGATTTGTTGTTTCGGCTTGAGCTGGCCAAGGTTGAGGCCACCGAAAGACAGGCTAGAGCTCAGGCTGAGGTTGCTATACGAAAGGCTGAACTGCAGGCAGAGTCTACTAGGTATCGGGCTGACAGGGAGCTGGAGAGATCTCGAGTGGAGGTAACAGGGCGAAATATTGGGGGAGGTAACAGACATCGGGACCAATCATTGTCGCACCTGCTTAAACTAGTTCCTGTGTTCGATGAATTAGGTGTGGCTGAGTTTTTTATGCGATTTGAGAAGAAGTGTCAGGAACACCAGTGGCCTCAGGAAAAGTGGGCAGCATTAGTTTCATCAAGACTCCTAGGAAAGGGGCTAAAAGCGTATGATGCACTACCTTTAGAGTCCTGTGTAGTTTATGATGAGCTAAAGAAGGCTGTGCTACGGGCCTATGAGTTACAACCAGAAACTTACCGTTTGAAGTTTTGGGGTGTTACTAAGGGCAAGGATAGTACCTTCCTAGAACACGCCCGGGACTTGTCTGATGCACTACGACATTGGCTGCGTTCTGAGAGGGCAGCTACTATTGAGGAGTTGAGTGAGCTGGTTCTCTTGGAGCAGTTCTTTAAGTGCACAGGCGGGGACTTAACATTAAATATAAAGGAAAAAAATCCTAGAACTCTCCAGGAGGCAGCAGAAATGGCTGACCTCCGACTGTCATTAATTCGAGGGTGCGGAGCAGCAGCTAGGAGTGAGTCGGGTGCAAAGGATCGTACCCCTCCCCCTCCCAAGAATTTTGATACACATAAATACACAAAACCATCTAGCACTGACACTAAAACTGAACATAAACCAAATACCGTCCCGTATAAGAAGTCTAATGGTACCTCCCACTCCCAAGGGAAACCAAAGAGTAAAGAGTGCTTTGCATGTCACAAGGAGGGTCACTTTGCAAATGCTTGTCCGAACAAGCCACCAAACAAGGTTGTGTCATTAGTCCGCAGCATTGGGGTGTCGCCTATATCTTCTGAGTTTGCCAAGGGTAGTTCGTCAGAGGTTGGGACACAGCCTGTGTTCAAGAGTCCGGAAGGCTCGAACCCTGTCCGCGACGTCTTTGGGGGTCATAGAGGGCATGGTTTTGTGAGGTGGGCTGGCGAAAGGCGAGGAGTTAAGCTATTGCGTGATACGGGGGCTTCTCAGACCTTGTTAAAGAACTTTACTGGTAGGCCGATTAACGCTGCTCGGGTGGTGGTAGTTCAGGGGATCAATGCTACGAAGTCCTACCCGCTGGTGCGGATGGAGCTGGAGGTGGGTGGTGTGGCGAAGGAGCTGGATGTCGGAATTGTAGAGAACTTGCCTGTTGGGGGCGTCGACCTCCTCCTCGGCAACGACTTTGTGGTGCCTGCTTCTAAGGTTTCACCCTTGGTCGTTGCCGAGAAGGCGGCCGACGTTAGTAGGGAGGAACAGGAGTGGGTTGAGAAGTGTAGCGTACAAACCATGGCGTGTGTTGTGATGCGTTCTCAGACATCCGGAGCCTTGCAGCCACCACCTCAGTCTATCAAACCGCGGAGGAAAGGTCACAAGAAAACGGGAAGTGTTGGTCAATTGGAGAGTTTTGAGCCGGCAGTGTTTCTGGTGACTCATTATTGGCACCTATGTTAGAGTCTGGAGAGGCCCCGGGGCCTGTCACCGCTAGTGCAGGTGCAGGGCAGGAAGAGACTCTGCGACAGCATCGTTATGCGCAGCGTGAGGAAAGGAGTGCTCAGCGGGACATTGGAGGTGGAAATAAATTATTTAAGATGAACTTGGATAATCTCGCACCTGCTGATATATGTTCCTTGCAGCTGGAAGATCCTGAAGTCAGGGCGTGTGGTAATGGTGCTATCGAACTGGAGAGCGATGGGGATGCGCAGCCTGGTGATATTTTCTTGTCCGAGGGGATCTTGTATCGGAGACATCAGGATCCCAAGAAAAAGTGGGATGGCGGGTCAGGATTAGTGGACCAGTTAGTAGCACCGAGGGTGTGCCGTGAGAGCTTATTGAGATTAGCTCATGATGTGCCTTTGGCAGGGCACCTGGGTGTACGTAAGACGGAGGCAGCTCTGAGCAAGCTTTTCTGGTGGCCTGGGTTAAAGGCGAGTGTCGTGTCATGGGTGTCACAGTGTCACACTTGTCAAGTTGTTGGGAAACCCAATCAGGTCATCCCAAGAGCCCCGTTACAACCCATCCCTGTCATTGGGCCGCCCTTCAGCAAAGTAGTTATCGATATGGTTGGCCCATTGCCCCCCACTAGTGCCGGCAATAAATTTTTACTAACTGTAATGGATGTAGCAACACGGTATCCAGATGCTTACCCCATGCGCAACGGGATGGCTAAGACTGTTGTCAAAAACCTACTTGTCTATTTCTCTCGTTATGGCTACCCTCAGGAGATCCAGTCTGATCATGGATCCAAATTTACTTCTGCTCTGTTTAACCCGGGAGCTGCGGGGAGACTCATAAGAGTTCCCCCGGCGCACTGCGGGGAGACTCTTATGAGTGAGTGAAAAAAAAAATCAACTTTTGACATCGAAAAAAAAAAAAAAAAAAATATTTTTATTTTTTTATTTTTTTATTTTTTTTTGGCCCCTGGGCCATGCAAAATCTCAGTCCTCTACCTCCCCTCCTTCCCCACTTTCCTCCTCTCCTTCAGTTATCACCTATTTTCCCTGTTATTCCCTTATTCTGAGGTATATTTTCGTGATAACATTAGCGAGATGCAAGCAGGGTGTTGTCATCACTGATGGCAAGCGAGTGCAAGAGAGAGAGAGAGAGAGTATCGATCGACTGTGTCTCAGTGGCCTTGGGGGAAATTGGCGGGAAAGCAGATTGCCTCACCCATACATTATACAACTCGTGGGCTATATCTCCGATTTTGACCATCCAAACGCTGTTTTCACTCGTTTTATTGTTGTTTCAGGTTAATACCTTTATAATCAACCCATAATAGGTGCATATGGATAAGTATTAATGCTATTAATGGCACAATGAATATTTTAGTGACGGAAACACCTCAAATACGTCAGCACAGGGGGACGTTTCCAATTACCCCCATGCGCACTTCAGAGGGTTAAGCAGACCATGCAGCAACATGGGATAGTGTCTGTGGTGTCATCTGCCTACCATCCCGAGAGTCAGGGAGTTTTGGAAAGGTGGCACTCGACTCTCAAGAGTATGTTGCGGTGTTATTGCATGGAAAATGGGAAGGACTGGGATCTAGGTCTCCCATACGTTTTATTTGCTGCGAGAGAAGTACCTGCGGAGAGCTTGGGATTTAGCCCGAACGAGTTGGTTTTTGGACACAGGGTCAGGGGGCCCCTCCACATAGTCAAGGAGATCTGGGAGGGAGTCACAAAGCCATGCTCGCTTCTAAAGTATGTAGTTGAAAGCCGTGAGAGAATGCTAAAGAGCTTGGAGGTAGCAGGTCGGAACCTTAAGAGTTCACAAGCTCAGATGAAGGACAGATACGACCAGAAGGTGAAGCTGAGGGAGTTTGAAGTAGATCAGGAGGTACTGATACTACTGCCTCTGGTGGGACACCCCTTGTCTGCCAAGTATTCTGGTCCGTATCGGATTGTAAGGAAGGTTTCTGATCTCGACTATTTAGTAGCTACTCCTGATCGTAAGAAAAAGAACCAACTTTGCCATGTAAATCTGATGAAAGAGTATGTGAGGCGCCCCTCCGAGCCTCTCACTGTCCCGGTGTTGATCTGCAGCGATCGTGGTGGAGAAGGAGGAAGGGACAGTCAAGCTGCGGGGGAGGATAATTGGGATTGTCATGTTTCCGCGGATCAGTGGGCGGGAAATTCTAGACAAGTGGCTCACGAGTTGATATTGCACCTGCCTGAGCAACAGCGTGTAGCTGTGCAGCACTTGTTTGATTCAAACCCAGCTGTTTTCGCGGAGCATCCTGGCCTCACTACTCAAGCGGTGCACGATGTCGATGTTGGGGACCACCCGCCCTTTAAATCAGTGCCATACCGTGTTCCCCCTATTAACCCTTAATTAGCGGCGAGCAACATAAGTCGAGTTAAAAAAAGCTGGACTATGTGGCGGCGCTCGACATAGGTCGAGTGGCAATTTCAGCACGTAATGTGGCTGAGAGAGAGAGACAAGTGGTGGCAGGAGACTAGCGAGCGTATGACTGCTCCAGACCACCGCGGCGAACCTACTGACACAAATCTCAGCTCCCTCCTCCCTCTCTCACTCGCTACATACTCAATTATGTACCGAAAGTACCGAATTACCTGCTTTTTGCACTCGCGTTGCACGGTTATTGCAAGAAAACTATCCATCATACAAGGATCGTTATGGTGTCATTCGAAAGCTCTGTTTATGCCCTTTCAGGGATAGGTACTTGTTTTTACGTTCTGGGTCTTATTTAGGCATGAAAATGATCACGTAAACAGTCCTATTTTGGCTAAAAACACCCCGCTGTGCGGTACATATAAATAAACCGCATAGGCCGCTCGTAAGGTGTTAAATTACCAGCACTTAGGGAAGAGCTGGATTATATGCTGAAACGTGGGCTGATTTCTGAGGGTGCAGTAAGGTGGACTTCCCCAGTCACACTGCAGCCCAAACCAGATGGCAAGGTGCGGTTTTGTATAGATTTCCGCAGGTTGAATGGTTTAACCCCCACAAATGCCTACCCTCTCCCTCGCGTGGACGACAGTGTGGATAAGATAGGAAAAGCCAAGTTCCTCACTAAGATAGACCTTGTTAAGGGTTATTGGCAAGTGCCCTTGTCTGAGCGAGCGCGAGAGGTGTGTGGGTTTGTGGTGGACGGTGCCACATATCGTTGCCATGTTATGCCATACGGGCTGAAAAATGCCCCTGCAACGTTTCAGAAATTAATGAATGACATTGTAGCCGACATTCCCAACTGTACGGTGTACCTAGATGATGTCATAATATACGACGATGATTTTAACAGTCACTGTGCTCACATCGGACAGCTTTTTAACCCTGGACAGGATTCGGGGGGTCATTTAAGGAACACGAAAATCCGCCTTTGTCTATGCTTGCATGTCACGTGACCGCGGGAGCCAATAGGAGGCTGAATTTCCTGGTGAGGCAAGCCATCTATCAGTAGGAGCTGGGACCCCACCAAAGACAGACCTGCGCCGCTCGCTCCTCCTGCCACAACCCTTTCATCACTTTTCCGGTGCCACATATGACCCTGTAAACACAGTAAGTTTTTTTACCATATTTGTTGAAAGTTACAGTAATCATGTATTTCATGCCTTTGTATTAGACTTAGGACTTTCAGTCTTCTACACATGATGGCTAGATTGTGTGACGTCGTGTCCTGACTGTTGCCAGATATTTGAGTTGCCATATGCCGCCACAATTTTTTTTTTCTTGTTTTTTTTTTTTTTCGTTTTTTTTTTCTGATTTCGCTATTGGTGTATTTCCACATTGAATTTGACAAAGTACTTACCTGTTATGCCCCCAGTGACTACCTACCCATTTCCTTATAATTTTACCTGGTTTCTGCTGATTGCTTGGTACCAATTAGTTACCTGTCATGCCCCCAGTTGCCCAGGGACAAGCTACCCATTTTATTACCATTTTACCTGTTCCTGCTGATTGAAATTTACCAAGTACTTACCTGTTATGCCCCCAGTGACTACCTACCCATTTCCTTATAATTTTACCTGGTTTCTGCTGATTGCTTGGTACCAATTAGTTACCTGTCATGCCCCCAGTTGCCCAGGGACAAGCTACCCATTTTATTACCATTTTACCTGTTCCTGCTGATTGAAATTTACCAAGTACTTACCTGTTATGCCCCCAGTGACTACCTACCCATTTCCTTATAATTTTACCTGGTTTCTGCTGATTGCTTGGTACCAATTAGTTACCTGTCATGTCTCCAGTTGCCCAGGGACAAGCTACCCATTTTATTACCATTTTACCTGTTCCTGCTGATTGAAATTTACCAAGTACTTACCTGTTATGCCCCCAGTGACTACCTACCCCTTTCCTTATAATTTTACCTGGTTTCTGCTGATTGCTTGGTACCAATTAGTTACCTGTCATGCCCCAAGTTGCCCAGGGACAAGCTACCCATTTTATTACCATTTTACCTGTTCCTGCTGATTGAATTTGACAAAGTACTTACCTGTTGTGCACCCAGTGACTACCTACCCATTTTATTACCATTTTACCTGTTCCTGGTGATTTAATTTTACAAAGTACTTACCTGTTGTGCCCCCAGTGACTACCTACCCATTTCCTTATAATTTTACCTGGTTTCTGCTGATTGCTTGGTACCAATTAGTTACCTGTCATGCCCCCAGTTGCCCAGGGACAAGCTACCCATTTTATTACCATTTTACCTGTTCCTGCTGATTGAAATTTACCAAGTACTTACCTGTTATGCCCCCACAATTATTATTATTTTTTTTTCAACTTTTTTTTTTCTGATTTCGCTATGGGAGTTATTGGTGATTGAAATTTACCAAGTACTTACCTGTGATACCCCCAGGGACTACTTACCCATTTACTTACATTTTTACTTGTTTCTAATGCATTATTTTTTCAGGTTTTGCCATGGCTCGCAAGGGCTTATCCCCGGAGGCCATCTCAAGCATCCTGCTGGAGGACTGGGATGATGATGATGCTGACGGTGCTGACGATGATGAGGTGTTCGAAGATCATGTGGAAGAGGAGGACATCCAAGACGACATGATAAGCCACGCACCACATGACGACTCTCCCGAACGTGAGACCACCCCCTCGCCACTCCCTCGCATTGCCACCACCCCGTGTGTCACGAGGAGGACCAGCACCTTAACGACACTGAGACGCGATTTCTCCTTCCGTGGGAGGGAGGAAAGGAACACCAGGGCCGCCCACAACACCTCTGCACCCACTGTCACCAGGACCAGGTCTCCACCCATCGCTACCCCCACTGTCACTGTCGCCAGGACCAGGTCTTCACCCATCGCTACCCCCACTGTCACTGTCGCCAGGACCAGGTCTTCACCCATCGCTACCCCCAGAAATTCCAGGACAGGCTTGCCTAGGCATAGGGTAAGGGTTCCCTCCAATGATGACGACGATACTGACGAAGAAGTTGACGACCCCCCACCAAATATCTTGCCGCCGCCAAACGCCACTCCGCGGGGCACTTCAGCCAGTCCACAGAGGGAGGAATCCCTCAGCCCTACAGAACTGAGAAGTCGTAAGAGGAGACGAGGGACACTTCAGCCTGAAGGACAACCTTTCAGGCTTTACAACCAGGCTGTTGTCAAGGCGAGAGACAGAACTGCGTGGCACTGTACCCCTAATCCTGCCTTACCCACAATAACCGACTGCTACAGCACCCCAGGAAAGCCTACTGCAGCCACTTCCGCAGCAACAACACCAGAGCAGTACCTGGGATTATTCCTGGATGACACCATGTTGGCTAGGATATGCGTCCATACCAATGAAAGGATGGAGATACTGAAGGTCAAGTATAAAAACAAGGACGCTTACACCTTTTCTCCTATTGAAATCATGGAATTGAAGGCACTCCTGGGTATACTCGTCATGAGCGGAGTAAAGAAGGACAACCATGTGACAACTATGGAAATGTGGGATAAGACAGTTGGTTGTCCTCTGTACAGGTGTGCCATGGCCGAGAGAAGATTTTCTTTCATCGTTAGGTGTCTACGCTTCGACGACGCTGCCACTCGCCAGGAGAGGGTGAAGGACGACAGGCTGGCACCGATCCGACTCACCTGGGACGCCCTCATCCGGCACTGCAAGGAGTTCTACCAGCCTGGCCCTCACCTGACAGTGGATGAGCAGTTGGTGGCCTTCCGCGGAAATTGTAGTTTCCGCATGTACATCCCCAACAAACCTGAGAAATGTTTTTTGTAACAATTTATTTTCGAATAACATTGCCAGGCTAGCACATAGTATATTTAGGCATCTTATCATTACTTACCTGTCATTGCCGAGAGTTACCTGTCTAGTAAAACTTACCTGCCATAACATTCATCAACTCATTATCAAGGAATATTTCTTACCTGTGATGCCCCCAGTTTTAGCCGAGTACTTACCTGTGATGCCCCCAGTTTTTGCCGAGTACTTACCTGTGATGCCCCCAGTTACCAGCTACCCATTTACTGACATTTTTTACTTGTTTCTAATGCATTATTCCGACTCCTCAGATAGGGGTTGAAGCTGGTGATGGTGTGTGATGCAGACTCCCACTACATGCTGATCGCCTTGCCCTACCTGGGGAAGGGGACAGTGACCCTCCAGAAGCCACTCAGCATGGGGGAGTACTTCACGGTGAAGCTAACTGAACCCTACGCACACCTGGGAAGGACAGTCACCACCGATAACTGGTTCACCAGCTTGCCCTTGGCACTTTCCCTGCGGAAGGAAGGCCTGGAACTCGTGGGAACAATCCGCCAAAAGCCATACCTGCCCCGCCAAGTCCTGGACTACAAGATGGAGGTCGGGGAGTCGGTGGGTGTGTACAATTATGAGGACAAGGTCACCCTTCAGGTCCACCGAGCCAGCAAGACCAAAGTTATGCAGCTTCTCTCCACCATTCACCACAAGCCCAGCTATATTGAACGGCAGAAGTCAGACATACAAATGTTCTACAATGCCACCAAGGGCGGTGTAGATACATTTGACCAGCTCTGCAGCATCGCCAATGTTGGCCGGAAGACCCGACGGTGGCCCCTGTGCCTTTTTTTTGGTATGGTGAATATAGCATTAGTGAACAGCTATATCATCTACTCTCAATCTTGCACGGGGACCATTATGAAGAGGCGCGACTTCCACAAGGACATCTCCATCAGGTTGTGCGACAACTGGGTAAGAAAGCGGTACAATGACCAGGCCACTATATCTCGGGAGCTAAGACAACTCATCTCCACTACATTCGATCTACCAATGCTAGACGCCAGCGGAGCGGACAGATCCGAGAAGAGGAAGAGATGCTACATGTGCCCAACCAAGTCAAGCCACAAGACGCGCATCCTGTGCCACCGATGCAAGAGGTCTGTCTGTGGTCACCATGTGTCGCAGACCTGCTTGAACTGCACAACATAAAGGTAAGGGATTTTACATTATTATTATACATTGTTATTATTTTTATAAGTTAATATAAAGTAAATAATGTTAATAATTGCCAACCTCATTTCTTCAACAAGTTTTCCCTTGCAATGTAACGTAATTTTTTTTTTTTTTGGCATTTATGTTATGCCTATTTAATTTTTAGGGTGTAGTATGTATTATTCAAGCAGTATTCATCATTCACATGAGTTGTGATCAAAATCCATGCATTTATAATCATCCTATACATTGTGGAAAGTGTTGTCTACTTTCAGAGGGTTGCGGCCGGAGCGGTGCTGGGAGATAAGGTTAACCCTTTCAGTACTGTGTGTGTATAAATACTCCAAACCCCATTATTCATACTGATATTGTTCATAGGTTGTTTAGGAATGTCCATGGTGATTTATAGGTAGATACATAAACAATTTGTTCAGTTATGAATTTTTTTCTCTCTCAAATTTTTGCCGAAAACTGTCGGACGTCTCGGAGTTAAGTGTACACAATGCTATGTCATTGCAATTTACTAGTTCTGATCTCAATATTTAGGGATTTCCTGTGTTCCAGTGTTGTTTGACACTATTCTGACAAAATTTCAGCTAAATCCATCAATATTTAGGCACCCTAATGATTTTTTGTAAACCATTGATCATTTTTTTGAGTTTTCGAAATTAACCCTTTTTATTCTTTGCACAGATCGCGCCCTATGGGACCCAGGTCGACAAGACTGCAGCTGATGAGGTCCACACCATCCCCCTACTAGTCCCCAGAGTTTCACTATCCTCAGGAACTTTAAGTATTTTTTTATATTTTTTTAGTAAACTTAGTCATTTTCTTAAGTTATTTTTCTAGAATAATCATTAAAAATATAAAAATCAGTCTGATTTTCAATTCCACTTCACATTCGATTAAGCATTCCTTATATTACATGTTCAAATGTAGACAAAAAATCTATCTCAATTACCTGATTTTTGGCGAATATTTTAGTGCGGCGTGCCACTTTCGACCCTCGTTTCCTTTATCGTACGCGTTAGAACGCGAAACCTGTCCAGGGTTTAAACTGAATGAAGCAGGTTTGGTGGTAAACCTGGGTAAGTGCGATTTTGTCAAAGCCACAGTTCTGTACCTGGGGTTCGAGGTGGGGATGGGTCAGGTGTGCCCTCCACAGACAAAGATCAAAGCCATCGATCAGTTTCCCCAGCCTACGACTAAGAAACAAATCATGCGGTTTCTAGGTATGATAGGCTATTATCGTCGCTTCATCAAAGGCTATTCGACTGTACTTGGACCTTTAACCGACTTATTATCTAAGGACAAGAAGTTCCGGTGGTCTCCTGAGTGTGCAGCGGCGTTTTCCTTGGTGAAACACCTGTTATGTACCCACCCCATACTCAGGGCCCCGAACTTCAGCAGACCTTTTCAGCTGGCGACTGATGCCATTGGCGTAGGGGCTGGGGCTGTCTTGTTACAGACAGATGATGAAGGTATCGAACATCCAGTGAGTTTTTACAGTAAAAAATGTAATAGTGCACAAAGGAATTACTCTGTAATTGAAAAAGAACTCCTGGCGATAGTGCTGGCGCTCAGGCACTTCGATGTATATGTTCCTGCTTTCGGACCAGTCGTAGTGGTTTATACCGATCATCACCCTCTGAAATTCTTGAATCAGTTTCATAACCGGAATATGAGGCTGATCAGGTGGTCACTCATGCTTCAGGAGTATAATCTGGACATACGCCATATTGCTGGTTCTGATAACGTGATAGCGGATTGTCTATCAAGGGTGGATGATGTTGGTTAGACTGCTACAGGATTGAGGGTTGAGTGTGGAGGAAAATAGGCTGTCACTGTAGTTCAGCCGAAAAAAAAATAAAATAAAATAAAGCAAAAACCTTATACAAACTCTTTATTTTTATAACATGTAGAATTTTGTATAAGATGTTGTAGCAGTATCTAAGTTGAATGTTTTCGCTTATTGTCGCTAAGTTAGTTGAACTTGCTCGGTGGAGCGCAACAGTCTTTATTTTTTTATATATAGTGCCTTGTGTCGCAACAGTGTGTTGTACTATGAGAAGCTTTCTGTTAGATATGAAGAACTTAGTCAAGGGTCTTATATCTTGGGGGAGGTGTGACGCTTCTGCATAGTAGCCATGTGCGGGCATGCGCGCGCGTCGGCTGCCCAGCCGTTTAGAAACCGGCTGGTGGCAGCCGGCCGGCAGGCTTTTCCTTAGTATATATCCTACGACAACGTAACTAATGTCTGGGATATTCTTATGTTGTTTCACAGCTTGAAGCTGCCCTTATTCTTAACCAACGCATCTTAGTATATTTTATTCTCGATAGTTGATTATTTCATTATAATATATAAGATGTAAGTCTAGTGAGGGCGGGAGGAGACGAGCGGGAGAGAGAGACCGGCTTGGGACGTTGCTTCGCTTGCCAGCTTGGGACGAGCCTGAAAACGTTGCCATATGCATTTGATCGCAAAGTTAGGCTTAGTTTCGACTCACACACGGGGTAGAGGATTTTGACCCGGCAACTGTGTTGAGTGTTGCCAAGCATGGGATGTATTTGGCATGCCTAGGGTGGGGTCCAGACAGATTCAAGACCCAGAGCTCACCTCACTGTCGTACCCTTCGGACCCCCTTGATATCTATCCCTCTCAACCCCACTTAGAAACTTTCTCTCTTACTTTGTATACCTTCCTTCCACTACTTCACCAATCTATTTAATTATCCCATCCCCTTGATAGACCTTATATCTATTATTGTATTAACGACGAGCTCTCAGATAATTAGATAGGATTGTGGGCCTTATGCAGAGACGTAATTGTTAATGAGACCTAGGAAGCTTTTTTGTTGTCTCATATTTGGTGGTTTCATGCTTGCTAGTGTGTTCTTGTGTCAGGTTAGCAGGGGCTAGACCGGAGGGGAGGCTTTTTGCGATCCTTTAAGTAAAGTCTGCTGGTGTGAGTCCGGTGGACCCGCACGACTTTACTAGGATACCCGTGGGAGTCTGGGGGCATTTTCTTGTCTGTGTCCCTGTGTGTCTAGTAGTGTTGTGTTGTGTGAGGGCCCTTGCCTAGTCCACTCAGCACTGCGCTAGCACGTCTTGCTTTTGTTTTAGGGTCGCCAGGAGAGAGTCAGATACTTGCGATCTGAGTCTCTCAAGAGAGCACCCTTTCAATTAGAGTAATTTGGCGCACAGACTTGGGAACGTCCCTAGGCTAGAGCAGGTGGCTCAGCCCGGGTATCCGAAGCCTATATCCTTCCGGCTAGACCTCTGCCACCTGGCACATTAACAGCTAGGGGTTTATTATCTCTGTATGCTTGTTATTGTGCCACAGTTTACCGTTTTTGTGAGCATTGTGTGTCAGGGTGTGGCTTAGAGACTCTGTCTGAGCAGGCTTGCCTGACTAAGAGTGAGAATCACACCTGTATGTGGTTATGTTGCGAGCTGCTGCCTTTATTTAATTATACCTATCACTCTATGGCCTATCACTAGTATTTATTCCTGCTTATGAGTTAAGAGTTCTCTAAATCCGTAACTTACTTTCTTTGCTAAGCATCAGATCCTACAGTAGCCACATGCAGTTTAGAGACCCGCATCTTGTCTACCTGTACGATGTTTTGAGGACTGTTTGCTTTCACCTTCTTTCACGCAGGGGTGATTAGTTGTATTAATTAACATAACGTTAAATGTACTTTCTTCTAGTTTGTTATTAAATTGTTTTTGCAATTTAATTCCGTTATCTATCTTTTCCTTGGAGCTTTAAGTCAACTTAATTGTGTGATCTTTTATATAGCCTGCTTGACTATCAGCAGTCTATAGTGCGTGCACCCTGTAACCGAGTCATAGGATACCTCGTTGTCCAGGCAGGACTCTTGACGGTCTTAGGGTGGTTTGTTGCCTGGGTTTATAGATAAGGGTTTGATCTAGCGTTTTCTGTTGTTGCTTGTTGCCGCATACCTAGTCCAATAGAAAGAGCCCAGTGTTTATATATCCCAGGACGTAACAAGTAGAACAAGCGCGAGCAATCCAAGTTTTCTTTGCAATAGACTAAGAGAAAGAAAATGGAATGTATGCATCCATGCCCGAGAGGATTACCTCGGTAATGAGTTCAGGACTCTCCGAGGTCAGAGAAGTACTGCCGAAGAGACACAGCCGGCAGCGCCAAAGTGCCACAAGTGCCGCCGGCTGGGAGCATCGGGTGGCCGTACCGGAGAGATAGGACTGGTGACAGAGATAAGTTTATGGTCGGAAGAGCCCAAAGGAGAGAAAAGATTTAGAGTATAAGCGGAAGGGTTAGAGGTTAGAAATAAGTCAAGAATGTTGGGCCGATCTCCGAAGCGATCCGGGATACTGGTGGGTTGCTGGACTAACTGCTCTAGGTCGTTTAGGATAGAAAATATGTAGGCTTGTTCACCAGGATTGTCAGTGGAAAGAGAGGAGATCCATTGGCGGTGGCGAACGTTGAAATTTCCTAGGATGGAGATTTCTGCGAAATAGTACATGCTGCTATGTCACATTTTTGGCTGTCGTGGAAAATTCATATAGATTTTTGCCAATGTGTTTTTTTTTGTTAGCCTAGAGTACTAGGAGCTTGAAAAATGTGTTTGGCATTTTTTCTGAGGTCATCTTGAATTTTGTTTAGCCTGTTAACACCTTACGAGCGGCCTATGCGGTTTATTTATATGTACCGCCCAGCGGGGTGTTTTTAGCCAAAATAGGGCTGTTTACGTGATCATTTTCATGCCTAAATGAGACCCAGAACGTATAACAAGTACCTATCCCTGAAAGGGCATAAACAGAGCTTTCGAATGACACCATAACGATCCTTTTATGATGGCTAGTTTTCTTGCAATAACCGTGCAACGCGAGTGCAAAAAGCATGTAATTCGGTACTTTCCCCATATAATTCAGTATGTAGCGAGTGAGAGAGGGAGGAGGGAGCTGAGATTCGTGTCAGTAGGTTCGCCGCAGTGGTCTGGAGCAGTCATACGCTCGCTAGTCTCCTGCCACCATTTGTCTCTCTCTCTCAGCAACATTACGTGCTGAAATTGCCACTCGACCTATGTCGAGCGCCGCCACATAGTCCAGCTTTATTTAACTCGACTTATGTGGTGAGCCGCTAATTAAGGGTTAAAGAAGATCGGGTGGTATCGCCAAACACGGACATTTTTTGCCGCAAATTGCACAAGTTTCGAACTGTTTGACTGTCTATGGGGGTGTGAAGTGTGATATACCCTATATTTGTGCATATCAATGCAATGAGTAAAGCAGTATTTTTGTATTATTTTATCATAAGTCAAATTATGTGAGAAGAAATGATTGTAAAATACGTTTATATAATACTTTTACTTGCCATCAGATTTAGAATTTTTTTGGTATTATTTTATCAAATGACAGTATGACAGTTAACCTCTGTTGCAAAAATGAGACACTTTGATTGTTTAAATAAAAGAACAGTTACTATGTTATGTTCCTGAGACAAGTTCATGTCAAGTCTGATACTCATTTAGTGTCAGATTCGTCACTAGCTTCGCCCACATCAGCCAAGTTTTTACATCCATCTGGATCACACTTGCACAACTCTGTGCAGGGCATTTGGTTTTCGCGGCAGGAACATCGCCCACTACATTGGCTCTTTGTGCATTTACACCGAACCAACTGTAAGATGGAATCTGGAGCCAGAGGTATTCTGCTTAACTTGGGAACGAAATGTCCCGAAGTGTCACTGATGGACCATCCAAATTCAGTTGGTGCTGGAACGGTTGGTCGTGGAATTAAGGCCTGCCTCCAGATTAAGCACTGGTAATGTGCCCGTCGAATGTGCTCATGCAATGATCCTTGTGTTGGGCGCAGCTTCTCGATTCCTTGTTTGGTGTTGAGTCACGAAAATGAAACCATCTGAGTGCCGCAGCTTGACTAATACCTGCGTTCTTTGGACCAAGTAACTTGCAGATGAATGCTTCACAAAGACCCAGCACTTCACAGGATGGTTCACTCTCCTGTCCCAGACGAGCAAGTGCACCAACAATGTCATCACCACAGTCCATAAACGCCTTCCAACATGAAGTTTTGCTCTTGGCGAATATCCTTCCAGTTGTGGCACACCCGCTTATGGCATGAAATCCCATCAAGGCTTGAGCACGTTCCTCACCAAGTGCATTTTGGATAGGCAACAAAGGCAGTACAAGTCGATTGGTTCCAGTGCCCATTATCATAGCTGCATCCTCGCCTAAGACTGCCAAATTGTGTATGGCAAGTACCAGCACATCTGTGTCCTGGGAGTAGATGTGAACAGTAAGTCCAAGTTTGCGTTCTTCACTGGCGTAGTACATCAGCAACGTATCCGCCTCGTCATGCTTGGCAGCATGACAACTGCCAGATGTGTTGGACTGGACACATTGAGAAGTGATAGTGGTTACGTCTGCTGTGCAGTTGACAACAATCTGTTGGGCCAAGAATATTGTCAGAAGCTCCTTCGTCTTGGTACTACTGAGGAACTTGTTGAGATCTTTAATACGAGTGTTTCTGTCGACTTTGTATTCTGTTCCCCTGGAAAGCTTGGCTCCACTGCGACGCTGTCTTGTTATCTCTTTCAATGAGGACTGGCAGTATTGGTCAAACACCACGTAGCACTTCGGGTAAGGGCGACTTTTGGAGTTGATGGCATTGACGAAATGCTCTGCCAGGTCTCCACATGATGATATTTTGTCCTTGAAAACGGCCATCTCATGAACTACTGCCATGGCATTGATGATAATAGAAGCTCTATGAAGTGGTAAGTCATCCAGTAAAGGTGCATCAGCTTGGCCATTTTCAGCTGATCCATGGTTCTCCAGATGGTCAATGAGCTGTGATTTGTCGTTGCATGGATGCAACAAGCAATCTGGTGTCATCAGCATGTGATTGATTGGGGAAAACTCGTATGTGCTGAGAGCTTCCTTCAAGTCAACATCTCTGGATGATCGGGTCAGGATCAGAAGCCTTGACATCAACGAGTTTGAAGCTTTCAAAGTAACTTGTTCTCCTCCAATCTTTGTGCGAGTGGATTTGTTGTTGTCGTTCCAGCCTAGATGTTTCACTTTCGTCATCTTTCCCCAGAGGTTCTGATCACCGCAAATTCGTTCGTCCACAAACTTCTGATATGCAGATGAACCACGTTCCACCGTGCCAAGAATATTTTCCTGCACATCTTCCTTGATGATGATGTTTTTAGTGAGGTGTACAAGCTTATGTTCTGTGCCATAACTTGTTTCTCCTACCTTAAAAGGATTTGATTTGCGCAGAACTTCCTTCAGGCAGTGTACTTGTTTCTCCTGCTACTGAAGTTTTCTCTGTGACAGATCATGGTGCCGAGTTGGAACATCAGATGCCAAACCAAGCATTTCTTCAGTTTCCTTGGACAAACGTGAAAGCTCAGTTGTACTCAGGCAATACTTGAGCAGGGTTTCTGGACTGGTGGTGATCCCGTCGATTCCTCCATCTGCTTTGTGTGTTTTGTTAACATGCTCTTGGGCCTGGTCAACTCCGATGGCTGTGAAATTCACTCCACTCTTTTGGACCACAAAGCCGCCATTCACAAACTCTTCCCAGATGTCAGGGTGAGTATCCTTTAGGCTGTACATACGGGCAATATATTCAGGAATGTGCATCGCATAGTCCATTCTATTGTATGCGAAAAACCAAACACACATATTTTCCAGTGATCCCAATTGGACGTCCCACATGCCACGTCGTGTGCTCCTTTGGAACCGCAAGAGATTCTCAACTTGCTGCATATACATCCGGACCCACCTAAACATTGGGAACTTCTGGCATTTTGAGTCAAAATCACGCATCAGTTTTGGTAGCTCGAGCTCCTGAATCACCCTGAACGATCCATTTCAACAGCCAGATCAACTAATTTGGGATGAAATTTTCTTGGTTGCTGATTGAGCCCTCAAACTCCCATGGCTTGGATTGGTCAATTGCTGTGCAGACTATTTTTGCGCATTTAAGTATTGTAGTCATCTCTTCTTTGTCATTCAAAGTTGAAGTTTGCCGTATTGCGGCGTCAGCAACACCGGAAGAATGGATCAAATCTGATTTTGCTGGATTGGCAGAACTTGTGAAGGCAACACCGTCAACATGCTGCCGGATCTTTTCCTTCAGGCACTGACGAGAAACTGTATGTGGGAGATTATGCTGATGCATGATTTGTTGATAGTCATTCTGCGCTTCACTGACTGGAATAAATTCTCCAGAAGATGTCCGGTCCTGCAGCTGACTGAAAAAATTTACCTCTGCAGCAATAAACTTTCTGTCACCTTCAATATCTGGAATTTCAGCATCAAATTCCAGTGTTGTTTCCTGCTTTCTGCGAGTTGTTAGCTTCTGCCATTCAATGGTCATACATGACTTATGATACAGTAAGTCTCTCGACAAAGCATCTTTCTCATTCAGCAGTTCCGAATAGTTTATTTTCCAGGTTGTGTTGTCACTTTCTTTTACCACAGCTCCTATTTGCTCCCCAATGTTTTCGGTTTGGCACATGTGAGTATTTTCGGCTGTCGCTCTTTGACAGAAGAAACACAATTCTTTTCGCACCTTTGGAATGGACGAACGTGTTACTTTCCGTTGTGATCCTGTATGTGACGTAGATGGAACACTTGGTGTACGACTGCTCGGTGGCCGACCTTTTCGTCTGATCAGTACTGTGGTATCACCCTCCTCGAGGGCTTTGCTGTGGCGGATCTTGGCTCGCTGTATATCTGTTTTGTTCGTGGCCTCAGCATAGCATTTCTGGTGCCACACTGCACTGTTAGTTTGAAGACCTTGCGGCTCCAGATTAACCAGACGTTGCGACATAGATATGTATTTTTGTTCTCCATAGTCTGACCTTTCTCTGACAGACTCCAGGAAACGAATATAGCTGACTGGCTTTGGTGTACTGACTGTTTCATTTGTATTTTCTTGACATACGATGCACTGTCTGTAGTTGTTTTCTATCTTGCGTCGCTTGGATTCCATGTTCTGTGAACAAAGAAAAAACAATTAGAAAAAACAAAAAAGCAAATGAACAAATTCTCGTAAAATTAGCCGCCATCTTGGATTTATAGGTCTGTATATGTCCTGTCATTCAAAATATTGAATGCCATGACTTTATTTCATGATACAAACATCTTAGTCATCATTTGTGTTAATAATTAAACAAAATATAATGTATAAAGGGCTTAGAATTTGCACAGATGGGCAAAATATCCATATTTTATGCCGAAAATTCAAGATGGCCCCCATTATTCCAAGATGGCATCCAAAAAAATGCCAAACACGATTTTTGTAAATAATGGGTCATAATCATTAAAAA
Organism: Paralithodes platypus; assembly: GCA_032716605.1. Lineage (NCBI taxonomy): Eukaryota > Metazoa > Arthropoda > Malacostraca > Decapoda > Lithodidae > Paralithodes > Paralithodes platypus. Next base: position 14,406,172 of record CM064527.1, on the reverse strand, counting down.
AAACACATTGGCTATCTATATGAAATTTCCACGAAATTACATAACACCATATACTTTTTTTTTTTTTTTTTTTCTATGTGATTGAGGGAGGCAAAAGGCATTACTGCCTATAGCGAGTCCCCCCCCCCCCCCCCCCCCACACACACACAGTTGAAAGAGTGACAGGGCCAAAATCAAGGGACGCTCGAGCCAAAATTCCTGGACACACGGAGTTTGAAGCAATTTAAGTCATAGGAAGAGGGAAAGACTGATTCTGGGAGAGAGTTCCAGAGCTCAGCTGTTGAGTAGAAGAAAGTTTGAGAGTAACGTTTCACTCTTGGGTTGGAGAGTTGCACAGAGTAGGGGTGGGATTGAGTTGCAAGACGGGTACCACGTGCTCTACGTAAAGGAGGTGGTGTGCACTGGGATAGCTCTGAGGAACACTGATTATTATAGTAGCGATAGAATAGCGAGAGAGATGCAACATTGCGGTGGAGAGAGAGAGACTGCAGAGAGTTGGTGAGTGGACGGAAGTTAATGATACGAAAGGCCTTCCTTTCAACTTTGTCAAGGAGAGCGGTGTGAGAGGAACCTCCCCACACATGTGAACAATACTCAATACAAGGGCGCACTATGCCCCTGTACAGAGCAAGAAGCTGTGCAGGGGAAAAGAACCCCCTAAGGCGGTTGAGCACACCCAGCTTCTGGGAGGCTGCCTTAGCAAGACTGGTAATATGGTCCTTCCAAATGAGAGCAGAAGAAAAAGAGACACCAAGAATATTGAGAGAAGATGAAGGGTTGATTTTTGTATTGTTGAAGAATAAGGGATAGTCCGCTGGGAGATCCTGGCGGGTAGATAGATGGAGAAATTGGGTTTTGGAAGCATTAAAGTAACAAGGTTTTCTCTGCCCCAATTGGAAATAGTATTAAGATCAGAATTTAAGAGTTCTATGGCTTCATTACGTTTGTCGTTGAGGAATTGCTGGCTGGGGCGTTCTGAAAAACTAATGGAGTAGTGTAAGGTTGAGTCGTCTGCGTATGAATGGATGGGAATTAAGGTACAGTTAAGGAGATCATTTATAAAAATTAGAAAGAGAATAGGAGATAGGACAGAGCCCTGAGGAACACCGGAGTTTATAGGGTGAGGAAGTGAACAATGGCCGTCCACAACCGCGGCTATGGAACGGCCGGAAAGGAAATTAGAGACAAAGGCACAGATAGAGGGATAGAAACCGAAGGAGGGTAGTTTAGAAATTAAAGATTTATGCCAGACTCTATCGAAGGCTTTCGATATGTCTAGTGCAATAGAAAAAGTCTCACCGAAGTCCCGAAAGGAGGATGACCAAGAGTTAGTAAGATATGAAAGAAGATCACCAGTAGAGCGACCCTTAAGGAAGCCATGCTGGCAATCTGAGAGCAGATTATGAGAAGAGAAATGCTTAAGAAATTTGGAAGCAAGAATAGTTTCAAAAATTTAGAAAGACAAGAGATGAGAGCAATTGGACGATAGTTGGAGGGTTGAGAGCGGTCACCCTTCTTTGGGACAGGTTGAATGTGAGCAAACTTCCAGCATGAAGGGAAGACGTTAGAGGATAGACAGGGACGAAAGAGTTTGCCTAGGCAGGGAGTCAGCACGGAAGCACAGTTTTTGAGAACAACAGGAGGAACACCGTCCGGACCGTACGCCTTATTAGTGTTAAGCCCAGAGAGGGTAGAAAGTACATCTTTAGAAGAGATTAGGATATTAGGCATAAGTAAGAGAGAGGAGGGCAGAGAGGGAGGAATAGCACCAGAATCATCAAAGGTGGAATTTCTAGCAAAAGTTTGAGCGAAGAGTTTAGCTTTGTCAGAGGAAGAAGTGATGGTTGTGCCATCAGAGTGGGAAAGGGGAGGGAAAGACGAGGAAGAGAAATTGTTGGAGAGGTTTTTGGCTAGATGCCTGAACGCTTGGGAAGAGCTAGAGTTGGATAGTTCAGTGGATTTATTATTGATGAAAGAGTGTTTGGCAAGTCGAAGAACAGATTTGGCTTGATTCCGGGCAGAAACATAGGAAGAATGAGAGTCTTGAGTTTTAAGGCGTCAGTACCGTTTGAAAGCTTCCTCCTTATTGCGGACAGCAGTAGAACAGGCGTGAGTAATCCAAGATTTTTTAGCATTAGTCTGAGAGAAGGAGAATGGAATGTATGCTTCCATGCCCGATAGGATTACCTCGGTAATGCGTTCAGCACTCTCCGAGGGTCCCCGGCCACGGAAGCAGAAATCATTCCATGGGAAATCAAAGAAGTACTGCCGGAGAGCCTCCTAGTCGGCAGCGCCAAAGTGCCACAAGCGCCGCCGGCTAGGAGGATCGGGTGGCCGTACTGGAGAGATAGGACAGGTGACAGAGATAAGTTTATGGTCGGAGGAGCCCAGAGGAGAGAAAAGATCGACAGTATAAGAAGAAGGGTTAGAAGTTAGAAACAAGTCAAGAATGTTGGGCCGATCTCCGATGCGATCCGGGATATGGGTGGGTTGCTGAACTAACTGCTCTAAGTCGTTTAGGATAGAAAAGACGTAGGCTTGTTCACCAGGTGGATCAGTAGTGTGAGAGGAGAGCCATTGGCGGTGGTGAACGTTGAAATCTCCTAAGATGGAGATTTCTGAGAAAGGAGAAATGGATAGAATGTGTTCCACTGTAGAGTTTAGATAGTCAAAGAATTTGGGAAAGTTGGTAGAGTTAGGGGAAAGATAGACAGCACAGAAATATTTAGTAAGAGAATGACAGGAAAGTTTGAGCCATAAAGTTGAGAATTCAGAGGATTCGAAATCGGGAACACGAGAGCAAGTGAGTTTGTTGTGCACATATGCACAACATCCACCTTTGGCTTTGAAACTAGGATAGAGAAAGTAGGAGGATACAGAGAAGGGGCTGCTGGATGTTGCTACAGACACCTGACTTTCGGTGAGGAAGAGAAGATCAGGTTTGTAGGAGGAGAGATGGTGCTCAACAGAGTGAAAATTAGAGGAAAGACCGCGAATGTTGCAGAAATTAATAGAAAGAGTAACAGGCCGAGGTCCAGGTAATTGTGTGGGGTCGTCAGGGGATGGTCGGTTGGGTGTGGGGGCATTTATGGTCCCCCCCCCTCTGGGGACTCCGAGGCTGGGCTAGAATTCATCATTTTAGTTTTTTTAAATTATGGTGTGGAGGAATGAAGTGTGGTGTGCATGTTTAGTGTAGTGAAGTGGATAGGAGGAGGAGGTGTTTGTGAGAGCTAGCTGGATTGCTCTCAGTGTAAATGAGGCACAAAGAAGAGATGGATAGAATGGGTTCCACTTTAGAAGTTAAATAGTCAAAGAATTTTGGATAGTCAGTAGAATTAGGGAAGAGATAAACAGAGCAGAATTATTTTGTTTGAGAGTGACAAGAAAGCTTTAGCCACGAGAGTTGAGAATTTATAAGAATCAAATTTGGGAACACGAGAGAAAGCAAAATTGCTACGTACATAGACATCATTAGTCCCAGACAACTGTGAAAGAGAAGATCAGTGTTGACAGAGGAGAGGTGGTGTTCCACAGAGTGGAAGTTAGAGGAAAGGCCACGAATGTTGCAGACATTAATAGTAGGAGTAGAAGGTAGTGGTGCAGCCCATTTTAGCGAGTCGTTTCCAGGGGTCAGGTCAATGGGGGCAAATCTGGTCCCCCCCCCCCTCCCCCTGGGGACTCCGAGGGGGGTCGTAATATAATGTATTGATAGGAGGAGAAGATGTTTTGGAGGGCAGGCTGGGGTTGCCCTCTATATTGATGTATTGGTAGTATGATGAAATGTTCTCGTAGATAAACTTTGACAATTTAGTACAATAGTATACAACCCCTACTGGCCACTTAATGTACGTTTCTTTCCACTTACAATATTGTACAGCACCTACTAACTATAATATATATATATATATATATATATATATATATATATAACTTACCTCCTACAATAGTGTACCGCCCCTACTGACTGCTTAATATACTTATTGTATATTTCCTCCTACAGTAGTGTACAACCCCTATTGGCTATACGTGAAGGAGGCCTGGGAGAAGCGCCACCACCCCAACCTTCACTTTGTGTTCTACGAGGACCTCAAGTCAGACATCATGGCTGAACTAATAAAACTGAACACCTTCTTGGCCACCGACCTGAGCGAGCAGCAGCTGAAGAACGTGGCTCATTACTGCAGCTTTGACCAGATGAAGGCCAGAAATACCAATGACATGGGGAAGAAAACATCATTCCTGAATATGGACTTGATCTTGAAAGATGGAGGCTTCTTCAGAAAAGGTGTGTCAACCCCTTCTGTATCGGCGACGTCCTTTTCCATTATATTTTGGCAACTATTAGATGATTTTATTCAGCTTAGGAAGGACGTCTACCAAATATATAGCTACATACTATCTCAATTCATCCTTTTAGCTACCTTATATATATATCCTTCTTAAACTGCACAAAATCGTCTAAATTACTGTAGCTAGAATATCATTATAACATTAAAAAGACGTCGCCGGTACAGGAGGGGTAAAATTCGGTTGTATAATTTTTATAGTGGCCCATGTCTTCTACTTTTCAAATATGTTTCTCCTGAGGATTACGACGCATTTTGACAGATTATTCTGGCTATAGTTAGACTTTATACAACTTAGAAAGGATCTATGGGCATCAAAAGGGTAAAACATATCGTCATTAACCCTCTGAATTTAATATACCCTTGCTAATCTGAATCAAATCGTCTAATAACAGCTAGAATATACTGCCCAAATGCGTCATAATCCTCAAGGGGTTAACCAATCTACGTGTAAGACAACAAATATATACGGTCACAGGTGTTGGTCAAATTGTATTAACCCCTGCTGTACCAACGACGTCTTTTTAATTGTATTCATTATTATGTTACCTCCACCAACCGACTCTACTCCTAAACTCAATTAATGAAATCAACAAATACATATGGCAGTCCAGGGATTCGAACCTAGGATGCTCACACCGAAGTTCAGTGCATTTATCCATTGCGCTACGAAGACAGTTAACAGAATGGTGGACAAGCCTACGATTTATTATGCAGTTTCTAATCCTGCATATCAATCTAAGCATGAACACACTTTCCAACTGCGCTATCATAGGCTATGTATAGATGAAAGGAAGGAGTAATTAATGGGGCCTTAACCCTAAGGAAGGTCTCTCTATAAACTACCCCTGAACCTGAATTAATAATTATGTTACCTCCACCAACCGACTCTACTCCTAAACTCAATTAATGAAATTAACAAATACATGTGGCAGTCCAGGGATTCGAACCTAGGATGCTCACACCGAAATTCAGTGCATTTATCCATTGCGCTACGAAGACAGTTAAAATAATGGTGGACAAGATGATTTTGTGCAGCTTAACCCTTACAGTAACGGTGACGTCTTTTTGCTTTATTTCAGCTGCATTTAGACGATTTTATGAAGCTTAGGAAGGATATATGGTAGCTAAAATTATAAATTATTATGTTCCTTCCAACAACCAACTCTACTCGTAAAATCGATTAATGAAATTTACAAACACATGTGGCAGTCCGTGGATTCGAACCCAGGACGCTCACACCGAAAATCAACACCTTATGCATCGCACCACGAAGACAGTTAAAGGATGGTGGACACTGCCTATGATTTATTATGCAACTTCGAATCCTGCATATCAATCTAAGCATGTACACACATCCCAACTGCAACTCACGCAGGCTATGCATATGTGAATGGAAAGAGCAATTAATGGGGCCTTAACCACTAGGGAAGTCCTCTCGATAAATTACTCCTGAACCAATATCAATTATTATGTTCCTTCCAACAACCAACTCTACTCCTAAAATCGATTAATGAAATTTACAAACACATGTGGCAGTCCGTGGATTCGAACCCAGGACGCTCACACCGAAAATCAACACCTTATGCATCGCACCACGAAGACAGTTAAAGGATGGTGGACACTGCCTACGATTTATTATGCAACTTCGAATCCTGCATATCAATCTATGCATGTACACACATCCCAACTGCAACTCACGTAGGCTATGGAAAGAGCAATTAATGGGGCCTTAAGATAGTCTTTATTGAAGTCCCTATTGAGCTGAATAAAATCGTCTATTAGTTGCCAGAATATAATAAAAAGGACGTAACTGGTACTGAATGGGTTAAGAAGAAGTTGAGGTAGTAAAAAGGGTTAAGGGAGATAGTTAGAATCCTGTAAAATGCTGGAGGCCCTTTTTAAACTGAATAAAATCGTTTAATAGTAGCCACAATACAGATTAAAGGACGGCGCTGATACGGAAGGGGATAATGCTGGCACCAATCGCAGCTGCCGATCAGGGACTATGAAAAAATTATTGAGTCTTAACTAATTATGGCTAGCGCCTTAAGGAGAATTTTTTTTTTTCTTTTTTGTTACCCCCTCTGCTTCATGTTTAGCCCAATTAGTTATGATATTTTAAGACATTTGCCCCATTACTTTGGCGATTTTAAGACCTTTCGCCCTATCTACGTGTCGATGTTTTCCAGGCAAGCGATAGCGAGCATGTTATTTAGGAGGAATGGGACGCATTTCTAGCTCTTGGGGGTATTATGTCAAAGCATGATAAGGGTCTAGGGAGCAAGCGAAAACAAATATAATATTGTACTGGTAATAATTAAAAAACAAACAAATAAAAAATATAACGTCCTCTTAACTCCTACTGTGTCGTAGGATACAGGAATAAAAGTCCCCCCCAGTCCCAAGCAATGTGGCCAAACTGGCAAGAGAGAACAACCTTCCACCTCAAGAGATGAAGGAAGACTGGCTCCCCTTTGTTAAAATAGGACTTCAGAGGCTATCAACCCTATTGGATTATTAAGCGAGCACACTGCAAGTCAAGAATAACGTCAGAACTGGAGCCTTTCTGCAAGAACTCCAGTCCCTTCTGCCTCCCCCAGCCTTCAGAGGGTCTTATATAAGCTGAGAAGTGTTGCCATATCGAGAGCAGTGCTCAAATGGTCGTGGTACCAGGTACAGCCTGATACAGGAAGTTACAAGGAAATTACATTACTGACGGTTACCAGCCGTCGCTGGGACTGGGGAGTGACTTATCTACTGACGGTTAATAGCCGTCGCTAGGATTGGACGGGTTAAGGGGGGTGGCCTGCATTTTTTCTCTCCTTTTCTCTCTTTCTATGGCTTGTATCCATTCTGGCCCATTCAGCTTACTGTTTTAAGACATTTATCCCCATCCAGGTGATGATTTCTTCCTGGCGAGCGATAGCGAGCCAGCATTGTATGGAGAAATCCAGCTTCGCCAGAGACATTTTTCTATAAAAAAATGTACAAGTTTAGCCTGTTGTCATAAACCTTTAAATAATATGCTGGCTCGCTACCGCTCGCCAGGAAATAATCGACACCTAGATGTGATGAAACGACTTAAAACAGTAGGCTGAATGGGGCCGAATGGATACAATCCAGAGAGAGAGAGAGAGAGAGAAACAAAAAAACGAGGTGGCCCCTTAATCCCTTGAAGCATATGATGCATTTTGACAGTATATTTGTTTTTATTTTGTATTCAATGTGAGTGAGGGAGACAAAAGGCATAACTGCCTGCAGCGAGTGCCTCCTCCAGATTTCAAAGAGTGACAGGGCCGAGATCAAGGGACGTTCGAGCTAAAATGCCAATAGAAGAAAGACTGAGAGTAACGTTTCACACTTGGGTTGGAAAGCTGTGCAGAGTAGGAGTGGGATTGTGTTGCAAGACGGGTACTACGTACCCGTAGCCTCCTGACCATTGACCAGTGAGGACGTCCCCAGTGACCGCTCGTGACATACCTGTTTACCCCCTAGTGAGGTGAACATTCTTAGTGATGGCTTGTGTTGATGAGATTGCCACCTCTTCCCATATTCTCCAGCTTTGTCTTGCTTTGCAAGAAAGGCTGGAGAATGTTGAGCTCGAGGTCCAATCTCTCAAGGACGAGAACTTAGCATTGAAGATGGCATTAGAGGAAATGAAAAATGCCACTGGTGTAGGAAAACCGGACTCTTCCTGGAAGGTGGCATCTTCAAGAGGAATTAAATTAACCTTCCAGAAGCAGTGTGTGACGAGTGTGATGGCAGTGAAGGGGCAAAGGAGGAAGGAGATGACCCGTCTTAGAGCAGGGCAGTGAGAGGGGAGGGGAGGAAATCTGCAGCTACTTCTGCTGCTACTACTTCTGCTACAGGCTGGCAACAGAAAAAAGCTAAGTCTATTTTAGTTGTAGGGGATGCAATGGTTAAATACCTTGGCAGGGCTACTAACACACATGTTGGTAAAGTTGTCTGCCTGCCTGTAGCCGGAGTCGAGAGGGTGGCAGAGAAGCTAGAAGGTGTCGTGGAAGCGAGTGGGGAGGACCCCATCATCTTCCTCAACGCAGGGAGCAACGACATTTGGAAATGTAGGACTGAGGAGTTGCTCACCAAGTACCAGGAAATGTTGGAGAGGATCAAGGAGACGGGTGGAGTTCCTGTGGTACACAGTATCCTACCAAGAAGAGGGGTAAGGAAGGAATGGTCCTCCAGGGCTATTGGTGTAAATAGCCGGCTGGAAAAGTATTGCAAGGCAAATACTATTTCATTCCTGGATAACTGGACCCTCTTCTATGGTAAGGATGAACTGTATGCCCAGGATGGAGTACATCTCTCTCGACTAGGAGTTTCGACCTTAGCCAGTTCAATCGACAAGTTTGTTGCGGGGTTTTGTTAACCCTCTCCGACATATGACGCGATTTTGAGCCTATTGGTGATACTTTAAAGCCTTTGTTACCATCAGGGGTATTTAGAAACCTTTAGTTTAGTTACTTCAACCTCTGCAGTTGTCTTTGAGTTAGCTGTGGGCAGAAAACTAATTTTGGAGAGGTAATTATAAGAGTACCGGTAAGATATAACTATTTTGTATTGCTAATCTGGCAACCTATGCGTCATAAATGCGTGAAAGGGTTAATAAACCATAGGCGTGTAAGTAAATTAGAATCCCAGCTACACGACATTGATAGTAATGACGAGAATTCTGATAGCGTAGATTTTCCGTCTAGGTCTAGTAGTTCAACAGGTAAAAATAAATTAGTTAAAAACAATAGAAAACTAGTTGCAAATATAAGTAATAGGTTGAGGGTTTATTATACAAATTGTAGGAGTTTATGTAACAAAATGAACAAAATGAACGAACTTAGAGCACTTGTTAGCAAAGAAAATATAGACATAATAGCGCTAACTGAACATGGATTAATACAGAAACCAGGCATATTTTAGCAGAGTTTGATATACCGGGATATAGTTTGTTTAAATATGACCGAACACGTAGGAGGGGCGGCGGTATAGCAGTGTTTGTCAGGAGTTCATTAAAAAGCTCTATTAAATCAGGTATTAGAGTAAATAATGATAATGAAAGTGTTTGGGTAGAGGTTAACGAAGGTTGTGAGACCGTAATTATTGGAGTTATGTATAGATCGCCAAATATGAGTAGAAATGACGGAACATCATTATGGGAGGAAATTATAATAGCATCAAGGTTTAGCAACGTGTGCATTATGGGGGATTTTAATTTTCCTAATATATATTGGCAGCAACAAATAGGCGACTCTGATTCAAAGGAGTTTATTGAGGTAGTACAAGATAGTTTTTTATCTCAATTCATAGATACGCCGACTAGAGGTGATAATATTCTCGATTTAGTTTTCAGTAACAATGCACATATGATAAATAGTGTAGAAATCGGGGACCACCTAGGAAATAGTGACCACAATTCTGTGTATTTTAATATACAATGGAAAGGTAATTCCAGAGAGAATATGACATTAATACCTGACTTTAGAAAAGCCAATTATGGTGGGTTAAGAAGGGCCCTATTAGCGGACTCTATGGTAAACAAATTAAGTCTATTCAGGTGCCCAAATGAGTGTACCCCTTACCCCTTACCCCTAGCTTAAGTCAGGAAGAGACATCAAACTTGGTAGATACATACAATAATTTTATCAAGTCAGTATTCATTGCGCAAAATAAATATATCCCCAAAAGAAAATTTAGATCAACACAGAACCAACCCAAATGGATGAATAATAGACTATTAGACCTTCTAGGAAAACAAAAATTGAATGTATAGAAAAATTAAGAAAGGCGAAATTCACCTACTTGCTTACTATCAAAATTGATCAAGACAGGTAAAACAGGATATTAGGAAAGAAAAGATAAATTATGAAATCAAGGTTGAAAATGACTCCACAAATAATCCTAAAGCATTTTACCAACTATATAAATCCAAGGTTGGAGATTTAATTGGTCCCCTTAAAACTTCGATAGGAGAAATGACAGAAAATTACTTAGAAATGTGCAGTACATTAAATAATCAATTTCTTTCCGTTTTCACTAATGAAAATTTGGCACAGTTTCCAGAAGTCCTTAAGGTATATAGCGATAGTATAGAAAATAGCTTAAGTACGGTTACTATAAGTAGAAATGACGTGCTTAAGGAAATTGACAGACTGAAACCTCATAAATCTCCTGGTCCGGATGAGGTATATGCTAGAGTATTAACAGAATGCATATATGAGTCAAGTTACCCATTAACATTTCTATTTAACAAGTCATTAGAAACCGGTGTAGTTTCAGAAGCTTGGAAGCTTGCAAATGTAGTTCCAATATTCAAAAAAGGTGATAAATCAACAGCATCCAATTACCGTCCCATTAGTCTCACATCAATCATAGGAAAGCTACTAGAGTCAATTATTGCTACGAAAATTAGAAACAACTTAGAAACATTTAATTTAATAAATTCTTCTCAGCATGGATTCACTCAGGAACGTTGTTGCCTTACTAATTTGCTTAGTTTTTTTCAGAGGTGTATGAAGCGGTAGATAATGACAAGTCATATGATATAATATATTTAGATTTCAGTAAAGCTTTCGACAGAGTCCCGCATGAGAGATTGATGAGAACAGTTGAGGCGTATGGAATAGGTGGGTCGTTGTTGGGATGGATTAGGTCATGGCTAATTGGTATGAAGCAGAGAGTCAGCATAAATGGTACTAAGTCAGAGTGGGGATCAGTCAAGAGTGGTGTCCCTCAGGGATCTGTATTGGGTCCTCTGTTGTTTATTATATACATAAATTACCTTGATTTAGGTATAACTAGTAGGATAAGTAAATTTGCAGACGATACCAAAATAGGGAGAGCAATAGATTCAGATAGCGACATAGAGTGCCTCCAAAGGGATCTAGATACCTTACACGAATGGTCAGTAAATTGGCAGATGAATTTTAACATTGCCAAATGCAAGGTATTAAAGATAGGGAAGACGAATGCTAATGCAAAATATAAACTAGCTAATACGGAATTAGAAAACTCAGACTGCGAGAAAGATTTGGGTGTGTTTGTTAGCAACGATTTAAAGCCTAGAAAACAGTGTATAAGCGTTAGCAACAAGGCAAACAGGATTCTAGGGTTCATCTCAAGGAGTGTAAGTAACAGAACTGCCGATGTTATCTTGAAACTTTACTTGTCATTAGTGAGACCTCATATGGATTATGCTGTCCAATGTTGGTGTCCTTATTGTAGAATGGACATAGATTCGTTGGAGAGAGTACAGCGAAAAATGACAAAAATATTCATATTAGAAATCTACCATATGAAGAAAGGTTGAACAAATTAGGCTTACATTCGTTAGAAAGACGCAGAGTTAGAGGGGATATGATAGAAGTGTTCAAGTTGGTTAGAGGGATAAATAAAGGAGACATGACAAATGTACTGAAGCTCAGTGATAGCGAAAGAACTCGAACAAATGGTTTCAAATTAGATAAATTTCGTTTCAGAAAAAATATAGGCAAATATTGGTTTGGTAACAGAGTTGTAGATGGGTGGAATTGGCTAGCAAGTGATATAGTGGGATCAAGAACGATAGGGAGCTTTAAGATAAAATTAGATAGGCATATGGACGAGATGGGTTGGGTGTGAGGGGGATCTACCGGGTGTTGGCCAATCGGCACTCAGCAGACCCCCGTAATCTTGTGTTAATCCCTGACCGTTTTGGTGGGGTCAGTGCTCAAGGTATTAGTGAGTTGGGCCTATAATTGGGCCTTGTAATTGGTGTTGGGTGTGACAGGGATCTGCCTTGTGTGGGCCGATCGGCTTTTTGCAGACACCCATTTTCTTATGTTCTTATGTTCTTACCCTTTGTAGAGGAGGTGGTATACACTGGGAGAGCTCTGATTATTGTAGTAGCGATAGAATAACGAGAGAGATGCAACATTGTGGCGAAAAGAGAGAGATTGCAGAGAGTTGGTGAGTGGACGGGAGTTAATGATACGAAAGGATTTCCTTTCTACTTTGTCTAGGATTGTGGTGTGAGAGGATTCTCCCCACACATGTGAACAATAATCAATACAAGGACGTACTGTACCCCTGTACAGAGCAAGAAGCTGTGCAGGGGTAATGAACCCCTTCAGGCGGTTGAGCTCACCCAGCTTTTGGGAGGCTGCCTTAGCAAGACTGGTAATATGGTCCTTCCAAGTAAGAGCAGAAGAAAAAGAGACACCAAGAATATTGAGAGAAGATGAAGGATGCTGGCTATCATTTGACGATTTTGTTTAGGAAGGATCTACAGGAATAAATAAGTAAAACACAAACTTAATTAACCCTCTGACTTCCATATATATTTCCTAATCTGAATAAAATCGTCTAATAATAACCAGAATCAAATATCAAAACGCATCATGATCCTCAAGGGGTTAATTTCCTTATCAAATAGAATCTTTCAACCTTTTGAGAGCTCCAACATGTACTAGTTGAGTAGAAGAAATTCTGGGAAAATCGAATCATTATAATTTATTGGTGGACAGGAAATGGGCGGGAGGAGGTATACGCCGAACAAATTTTGAAGAACATTAATTATTTTAACCCCTTCAGTACCTGTGACGTTTTTTTCTCTTCAATATTATCTGGCAATTATTAAATTATTTTGTTCAGCTTAAGAAGGACGTCGACCCATTACAATGCTACAGACCATCTCTATTAATTTTTTTAGTTACCATATATCTATAATAGCCTTAACATAATCCTCTAAATGTAGCTGACATGAAACAAAGGAGACGTCACCGGTACAGATGGGGTCAATAGCGGTAGAAGAGTGAGAGGGGTGCAACATTGCGGCGTGTAGATAGAGATTATATCAAACAAGTTAGAGGTAATAAGTTGATGAGATAACATGCTTTACACTCCTTGGCCAATCACTATATGTTTACGTGTTATGTTTATGTATATTTCCTTGTGCTTGCAGGTGAAACAGGTGATTGGAAGGGCCGACTGACGCCTGAGTTGGAGGCAAAGTTTGGTGGCGGACAAAATGACCAGCTTTGGCATCAAGTTCAAGTATTCCCTGTGATTTCAAGGGCCTCGGATTTGTATTTGAATACTATATCAATGAAACTAACTATTTGTTTTATTTTCTTAATCCCTTCTGTACCAGGGACGTCTGTTCTATATTATTCTAGCACTATTCAGACGATTTTATGCAACTTAGGAAGGATCTGTGGTAGCTAAAGGGGTTGATTGAGACCGTCTGATGCCTTTTCATTGTTTGAGGTCCTTCCTAGACTGAATAAAATCGATTAATTGTAGCCAGAATATAATGAAAAAGACGTCGCGGTACATAAAGGGTTCATTATTTCGGTTTGTGTTGGCTTGTTTTATATTGTTACTCCTAAGTCAGTCTACAGCATGTGATTATGAAGTTCAGTTATTGCCATTCATACTTTACCTATTATGAAGTTCAGTTATTACCATTCATACTTTACCTATCCATTCCTGTATCCTATAATATGTACATGTATCCTATGTTTATCAGTTATTACCATTCATACTTTACCTATCCATTCCTGTATCCTATAATATGTACATGTATCCTATGTTTATCAGTTATTACCATTCATACTTTACCTATCCATTCCTGTATCCTATAATATGTACATGTATCCTATGTTTATCAGTTATTACCATTCATACTTTACCTATCCATTCCTGTATCCTATAATATGTACATGTATCCTATGTTTTTCATTATTCAATTATAGCTGATTATCGGTTAGGACTTGATTTTCAAAAAATTGTATATGTAGTTTTGTAGTTGATTCATAGAAAATAATATTCATGAAATCGTTTCCAGAGATATACTTCCATGATTAGAAATAGGTGAAGTCGACGAATTTGTATTAGTAGGCTAAATACTATGGTATCCAAGTGTACTATTTTACATTTATCAGTAATGAAACTAATTTACAAGATAGTCTGTGTTTTTATTGAAATACATGACATAAGTTATTAACACAATGGGAATGTTTATAGATACAGGTATTTGACCAGAACATTACTATGAACAAAATAAGGCGTCGCCTCATTAATTAAATCATAGATGTATTTAGACAATTGTGTGCAGTTTAAGCAAGGTTTGTGGTAGTAAAAAGGAATAGGTTAGATAGTTCGAAGCCTGTTATTAGCTGGAGGCCTTTTTGAAAATCGTTTAATAATAGCCAGAAGAAATTTAAAAGGACGGCTCTGGTACAGAAGGGGTTAATAGTTCCGAACCTCCAACTGTGACAGAAAACAAACAGTTATTATTACCGACAGGAAATGTGTTTTGTGTCCAACACCAAAGTTGTCAGGATCTTCAAAAGGACCTAGATAAGTTGCACAGATGGAGCCAAACCTGGAAAATGAATTTCAATGCAGAAAAGTGTCATGTTTTGGAAGTGGGAACAAGTGAGATAAGGCCAAGCTGGGAGTACAAATTAGGAATTGAAATAATCGGCAAAACACGGCATGAGAAGGACCTTGGAGTGATAATACAAGATGATCTATCGCCGGAGAAGCATATTAACATGGCCATTGGAGGAGCATATGGAATAATAACCAATATGAGAGTGGCATTTAACTATTTGGACGAAGAAATGTTAAGAAAACTAATAATGACTATGATAAGACCAAGATTAGAATATGCAGCAGTGATATGGTCACCACATTTGAAAAAACACACAAGCAAATTAGAGAAAGTCAAAAGGATAGCAACGAAGATGATCCCAAGATTGAAGGAGTTGACATATGAGGAAAGACTTAAGACACTACAACTGCCTACCTTGAAAGAGAGAAGGGAACGAGGCGACTTAACCCTTTCACGCATTTATGACGCAGAGGTTGCCAGAATAGCAATAAGAAATAGAGTTCTCTCACTCTTATAATTCTATCTATCTATCTATCTATCTATTCTATATGCTCAGGCCCAATCCCCATTTTGGGGGTAGCCGACTCAAGACAGAGCAAGAACAGGGAAAACACAAAAACAACATAAAACAAAAAATAAACACATAAAAAACACAAACTCTCACACATCCAGGTCACCCAGGAGAAGACCCAGAGACCAGGGTTACCAAGGTCGCTCCAGCACTCCCCCGGCCCCTGACCACCAGGAGAGGTTCCGATCTTATAATTACCTCTCCAAAATTAGTTTTCTGCCCACAGCTAACTCAAAGACAACTGCAGAGGTTGAAGTAACTAAACTAAAAGGTTTCTAAATACCCCTGATGGTAACAAAGGCTTTAAAGTATCCCCAATAGGCTCAAAATCGCGTCATATGTCGGAGAGGGTTAATAACGATGTTCAAGGAAGTAAAAAGATTGGAACGGTAGATAGGGAAGATCGATTCGTGAGGGATAATGGAAGGACAAGAGGACACAAGTTTAAACTGAGGAAGGGCTGATGTCGTAAGGACACAAATAAATTCAGCTTCCCATATAGAAGTATAGAGACTTTGAACAACTTGGAGAAGGAGGTGGTGAGAGCGAAGAACATTAACATGTTCAAATCTAGGTTGGATACAAGTAAATATGGAAATAGGACAACATAAGCTATGATATGTTAGTCCTAAATACTGGGAATTGGGAATATCCATTACGATACTTGTCTAAGTAAAATTGATTGATTATAAAGTAACTAAGACAGGACAACACGAGCGCTTCTCAATTCCTGTAAACTACAAATAGGTAAATACAAATAGGTAAATACAGAGGGAAAACAAGGCTTCTATCGAACGCTGCCAATTACTCAGCGCCACTACATATCTTTCTAGTCTTTCTCTCATTACAACTCTTTCGGCGGATCCGGCCCAAAAAACTAAAAGAACAATAACAACATATAAAAGAGTGAGCTGAGCTATTATCAATGTCTCGTCAGTCTCCAAAAAAAGAAAAAAAGAAAAAAAATATATATATACTGTATATATATATATATATATATAAAGTAAGTTACATCGGTATGACAACAACCCTCAGAAGACGGCTCACCATGTACTTACAGAGCGGTTCCATAAATAAAACTACATTAAACAGACACCAACTGGTGGAAAACACATCCATTTTGAAGCAATGCCAAGATTTTCCACACCTACAGATCACCGAAGCAGTATATATATAACAACAAAAACCCATCATAAACAATCAAATAACAGGACAAGACAGAATATTAAAGCTATTTTCATACACAGAAGTCGTCCATGAACCAACATACAGGCTTGTGAACCAGACAACGAGAGACGAAGCAGCGACCCAACCACCAAGACCACCATGTGACATACCACCACAGACAGCCCCTCACCATGGTCCCACGTCCAGAGCTGATAATAACAACAATAGAGGGCGACACAACAACAACAGAGGGCACAACAACACCAGAGGGCGCCACAACAATAACAACAACACAGGGCACACCAGCTGTCCATACATCCTACGTAGCCAGTCCAAGCCGAGCAACAGAGAGGATCACACCTGACCAAGGCCCTGCCTAGCCTTTTAATACTTTCAATTCACATTGTAAATCTTTTATAATTTTTAATTCGTAATTTGAATACAACTTTTAATATTTTATTTACTGAAGATGAGTAATGTACCCGAAACGTACTGCATAAGAAATAAAGTGAAATTATTTTTGGCAATTTACTTTACCAACTCCACCCTAGCTTAAGAAATACTGTTAGATGTATTGGAAAAAAATCTAAAAAGCTGATACATAATAAATATGCTCAGGTCTTCAACAGTTTTTGCATTAAAGAAAATATTCTGCCCAAATATACAAATATATATATATATACATTATATATTTTTATGCCGGGTTGTTATCCAACTCGCTTTGTTATGTATTCTTTATTCACCCTGATTTCGGATGTTTAGAATTGGATAATGCTCAACAGGAACATATCTCGCTTATTGAATATTACTTTTAAATTACTCAATCACTCTCCCATAAAAACAATTAACACACAGTATAAATTACACTCATATTTATTCTTTAAACATACTTACATAAATGGGGTATTAACCCTTGTCTAGCGGGGTGTTTTGGGCTCATTTGGGCATATTCAGGCCCTCCTGCATGATAAATCAAGCATCTGCATGAAAACATAATTATTTAGCAAAAAACTAGGCACTAAAAGCTTTAAAATGAGACCAGAACGAGTTACGTAGCACTTCTCTTGCAGTGGTTCTCTTGCAGTGGTGCCACGAACATGGAAGTTTAGCATATATCGGTATATTTTTCCCAGCTATGCTCACTACTGGCTACACTGCCGGCCTCTCGAGAACACAGGGAACATGAGTTAATGGGCGGCGGTAAGCCCTGGGAGTCGGCTGTCTGGCCCGCTGCTCTCCCGGCCATTTGCACTCGATTTTAACCCTTTAACCCTGGTCTAGCGGCGTGTTTTGGGCTCATTTGGGCATATTCAGGCCCTCCTGCATGATAAATCAAGCATCTGCATGAAATAAAAACTATTTAGCCAAAAACTAGGCACTAAAAGCTTCAAAATGAGACCAGAACGAGCTACGTAGCACTCGTGGTTCTCTTGCAGTGATGCCACGAACATGGGAGTTTAGCATATATCGGTATATTTTCCCAGCTATGCTCACTACTGGCTACACTGCCGGCCTCTCGAGAACACAGGGAACATGAGTTAATGGGCGGCGGTAAGCCCTGGGAGTCGGCTGTCTGGCCCGCTGTGCTCCCGGCCATTTGCACTCTATTTTAACCCTTTAAAAGCCTTAATAATGCTCCTAACTTGCTGCAAATTGGTGCACGACTTAAGTTGAGCGCCGCCAATAAGGGGTTAAAAGCCTTAATAATGCTCCTAACTTGCTGCAAATTGGTGCACGACTTAAGTCGAGCGCCGCTCTTAAAGGGTTAAAACCTCTACTATATTGAATAGGATTCTAATATACATACACTGTGACTGATCGAGAGTTGAAAAGATTTTACTCTTTAATGAAATATAGTTGTCACTTACAGAGTATAAAAATAGGAAATACGCAGTTACATAAAATACATACGCGAATAATAAATATTAATGACAATATCTATGTGGGCCAAGTGTATAACATAAGGTATAGTAATTACAAGGTATGGCAACTGAGGTCAACTACTCAGCTGCGCATAAGGCTGCGCGGCGTGAAATACAAAGAATGCTGTGCTCAGGTGTACACTCAAAGGTACCGCTCTCGGGGGTACAGGTCAGACGGATTGAGGTCAGGTTAAATATAATCTTGATTTAGTGCAACGTTAAATCGACGATAGAAGAAATTATGAACTTCGCTTTAGTATATGGGGAATGATAATTTAAATATGAATTTAACTATCAAAACCCTTTGATAGTTAAATTCATATTTATATTATCATTCCCCATATATTGAATAATTTCTCACACGATACACGAAAAATAAGTTCAATCGTAAGTGAGCTAATATTACACGGAATATGGAAATCAAATTCACAGTAAATGTAGTGAATGAATTATAGCGGCACAAATAGCTATAGACAAGTATGTTTGAATGAATTAACCCCCTCAGAC
Source organism: Paralithodes platypus (assembly GCA_032716605.1). Classification (NCBI taxonomy): domain Eukaryota; kingdom Metazoa; phylum Arthropoda; class Malacostraca; order Decapoda; family Lithodidae; genus Paralithodes; species Paralithodes platypus. The sequence goes on along the minus strand of CM064527.1, from coordinate 14,387,266 downwards.
AGGATATATTAACTTACTGACGGGTTGGCAGACCGCAAGGTATTTCCCCCACAACAGTCTCACACTGAGGGACCGTTAGGAGTCGGAGGAATTTTGTGTTGCCATCAATCGACAGATTATGATCTAACTTACCTAACTTACTGAGCTCAAAATGACGCAGAAGCATCATATAACTTATTATTGAGCTATTTCACAAGGCTCATATGACGCGGTAGCGTCATATGAGACGGAGAGGGTTAACAAACTACCGAAAGTAACGCAGAACGGAGTACCGCTTTATTATAGCTTAAATAAGAGCGATAATAACTTAGAAACAAAACAAAGTAGTATTTAATAAATAGCCAAAGATGATGGCATCAGAAGAAGTTTGAATAAATTAACGAACTGCTGAATGGAACGCAGAACTATGTAGCACTTTACTATAACTTTAATATTTGTTTTAATGATTTAATTACAGAACGAAGTAGTACTATATAAATAGCCAAACATATAGGCTTGATGAATCAAGGAATGTATAATCTGAATTCCTAAATCGGTGGCGAAAAAATTACATTGCCCGAGTATAAGATTAGATTATTCACAAGAATTATTACAAATTAAGTATCTTGAATAATTATAGATTTATTCTAACTCAACGGACGGGTTCTTTACTTTCAATGGTGGCGAATTTATACTATAAGTATTCTCTGGTTAGAAATGGACGTAATATGGTCCTGAGGTTAGGAGTTAAGTTTAGGTTATTTAGAAGGAAAATAGCCCTCATTATACACTTCACTTCGACTTGGACATACATGAATAATAACACAATAGAATAAAATCTGAGAGCATTCACTAAGAAACACGTGTAATCTTGACTACTGTATAAAACGTATGTAAAAATGATTGAATAAATGCTTGAACACGAATTACATAGAAAATACACCGTTCTTATATAAAATCACTGTACGATTCAAAATTGGATAAATCTACACGAGTAATAAATTGACAAGGGAAATCCTAAAAGCGGATCTCTACGAACAAGTTAAATTGAACACTCACATATTTTATATTACCTTCACAATAATTCCCAACACTTAGAAAACACAGAGACACTTAGGGTACGGGATAGAGAAGTAATTTCCATGAGGGAGAATCTGGACGACGTAGGAATCGTAGTTCTTCCTCTGGCTGGACGTCAAAGGGAGCTGCCTCTCTCACGGACAATAGAGAAGGTTGCTCCTGGTTCCTCTAACACACTTTCGTTCGCCACCCTAGTTAGACTTTACTACAGGGACAGGCTTGTCCTATTGAAAGTCTACAACACTATTCTCTACCCACTAAAAGTTAGACCAGTGGAAGGTAGGAACCGTAGTTGCATACCTTCCCTCAATTTCAGTCAGGCTATATTTGGGTTATAATTTGAACTCAATTTGACCTATTTCAATATAGTAGGGACATAGGGAATATATTGCGTTCTTTATTGTGAAGGCAATCATTATTCTAATAATATACTTACCCTAATAATACACGTATAAGGTTATTCTCTATATCTTAAAATTATACTCCTTATATAAAAGGCTTGCATGGCTGCATGATAAATGTTTTTCTGTTATTCACATTTCCTGACTGTTCCTAGATTGCAGGCCATGCTTTCGTTCCTCTGATTCTTTTTCTACTACTTCCACTTCTCAAGTAAGGTACTGTAGAGGTGATTCTCTTGGTCCCATCGGTAGAGGTACTGCACTAGATCTTGATGTGGCATTTGCATAAATTCTTCCTCGTTGTATACCAAATCCAGCTGTTGTTGCGTATTTACCTTAGGTGTATGTCCCAGGCTCTGCCATTGGCTGGACAAGTATCCCTGTGATTGGTCGGGGCTTGAACTCCTGGTAGGCCCCGGATGTAGTGACCTTTGGCGGGCAGACTGTCCTATTCCTGCAGGGATTAGAGCATGGGTAGGCCTTCCTTGCTGGGTAGACTGTGTCGCTGCTGTAGGTACTAGAGCATGGGAAATTCGGGGGAACTGTGTGGGTTCTCTTTTCATCTTCTGCTGCATCTTCTTCCTTGTTTTTCTGCTCTCATTTACTGTGGCTATTTTCGCTATGGTAGGCTGTTTCCTTTCCTGCATTGTCAGGACCTCTGCAGGGTTTGCTTTGCCCCTAGTTTGCAACCCCGTCATCTCACCACCGTCTTCCAAAATAAAATCTCGGCCGTGAGACTTAAGGTTATATTTTCGGAAAGTTCTGGTGATGAGATAAGGTGTGAGGTGCTGCAGAAATAGACACCAAACTGTTGTAGATATATCATTAGGGGCATCGGCGTTGTATTGCAGAGTCAGCTGGAGGGGAGTAGTAGAGGAATTAGCCACATGGATTAAGTGAGTTGGAAGGTGATGTTGGTGGAGGACACGAACAGACTGCTGATTTTCATGATGGCAGCAGGAGGAACAGTACTGGAAGATGTGGTTGGTTGTGGATCTAGTGGAGTTATGACTGGACAGGAGTCAGTAGGAATAGTTGGTCCAGGTGGGAGGGGCTTGTTGGTTTGGGGGCCTGTCCTTAGGTCAGGTGACATCGCAGTGGCCAGAGGAACAGGTTGGATGGGTGACCTCGCAACAGGTGTGGCGGTGACCTTTGAAGTTCACGAGGAGGTGCCTTTGCTGGGAGCCCGCCACTTGTAGGTGGGGTTAAAGGTGAGTGCCCAGTGCTTAGGTGGAGTCACACGTCGGCCAGATCTTCAACATATAGGATTAGACAAAGGTTGCATTAACGAAGGTGGTCTTAATTTGTTCGTTGGCATGCGGGAAGAAGGATGGGGGGAGGTATAGGTGCGTTGAGATGATTTAGAATTAGAGGAAGTAAGGGTAGGAGATTTATGAGTAGATGTGGTAGGTTGAGGAGATTGAATCAGAGGTATAGGAAGTTGTGGAGAGAGGTTAGATTTAAGTGTAGTTGAACAGCTTTCCTGAACAGGTAAATTTGTTGGGTTGATAATATGCTGAGTGGATGAATTAGATGAAGTGTTGGACAGAGAAGGAGAGGTTTGGCAATTCCTTTCTAGAGATGGAATATTATTAATTTCTGGAGTGGTAGGGAGATGACAGGGTGAAGTAGGAAAAATAGGTAGACTGTTGGCAGGTGAGGTAGTAGGAAGAGTAGATCTTAGCTGAGTCACAGTAGGGTTAGGTTGTGTTAGAAGTTTAGCAGGAGGAGAGACAATGCGAGTAGGAGGTGGAAGATCATTAAAGAAATTGGTGAAATAGGGGTTTGATGGACAAGGGATAGGTGGGTCTGGATAGGTGAACTCGGTATTAGGTACTCTTGGCACAGGTGGTTGCACAAGTTTTTGTATCACTACTTGAGCAGGAGGGATGGGTGGAAGGATAGGCGGTGTCAATGGTTCTGTGGATCCTAAATTTTGGTTATTAATTTCAGGCAATGTATCATTGTCTTTGGGGTCAGCAAGCATAGTCATATTGTCAGCAATGGGCTGAAACCTAGGTGCGTGACTCTCCAAAGTAATTTATGGTCACCTGGTAACAGTTTGGCCTTTATATCTGGGTTTGAGTTTGGAAGGTACTGGTAGTTGAGCAACTATGACAAGATCGCCGACATAGTGGGGACTTATTTTCGCTGCCTCGTCAGGTTGTAGGTCTTGGGTGTACTGAAGTTGTCGAAGGCAGTTCTTTAGGTGAACTAAAGATTGGTCAAAATTGGAGGAGGGCTCGTAAGGGTCAGACAGGTGTCGTAGAGGTGGCACTCCAATAACACGTTCATGGGGTGAAATTCCGTCTTGACGGTGGCAGGTATTGATACCCCACTGCATTATTTTGACATGAATGAGCCAATCAGTGGTGTTCATCTGTTGCAGACGAGTCCTTATTTGGTTAGCAATGGTGCGGTGGCTCCTCTCACATATAGAGTTCCCTTGAGGCCAATAAGGGGATGAATGGCTAATTTTGAATCCACACGTCTGTGATAGTTGTGACTAGATGTGACCGGTGAACTCAGGGGCATTACCTGAATGAATAGCTTCAGGTAACCAGAAATAGGGGAAGGCATGCTGAATCATTGCCTCAGCTACTGATAACGCTGAGTGTTCCTTTGCTGGACAGGCAATTACATATTTAGAATATGTGTCCACAAAGGTGATGATGTATTTAAATCCGTTACTACTTTCCATGGGTCCCATTACATCTACTGCTAAGAGTTGCCATGGTTTGGACGCTACTAACTTTCCTGTAGGTCCGGCTGTAAGGGTCCTATCTTTGCCCAAGGCACAGGCTCGGCAGGCTTCCGTGATTCTTTTTGCTGTGATATAAGGGGAAGGAGTCCAGTATATCTGCTGGATAGTAGTAGTTAACGTCCTCTGGGCCAAATGAATGCCATTGTGTGCATGTAAGGATTGCATAGTAGATAGAGCCGAATTGGTTGTAATCATAATTTTCCCTTCTGGAGTATACAAATTATCTCCTCTTCTTGTGAGTTGGGAGAAAATACTTCTAGGCATCCAATCTGGCTTTTCTTGTCTCTGAAGCTGTTTAACCTCTCCGCGGCGCACAGGGGGTTTTCTACAGGGTAAGACTGTGCGCACCTATGATGATTTTGGGACCTATTGCCAATTTCGATAAAAAGTACATCATCGTGTAGGGAATGTTTGCGTGCATCGGCCCATATATATTTGACCCCCCAAAAAATGTCTGGGGGGGGTAGGGGAACGGTCCGTAGTTGAAAAATGTGGAGCGAATGGCACCGCGCGGCTAGATTGTCATCGAGCGGCGAGATTTCCCTGCCGAATTTTCACGCGCCCAGGGGATAGAAGGAGAGGGAGGAGGGGGTGGGTTACCGCGTATTATCACGTATATCTCCTTTTTTGAGCCCTTTTAGGCTATTTAGAGTATGTATACGTGTGTAGGCCACCCATATAACAATGAATATGCCTCATAGTGACCAAAAATTGCAATATATAAGGGAATTATAAGAGAATTTTTAGGTGGGAATGAAGATGTGTTGGAGGTTTGGCAGCAATTTATGAGCTGAGAGTGTGGTTTACGCCATACATATCACATATATCTTGTACGTAGAGCACTGTCATGCTATAATACAGACTTGTACGTATGTATACGTGCCATATATCAAAATATATACCGCATATAGACCAATTCATGCGATATTTACGCACATTATCAATGAGTTTCTATGCGTGAACCAAGGTGTGAGTGAGTTGTGCTGGGAATGAAAGGGGGAGAGGGTGTGTTACGCCATAAATATCACGTAAATCTTGTATTTAGAGCACTGTCATGCTATAATAAAGACGTGTACATATGTAGGCGTCCCATATAACAAGGAATATACCGCATATAGCCCAATTGATGCGATATTTACGCAAATTGTGAATGTGTTTCTAGCAGACGGAAGCCTGAAAGGGTGGGTTGGGGGTGGGTGGGTGGGAGGGAGGCATGCAGGGGTGCAGTGAGTGAGTGAGTGAGTGAGTTGTGGAGAGATGGAAGTCAGGCAGATCTCTAGATAGATAACCAGCTTTGTGATAATTTTGGAGGCGCCCGAGGCGTATTGATGTCTTGGTATTTTGAACCTTATGTCTACCAGATGGCTGGTGTCCGTTGCCATCAACAGGTCTACAATAACATGAGTCAGGAATGGAGAGAGAGAGAGAGAATCTGAGACATGCGTATGTCGTACGTATAAATGTACTTCAGAATTGCATTTTTATGCAAGCAGACATTGCATTTTAGACACATGTGAAGTACCACAGAAACATGTAGGCCATTGACTGTAAATAAAGTACTATATTATAGACCACCAGCGACGGTGGTGAGTAAACACAGGCAGATTGCCTTTTGTGATAAAGGGCTAAATATAGAATGGTGTCTCCTTACACTTGCGAAAGGGTAGATTGCCACCAGAGAAACGTTTACTTATTTATTTCCAAGTAATATCCAATCTAAATGTATATTCGAGACCTACTGCAATTATTTGTATGACAGTCATGACTATGTATAATCCAATATACGCGCGTAGGCGAGACATAAGAAAGCTGGTTGAGCAATTTTCGACACCCACACAGTTATTATTATTTGTTATTTACAATATTATACAATACAAATGTATTTGTGAAGAGTATTTTATCCATTATTGTATTTATACAAATTTTGTTCCCAGACAGAGCTGCTGTTGCTGGTGTAGCTGGGGCATAAAGGGGCGGCAAGGGTCACCGCTTGACCGTGTGAAAATGAGTGGAGTCGCACTGAGAGGGGCAATTTTGCTGAGTGTTTGGGCAATTTTTGACAGAATAAAGTTATATAATTACTAATTCTTGACAGAGACAAACTTTTATAAACCTTGGCATGATATAATTGATAATCCCATCAATTTACAAACGTAAATTGGTGGGATAATTCATTTTTTTTTTTATATTGTCATTTCGATTGTAGACACGAAGTTTTGAGTGATATTTGGTATGAGCTCCCGTGGCATGGTTGGTAAGGTCGCGGACTGGAAAACTCAAAGTGTGGTAGGGTTGTGTGATCGAATCCAGGAGGGGGTTATGGGGAAGGTTTTATATTGTCTAGAACATTTTTGATAATTTTTTTTTTTTACAAGATCATGCCATTGTATTCAAACAATAAGAAATATTCATAGAATATATCATATTGCAAGAATACAATGACATGACCTTGTTTTTTTTTTTTTTTTTTTATTCTATCTATCTATCTATTGCCTGACGCCGTGATCCCCGAAGGGGTGGCCACGAACGAACCGCCCCCATGCACCTCTGTCCCCAGTCAGTCGACGCCCCTCCCCCCAACCAGCACCGCCTTCGTTCATGTAGTTCCTCACTGTTTTTTTTTATTATCTTAGTAGGTTTGACAGGATTTATTGAAACATATTTATTTTTGTACAATTCATTTGAGGTAAGAAAATAATTATATACACATTACTTTGGCTAATAACAAACATATATATTGATATACTAAAAAAATAAGGCATATTACATGTAAATCTTTGAAACTTATAAACTAAATAATGAAACATACAATTATATAATGTAAAAGCTATATCACAGGGACATCTTTGGAACTTATACATTACATAATATATATGTTACATTATGAGGTAGCGTGATCAATTAGGTCAGGTCAGGTAAGGTAGGGCGCGAGTCCAGGACAGGGCGGGGCAGGGGGCGAGTCCAGGGCAGGGCACGTGGCGAGTCCAGGGCAGGGCAGGGCAGGGCGACACTCAATAATTCTTGAAGGTGTGGTAGTCCCTGAAGCAGTCACCCAGGCAGAGTGGAACTTTGCACTCGGCGCACATTGAGGTGACTCTTTTCGTGACATGGGGTTTCCTGACACTGGAGCTGCAGACGGTGCACTGCGCCTGCCTGTGACGAGTGCCAAGCATATCAGTGTTGATGGGGTAGTGTCTTTCGACACCCAGCTGGTTGCGGTCAGGAACGTGATCCCCACGCCATGCCGTACGTCTGTGAGTGGTGGTGCCATACTTCTCCAGGAGTTGGTATGAGCGTTGTAGACGAACTCCCGGAATTTCAGCTTCTGGTTTGGGGCCATATCCTTTTTCACCAACCACAAGTTGTAGGCGTTGAGCATCGTTATATCAACTAGGTGGAGGAAGAGCTTGTGATACCGCTTCATAGTCTTCCTCAGACACTCAACGCCTGACAGCTGACAGTCAGACTTGTCCACCAGGCGCATGTTTTTAGTGTAGTCCACTACCATGTCGGGCTTGTAGATTGTCTTCCTGGTTCGGTAGTGGATTTTGCCAGAATCCACCTGGGCACCTGTGTGGACGGTGGAAAGCAGGTGGACGTCTCGCTTATCCTTCCACTTCAGGGCTATCACTTTCCCACACTTCTCGAGCTGCTTGTATTTCTGCCCCTTTCGTCGCCTTCTTCGCACATGCCTCTCGCGGTGTTCCTAGGCCAGGTCGTCTTCTGAAGGTGTGTCACTGGAGGAGGCATCTGTGAGAGGAATGACATTACCTGTGAACTTTGGCATAAACTTTCTTGTCTTTCTGACAGTCCCACATGACCCCGTTTGGTTGTCATGAAGAAACTGGCAGAGAGCAGGAGAAGTATACCAGTTGTCAGTGTAGATGATGTGGCCTTTGCCCAGGTAAGGTGCCAACATTTTCCTGACGATGGCACCTGACATGCCCATGGGGTCATTGGCAGCGGCTTTCGGTATGTCAATGTCAGTGCCTGTGTACACGATCATGTCAAGCACTATTCCAGTTTCGCAGTCACACAAAACGAAGAGCTTGATTCCGAACCTATGCCTTTTCAAGGGGATATACTGCTTGAAAACAAGACGTCCTTTGAAGAGCACGAGCGACTCATCAATCACCAAATTGAGGAAGGGGTAAAAGTATTTCCACTACCTCTCCAACAACATGGTGAACACATCCCGAACTTTCCATATCCTGTCAATCCTGTTGGGATTTTCGTTGTCTGCAAAGTGCATAAATCTTAGCAGCAACAAAAATCTGTCACGAGTCATGAACTTATTGAAAGTTGGGGTGGCGATAAGAGGGTCGTGCTTCCAATAGTGTTGCAACACATGCTTCTTGATCAGAGGCATGAGGAACAACAAGGCAAAGAACGTCATAAATTCTTCCACAGTCGTATCCACCCAGCCTCGTATTCTCGCTTTTGGAGAAAGGACGTCCAATCTGCCAAACACCCACCTGTAGTAGGCGTTTGTTTGGGCAACGATGTACGTCATTACCTCCATGTCGAAAAAAGCGAGGAAGAAGTCGCTTTCGTTCGCTTGATCGTCACAGGGCCAGTCGTCAGTTGTTCCTGACGTCCCAGGATTGAACTGGGGCACGTCAGGTACAAAATTGACCTCGTCAGACCAATCGAACGAAGGCAGCTCAGGGATCGGAATGTCGTCTGCGTTTGCTTCATCATCTGAAATATCGCTTCCATGGTCGCGATACAGCACTTCATCATCATCACCCTCCTCTTCACTTGACAGACGATGCCCTTCCTCATTTTCGTCACCGACGTCGGACTCACTCCCACTGTCCACTCCCAAATCCCCCCACCCTTGGTCCCGTGCTAGGGCTTCGTCGTCGAAACCCGGGCTGCCGATGTCCTGCGAATCACCATTAAACAGCAGGGCGGCATACTTTGATGGTGTCAGAGTTTTCCGGGTCACTTTTGCACGTGCGGGAGTCTTATGGACAGGGACAGCAGAGGCGGTGGCAGGGGCGGCGGCAGGGGCGGCGGCAGGGTCGGCGGCAGGGGCAGCAGTGGTGCGTGGCCTTGATGGCAAGATGATGGTGGTGCCTGTCGCCCTTCTCTCTGTTCCTTGGGCAGGCGCGTCACGGGCGGCATGGGCAGCAGGGGCAACAGGGCCAGCAGTCGCTTTCCCAGTCGCTTTCCCTCTCCCTTTCCCCTTCCCCTTCCCCTTCCCTGTTCCTTGGGCAGGGGTGGCAGGGGCGGCAGGGGCGGCAGGGGCAGCCGGGCCAGGGGCGGCTGGTGGTGGTGGTGGTGGTGGTAGGGGCACTGTGGCTGGCGTACGGGTTCTCTTCCCTACGCCCGTGCCTTTAATTTTTCCTGCCCCCGCAGGTTCTGCAGCCCTAGGGCGGCCTCCTGCGTCGCTGGTACCGGTGGCAGGGGTGGCAGGGGCAGCAGGGGCGGCAGGGGCAGCCGGGCCAGGGGCGGCTGGTGGTGGTGGTGGTGGTAGGGGCACTGTGGCTGGCGTACGGGTTCTCTTCCCTACGCCCGTGCCTTTAATTTTTCCTGCCCCCGCAGGTTCTGCAGCCCTAGGGCGGCCTCCTGCGTCGCTGGTACCGGTGGCAGGGGTAGCAGGGGCAGCAGGGGCGGCAGGGGCAGCCGGGCCAGGGGCGGCTGGTGGTGGTGGTGGTGGTAGGGGCACTGTGGCTGGCGTACGGGTTCTCTTCCCTACGCCCGTGCCTTTAATTTTTCCTGCCCCCGCAGGTTCTGCAGCCCTAGGGCGGCCTCCTGCGTCGCTGGTACCGGTGGCAGGGGTGGCAGTGGTGGCAGTGGTGGTGGTAGTGGTTGTTGTAGTGGCCTGGGTCGTGGTGGCAGTGTCCCGAAACACCAATGACCTCTGTACCTTTCTTGTGCTTGCACGTGTTTTTCGTGCTTTGGGTGCAGGTGTTTCATCCTCCGAGCTGTAGGGCGTGTCGTACTGGTAGGTAGGGTCTTTAGCAGCCACCCTCTGCCTTCCACGGCGGCTAACACCACCAGAAGGAGGGCTGGTTGTGTCATCAGGGAGCGAGCGTGAGGGACGTGTGGCTCCATGACTAGTGCGTGGTTACTGGCGCGGTGGTGCTTGCACGAGTGCGGGGCGAGCGTTTGGCGGGGTGGTGTCGAGAGTTGACATGTAGTACTATACCCACACCAATTTTCAGCCGCCTGGCTATAAACGCGCGGTTTTGGTACGCGTTCAAAAGCTCTGCTCTTAAGAGTCTCCCCGCAGTGCGCCGGGGGAACTCTTATGAGTCTCCCCGCAGCTCCCGGGTTAAGTAGTTGTTGTTGATCTTGATCCATTGAATCTTGATAATGAATTGCTAGGCTAGGTTGAGGATCAGTTTTCTGGCTAGATGTGTCAGTTATTGATGTAGCTGGAAGTCGGGACAAAGCATCAGCATTGGTGTGGAGTTTTCCTGGTCGAAAAGCAATTTCAAAATTAAATTCTTCTAGCGATTCTCGCCATCTGACAGTTAAGGCATTTTTGGTGTCAGATTTGCGTAGCCATTGGGGGGCGTGGTGATCGGTAATGATGGTGATCTTGACACCAGCTAGGTAAGCCTTAAAATGCTGCAGGGCCCAAATTATTCCAAGGCATTCTCGCTTAGTAAAGGGATAGTTGATTTCTGCCGGATTCAGGGTTCGGCTGGCACATGCAATAATATGCTCTCTTCCTTCTTTAGTTTGTCCTAGAACGGCTCCAATACCGAATTTTGAAACATCAGTATATAGGCGGAATGGTTTGGTATAGTCCGGAAAAGATACTACCGGGGATGCTACTAGCAGCTCATTTAAAGACTCAAAGGCTTTTAGACGTTGGTCCGTCCACAGGAATGATTCTTCTTTCCTGGTTAAGTCATGTAGTGGTTTGGCAATAGTTGCAAATGTTTTCACAAATCGGCGATAGCATGATGCCAGGCCGGGAAAGTCTCGGACGCCTTTTACATTTGTGGGAGGAGTTATGGTACTGATGGCATGTAATTTGTCTGGATCTGGGGCAATTCCTTGTTCTGAGACTATGTGGCCTAGAAATTTAACTTCTTTCTTAGCTAGAGTACATTTAGAGGGTTTGAGTTTCAGGTTTGCTTCCCGAATCCTCTGAAATACTTGACGTAGTCTTTGTAGATGTTCAGCCCAGGTCTTCCCCAAACACAATAATGTCATCCAAGTACGCCAGACAAGTTTCCTAGGATAATCCTTGTAGAACAGATTCCATCAACCTGGAAAAGGTGGCAGGTCCATTACATAGACCGTACGGCAATACTGTGAACTCATATAATCTTCCTTGGCTTTTGGCAAAAGCCGTCTTTTGTTGGTGTTCTGGAAGTACAGGTACTTGCCAATATCTGGCTTGCAAATCCAGAGTGGTGAACCATTTAGCTCCTAATAGGGAATCTAAAGAGTAATCAATTCTAGGTATGGTGTGGCGTCTTTGATAGTTACGTCATTCAACTGTCGGTAATCGATACAGAAACGGATGGATCCATCTTTCTTCCGGACGAGTACCACCGGAGATAATAATAATAATAATAATAATAATAATATTTATTCAGTTAGCAATTTACAGAGTTGGTACCACATAGTATATTACAAAATATGACATGTACCAGCCTTGCATAATTCCAACTAAGGATAGCCCAATAAGGCCGTTAGGCGTATTTCCATTGGGGGAATTGTGGGATTAGGTTAGCTGGGGAAATGGGGAGGAAAAAAAATAAAAAAATAAAAAATTAGAGAAAGTATTTCTAGGCAGTGGCGGATCCAGGGGGGGGGGGCCCGGGGGGGGCGCGCCCCCCCCCCCCCCCTCCCCCCTTAGTGACCAAAATTGCGCCCTTACATCTGATATATACTGCATTTTATCTGAAATACCATACATATAAAGAATATTGTGTGAATTATGGCGCCCCTCATGTATATCAGCCCCCCTCCCCCCCCTTAAACCTGAGCTGGATCCTCCACTGTTTCTAGGGGGTTATTTTAAGATACCTTACATCCTATAATAAATATCAGTAATCCGTAATCAGTAATCATTTCAGTTTGGTTTGTCTATCTCTTATTTCGAATCTAGTAGTAGACATAAGTTTGGTGCTCCCTTCTCGCAGCTGTCCGGTTCAGGTGTTCCTTCAGGCTACGTCTGAAGGAATACAGTGTTCTCTTTTCACGGACTGACTGGGGTAAGTCGTTCCAGTCTTTGATGGCAGTGAAGAAGAATGTTTGCTTACCCTGTCCTTGGATTCTCGGGACCTTAAAATTAATCATCCTGTTTCTTGTATTATGTCCACTCCTCTCATTTGCTTTAACAAAATCATTCTTTAGATACTCTGGTGCTCTGTCATAGAAATTTTTGAAGGCATTAGTGAGCCTGATTTGTTTGGCCCTGTCAGAGACATTGAGCATACCTAGTGACTGAAGTTGTTCCTGGCCAACATGTGATCTGGGTCCTAGGTTTAGCATGAACCTAACCATTTTATTTTGAGTGACCTGAAGTTTGTGTTGTGCTGATTTAGATGATGCAGAGTACCAGGATGACACAGAATAGTCAAAATGACATTGAACAAGCACTTGGCAGAGGGTCTTTTTGGTCGCCGCGGGCAAGCATCCCACCTGTCTATACAGGTATTTTATACGTGCTCTACACTTACTCAAGATAGATTCCAAAATAGTTTCACCTGACAAACTCGCGTCCAGTTTTAGTCCGAGATGTTTAACTTGTGACACTGTTGTTATAGGAATATCATTACAGTTGACCGAGAAGCCCACAATGTCTTTCAGTTTGCGTTTTGTTCCACATAAGATGGCTTTCGTCTTGCCCAGGTGAAGAGATAGTCTATTGTCCACTAGCCATTCACTACATGTTTCTAGTTCTTTTGAAAGTGAACCGGCAATACTTATTGGGTCTTTTCCTGAAACCAGAAGCACGCTGTCGTCTGCATACAGTAATAATTTACATGAGGCGCTCAGTTCCATGTCGTTCACATAACAGAGAAAGAGTAAGGGACCATGGATGCTTCCCTGCGGGACCCCACAGTTAATTGGCATAGGATCAGATATATTATCATCAATTTTGACTCTTTGGGTTCTACCACTAAGATAAGATTTAAACCAGTTCACAGACCCTATGCCCATTGCTTGTAGTTTATTACATAGGATATCATGGTCTACTGTGTCAAACGCTTTTTGTAGATCAAGAAGAACCATACCGGTGGAGTTACCTTTAGACATTTCTTTACGAATGTGATCCGTTAAGTGGATGAGACAGGAGTCTGTCGAGTACATGCATCTGAAACCTGATTGAAACTTATAGAATAGATAATTTTGTATGAGATAGTGTTCAATTTGGGTGTATACCGCTCTTTCAAGGATTTTAGATACAATACATAATGTGCTAACTGGTCTGTAGTTGCCAACTTCTAGTTTATTTCCTTTCTTAAATAGAGGGGTTACAATAGCTTCCTTCAGTTCAGCAGGTACAGTGTTGGTGTTAATTGACAAGTTGATGATGTGGGTTAGGGGGCCTGCTATACCAATGGCTCCATCTCGTAGAAATTTGGCAGGAATTTTGTCTGGTCCTGTGCTTTTATGTACATTTAGGTTAGACAGCTCGTCAAAAGTATATTTTGGTGTAACATTTTGCAATCCAAATGTGTTCGGGTGTATGTCTTTATCTCTGTAGAAATTACGAAAGGTGGCTGTTGTTGTCGTGTATTTATTGAGAGGTTGAGGTAGGTTCTGTGCAAGTGTGTTTGCTATGGAAGTGAAGAAGGAGTTGAAGTAGGTTGAAATTTGTCGTTTATCGTGGCAAACCTGATCATTAATGGTGAGAGCAATATTAGTGTTAGACGAATCCCTTGTCTTGTTGCTGTAGCCTGTTGTTTTTAGGTGCCTCCATAGTTTCTTTGGGTTATTCTGATATTCCTCTGCCTTATTGTGAAAATAATTAGTTTTCGCTGATTTCATTTTCCTACTTAGTTTATTCCTGGCCCTGTTGAACTCATGTTTCAGACCTTGATCCTGTCTATGTGTCGCAAGCCTTTTTAACAGATTGTCTCTGTGTTCCAGATGGTGTAGTATGTCATTGTTGATCCATGGGTCTGACCTTGCTTTAATTCGTATGTCTTTCAGAGGAGCTATTTCGTCTAGGATGTTTGTGATGATGGTTCTGAAGCCAACCCATACGTCATTAACGTTTGTACTTTCAAACACTGGAGACCAGTCTGTATTCCATAAAATGTCCAGAAATGTTTCTTTATTGTAGTTTCTGAGTGACCTTATTTTGATAACCTTGTGATTCTCTAGGGTAATTTTTGTGGTTTTCCGTGTGCAATATGTGACGAAGTGATCACTTATGCCAGTCTGTATAAACCCTGATTGGGATATTTTGTCCTCTCTGTTACAGTTTATGTGGTCTATTATTGTGGCAGTGTTCTCAGAGATACGTGTGGGGGTTGTGATGAGTTGTTTGTGATTGTGCATTGTCAGTATATGCCTATATTCTCGTACAAGCCTATTATTTCGTTGTTTGTAACACAGGTTAAAATCCCCTAGTATGATGGATTCATTCCGAGGGTCTAGCGATGACAAAGTTCATTCAAATTTGGTCAAGAATTGTGTGTCGTCTGGTGGCCTATAGCATACCCCAATTGTGATGGGTCTTGTCCTCGGCAGGTGTAGGTCGATCCACAGAGCTTCGTGATTGTCTACATGGAGGTCGGTCCTAGTTGTGTGTGTGAGGTTGTTTTTTACATACAGACATAATCCTCCCCCATGCCTATTGCGATCATTCCTAACCATATTGAAACCTTGAATGTTTATTTCACCATCGTTTATACTTGAATCCAGCCAGGTTTCTGTGATTGCAATTATTGAAGCTTTGGCCTTATTAGCTAGCAAGTTTATTTCTGACAATTTATGGTACATTGATCTGGCGTTAATGTGGATAAGATGGAGCCCTTTGTTGGTGAACACTCTGTATTCATCTTTGATTTTGAATGTGTCCTGGCTGGATTCTGAGTTGTAAATACTTGGATCATTTACATTAATATTCGGTAATGAATGCAAGGCACACTTATTGCAAAGGAATTCCCATTCTTCACTGTTGGTCTTCTTAGAGATGCACTTCATGTGAGCTACATGTTTACACTTTACACAGTTTTGGATCTTCTGACGTCGTATTATGAGTGATTCACAAATAAAACAAATGGTTTCGCGATGTTGTACAGCTCAGTTCCTACATTTAACACATTCAACTTCGTTTCTACTGTTAACGTAAGTACATCGGTTATGAACAATTTCATTACAACTGTTGCATTGTGAAAGTGAACTATTGTTGAAACCAATATTACAGACTATACATCGTTTTTTCTTACTGTTTATCATACGACTGGAGGTGTGGTTTGGTCCGCGTCGATCAGCTGTTTGTGCGGGAGAGGGCAGGGGAGGGGGCAGGGGATACTCGCGGTCGGGCTGTGGTTGTTTGCTGTTGTTGTTGTTGTTGTTTTCATTGTCCGTTGATGCTGCTTCCCTGTTGATGTATTTGCGAGTGCTAACTGTTTTTATTGTTGTTCTTGTTGCATGTTGTGCTACTTGGGTCGCCGATATCTGTGGTATTAATGGTAATGCTGTGGGTAATGTAGTGTTGGTGGAGTGGGTAATTGCTAATTCCCTGCATTTATCACATTCCACTTCTTTTCTGCTGGTAACATAAGTACATCGATCGTGTACTGTTTCATTACAAATACTACATTGTGATGTTGGACTCCTTTTGTTGAATCTAATATCGCACACTGTACATAGCTTCTTTTTATTGTTCGTCGTACGTCTGGCGGTGTGGTGATCAGCTGTACTGCTGCTAGGGTGTGAGCTTGGGGGTTGGGGACTGTCTGTGGCTATGTCTCCCCCTATGACCCCTCCCAGCCCCATCTGTATTTGCTGTTTGATGATGTTGTCCTTATTCCTGGCTGCAAATGCTGCTCCATTGTTGATGTTGTTGCGACTGATACCTTTCTTCCTAGCTGCTCCGGTTACATGTTGAGCCACCGATATTGTTGGGTTGTGTTGTGGGTTGAATTGGTGCGTGACGGGAGACTGGGTCGCCGACCGTGTTGGGTTGTGTTGTGGGCTGAATTGGAGCGTGACGGGAGGCTGGGGTACCTGACCAAGGACTAGTGGAATGTTGGACAACTCCAGTTGCTAGCATTTCATTTACCTGAGATTCCTCTTCCTATCTTTGTATTGGATTCTTCCTCCGAATCGGCTGTTTGATCTGATGTCCTACAGTATGAATAGGATGATGCAGTACGTTGGTTTTCCCGACGTCTCGGCTGGATGTGGCGAAGGTGTCTTGATAAGTAGTCATCAGGTCACGTAAGTCAGTTTGTTGTTAAGTTAAATGAGAAGGAATATCAGGTAGAGGAAAGGAAGGTGGAGAGGTATCTTGTGAAGGTAAAGATAGTTCTTCTGCATACTTTTCAAGTTCCCCGATAGTTAACCCTTTCGGCAAAGTGATAGGTTGATCAGAGATATTAGCTATTTTGATACAATTTAATTGATTAGAGATGATGGCTGGAGCGGTCAGACAATCCCTGTCAAAAGGGTTTCGGAGGTTAGGGGTCATAATTACATCCCCAGGCAAAGTGGGTATTATAGGTAACCATTGTTCATGATGAGGAGGAAGTGTCACTAATTTGGAAGTGACAGCTTGAGTTGTCTGTATGAGACAAATGGTAGGTTGATTTTGTTTCTCCTGATTGATTATAGACTTTGTGATAGGGGTTACGTTACTCAATTTAGCAATGGGAGTGACATTAGACTTTTTGACCGTCTGAGGGTTGTTTTATTTTACTCTTGTTTGAAGTGAGGGTGAAAACTTTAAAGTTCTCATTTTGCAATCAATGGGAGCGCCCAGAGAAGTGAGCAAATCGAGACCCAAGTATCCATCGTACTTAGTCTCTTGGGGATCATAAATCATGAAGGAATGTTCTGTCCCATGATCAGGGACAGGAGTGCTAACATAAAGTGGACGTGTCTATCCACAGTTAGGAATAATGTCATCATTAGCACTAACCAAAACTATTGAAGAAGGTTGAATAATACCTAAAGTTAGTTCGTGCTGTTTGAAGAAAGGAAAGAAGACACATGAACGGGAAGCCCCGTATCAATTAAAAGTCAGATTTTCACTCTGATTTTCCTATAGATGGGAAGATTATCCGGGTCTGTCCTCTCATGAGCCCCTGCCAGTCTGACAGTTGTTTGCGAATGGGGGCGGATTACAAATCCAGGTTGTCCTGAATTTCTGCAGCTGCCGCTACCATTTCCGGCTCTTCAAAATTTTCTTCTTCGTCAAAGTTCTCAATCCCTGCGGTTCCATCTTCCGTGATTGTAGCCACACGCCGGGGCTTAATCCAAGAAATCAGAGCCCACCAACTAGGTAACCTGGACCTCCGCTTGGTTAACTCCATGAATGATTTCTTCATAGACACCAAAGCACATTGGCCATTGCATGGTTTCCAGTTGGAGGGGCTAATTCTGGCCCATTCCTCTACTTTATCACTGGGTCGTGGCGACGCAGGGGTAGGTGAAGGTGCTGTTGACGGGTGAGTGGTGACCCTACAGATGACGGCGATCTTATCCTGTTCCCTGGTTTTTAAGGCCATGATGCACCTTACCACTGGCAAATCATCCTCATAGTTTGTGGGCTCTGTAATAGAGAAATTATCTGCTACTGCCAGAGGTAGTATTCTCAGCAGAGCTTTGAACACAACCTTCTTCCGTTGAGCAGTTGTGTCCTCAGGAAAAGCTGTTATCGCTAGTTGACTCAACTGACATATTTTGGTGTCCAAATCACCTGTATATTTAACCTCATGAAAATGACGGTCCGCTATAGTTAGACCTAGTACTGGGTTGATAGCTAACTTGGTATAGCTCTCAAACTGTGCCCAGGTCAACCCTGGAGTGTCACGCACATACCCTGATACCTTAGCCGCGTATTTCCCTAACTTCATAACCAGTTTGTATCATGGACATGTCATCGTCCCTGAACGTAATGTCCAGGACCGGTTTGACAACTTCCAAATAGGTGTTAATGTCATGTTCCTCTGTTTTGAATGTAATAATGTTAAGTGCTTTAGTCGCCATAGTGAATTTTGCATCCGAAGTTGATTGAGCAATAATAAATAAAAAGCACAATAAAGCTAATATGCCGTATCGAGACACCGCTGCCGCCAGTGTTATGCCGGGTTGTAATCCAACTCGCTTTGTTATGTATTCTTTATTCACCCGGATTTCGGATATTTAGAATTGGATATTGCTTAACAGGAACATATCTCGCTTCATGAATACATGAATATTACTTTTAAATTACTCAATCGCTCTCCCAAAAAAACAATAAACACACAGTATATATTACACTCATATTTATTCTTTAAACATAGTTACATAAATGGGGTATTAAAACCTCTTCTATATTGAGTAGGATTCTAATATACATACACTGTGACTGATAGAGAGTTGAACAGATTTTACTCTCTAATGAAATATAGTTGTCACTTACAAAGTATAAAAATAGAAAATATGCAGTTACATAAAATACATACACAAATAATAAATATTAATGACAATATCTATGTGGGCCAAGTGTATAACGTAAGGTATAGTAATTACAAGGTATGGAAACTGAGGTAAACTGCTCAGCTGCGCATAAGGCTGCGCGGCGTGAAATACAAAGAATGCCGCGCTCAGGCGCACACTCAAAGGTACCGCTCTCGGGGGTACAGGTCAGACGGACTGAGGTCAGGTTAAGTATAATCTTGATATAGTGCAACGTTAAATCGAGGATAGAAGATATGAACTTCGCTTATGTATATGGGGAATGATAATTTAAATATGAATTTAACTATCAAAGGGTTATTGTGAATAATTTCTCACACGATACACGAAAAACAAATTCAATCTTAAATGAGCTAATATTACACGGAATAAGGAAATCAGATTCACAGTAAATGTAGTGAATGAATTATAGCGGCACAAATAGCTATAGACAAGTATGTTTGAATGAATTAACAAACTACCGAAAGTAACGTAGAACGGAGTAGCGCTTTATTATAGCTTTATTAAGAGCTATAATAACTTAGAAACAAAACTTGAATGTAATGTCCAGGACCATTTTGACAATTTCCAAATAGGTATTGATGTCATGTTCCTCAGTTTTGAAAGAGATAATATCGAGAGTTCTAGCCGCCATGGTGAACGTTGTTGCTGGAGTTGATTGAGTTAATTTATCCCTCCAGCACCGGGCCCTTAAGCTCACTCATACACTGTGTTCCCGGGTGTTTTGGCGATTTATGGGCTATGTTAATTCCCCTGTAACTTAACCCCCTCCGACTCATGTGACGCGATAGCGTCATATGACGGTTTTGCCAAAAAACTCATATGACGATAGTCTGTCATACGAACCTATCTTAATATCTCTAATAAGTTATATGACGCTCTAGCGTCATTTAGGCCTCAGTAAGTTAGGTAAGTTAGATCAGAATCTGTCGAATGGTGGCAACCCCAAGTTCCTTCGACTTCTAACGGTCCCTAAGATTTTGACTGTTGTGGGGATAATACCGTGCGGTCCGCCTCCTCGTCAGTAAGTTAACTATTTCAGTCTGAGTGGGTTAATAAAGACAGCATGTATTGTTATGAATACAAAAATCAAAATGTTCATCTAACCTTCGTCTGTAGAATGCCGTTGAGTAGACATCTCTAGCCCCAGTGCTTGCAGAATGGCGAGTGTGTGAACGAGTGTGTTTTTCCGCGGAAAATTCTTGCCGCGTTCGGATGCCTCGCCCCGGCCCCGGCTAGCGCGCACCTAGTCGCTCATCGCACCAAAGTCTTTGCCTCCGATAGACGATTTTAGTGATTGATATTGACAATTTGATGTTTATTTGGGATTTTTATAGTTATTTTGAGGACAATCATATAAAGTATTTGTATTAGGGTGGCATTGTCACTAATATTGCTAATTTTCACTCGATACCGTACTTTTTATTAGTAATTGAGCTAAGTTATTGTAATATTAGGCACTGATTATTCGTTATCACAGGTGTTTAATATAAATTTCACATAAAATAGTAGGTTTTGTGTCACTTTCACTTTGGTAAATATGCTTTTAGGGTGTCACTGTCACTGATACTGCTTATTTTCACTGGATACCGTACCTTTTATTAGTAATTGAGCTAAGTTATTGTAATATTAGGCACTGATTATTCGTTATCACAGGTGTGTATTATCAATTGCACATCAAATAATAGGTTTTGTGTCACTTTCACTTAGTAATATGCTTTGTAAGCGTTTGATATACAAGTAATTGTGTCTTTTTCACTGATTTCTATATTTCTATAGGTTCTAATCATATGAATGTAACTTAATATATACATATATGTGTCACTTTCACTTATTATTATGGTCTTATTGTAATTGTATCAATTTTCTAATAATAAATTGAACTTTTGTAATACAATAAATTGTTTCACTTCCACTTTTTGGCTATACTGTATATATATATATATATTATTGTCACATTATTATTGTATTATTTATAGTTTATTTGTCTTATTATTGTTTCTGGGGCTAGAATAAATGTCACTGATACCGTCAATCTCACTGTCTTTGATACTTTCACTATTATTAGAACTGCTTCTTGGAGTGGTAATCAAAGAAGCACGCTTCAGCACAGAGTGGCACCCTGCACTCCACACACTCCATGGTGGATTTTCTTTCTGTCCTCGCCCTCAGCCTGGTGTTGTAGCAGACATGGCACCGCCTCTGTTGCTTTCTTCCTGCTGGTGTCAGAGGCAGTGAAATGAGCCTGTGCATATTCATGTAATATGCACAGTGTAAGCAGTCAGTGGCGGCGGGCCCAGCGTGTGGCACTGCCCTCTGTGCCATTGCATACTTCTCCAGGAGCTCCAGTATCTCCTGCTTGTGGAACCTCCGCAGGCTTTTGAACTGTCTGGGTGAGTTTGCATTCCGAAGCTTATAAATGTTGTAAGCGTTCAGAAGAGACATGTCCACCATATGCAGAAAGAACTTCTTGTACCATCTGCATGAGGTACGCAGACAGTCAATGAAGCCAATCTGCATGTCTGATTTGTCGACCAGCCTCATATTGATGTTGTAGTCGAGGACAGCATCTGGCTTGGTCAACCTGGCCTGGGTGTGGCGATCCACCTTTCCAGTCTCGACCATTTCCCCCTTGTGGATGGTGGTGAGGAGGTTGACCTTCCGCTGGTCGTGCCAGTGGATAGCCAGACTGGGCCCCGACTTCTTACGGAACACATCGCCTTTCTTGGTCTTCGGAGGGAAAGCTGGCATGCCCTTACTTTTTCCTCGTACTGTGCCTACAGTCCCCGTTTTGCGCTCGTGGAGGTACTTGGAGAGCGTGGGGGACGTGTAGTAATTGTCCGTGTAGAGGACGTGATTCTTGTGAGAGTAGCGGTCCATCATGGCTTGCACCACTGCTCCGCCAAAGACAATGGTGGGGTCCGCAAGCACGTCCCCTTCCTTCCCGCTGTAGACCAGGAAGTCCAGGACATAACCAGTTCTGCAGTCGCACAGCACAAAGAATTTAATGCCAAAGCGATGTCTCTTTGAGGGGATGTACTGCCGGAAGTGGAGCTTCCTCTGGAACAGCACAAGAGACTCGTCAATGACAACCTTGCGGAAGGGCTTGACGTATGAACTGGATCGTAGTTGCATCATCTTGTACAAGGTTCGTATCTTCCACAGCTTGTCTGGGCGGTGTACGTCGGTGTTGGTGATGAGATGGAGCTGGGCGAGGATGACGAGGTACCGGTCGCGTGACATGTAATTCCCGAAGGCAGGGGTGAATATCAGATCATTGGTGATCCAATAGTCAGGCAACCTGTGTTTCTTCACATGAGGCATTAGCATTGTGAGTGCCAGGAAGACCATGAACTCGTGATGAGTCACTTTGGTCCACTGCCTCATGTGGCCCTTGGTCACCTTGTCAAACATGTTCACCTGCATCTGGTGTTGCTTGTTTGTTTCCTTTATGACAAAGACTACCACCTCCTCATCAAAAAAGGCCTCAAAAAGCTCATGTGGTAAAGCATTGGGGCCTGCGGAAAAATTGGGGGTAATTCCTGAACCCTCCTGTGCCTCATCAAAAGGTGGCACATCAGGGTTGTAATCATCCCCGTCAGCCAGGTCTTCCCACTGGAAGATAGAGAATGGGTCTTGGTGACCCACACGAGGCACTGCTGGTGGTGGCCCAGCACGCCCACGGCCAACTCGGGAGGCGCGCACCCTAGGGCGGCCAGGGCGGCCCCCAGGACGACGCCCCTGGGTGGAGCGGATGGGTTCAGGGTCGTGCATATCCATATAGTCGTCATCAGAGTAGTCATCTTGCCCTGACGGTGGACCCATATAATCATGGCCAGAGTCATCTGTCAGGTGTCCTTCCTCGTCAGTAGCCTCCGCATAATCTGGCGGGGAACGATTGATGCGTGGGCGGCGTGCGGGTGGGGGGCGAGGTGGGGAAGGAGTGGCAGGTGAGGCTATGTCTCCCCGAGGTTCTGGGCTTCTTTGTCTGCGACGACTGGTAGAAAGCTGAGTTTCACTGTCACTAGGCACAGGTACTGGTGATGCGGGCTCCAAAACATCTTCAGGCACACTTGTTGATGTCTGGAGAGTTGGGGAGGACCGTGAGGAAAGGTGCGGGTGTGCATGGCTGGGGTCGGCAGGGGTGGACGCTGCGGGGGCTTCGAACAAAGCCTGCCTAGTTTGCTGGCCTTTTTTCACATATTTTCTGCCTTTCCCCTTTTCGGCAGCAGTATGTCTCCTGTCGGGGGACCCAGGAGGCAAATAGGCCGAAAGTGGGGGGTCCTCAACCCTCGGCAGTGGTGGGGGTGGTGGGGAACAATGGCGGTCGCCCGGGGCATCTTGGGTGGCTTGGGTAGTTAAGGGAGACAATAGCGGCCGAGATGAGTCACCACGCTCACCCTCACTCACAGCCTCATTCTCACCAAGCCTTTTGGCCTCTTCCCTGGCTGCTGCGGCCGCCTTTTCCAGTATTTGCTTCCTATAAAAGCGTATCTGGTAAGGCGATTTAGCTGGCGAAGGGCTAGGAGTGGCATTACTCAAGGGAAACTTGGAGGTTGACCTTGAACTCTCCCACTCGCTCACTTTCCCCACTTCACTCTCTGCACCTTCACCAGCTTCCGCGAAAGCTGATACATCACCTTCATCACTCTCATCACTTTCGTGTTCACTCTCAAACCCCTTGAACTGAGCGTCTTGGTCACTGCTCTCGTCGCCATAATCACTCGACACGTAATTAGACGATCTCCCACTCGCTCCCTCATCAACATCACTATCATTATCAGCTCCAGCTATATCGAACATTTGCAAGGTTCTTTCAATACCTCCTGGAGAAAGAATGTTCTTGCGAAGACGTCTTTGTGTAATACGACAAACCGGGGCGGGCGTCGTAGGAGGCACGGAATCGGACACAGTCGAATCAATTTTTTTGGTAGTATCCATGATGGCGTCGGGGTAGAGACTGATGCTGTGGCGTAGTTCAGCGTGGTAGCGCTGTCTATCACCCCACAACAACAAAAATGTATGCGCGCGATTCGAAAGCAATAACGCAAGCATCCGGTGCCTCAGAGCCCATCCGGGCTCCATGGCGCGAGTATGTTATGGGTGCCTGAGAGCCCAACCGGGTACCGAGGGTTAATTAAACAGTAAGATCGAAATTGATATGCCGTATCGAGACACCGCAGCCGCCAGTGTTATGTCGGGTGGTTATCAAACTCAACTTATAATGGTTTCTTAACCCGCTGAGTACCAGCTAAATATTAATAAATGTACCACCCAGGATCGGCTGATTCTGAAATTGTTTTTTATTCCAGAAACAATAGCGAATGGGTTAGGAATGAAGGAAAAAAAACAAAAAATGGTCAAAGAGTGCAAACAATGGTCCTAGAGAGCCCCCGAAAACGGATTTGACAAGAGTAACAAATTTAAGGCAATTTCCCTAAAAAAACATGTTTTTGTGCGCTCACGCGCACACGGTTGGACTTTGAGAGTTTTCAACCATCGGCATGGGTGCGTGGGATACTTACACAGTTCCCATACAAATCTGAGCCCTCGTGGTGCCATAGGACCGAAGTAATTAGGACCGAACCGGCCAGGACGCAAACCATGCGTCGCTGGGGTTTAGCGTTACATACATTGTGGACGCAAACCCTGCGTCGCTGGGGCTCAGTGGGTTAATTGATCCATATTGGAGATCTTTAGATTTAGACATTGCTCGACAGGAACATATCTCACTTCGACAATATTACGTTTAATGGTACTTAATCCTCTCTCAAACATACAATATACACACAGTAATGCTTACAAACGACTTTATTTAGATAAACAAAGAACAAGGAATTGTAGAACAGGAGCGGATACTGTG
Source organism: Paralithodes platypus (assembly GCA_032716605.1). Classification (NCBI taxonomy): domain Eukaryota; kingdom Metazoa; phylum Arthropoda; class Malacostraca; order Decapoda; family Lithodidae; genus Paralithodes; species Paralithodes platypus. Next base: position 14,362,563 of record CM064527.1, on the reverse strand, counting down.
TAGAGTAAGGCTTAAGTTTAAATCAGTGACGAAATACAGAGTTGGCTATATAAATACTCCTTAGACTACAACGTCGTTACTTGCAATCATCAACATAAAGGATACATGAATAACATACAATAAATATACTTACACAGATCTCAATAACTGAACATTGATGACAATATATATGTGAATTAAGTGTACAAACCAAGTGATAAGGTCGGCGAAGGTAAGCGGGAGCCACCAGGTAGCTTGCGCGCATACAAGGAGATTAAATTGAACTGTGTCAAGGTAGTTAGATCAAAGGTACCGCAAATAGCAGTCTAACTCAAGTCAACTGAGTTTATGTTAAAGATAGAATGAGTTTATACAATAATCGAATTAATTATCGAGATAGAGAATTCAAGGTAGTACGGGAAGGTAGATAATTTAATTCTGAAATTACTATCGAAGGTATCTTTGTGGATAATTCCTCAGGCGATACACGAAAAATTAATTTGATCGATATTGAGTTCAAATACACGGGAAAGCAATTCAGATTTACAATAAATTAAGTGACTGAATTATAGAGTCAATGCTGATAAAAATAAATCAATTCAGAGCTACATAGCAAAGTACTCGAAGAACCGCAGAACAGAGTAGCGCTTTAATATAGAGACAAATCGATACTATATTGAATATTATTACATAATAATAAGAAACGTTAATAATAGGTCACGCGTAGTGAAAAAACGATGTATGATTAAGTTAACACCTTAATTCAAATAACGCAGAACTAAACGTAGCGTTTTAATATAACTTTAACACATGTTATACTGAAAGGATTACAGAACAAGTAGTAATATATCAAAAGCCAAAATATAGGATTGATGACGTTAGGAATAAAATCTGAATTCTTAGCTCGATGATGCAAGAATTAATTCACCCGGGTAACGTATGGAAGTAGATTATTCACAAGAACAATTAAGACATAGCAAGTCTTGGGTAAGAAATTACGTTACGTGTAAATGGGTTCTTTTGATTATTTAGTATATCGTATTTAACATAAGGATCTGAGTGTAAATACTTTAAAAAGGGACCAAAACCTTTGTTAAACACTTCACTTCACTTGGACACTCAATGCGATAATAAGACATAAGACACAGATCTGCGAGTATTCACTTGGTAATAATTTAAATCACGACTACAGTATGAAACGTATGCGACTTAGGTGAATTCGAAATTAATTAAAGGTGATTAATAATTAACACTGAACTCAGAGAGAGTTGCGGCACATGTATAGCAATTACTTAATACACAACTTCATAGACAGGGGAAATAATAAGGTCATGTACTGGTTGAATAGTTAATAAATTAACACAGGTGATTCAAATGAAAAGAGGAGAGTTATGATCACAAACTCACTAAATGAATTTAAAGTAAAACACTCACATATCTAATGTTACCTTCACAATCAATTTCCCAACTTAGAGAGGTCAAAGACACTTAGGGTATGGGGTGGAGAGAGGAAGGTCCAAGAAGGAGATTCTGGTCAACGTAGAGACTCGCTGGACGTCGATGGGAACTGCCTCTCACACACTGCAGAATCAGATGGGTTCTGGCGTCGTCGTACACCAGAGTTGGGTCCCCCTTTCGACCAATGTCTAAGGCTCATCCTGTTAGGCACTTGTTGGAGGTAAGAGTCCCAGATGACCAATATCAAAGGTTGTCTTCCCCGTTTCTTCTCTACTTCCCTTAGGATTTTGTTAGGTAATATTTGGATTATTTTAGAACTTCAGTTCAAGTTCTACTAGGGTAGTAGGGGCATAGGGAATTCGTATTTGTTTAATTGTGAAGGTAATATCTGACTTAAAATTATACATACTTTATTGATACATGGGCATGGTCATTCTTTATTAATAAAAAGTCTTGATCTTAGGTGTTCTCTTTACATGTTTGTACAATAATTAATTAGGTGTATTTCTTCATATTGGCCTCCTTTCCTCTTTTTGGTGGTGCTGTGGTTGTAGATGGTGTTCGTCGAATTACGCCTATTCATCCGCGTAGGTGCTGTGGTAAGGGTGTTCGGGATCTCACCTACATCGATATTGCATCGGTTCTTGATGGGGAAGTTGCATAAATTCTTTCTCGTTATATGTGATATCGAGCATGGGAAGCTGGACGGCCATGTTTCTTGATGTTGTTGTCTGTGGTGGCTGTGAGTGGCTGCCGTGGAAGGTCTGTGATTGGGGCAGGGGAAGGGGAGGTTCTTGCCCTGGGCATGATGTCAATAGGGGGCAGATGCTGGCACCCCTTTTGACCGTGGAGCACGGAGTTGGCTCCCTTGATGGGTATACTGCTTGAAGTTCTGTAGAATGCCTCTCTCCTTTTGTGGTTGATGTGACCTATTTTTGCTGTGGCTTCTTATGGTGGCTATCTTTACCCTGTCAGAGGCCTTGGCAGGTTTAGCCTCCAGATCCCTTTGCGGAACCCCCGTTACTTCATTATTACAATATATATTTTCGATAATCCGGGACAATACTGCCGCAAAATACAATCTGTAATACTTATTCTTTTATGTGAGTATTGTAGATATCCTCTATGCGAAGCACAAAATCAATTCTCGAATCCTTAATTCACAGGCGCACATCAAGAGCTCACAAAACACTTCCGCACTCTGCACAAGACTGTGTGTGTGTGTGTGTGTAAGGCATAGGGAAGAAATCTTATAACGACCTATAGGAATAGTCGGAGTAGATGTAGCTCGGATTCGTAGGGATGCTATCCCCCAAAAGACGGGCTAACCCAATGGGTGAGAGAGAGAGAGAAACATAGAGAGAGAGAGAGACTACAGTAGGGTAGCCATATTCGGAATACGATAAGATAGGGAGAAATGGATTTATTCTGCCTACCAACGTTTTACAGCACCCTGATCCTTTCTACCTGTACATTTCTCCACATAACTTCATCATCACGCTGTGATGTTATGTATACGAGAAAAATTAGTAATTTAATTACCTGTAGTTTGTAATGCAACAAATAATGTCATAAACAATTAACTGTTTTACATAAGAAAACACCTAGTTCGTCAATCATGCATTATTTACATGCATCAATATAACCAAGGCATAGTTATTAACTCATTTTGGGAAACTTTTTCAAAAGAAATATTATATTATATAATTATTATAAAATTATAATATATATATATATATATATATACAGTATATATATATACCGGTATATATATATATATATATTCTCTTTTAAACAGACGAGGTTAAAGGCAATAGCAGTTTCAGCATTCAGGATTTTATTGTTACAGCTTTCAATAGTTCTAACAATTTTCCTCTGGGGTTCAGAGATGAGGTACAACAGGTTAGCAAAATTCATGGTGGATCCAACGTTTCACAAGTAAACATCTTGCATCTTCAGGGAATGGAGAGGTAATGATTAGAATAAGGACAAAACAACATATTTATACAAAATTCGAGGATCAAGAATAGGTAGGTGGGCGGAGCTACTGGGTGTGGGGTGGCTGTTCATTGGTGGAAGGCAGTCTATTCGCGAGACGGGCACTAAATCTTATCGGTGGTTGGTTGTTGGCTGTGGGTGGCTGTGATTGGTTGGTGTTGTCAGTTGTGTGCTGAGCGCGGAAAGGTAAGGGAGGGGGGCACAGGGCGAGAGGAAGGGGGGCAGTATGCCTGTAGCGCTTGCCTGAAGGAAGAATTTGAAGGTCTTGTGTTTGGTTGTTGATGCTGGGGTTGAGTGTTTGGATGTATAGAGCTTCTAAAATAGCTAGTCTTCTGGGGTCTGATTCTTTGTCGAGTATGGTAGTTTGTTTGTCTAGGTCGGCGCGAGTTAGGGCAAGATAGTGGGGGGCTTGATAGTGATCTTTTATAGCGCCAGATTGAAGGTGGAGGGTTAGTCGACGGGAAAGGCGAGTCTGTGTCATTCCAACATAGGATAGGGGTCCACAGTCCCCAGAGGTGCAAATATGCTGGTATATCACATGATCGTCTTTCGGTTGGTTGGTGGAAATGGGGCGGTTACGGAGGACAAGGTTGGAGGTCTTAGTAGATTTGTAGTAAATAATGAGTTTTATTTTATTGTCAGGGTTGGTGGGGAGGACGTTTTTGTGAATTATTTCTTTCATAATGGATTCGTCTGTTGTGTGGTCGGAAGATATGTAGTTTCTGTAGAAAAATGTAATGTCATTGGCCGGGTTGGTGCTAGGGGGGTCTTGTTTGTACCATTTTTCTAGGTGGTGGTTGATGGCATTGGTGACGTCAGTGTTGGAATACCCATTGTTGACTAGGGCCTGGGTGAGCCTTTCCAATTCATTGTGTGTGTCATTCCAGGTGGTGCAATGGGTGAGGGCTCTCCTGACATAGGCGGCGATGGTGGACTGATGGTAGCGGTTAGGGCATTCACTTTCCCCATTAAGACATTGGCCATTGTTAGTAGGTTTGGTGTACACTGTAGTTTTGAAGCCGTGGTCGTGGAGGGAGACAAGGAGGTCGAGGAAGGGTAGATGTCCATCGGTGGTTTCTTCGTATGTGAAGTTGAGTCCGGAGGCGGCCATGAAGCGCTGCTGGAGGTCCCTGAGTTCGCCCAGGTCCTTCACCCGCACGAAGATATCATCGATGTACCTGCAGTAGACAGTGGGCCGGTGGGCAGCCAGGAGTTCCTCTTCGATAGTTCCCATGAAGAAATTGGCGAACAGGACCCCCAGGGGGCTTCCCATCGCTACACCGTCGATTTGCTGGTACATATTCCCGCGGGGGCAGAGGAAAGGGGACTCCTTGGTACATAGTTCCAAGAGCGTCTTCAGGGCCTTCTCCGGGATGTCCAGGGGGGGCGTATTAGGGCAGTGGTAAACTCGACGTAGGATAAAATCTATGGTCTTGTCAACGGGCACGTTGGTAAACAAACTCTCTACGTCGAGGGAGGCGATGATGTGGTCGTTAGCAGGGGGGCATCTCGTAGAATTTCTAGGAAGTCATAAGCAGAGTTGAGGTTGTATTGCCGAGGAACAAAAGGGGTGAGGAGTTTGTTCAGGGCCTTGGCGGTCTGGTAGGTAGCAGTAGGGATCTGTGATATGATGGGGCGGAGGGGGTTCCCGGGTTTGTGGGTTTTTATAGTACCGTAAGCATAACCTGGGGTGAATTCGCCAATGAGTTTCTTCAGGTGTACGCCATCGGCTTTGGCGTTGATAGCAGTGATGGTGGTGTTGGCTTTCCTTTTTATTTCGTCAGTAGGATTGCGAGTGATCCTTTTGAATTTGTTTTTATCACTAAATTCAAAAGGATCACTCGCAATCCTACTGACGAAATAAAAAGGAAAGCCAACACCACCATCACTGCTATCAACGCCAAAGCCGATGGCGTACACCTGAAGAAACTCATCGGCGAATTCACCCCAGGTTATGCCTACGGTACTATAAAAACCCACAAACCCGGGAACCCCCTCCGCCCCATCATATCACGCGAATAGACTGCCTTCCACCAATGAACAGCCACCCCACACCCAGTAGCTCCGCCCACCTACCTATTCTTGATCCTCAAATTTTGTATAAATATGTTGTTTTGTCCTTATTCTAATCATTACCTCTCCATTCCCTGAAGATGCAAGATGTTTACTTGTGAAACGTTGGATCCACCATGAATTTTGCTAACCTGTTGTACCTCATCTCTGAACCCCAGAGGAAAATTGTTAGAACTATTGAAAGCTGTAACAATAAAATCCTGAATGCTGAAACTGCTATTGCCTTTAACCTCGTCTGTTTAAAAGAGAATCTATTACCTGGCTATACTAACATATATACTGTATATATATATATATATATATATATATATATATATATATAAGCATTTAGGAACGTGTTTTACTGTAATACATTATTACTAGATAGTGGACACCAAATCAATCAAATTATTTATGCACTCGCTCATTGAATATTAACATTAGCATGGTCGTACCAGGAATGTGGGTATAAACAAACCCTTTTCCCCGCCTCCTGTCTCCAAGGACACTATATTATATTCCTCATCCGCCCATACCCTTGTGAGAGAGAGAGAGAGCGAGTGAGTGTTTCCAGTACTAATGGGGAGGTTGATCAGTGCAATGGCATTTAGATCATTATCTGTGTCACTGTCACCCTATGGAAAGGCTATAGTAGGTATGATATAAGATACTGTATAGTTTATATGTTCACAGTTCATAAACATATGCCCTCATATTTAGTATGGGTATAATGTAGCCACTTACGTCTCTCACTTATTCTTCTTATTCTTTGCTTTTTCACTCCCTATCTCACTTTCTCTCTCCCTCTCTTTCACTATTGTTTTTTTTTCTCTCTCTCGCTCAGTCTCTCACACACACACACACACACACACTCTCTCTCTGCCTCTCCTTGTGCCATATATGGGTGAACTCCGTAACTGTTTCCAACTGTCAACTTAAACTGCGTTTTCCTTCACCACCACTATCTCCGATAGAGTGGAAAAGGTGTCGTATTTCACCCTTAAGGGTGTCGAATATCAATCCAACTCAAACCTGCTCTTCCACAGGTTTGAGGAAGTGAAGAACTGGTTTGAAGTCAATCCGATTCGGGCTTTAAGTATATATCTGTAAGCAAGTCATCATATTTCATTGGCGAGTTTTGAAAATAATCTATCTATCTAAATGTAGTCTTAAATTAGCCCAAACATACGCCAAAGTAAAGTAATTCACGAACATTCGAAATTGAGCTTTTGTGTATTTCCTCTTTAACAAGTAAGCGTTTATACTTATAAGAGTGTGCAAAATATAAATATGTTCTAATATATAACTAGGAACCCCAAAAGGTTCACCAAACCCAAATATACGAAGCGTTTGTTGACGTTCTTAAAATAAAAAAAAGAACAACAGCTTGCGTTCGCTTGTGCGATGTCGGGGAAAGGAATGCTTCTTTATTAAACCCTCTAAGTAGCATATTAGATGAATGGTTTTTTTAAAGTAATGGAACTGAAATTGTGTACACCGACTTCCAAACCAATCTGATGATCTCTGAACTTTGAAATAATTGTATTAGTTTCGAAATCTGACCGTGTTCATTATAGCGGAATGAATCGTCTTAAGAACATAAGAACATAAGAAAATGGAAGTCTGTAAAAAGCCGATCGGCCCATACAAGGCAGATCCCTGTCACACCCAACCCCAATTACAAGGCCCAATTATAGGCCCAACTCACTAATACCTTGAGTACTGACCCCACCAAAAAGGTCAGAGATTAACACAAGATAACGGTGGTCTGCTGAGCGCCGATTGGCCCACACCTGGTAGATCCCCCTCACACCCAACCCATCTCGTCCATATGCCTATCTAATTTTATCTTAAAGCTCCCTATCGTTCTTGATCCCACTATATCACTTGGTAGCCTATTCCACCCATCTACATCTACTGTTACCAAACCAATATATTTGCCTATATCTTTTCTGAAACGAAATTTATCTAATTTATAACCATTTGTTCGAGTTCTTTCGCAATCACTGAGCTTCAGTACATTTTTCATGTCTCCTTTATTTACCCCACTGAACCACTTGAACACTTCTATCATATCCCCTCTAACTTTGCGTCTTTCTAACGAATGTAAGCCTAATTTGTTCAACCTTTCTACATATGGTAGATTTCTAATATTATGAATAATTTTTGTCATTCTTCGCTGTACTCTCTCCAAGGAATCGATATCATTCTGTAATAAGGACACCACAATTGGACAGCATAATCCATATGAGGTCTTACTAATGACAAGTAAAGTTTCAAGATAACATCAGCAGTTCTGTTACTCACACTCCTTGAGATGAACCCCAGAATCCTGTTTGCCTTGTTACGCACGCTTATACACTGTTTTCTAGGTTTCAAATCGTCGCTAACAAACACACCCAAATCTTTCTCGCAGTCTGAGTTTTCTAATTCAGCATTAGCTAGTTTATATTCCGTATTAGCTAGTTTATATTATGCATTAGTATTCGTCTTTCCCTATCTTTAATACCTTGCATTTGTCAATGTTAAAATTCATCTGCCACTTTACTGACCATTCGTGTAAGGTATCTAGATCCCTTTGGAGGCACTCTATGTCGCTATCTGAATCTATTGGTCTCCCTATTTTGGTATCGTCTGCGAATTTACTTAACCTACTAGTTATACCTAAATCAAGGTCATTTATGTATATGATAAATAACAGAGGACCCAATACAGATCCCTGGGGGAAACCACTCTTGACTGATCCCCACTCTGACTTAGTACCATTTATGCTGACTCTCTGCTTCCTACCAATTAGCCATGACCTAATCCATCCTAACAACGCCCCACCTATTCCATGCGCCTCAACTTTTCTCATCAATCTCTCATGAGGGACTCTGTCGAAAGCTTTACTGAAATGTAAATATATAATATCATATGATTTGTCATTATCTACTGCTTCATATACCTTTGAGAAAAAGCTAAGCAAATTAGTAAGGCAAGAACGTCCCTGAGTGAATCCATGCTGAGAAGAATTGATTTAGTTAAATGTGTCTAAGTGGTTTCTCATTTTCCTAGCAATAATTGACTCTAGTAGCTTTCCTATGATTGAAGTGAGACTAATGGGACGATAATTTGATGCTATGGATTTATCACCTTTTTTGAAGATCGGAACTACATTTGCAAGCTTCCAAGCTTCTGGAACTATACCTGTTTCTAATAACTTGTTAAATTTTGTTTTTAATGGGTAACTTAACTCATCTCTGCATTCTTTTAATACTCTAGCATATACCTCATCAGGACCAGGTGATTTCTGAGGCTTCAGTCTGTCAATTTCCTTAAGCACATCATTTCTACTTATAGTAATCGTACTTAACCTATTTTCTATACTATCGCTATATACCTTACTGACTTCTGGAATCTGTGCCAAATTTTCATTAGTGAAAATGGATAGAAACTGACTATTTAATGTACTGCACATTTCTAAATAATTTTCTGTCATTTCTCCTATCGAAGTGTTAAAGGGGCCTATTACATTTCTAACTTTAGATTCATATAGTTGGTAAAAAGCTTTAGGGTTATTTTTTGAGTCGTTGGCTATCCTTATTTCATAATTTATTTTTGCTGTCCTAATTTCCTTTTTGACCTGTCTTGATAGAGTCTGATAGTAAATAAGTAGGTGAGTTTCGCCTTTCTTAATGTTTCTATATATTCCTTTCCTTTTTCCTATAAGATCTATTAGTTTATTATTCATCCATTTTGATTGGTTCTGTATCGATCTAAATCTTCTTTTGGGGATATATTTATTTTGCGCATTGTGAAGTGAAGAAATAAACTGTTCATATGTAGCTGTCAAGGCATACATGCAGTCATCCGCCTAGGCTGCTGCTTCTTGAACCCTTTTAGTCCTCTTTTTCCCGGATCTTAGCCCAAATATCTTTGTCTACACCGTTACAAAAGTGCTCAAGCAACAGCAGTTCCTGGAGTATAGTAAAGTATGTTGCAGCTTTACTTAGCAACAAGTGATCAAATGCATCCCGAATGTATTTCTCGAACTCAACAAGTGTCACCAGGCCTCTTCCAAGCATTTCTGAACAACATACGGTAGGCCTCTGGAAGTAGCTCGTAAGCTTGAAGGACTCTACTATTAAAGGTCTCATAATCACCCAATTCTTCCTCACTCATGCGGTTATATGCTTTCAAACCTTTGCCCTTCAAAACGCTAGCTGCAAGCATCGCCCACCTCGCCCGGTCCCACTCAAAATCCTGGGCTTTCTTCTCAAACAGATGAAACCACTCATTTACCTCGATTTCATCAAACATGGGCACGTGTTGAAGACTCTTAACTAAATGGTCCTTGGCCGATCCCTCTTAATAAGAATATACAATATGAAATACTAGGAGTGGCACCTAAGTTTACTAAGGCCCCCCACCTTCAGCCCTTACATTATATTAAAAGTTACATATATGTCTAGAGTTACAGATATATCAAAAATTAAATTACAGCATTTTACGTGAATGCGACTCATTAACTGATGAATGGAACATATGCAAACATAATAACCCAAGAACACATGACACATCATATGTTCAGCTTAGGAAGGAACCTGGCAGGGTTGCCTCTGTTACGAATAGCTGGGGAGACTTCAAGTTCATGAACTTAACCCATATATGGCGACCGTCCTCAATAGAGGTTTTTGTGGTGCACTGCGACCATCTTCAATAGATCCAGAGCATAAAAGAACCCTTTAACCCGTGGAGCCCCGGCTAGTTTTGTAATGTTTGTTCACCAGAACCCGGCCGGTTTTCAATTTGTTTTTTTATTCCAGAAACAATAGCGAATGGGTTAGGAATGAAGGAAAAACCACGAAAAACCGCTCAAAAAGCTTAAAGAATGGTCCTACAGAGCCCCCGAAAACGTATTTTACAAGAGTAAAAAATTGAAGGCAATTACCCAAAAAAAACAGGTTATTGCGCGCTCACGCGCACGCACGTGGACTTTGAGAGTTTTCAACCATCGGCACGGTTGTGTGGGATACGTACACAGTTCCCATACAAATCTGAGCCCTCTTGAGTGGCTACACCTGAGGTTAGGGTCGGCGCAATTAGGGTGACGCGTCAGACGCGTCGCTGGGGCTGTGCGTTACATACATCGCCGACGCGTCAGACGCGTCGCTGGGGCTGTACGGGTTAAAAACCTCAGTGGCACTCAAAACAAAGCATTTTGTGATTAGGTGAGATAATTCCCCTTCATTACTTGCTACCACTCCTACATATGTGTTGCCTCTCCCCCCCTTCTTCTCCTGTGCCCCCTCCTCAATTATCAGCTATTTTTTCCTCTTATTCCCCCTTTTATCGAGTAATTTTCGGCCCGAATTTCCCTCACACGGTCGAGGCTCCTAGAGATCCTTGCAACAGAGAGACTTCTAGTGCAAGACCTCCATATCACTCTTCAGCTCAAGCTCAGAGAGGGAGCATATACGCCGCCCTGGCTCTCGCCTCATGATACGACCGGGCGTCTTTTTCACCCACCAAATGCTAATCCCACTTCTATTATTGCTCTTACATGTTCATATGTTCATATTAAAAGCAAAAGAGGCATATATGGATAAGTAATAATTATATATATGGTACTATGACGATTTTCGTCAAGATAGAACCAAATACCTTCGCTTGACGGGAGGGTTTGAACTACCATAGGTTTGCATTTTACGAGTTAATGCACATAAATGGCCAGCACCTCCATAGTTTCCACACCGACCATCCGCCAACTCGCAACATAACAGAGTGGAGGAACTGGGTCAACAGAAGGATTGGCACAGATACCTTGATGGTTTGGACTAGGTCAACCCTTGGGGGCTGGATCTTTCCCTCTGACGTTATGAACTTCGTTGACAAATACCACATTACATTTTCAAGGTGAGCATCTTTTTAATTGCGTAAATCAATAAATACTGAACAAGTGAATTGAATAAAATTACATTATACAGGTATTACAGCTTACTATAACAATAACACTTTATTAATTAACCCTTTGATCTCATGTGACATCCTCCGATATACGTGGTGGAGCGTGTTGAGAGACGTCCTCTAACAAACATATGTACCTGCAATACTATAGGTATAAAAGGTGAAACAATTAAAACACAGCTCAAGGATCAAGCAGTAAGCTTACCTGTTATTCCTTTATCATGACTTGGGTACCTAGCCTAGTTCTTCAATCTAGACACAATAAGATGATTGCATAATATGATTGTATAGTTCAATTAGTTTTTGTATTTACAGTATAATAATAAGGTAACACTTGTCCCCCTGTATTATGGATGTGACAACACCCCCCGCCCTCTTTAGGTGCTCTCTATTTAAAACAAAATATATATATAAATACATTGTACTATTCAAACCTCTCATTCTTACTAAAACATAAGTGTAAGTATGCACCCCTACTGTTCACTCTCAAACACCATTTGCACTACCACAAGATTATACATGTATATTGCTTTGCATTAACCAACAATAATCTCTGCATGCAATGTATTATACATCCAAAGAGAGTAGCAAGGTTCATACTATTATAAACCTGGAAAACAATCCCATAAGATCTAATTATCACATTGAAAAAGAACAATAATTATTTTTGTATATGAAAATAGAAGAATTGTTCATACTCATTCCAAATGTGTCATCATTAAAAATTGTTTTTTATAACAATAACATGAAAATCGTTACTAGCGTATATAACGCATGCATATCTAAAATATTCATTTAATATCGATTTTTAGAAACAAGAATTATGTTAATACAGTGTTTTGTACCCCTCAGTGTCAAAACCAGGCATGCGCACGCACATAGACTCCCAAATTCAGCCGACTTGATCCGGAAGCAGCCCCACCTCATTGACCTCCAGTACTGTGCATGGCATACATGCAGTCGTCCGCCTAGGTCGATGCTTCTTGAACCCTTTTAGTCTTCTTTTTCCCGGATCTTAATATCTTTGTCTACACCGTTACAAAATTGCTCAAGCAACAGCAGTTCCTGGAGTATAGTAAAATCTTGTGCAGCTTTACTTAGCAACAAGTGATCAAATGCATCCCGAATGTATTTCTCGAACTCAACAAGTGTCACCAACCCTCCTCCGAGTATTTCTGAACAACATGCAGTAGGCCTCTGGGAGTAGCTCGTATGCTTGGAAGACTCTACGTTTAAAGGTCTCATAATCACCCAATTCTTCCTCACTCATGTGATTATATGCTTTCAAACTTTTGCCCTTCAAAACGCTAGCTGCAAGCATCGCCCACCTCTCCCGGTCCCACTCAAAATCCTGGGCTTTCTTCTCAAACAGATGAAACCACTCATCAAAAGTTACATTTATGTCTAGACTTACAGCTATATCATAAATAAAATTACAGCATTTTACATTAATGCGACTCATTAACTGATAAGTGGAACATATGCAAACATAATAACCCAAGAACACATGACACATCATATGTTCAGCTTAGGAAGGATCCTGGCAAGGTCGCCACTGTTACGAATAGCTGGGGAGACTTCAAGTTGTTGTTGTTGTTGTTGTTGTTGTTCCCTAAGCTGCCTGGCCGAACAGCCCCGAGTCCCCAAGGAAGGCCATAGCCACGGTTGGGCTTTCCCACAGAGCTCTCAAAGAGTGTAAATTGTGTTGTTGGCGTAAGTGGTTGTGTGAGATGCAGTCTTCTATGATGTGTTTAATGGTATGGGGTGCTGTGTTACAACCCAGGCAGGTGTCGACGACGGAGTCATCCAGTCTCTTCTGATAGCTCAGAAGAGCCGGATGGTATCCGCATCTCAGCCTGGCCAGGTGGACTCTGTCCTCACGAGGAAGGGAGGATTCAGAAGGATGGATTTCGGGAGGTCGTGGTTGCAGCTGCGTGTTGTCTATGAGTGAGTGGATGGAACGGCGAGTGATATGAGTATGGATGTGCTTCCGGAAGTTGGTTTGGGGTGGGCAGGGAGGGAGAGAAGACAGTATTTGTGTGTGATAGCGTGTGCTGGGTGTTGTTTTGATATTTCTTGGTGTCTGTGGGTGTGTAGCCATGTAGTGTAGTGGGTGGTGTTGATTCGTGGAGGCTGCTGCTAGGAATTGTGTGCCTCTCATGTCTAGATGATCTTTGACTTTGAGGACTTTGGTTTCTTGATGTAGGTGATCTGTGGGTGTCGTAGCTGTGCATCCTGTAATGATTTTCAGGGCTTTATTTTGAATAGTCTGCAAGGTCTTATGATGTGTTTCAGCTAGGTTAGAAGCCCAGGCCGGGCTTGCGTATTCCATAACTGATCTTATGTATTGTTTGTAGACTGTGGTGGTGGTTTCTTTGTTGTGTCCAAATTTCGTGTGGGCAAGTGATCTGAGGGCGTTAAGTCTGGGTGCCAGTTTCTTTTTCGTGTTTGTGGTGTGCTGTTTGAATGTCATTTGGGTGTCGTATGTTACTCCTAGGATTTTGGGTGTGTGTGTGTGTGTGTTAGGGGTGTGTTGTTTATGTTGAGTCCCGGGACGTAATCGTGCTCTCCTGTCCAGCTTGTGAGGAGGGTTGCAGTGGATTTAGCTGGGGCTAAATTGAGTCTGTTTGTAGTGCACCATTCATGTAATGTGTCGAGATAGTCTGTAAGGAGTCTTGTTGCTGTGTCTGGGTTTTGGTGCGTGCTTGTGAGTGTTATGTCGTCTGCATAGGAGGCTATGGTTATTTGGGGTGAATTTGGTGTATTTATATCATGCATGTACAGATTGAAGAGTGCGGGCGACAGGACGGATCCTTGCGGGACTCCGTTTGGGAAATTTCTAATGCTAGATGACTGACCGGCAAAAGATACGTGTGCACATCTGCCTGCTAAGAATTTGGCCAGCCATCTTTTTTTGTTGTTGTGCATGTTTGTGTTGTAGATTTTGTTTGTTAGGTTGTGGCGGGGGATGGCATCGAAGGCTTTACTAATGTCGAGTGTGGCAAGTACTGACCTATGTGGTGGTCTAGCTGAGTTGATGCCGTCAAAAGCTCTTTGTGTAAGGTCTGTAAGAAGAGTGTTTGTGGAGTGCAATGGCCTGAAGCCGTGTTGTGTTGGAGAAAGGGGTAAGTCAGGTGTCATCAGTGGAAATACTTATGTATTTTATTGGATTTCCACCACTTGCCAGTCACCACACACACAAATGTAAGCATGTTTCCTTCTATTTTTTTTTTTTTTTTTTTTTTTTTTATTAAGGTGACAGTTACAAAGTGGTGTACAATCTATCTTATTCTAGTTACATTGTAGTTTATCTTATTGTACCAGTACCTCCCTACAATCAACCTAGTTGTTCCCCAATTCGTCCCTCCGCCACGACCATTTCAAAGTCCAAGTCTCTCACTCTTGTCCTCTGTAGCGGGGAGGACCTTGTACCCCTGAGACATAGGAGTGCAGACCTGAGAAGAGAGAAAGAGAGCCGGCATCTCATCCAAGTTATGACTTGGCTTCTATGCTGGCGCTTTTTCTCCGATATTTGTTCAGCTAATCTGGCATAGAAGACACTTGCAGAAGGTCCCATACCTCCCGACGATGAGAAGACCAGAGGAGTAAAGCTTCCTTGATCCCTGTTCAAAATTCTTTCTTCATAAGCGCGTTTTTTCTCACTTTCGTTTCTCAAGTATGTCGCCTTGTGTCTTCGCTCACGATATGTTTGTGCTCTTGAGTTGAAGATTCTGATGTCGAAAAAAGGCTGTTGTCCCCTCGTCCAGTTGTAGTACAAGGCGCCCTATGACTTTGGAGGGGGTGCAAAGGAGTGTGATAGGGCGGTGTGAGGAGGGTAGCGTGGGGTCTTTGTTAGGTTTGGGGAATGTGATGATGATACCATGCTTCCAGATGTCTGGTATTGTGTTGTGTGAGTAGCTGTAGTTTGATATGTTAGTGAGTGCTTGTATGCCTTGTGGTCCCAGGTGTCTGAGGTGAATGTTGCTTATGTTGTCTAGGCCACAGGCGGGTGAGAGTTTGAGATTGTTGATGATATGCTTTGTCTGGTTGTTGGTGAAGGGTGTATAGTCAGGGTCTGTGGGGAATTGTCTTTTTCGTCGGATGACACGTCGATCGTCTTTGTGGGGTTTTAGGTGACTGACATGAGAGAAGTGATTGATGAGAGTGTTTGCTTGTTGTTTACGTGAAGGAGTAGAGTCTGTTGTTGTGATTGCAGCATGTGATTGTGTTGTGCTGCTGTTGGAAAGTGTGATGCTGTTTAGTGTTTTGTAGAGTGTTTTGGGGTTTGTTTTGTGATCGAGTGTTTGTAGGAAGTTATTCCAATTTAGTGTTTGTTGTTGTATTTTGTTGTTAATATGCATGTTGAGTGCTTGAATTTGTTGATTGATGTCTTGTGTGTGGGGTGCTGGGGAGTGTTTCAGTGTGTCGCATTGTATGATGAGGTTTTGAATTTCTGGTGAGAAGTTGGGGTTGTGTTTTTTTATGTTACCTCTTGGAATGTGTTTCTTGTCGGCGTTTTGGATAGTCGTGTTGAATGTGTGTACAGCATTGTTGATGTTAGTGATGGGTGTACTGTTTAAGGTTTCAAAGTGTTGTTCTGTCTCATTTGTGAAAGCTTCTCAGTTAGCTCTTTTATAGTTAGTGTAAGTGTATCTGTGGCTAGCTGGGGTGAGTCTTGTTTTGGTGGTGATAATGATCGGGAGGTGGTCTGAGCCCAAGGTTCTGACCACCCTCCAGGATGTTGTGGGGGCGAGTTCAGGGGAGCAAAAGATGATATCAGGAGATGATAGGGTGTAGAGGGCTTGGTGGGGAGTATGGGTATGCTGATGAATATTATTGAGGATATATAGGTTGTCTGTTTGGAGTTGTAAGGCCAGCCCTCTGTCTGTGTCGGGGTTGTCGACAAACCAGGCCGACGTCTTTGCATTGAAATCACCACCCAGGATGATGTGTGGGGTGTTTGTGATGTGTTGTATTTGTGGTCTGTAATCGTTTGGTACTGTAGGGGATGTTTGGGGAGGGATGTATGTGTTTATGATGGTAATGTTGGAGCTGTTGCCAGTGCGTATTTTAATTGATTGAATTTCTGTTGTGTTATCGTTTGGGGGGAGGAGGGATTTGGTATGTGCACTGGTGTCTTTATATGTTATATCTTTGTGTACCAGGGTGATGAGTCCACCGCCAATGCCGACAGCCCGGTCTTGTCGTATGGTGGTGAAATTGTGAAATGTAGGTGTTTTTTGTGTTGTACAGAGTTTTGTTTCTTGTAAGATGGCAATGTGTATGTTGTGTTGTTTGATGAAGTGTGTGAGTTTGTGTTTCTTTGTGTTGATGCCATCTATGTTTAGTTGAAGGATGTTAATGTTGTGTGTGCGGTGTATGTTGGGTGCTGCTGCACGAGGATGGGGTGGGGGTGGGGGTGGGGGGTGGGGGAGGGGAGGGGTGATGGTGGGGGTGGGGATTGGGGTGCAGGAGATGAGGGTAGGAATGGATTAGGTTGGGGTGTGGATGGGCTGGGTGGGTTGGGGAAGAGAGGTGGATGGGTTTTAGGATTGGGAGTGGATGTTATGGGCAGGATATGTGGATTGGGGAGGAGAGGTGGACGGGTTTTAGGGGAGGGATTTGACTGGGAGAGGGAGGGGCATAAGGAACATGTCCAGGTGTTTGTGTAGTGTTTCATGGAGGCAAGTGTTGTGCAGGTGAAAGGGGTCCAGTTCCCGCATGAGTTGCAGAGAACTGAACCCTTAGTGGCGGCTCGAAGTAATGGGTTTTGAGCAAGTTGGACATGTGTATTTGTAGGTAGGTCCTGGGTTGCTCTCAATGTCTCCGGCTAGAAGGAGTCTTCGAGAAATGACAGCCGGAGAGTCATTTCTCGGTGTAGGAAAAACTGTGTATTGTGTGTGTGTGTGTGGTGTATGTGGTGTGTGTGGTGTGAGAGGTGTGAGAATTGCCCGGCGCGATCGCAGCCGCTCCAAGGACGCGTGCCCCCAGGGAGGGGGCAGGGGATAGTTGTGGCGGGTTGGCTCCCGGAAACTTCTCCCCACGGTCGGCAGCCTGCTGTCCTCCACTGTCGGTGATCTTGTCCCCGGACGGGAGGGTCGGCAGCCATCCATGGTCGGCAGTTCCGGGAGGTGGTCCCACGGCGTAGACGCCGCCACTCCAGGACCAGACTTCAAGTTCATGACCTTAACCCATATATGGCGACCGTCCTCAATAGAGGTTTTTGTGGTGCACTGCGACCGTCCTCAATAGATCCAGAGCATAAAAGAACCCTTTAACACCCAAAAATCGGGGACGTTTGTAACGTCAACTACCTGCCAAGCGGGCATATTTATGGAAAACGAGCTTCATTCCATGCTCTTTTTCATGCATAAACAAAGAGCTAGAGCATAATATACTTAAGTATCCGTGAAAGGGCGATAATAGAGCTTTCCAATGTCACCTGAATCATCCTTGTGCAACCACGGGTTATCTTGTAGCGATCGCGCAACGAGAGATGAAAAACCCAAAATAAGGTAATTTCCCCAGTTTTTTCCAGGTCTCGCGAGGCCATGGGTGTGGAATATTGCCGTGAGGGTGTCAGTCGCGGCTCTGTGGTCGGGGCGAACAGTCAGAGCCCGCCTATCGTCCTCCCAATGCGTGGACTCTCTCTCAGAGCCGATAACGTGCTCAAAATGCCGCCTGGGGCACTCAAAACAAAGCATTTTGAGATTAGGTGAGATAATTCCCCTTAATTACTTGCTACCACTCCTACATATGTATCGCCTCCCCCCCCCCCCCTCCTTCCTCTCCTGTGCCCCCTCCTCAATTATCAGCTATTTTTCCTCTTATTCCCCTTTTATCGAGTAATTTTCGGCGCGACATTCCCTCACGCGGGGTCTTTAACACAGGCAAGTCAGCTAGAGATCCTTGCAACAGAGAGACTTCTAGTTCAAGGCCTCCATATCGCTCTTCAGCTCGGAGAGGGAGCATTATACGCTGCCTCGTCTCTCGCCTCATGGTACGTTCGGGCGTCTTTTTCACCCACCAAATGCTATTCCAACTTCTATTATTGCTCTTATATGTTCATATGTTCATATTAAAAGCAAAATAGGCATATATGGATAAGTAATAATTATATATATGGTACTATGACGATTTTCGTCAAGATAGAACCAAATACCTTCGCTTGGCGGGAGGGTTTGAACTACCATAGCTTCGCAGTTTACGAGTTATTGCACATAAATGTTCAGCACCTCCATAGTCTCCACACCGACCATCCGCCAACTCCCAACAGAACAGAGTGGAGGAACTGGGTCAACAGAAGGATTGGCACAGGTACCTTGATGGTTTGGTCTAGGTCAACCCTGGGGGCTGGATCTTTCTCTCTGACGTTATCAACTTCGTCGACAAATACCACATTACAGTTTCAAGGTGAGCATCTTTTTAAATACATAAATCAAGAAATCCTGAACAAGTGAATTGAATAAAATTACATTATAAAGGTATTACAACCTACTATAACCATAACACTATTCATTAACCCTTTGATCTCATGTGACATCCTCCGATATACATGGTGGAGCGTGTTGAGAGACGTCCTCTAACAAACATATGTGCCTGCAATATTATAGGTATAAAAGGTGAAACAATTAAAACACAGCTCAAGGATCAAGCAGTAAGCTTACCTGTTATTCCTTTATCATGACTTGGGCACCTAGCCTAGTTCTTCAATCTAGACACAATAAGAGGATTGCATAATATGATTGTATAATTCAATTAGTTTTTGTTTGTACAGTATAATAATAAGGCAACACTTGTCCCGCTGTATTATGGATGAGCCAACACCCCCCACCCCCTTTAGGTGCTCTCTACTTAAAACAATATATATATAATTATATATAATATATATATATATATATATAATATATATATATATATATATATATATATATATATATATATATATATATATATATATATATATATATATATATATATATATATATATATATATATATATAAATAAATTTTACTATTTAAACCTCTCATTCTTACTAAAACATAAGTGTAAGTATGCACCCCTACTGTTCACTCTCAAACGCCATTTGCGCTACCACAAAATGATACATGTATATTGCTTTGCATTAAGAACATAAGAACATAAGAAAATGGGAGTCTGCAGAAAGCCGATTGGCCCAAGCAAGGCAGATCCCTGTCCCACACAACCCCAATTCAATTACAAAGCCCAATTATAGGCTTCACACTCTAATACCCTGAGGATCATCTTACCAAAACGGTTACAGAATAACGCAGGATTATGGGGGTCTGCAGAGCGCTGATTGGCCCAACCCGGCTGATCCCCCTTCACACCCAACTCTTCTCGTCCATATGCTTATCCAATTTTATCTTAAACCTCCCTACACTTTTAGATCCCACTATAGCACTTGGTAGTCCATTCCACCCATCTACAACTCTGTTACCAAACCAATATTTGCCTATATCTTTTCTGAAACGAAATTTATCTAATTTGAAACCATTGGTACGAGTTCTTTCGCTATCACTGAGCTTTAGTACATTTGTCATGTCCCCTTTGTTAATCCCACTAACCCACTTGAACACCTCTATCATATCCCCTCTAACTCTGCGTCTCTCTAACGAATGTAAACCTAATTTCTTCAACCTTTCTTCATACGAAAGATTTCTAATATTATGGATAATTTTTGTCATTCTACGCTGTACTCTCTCTCTAATGAATCTATGTCCATTCTGTAATAAGGACACCAAAATTGGACAGCATAATCCATATGGGGTCTCACTAATGACAAGTAAAGTTTTAAGATAACATCAGCAGTTCTGTTACTCACACTCCTAGAGATGAACCCGAGAATCCTGTTTGCCTTATTACGAACGCTTATACACTGTTTCCTAGGCTTCAAATCATTGCTAACAAACACACCTAGATCTTTCTCGCAGTCTGAATTTTCTAATTCTAAATTAGCTAGTTTATATTTAACATTTGTTTGCATCTTCCCTATCTTTAATACCTTGCATTTGTCAATGTTAAACTTCATCTGCCAATTTACTGACCATTCATGTAAGGTATCTAGATCCCTTTGGAGGCACTCTATATCGCTATCTGAATCAATTGATCTCCCTATTTTAGTATCGTCTGCGAATTTACTTATCCTACTAGTTATACCTAAATCTAGGTCATTTATGTATATAAGAAACAACAGGGGACCTAATACCGATCCCTGGGGGAACCAAACAATAATCTCTGCATGCAATGTATTATACATCCAAAGAGAGTAGCAAGGTTCATACTATTATACAACTGGAAAACAATCCCATAAGATCTAATTATCACATTGAAAATGAACAATAATTATTTTTATATATGAAATTAGAAGAATTGTTCATACTCATTCCAAATGTGTCATCAATAAAAATTGTTTTAATAACAATAACATGAAAATCGTTACTAGCGTATATAGCCCATGCATATCTAAAATATTAATTTAATATTGATTTTCAGAATCAAGAATTATGTTAATAGTCTTTTGTATCTCAATGTGTTATGTTTTTCCATGTTCCTACTTTGAATCATTGTCAATCACAATTATTTAGTGACGACAATACGCTTTTTATATATGAGATTATAAGTATTTTTCATGCAATGTCCAAAAATGCAATCAAAATTTGTCTTATTTTTCAATATTTTGTATATGAAAATAATGGCACAGGAGTATACACCTGCGGTCTTGGATTCCCACTCATATTTACCAGTGAACATTATGCTTGTTTTATTATGTTTTAAGGCATTTTAGAGCTACAAATTGTGATGATACGTATGTTGTAGTTCATGATATGAGAAAGAGCATAAAACAAATCCGATGTCCCTACAACTAATATATTATTTTGTATGAGTTTTTATAAATAGGCATTCATCTGATAAGAATGATAGCACTTGCGACTGTTATATATTCAAACAAGTTATTAGGTAAATGGATATTAGATACCATATACATATATAATTATATATATATATATATATATATATATATATATATATATATATATACAGTATATGTAAAATACAATTCTAAGATATAAAACCTTATCGTATAGTATTGTAGATACACTAACCTGTAGTCCAGGCGAAATATCCGCCACGTTTAAAGTTATCACCTAGTGCCCTCTCCCTGCCTCACTGCTACTGATTCCTGTCACTCTCTACACCTTACGGGAGGGTGGAGGTTGACTAAGGGCATTGTTGCCAAGTGTTTCCTTCAGCGTGACACTACCAAAACTTATTGTAGCCCAACTGAAACAGTATCATGCGACAAAATATAATAATCATACATTCCTAATCTTTTTGGACGATTTGCATGTTGTGGCCGAAACCACTGCTTAATTTTGAATATTTACGTCCTCTTGTATCTAATCCTTTCCTTTTCATAGTTATTGCTCTGCTTGCATACCTAACATATTGTATTGTTAAGCTGAAACATTTAAAAACAGCAGTGTGTCCTGTAAATATGCCTCCGACTGTAGACATTTCTATAAGTATTGTATGATTATATCTGTTCGTATCCCAAGAATATCACCCGCTTTCATTAACTATATTTGGGGGTGATTAACTTTAAGAACTAAAATTTAAATTAATTTCAGTTTCAGGCACAGTTCGTTGTGAAGTCCGGTCCTTTGAGATCTGTATCCCAGTAATGGTACTTTCCACTTGTAAAAATATTTTGTTATACATAGTGAACTTTGCTCCAGTACATAATTATATATACAGTATAATAAATATACAATATACTGTATATAAATTGTCTAATGATAGCCAGAATATACTGTCAAAGTGCGTCATAATCCTCCAGGTGCTAATTTACCAGTTGACGTAAATAATGCCACAAGCATTGTAAAACACTGAGAACATCCGCCGAATGCTGCCAACTTCCCATCTGTTCCAAACCCTTATCCTTCCTACCTACCTGGATGGTCCAAAAATATCGCCCAGAATAGATAGTGTTGAACGTTAGTTTTTTTGTTTTTTATTCTGAGGATTATACTAATTCTAGATGCAGACCAATTAAGCCACGCTCTTAAACGGTCACAACCAAAATTACCTTAGTCCTTAACCCCTTCTGTACCGTCGATGTCTCTTTATTTTCATTCTAGCTATATTTAGATTATTTTGCATTTTAAAGAAGGATCTGTGGTAGTAAAAAAGGTAAAATGAGATTGTTCGAAGCATGTTTTTTGTTGGCGGACCTTTTTAAACTGATTTAAATCGTGTAATGGTGGTCAGAAAAATGATAAGAAGACGTCAACGGTACAGAAAGGATTCATGTCCTGGGCTAGGGGACGTTAGATAATGCTAAAATATGTCAGGTAGAATTTGGTTAGTTAGGATTGGATACACATGGCTTCTGTTTCGAGACAGGACAATTTAGTTTGTAACCAGTTAAGTTAGATTAGGTTAAAACATGATTGGCAAAGATATATTGGTTAGACTATGTTTTGTGACTTCATTTGGGTTGTGGCCATGTACGTGTGGGACTGCTTCGGACTGTGGCTGAATGAAAGTGTAACCGTTTAGAACTGGCTCCATTTAACCCTTCCCGCCCGGGCAGCATTTTAAAATGATGCACCTTGCGAAGGCCCGGAGCCCGGGTGTCCATTTAAAATATGTAAGCTTGAAAGCCTATTAAGCTTGTTTTGAAAGCCGAGCGGCGAAATGTTTGTTTACAAAGCCGATTGGAGCAAGGCCAAGCATCAGCAAGAAGAAGAAGAAGTCCGACCTTGTCCTCCATAGCTAGTTAGAGCGAAAATTAGTGTTTCTAAGTGTCCGATATTGCTAAATCCGCGGCAAAATTATCTCCACGGAAATCGTCATCACAACTGAACCATTTGACCCAGAGAGCTTTACTCACTGCCAGTCTACAGATACAAGTAAGGGCTACATTTTGAGATTTGGGTGAATTCTCTAGCAGTTAAAATAACAAAAATAGGTCTATGTTTACATACAATGTTTTTTGGGCAGATCGCCCGGATAGGCCTATCGACCTCTATAAATGCTGCCCGGAGAGGAAGGGTTAAGAGTGTAGCTATTTAAAAGTGTGGCCGGTTAGGAGAGTTAGTGAGACGAAGGGCAACATAACAGGTAAGGCTGGTAAGGGATTCACGTGGGATCTGGAGGGCTGAGTGAGTGATTTAGTGGTTGGGGTTGGGACTTGAGATGTTAGATGTCTCGAAGATGATTGGGTTTTCAGTAGAGGCTGCGCTATTTCCCGTGTTGTCGCTGATGGTGAGGTGATGACTGCAAGGTGTGTTGTGGTATATTTTCGGGTTTTTGAGGTTGAATCGGGTATAACAGTTAACACCAGTCTTTAAGTCTTTAATAACAGTCTTTAAGACTGTAAAGATCCTTCCTAAACTGCAGAAAACGGCCTAATAATAACAAGATTGTAAATGTGAAATAGCGTCATGGGTAGAGGAGGGGTTGAGAGAGAGAGAGAGAGATAGAGAAACGAATATAATAAACCAAAATGACATCGTGTTTTGTTATCAAGCCACTCTCGAACCATTCTGCCAGCCCAGTAATATAAAAATAAATATAATCGAGACATATAATCACTCCACAAAAAAAAAAAAAAAAAAAATCGTATGAACATCCTGACATTTAATCCGATAAAATGCCGTAATGATTCCGACATTTGGGATTATAAAAATACAGTAATTTTGTTATGGCGTTTTAACTTGACCTTTTTCCCATACTGTAAATAGCAAGGGTGTAAAATGGTTCAGATGCCCACAAAGTTCCTTTCCTCGTCGTGATCCTACGTATGAAAATAAAATTAGTATGAAATAATTGCGACTGTGGTTTCTTTGAATTATCAGTTGACTAATTAGATAAGTTGACCACTGCACCCGTAAATCGATCATGCGCATTATATTTCATGTATAGAATCACGGAGAAGAACAGAACTTATGTGGGCAACTGTACAATCGGCTGCCTAGTCTTTAGCCCAACCATAAGTATTCGTGGACTTAACTTATATCTAATTATGGAAGTATATCTCTGGAAACTAATGTATTAACCTTAATAGTATTTATTGCAAAACAAAAACACTCCCATCCAAAAATGAATCCAGATAGTGCTAATTTCAAAAAGATAAACATAGGTGTCCACCAATTATTATGATTGGGCTATAGATTACATGCATCCGTGTGTACTTATAAGCATTGGGTATATTGATTGTAGTTTGCCATTCTAACCTTATTAAGAGGAGGTTATTACTAACAATATATCTTAAGGTATGTGTGTGCGGGGGGGGGGGGGGGGGACCCCCTTCTCCTTCATGTAAAGCACCGTTAGATTTGAGATTTTAAAACATTTGTTCTGTTAGTTTGGCGATTTTGACACCTCGTGTGCCATTTAGGTATCGATCTTTTTTCCGGGAGAGTGATAGCGAGCCTGCAATTTAGGAGGAACCGGCCTTCCATTGTTTGTTCCTAAGAAATGCACACATTTGTCTCGAAGTAGGGTCTTGAGGATATTTCCTTATGTTAGATGGTAATCTAGGAAGGAAACTAATGAATATATATATATATATATATATATATATTGAAGTGACGGGGTTGAATAGAACGGGGTCAAATATCACCTGTAGGATTGCTAGCCTGCAGGTGAACAGGAAGGAGAAGCGAGACACCAAAACGCAAAGAAGAAATCATCTATCAGAGTACCCCCGATTACCAGGAAATTCCCATGCTCCAAATACCAGAGAAACAGAGGAGTACCCCATAGTCCCAGGAATTTCCCATGTCTTACAAACCAAGGAGCGGGGTAATTTAGGTCAGTCACCCAGACAAAAGGGTAACAGTTGGACCCAATCACCGTCCAGCTCTCAAACTGTCTTCACCAATCACCAGCTGTCATTCGCTCAGCCACCAGATTTGCATTACGATGAGCACCTGTTTACGCAAATCCAACACCAAGGACCCGAGTGCTATCGGGATCAGTGGACATAATAGGCCCTGTAATATGTTATCGTCCCGCATAACTATCAACCACAGGGAGAAGATAAAGAAGAACTGAGTTATCCAAAGGATCAACAATTAGCCTTAATTATAACATAATCACCAGAGTTACGATTATATCTTTTCTAGGCTCAGTGACTCTCACCCGAGTATTAAACAAAATACCTGGTATCATTATGTATCCAATAATACCTATCATGTATGTTTAAGTTAAGTATTAACCTCACCAACTATATCACAACGATTCACTATATCCCTTTAACATTGAGTTACTGTAAGTTAAAGATAAGAATTAATACGAACATAGTCTCAATGAAGCTGAAGCAAAGTTAAGCAAACATCCGCTGGGGTAATGTTCTTAAGGCTGAAAAGCACGGAGCATCTAACAGCAGTGGACAATTTTTTTCCCCTCCCCCCTTCCTCGAGAATACGACGAGCCCTGTTGTGTTCCCTCTGACGTCCGGATCCTGAAGTCCTGATCGTGATAAGCAGCGCCTCGTGAAGTCCTGACCAGCGAATCTACGTTCCACGTCGACCAGACTTACTCCCGAACCACTACCCTCCTATATTACCCTAAGTGTCTCTGAGTATCTTACGTTGTGTTTATTGTTGTGAAGGTAAGGTAAAATATGTGAATATTGCAGTGCTAAACTATATATAGATCTGTGCTCAAGATCATCAATTATTGCGTATGTGTTAATCCTTCAGAACTTATATTTATTGTTGTATAGATCTGTGAACAAGATCTAGTGTTAATATTATACCTATAACTCTCTTAGAACGTCCTATGCATACGTTACATACTCGTGTTAATTAATTTCTTAGCCAAATACTCACAGATTTTCCTTGTATATGTCCATTCTATTATGTATGTTACAAGTTGAAGTTGAAGTGTATTCCGTGTATTTATTCCCTTCTTAAATAATACTTTTACCAAGAACCTACGCTCAATTTCATATTCTTTATATCTCAGTCCCCCCTCTTAAAGAAGATTTATTGTTGATTATATAATCTAATTTCTTCGAGAAAAAAATAAGTTACACTTATTGATATTAAGTGTTCATTTGTTTATTCTATGAACAGTATATTCGTTCACTCCATTATTGATGTAGATAATTTCGTTTCTTCTCGTCTAGGAATTCTAGTCTTGCATAGATCCGTTATCTAATTTTTCATCATCTTGAATACAACGCCAATTTGTTCTGTATTTTATATAGGAATCTGTTAACTCGTTCAAACCTCCTTTTATACCTTATCAGGTATTTCCATCTAAGTACAATTTCGTTGTGTGCGCCATTTTTCCTATTATTAGTATTATACTAATTATTCGTACACGCTAATTTTATTTATGCGTTGCTTTATATTTGTTAACTACTTTAGTTACGTTAACTATATTATTGATTGATGCCGTTCAAGGGATATTAAACCTTTGATTATTCATCAGTAGAGGTAAATTATTAATTCTGAATTCCTCGACCCGAGAGATTATTATCGCATATAATCGTCAGTGAATTATATGTTCATATCATAATTTTCTCATCTTTATCTTAGTATATAATAAATTGTAAAAACAATTCAGCATCCTTTTCCTTTTATCTTCATCGATTACTCCAAATACTAAGGATATAGTCGCACTAACAATAAATATTATTATCAACACCACAGTACCTAGCTTACTTGCTTATGGTAGTCCATCTTAGTCCGATGATGACGTTCCCTTCCTGCATTCATCTGTTGTGAGTTCTACGATGACTGTAGAGTCCTAACCGTGATGCAGATATCCTGCCACAGTCTGGGCACTGGTAGTCCGGGTTAGGAGGGGCTGGTTGTTCCCGGCGTGCATGTCTCCGGGCCCTCTTCTCCTGCTGGTGGTGTTCCCTCTGACGTTCCAGTTCCTTCGCTCCTTGCTGGCAGTGTGAACGCCATAGTGGTCTATCAGATGCTAAGTTTTCAAGTGCAGTTGGTTGTATATTGCACCTTTTTAGTATTTTCTTTATACTGTCTTTGTATCTTAATTTTGGTCCTCCAGCTGCTCTGCGGCCTTCATGCAGCTATCCATATAGTATTTTATGAGGTAGTCTCTCCTCTGGCATACGGATGACATGCCCAACCAATCTGAGTTGTTGTTTGATGATAAGGGTCTCAATACTGGTGTTGTTGGCTCTTTCAAGTATTGTTATATGAGGAACACGGTCCTGCCAGGTTATACCCATAATCTTTCGGAGGCATCTGATGTGGAAAGCCTCCAGGGGTCGTATATGGCGTCTATATGTCGTCCATGTCTCACAACAATAGAGCAAAGTGGTTAAACACACAGCATTATATACAGCCACTTTGGTACAAAGAGTCAGGTGATTATTTTGGAAAACTCTCTCTTGTAGGCGGCCAAAAGATGCTGCAGCTTGTCTCAGTCGGTGTTGTACCTCATCGTCAATACTGGCCGTTTCAGACAGGAAGCTTCCCAGATACTTGAAGGAAGGAACTTGTGCTATCTCCTCTCCTGCTAATCTGAACACTGGCTGCACAGGTGGTATCTGAGCTGACCACTGAGAAATTATTTGTGTTTTCTGGATGTTAACTGACAGGCCCATTCTGGAGTAAGCACTTGCTGCAGCTTCAAGCGCGACTTCTAGTTCCACTGGCGAGTGAGCTACAAGAGCACAATCATCTGCATACTGAAGTTCCAGGATATTTTCCATAGAGACTTTTTTTTCTTGCTTGAAATCTACGAATGTTGAAGAGGTTGCCATCTAGTCTATAGTCTATGTTGATTCCACTTCTGTTTGCTATAGTCCTATGAAGAAGTATTATAACGCATATTAAACAAATGTTGAAAAGGACTGGTGCCAGTACACACCCTTGTCTGACTCCGGCATTGACTCCGGCTTGTCTGACTCTCAGTACCTAGCATGACCTGATTGACCTACCGGGTTAGTTTTATCTTAAGCGGTAGTCTTTACACTACCTGCACGCCACTCAGCACCCGTGAGCGAACGTTGAAACAGAAATCCTTGTGCGTTCCCCCTTTTGCTTAAACCTGATTATTCATACGTGTTTGGAGATGTCAACTTAACTTTAGTTTACTTTCAAGAATACTATACGTTAGACACTCAACTCACATAAATATTATTATCAAGGGTTGATTCTATATGTGACCGTGTCCATTGTGTAATTGCATATTCCCCTATAATACTATAATATTATAAGTGTCTTTTATATTGTTAGGTAGAGACTGATATGTATGCTTAAATGCATTCTACTGTTTGCTTCCTATTACTTATAATAGTTAAGTTAACTCTCAGTCCATACTTCAGATCTCGCCATACTCGTGATGTCCACATTAACCTGATTATGTCACATATTGAAGATTCCCGTACTTATAATAAATCATAAGACGGAATCTGATCAATAACTTTCCTGCCATTGAATAAACTAGAAGTGTATAATTTACATGTGTGTCTTTATTGTGTTCTGTAGCACCTGATTGAGTACCTATTTGTGATTAAGAACATGTTCGATGTGTTCCTGTTGAGGATATTTGGAGTCTATAAGTCCATAATTGGATATTAGTAAAGACCAGATAAAGGGTAAAAATATATTATAACCCTGCATAACACTGGTGGCAGTGGTGACTCGATACGGCATATCAACACAAGTGTTCTTATTTAAAAGAAAATGTTCTTGGTACTCGGTTAACGTGTTAACACATTATTCACCATGGCAGCCATTAGATCTCTTGATATTCCGGCGTTCAAGCCTGAGGATTATGATATATATACGTACATGGAAATAGTCAAACCGGTCTTGGACATTTTGTTCGGAAACGAAGACGCTTCCAAGATTCATACTATTGTGGTAATATTAGGGAAATATGCAACCAAAGTGTCAGGGTATGTGCATGATAATATGCCTGGCTTAACCTGGGCACAATTTGAGACACATGTGAAAACTGCCATCAATCCAGTGCTGGGGCAGACAATTGCCGATAACAAAATTCATGAAATCAAGTATTCAGGTGATTTGGACGGCACTATTGAGCGCTATTGAAGCATTCAAACGGTACCGACGCCTTAAAATTCAAGACTCTCATTCTTCCTATGTTTCTGCCCGGAATCAAGCCAAATCTGTTCTTCGACTTGCCAAACACTCTTTCATCAATAATAAATCCACTGAACTATCCTACTCTAGCTCTTCCCAAGCTTTCTGGCATCTAGCCAAAAACCTCTCCAACAATTTTTCTTCCTCGTCTTTCCCTCGTCTTTCCCACTCTGATGGCACAACCATCACTTCTTCCTCTGACAAAGCTAAACTCTTCGCTCAAACTTTTGCTGGAAACTCCACCTTGGATGATTCCGGTGCTATTCCTCCCTCTCCACCCTCCTCTCTCTTACTTATGCCTAATATCCTAATCTCTTCTAAAGATGTACTTTCTACCCTCTCTGGGCTTAATACTAAGAAGGCGTACGGTCCAGACGGTGTTCCTCCTGTTGTTCTCAAAAACTGTGCTTCCGTGCTGACTCCCTGCCTAGGCAAAGTCTTTCGTCTCTGTCTATCCTCTAATGTCTTCCCTTCATGCTGGAAGTTTGCTCACATTCAACCTGTCCCAAAGAAGGGTGACCTCTCTCAACCCTCCAACTATCGTCCAATTGCTCTCATGTCTTGTCTTTCTAAAGTTTTTGAAACTATTCTTGCTTCAAAATTTCTTAAGCATTTCTCTTCTCATAATCTGTTCTCAGATCGCCAGTATGGCTTCCTTAAGGGGAGGTATTTAGTTTGTTCACTAGACCTCCATCAACCTTAAAATGACACCCCCTTGAGTCCCGTTCAAGATAAATTTGTACATTTTTCGGTAGAAAAATTTCCCGGCCGAAGGCCGGTTCCTCTTAAATTACAGGCTCGCTCGCCAGGATAAAATCGACACCTAAATGGCACGAAAGGTCTTAATATGGGGTGAAAGTTCTTAAAATCGCTAAACTAATGGGGCAAACATTTTATAATATCAAAAGCAATGGGGGTAAACATGAGGGAGAAAGGGGTCAAGAAAAAAATCCCTCAAGTGGAAATCACCCCTTAAGGGTCGCTCTACTGGTGATCTTCTTTCATATCTTACTAACTCTTGGTCATCCTCCTTTCGGGACTCCGGTGAGACTTTTTATATTGCACTAGACATATTGAAAGCCTTCGATAGAGTCTGGCACAAATCTTTAATTTCTAAGCTACCCTACTTCGGTTTCTATCCCTCCATCTGTGCTTTTGTCTCTATTTTCCTTTCTGGCCGTTCCATAGCCGCGGTTGTGGACGGCCATCATTCACTTTCTCACCCTATAAACTCTGGTGTTTCTCAGGGCTCTGTCCTATCTCCTATTCTCTTTCTAATTTTTATAAATTATCTTCTCAACTGTACCTCAATTCCTATCAATTCATATGCAGACGACTCAACCTTACACTACTCCATTAGTTTTTCAGAATGCCCCAGCCAGCAATCCCTCAACAACAAACGTAATAAAGCCATAGAACTCTTAAATTCTGATCTAAATACTATCTCCAATTGGGGCAGAGAAAACCTTGATACCTTTAATGCTTCCAAAACCCAATTTCTCCATCTATCTACCCGTCCGGAACTCCCAGCGGACTATCCCTTGTTCTTCAACAATACAAAAATCTATCCTTCATCTTCTCTCAATTTTCTTGGTGTCTCTTCTTCTTCTGCTCTTATTTGGAAGGACCATATTACCAGTCTTGCTAAGGCAGCCTCCCAGAAGCTGGGTGTGCTCAACCGCCTTATGGGGTTCTTTACCCCTGCACAGCTTCTTGCTCTGTACAGGGGCATAGTGCATCCTTGTATTGAGATTGTTCACATGTGTGGGGAGGTTCCTCTCACACCGCTCTCCTAGACAAAGTTGAAAGGAAGGCCTTTCGTATCATTAACTCCCGTCCACTCACCAACTCTCTGCAATCTCTCTCTCTCCGCCGCAATGTTGCATCTCTCTCGCTATTCTATCGCTACTATAATAATCAGTGTTCCTCAGAGCTTTCCCAGTGTATACCACCTCCTTTACGTAGGGCATGTGGTGCCCGTCTTGCTACTCAATCCCACCCCTATCTGTGCAACTCTCCAACCCAAGGGGTGAAAAGTTACTCTCAAACTTTCTTCTTCTCAACAGCTGAGCTCTGGAACTCTCTCCCAGAATCAGTCTTTCCCTCTTCCTATGACTTAAATTGCTTCAAACTCCGTGTGTCCAGGCATTTTGCCTCGAACGTCCCTTGATATTGGCCCTTTCACTCTTTCAACTATGGGGGAGGCACTCGCTATAGGCAGTTCTGCCTTTTGCCTCCCTCAATCACATAGAAAAAAACAAAAAACAACAGTTGCACCAGATAGGAATCAATGCGTTCCCAGATGAAAACACGGAGCAGAGAAAGAAAATCGTTTTCAAGGCACTTGTAAGAATCTTGCCTGACACGGTGGCACATCACTTTTCAATAATAGAGCCTACCAATTATGATGCGGATCTGCCAGTGATAAGGCATATCATAGCACTATGGAAGTCCAGGGAACAGGATAAGATAGCCGTAATAAGCAAGGTCACCACGCATCCAACAACAACAGCAGCACCCATCAGTTGTCCAATGGCTCCTCGTCTTACTGATAAAGCCGAGGAATGGGCCAGGATTCGACCACATGACTGGAAGCCATGCTCGGGACCATGCATGTTGTGGTCACTCAAGAGATCATTCACTGAGCTTATGAGGAAAAGAACCAGGGCCCCAAACTGGTGGGCTCAAATTCCCTGGATTAAACCGAGTAAGGTAGCCACTATGATAGAAGACGGGACAGCATCAATTGAAAACGGACCCACTGAAGAAACGGAGCAGTACATACCTGAGGCTTTGCAGCCGGATCCCAAGGATTTTGAAGCTGCTCCTCCAAACAAATAGTCGTCACCATGGCGGGAGCTCATGATGGGACATCTGAAAATGGTGTTCCAGTTTATAATAAAATCACAGTTAACGGGGTGAAAGTCCGACTTCTCATAGATACGGGAGCTTCCCGTTCTTGCCTGTTTCTTCCGTTTTTCCGGAAACATAACAATGTTTTTGGGAAAATGCAATCTACCTCCATCATTCTTGTCAGTGCGAATAATAAAGTCATTCCGAATTTAGGACAGACTCTTCCACTGTATGTTAACACCCCTGTTCCCCATCACGGAGTAGATCATTCTTTTGTTATCTATAATCCCAACGAGACTAAGTAAGATGGTTAGTTAGGTCTCGATCTCCTAATATCACTGAGTGCCTCCATAAATTGTAGGCACCGCACCTTAACCTTTGATCCACCTTCAGAAATAAAACAAAGTAAAAAACCCTCCCTTGACACTATTAGGCAGTTAAAGTCAGACCCATTGCCTACTTCCTTTCCTATAACTGTTAAACCTCAACGTAATAAACAAGTCCTTCCCCTCCAATCTCATATTATATCTCAAGCTATCACTTCCACTACTGTCACAGTTCCTCCTCATCATGAAAAATTGATCCTTTAATACCTACAATCATGGGAGATGTCATTCTGACTCCACGCCTCCAAAGCCCTTTCAACGGGGCATGCCTAACCGCTCCTAGCCTGCTACCAAATAAATTAAACAGTAATAAGATAGCTAATATCTCCGATAAGCCAGTCACATTACCAAAAGGACTAGCCATTGGTGAACTTGAGATATATTCAGAAGAATTCTCTATTCCCACAGATTCTTCCCCTCCCAATAAGAACCCCCTTCCTGACATTCCTTCCAATCTTACTCTTTGTCAACAAACTGGTCTTAGAAATCTACTAATTTC
Organism: Paralithodes platypus; assembly: GCA_032716605.1. Lineage (NCBI taxonomy): Eukaryota > Metazoa > Arthropoda > Malacostraca > Decapoda > Lithodidae > Paralithodes > Paralithodes platypus. The sequence goes on along the minus strand of CM064527.1, from coordinate 14,329,263 downwards.
ATATCAGGATATCTTCGCTACATCCCGCCGAGATATGGGTAAAACTGACATGCTTCATCACCCTATCCATACTGTAGGGCATCCCATTAAGCAACCCATCCGTCGAAAAAAAAACATCCAAAGACAAGAGGAAGAAAAACAAGTGCAAGACAGGCTCGCCACAGGAGTAGTCAAAACATCCACTAGTCCTTGGTCGTCTCCGGTAGTACTCGTCCGGAAGAAAGACGGATCAACCAGCTTTTGCATTGACTACCGGCAGCTCAATGACGTCACCATTAAAGATGCTACACCACTCCCAAGAGTTGATGACTCCCTGGGCTCCCTGCTTGGGGCAAAATGGTTCAACACTCTGGATCTTCAAGCAGGATACTGGCAGGTTCCAGTATCACCAGAACATCAACAGAAGATAGCTTTCTCCACCAGCCAAGGCAGACTATATGAATTTACTGTGTTGCCATTTGGTCTGTGCAATGGCCCAGCCACATTCTCCAGGTTAATGGAATCCGGTTTACAAGGGTTTACCTGGGAGACATGTCTTGAGTATCTGGATGACATCATTGTATTCGGACCGGCATGGGCCGAACACTTACAACGGTTGAAACAAGTATTTCAAAGAATCAGAGATGCTAGCCTCAAACTCAAGCCATCAAAATGTACCCTTGCCAAAAATAAAGTAAACTTTCTGGGGTATATTGTCTCAGAACAAGGTATTTCACCAGACCCTAGCAGCAAATTAGAGGCTATTAGCAAAATTACACCCCCCTCTAATGTCAAAAGAGTACAAGCTTTTCTGGGCTTGGCATCTTACTACCGAAGATTTGTGAAAAATGTCGGTACTATTGGCAAACCATTGCACGATTTGACCAGAAAAGATGAGCCTTTCAAATGGACAGAACAACGCATACAAGCCTTTAACCCACTGAACCATGGCGACGACAACGTGTCGTCGGCAATGTATGTAACGCTAAACCCCAGCGATGACAACGTGTCGTCAATGTTAATTACTCCGGTCCTATGGCACCTAGAGGGCTCAGATTTGTATGGGAACTGTGTAAGTATCCCTTTTTGACCTAGGTGATCGGTTTTTTGTGGTTTTTCCTTCATTCATAACCCATTCGCTATTGTTTCTGGAAAACAATTTGTTTTCAAAACCTGCCGGTCCCTGGTGGTACATTTATTTATAACTAGCTGGGGCTCAGTGGGTAAACAGCCTGAAAGACAAATTAGTGGCATCTCCGGTTGTATCTTTTCCGGATTACACCCGCCCATTCAGGCTGTATACTGATTTATCCCAGTTTAGAATAGGTGCCATTCTTGGACAAACGAGAGATGGCAAGGAGCATATTATTGCATTTTCAAGTCGCACCCTAAATCCATCCGAAATAAACTATCCTGTCACTAAACGAGAATGTTTAGGTATGATATGGGCCCTCCAATACTTCAAGGCGTACTTGGGCGGGGTCAAGGTCACTGTCATCACTGATCATCAAGCCCTTCAATGGCTCCGTAAATCTGATATAAAGAACGCATTGACAGTCAGATGGAGAGAGTCCTTAGAAGAATTTGATGTCAATCTTAATAAATAAAGGTCAATGTTTGTCAGTTACCCGACTTTTGTTACTAAACTCCTCCCACAGTTTTGGTGCCAGGTGGGAGTGTGGGTCACCGTTGGAGAGCCCAGGCTTTGGAGATGATTTTAGGCGAGTTTAGTGGAAATCAGAGACACTTTTGTTTAATAAAATTTTCGGCAGAACTTACTTAGTATACGGGAGCGAAAAAAATGGGAAAAAAATTGCCGTTTGGGGCAGAAGGAGGCCTCCGATCGAAAAGGTGTATGGAACGAAAGTTGTTCGCAGCTCCCCAAAATGGGGGTACGGATGAAGTCAGATCCAAAATCGGAGGTCATTTAGCGGCCGAAATCGAGGTCGCCGTTTAATGAGGCACAGGGAGGTCGAGGCGGGTGATTATGGTAGTAGTAGTATTGTGATGATTGTGGTAGTAGTGATTGATGATGGTGATTATGGTAGTAGAATTTAAACCCAGGCAACGCCGGGTACCCCTCCTAGTATTGTATATAGACCAGGTAAACTACATACAAATGCGGATGCTCTCTCTCGCCTTCCCATCGACTCCTCACCTAATGACCTGCAACAGCAAGAGACAACGAATACCGTACTTGCCATTCACCATCAAGACTCGTTGGATAACAGTCAACAAGAACTTTTAACCCACTGAACCCCAGCGACGACACGTTGTCGTCGGCAATGTTTGTAACGCTAAACCCCAGCGACGACAACGTTGCGTCACTGTTAATTACTCCGGTCCTATGGCACCTAGAGGGCTCAGATTTGTATGAGAACTGTGTAAGTATCCCACGCAACCATGCCGATGGTTGAAAACTCTCAAAGTACAACCGCGTACACGTGAGCGCGAGTGCGCAAAAACCTGTTTTTGGGTGTTTTTGCCTTCAATTTTCCCCTCTTGTAAATCTGACTTTCGGGCGCACCGTAGGACCCCTTTTTGACCTAGGGGATCGGTCTTTTGTGGGTTTTCCTTCATTCCTAACCCATTCCTGCTGTTTTCTGGATTTTTATTTTTTTCAAAACCTGCCGGTCCTGGGTGGTACATTTATTATAAACTAGCTGGGGTTCAGTGAGTTAAATTCCTTCCAAAGACAAGAGAAACCCGACTGGATGCCACGCAAGATATCTAGTCAGTTAACCGGGAACTGCGGAGAGACTCTTAAGAGTTCCCCCGGCGGACTGCGGGAAGACTCTTAAGAGTAAGGGAAAACAAAAATCCATTTAAAACACCCCCCCAAAAAAATGTTTTTTTATTTTATTTTTTTATATTTTTATTTTTTTTTGCCCCTGGGCCATGCCAAATATCACTCCTCCACCTCCCCTCCTTCCCCACTTTCCTCCCCTCCTTCAGTTATCACCTATTTTCCCTGTTATTCCCTTATTCTGTGGTTAATTATCGTGCTAACATTAGCGAGTTGGTAGCAGGGCGTTGTCATCACTGTTACCAAGCGTGGGAAAGAGCGAGAGAGAGACTATTGTGGAACAGTGTCTCTCCAGACAAGGGGAGGGGTGGAGGGCAGGGAGGTTGCCTCAGCCATACATTATGTAACTCCCGGCCTGTATCTCCGATTTTGACCATCCAAACACTGTTTCCACTTGTTTTATTGTTGTAACAGGTTAATACCTTTATAATCAACCTATAATAGGCACATATGGATAAGTATTAATGCTATTTATGGTAAAATAACGATGTTAGTGATGGGAACAGCTCAAATATGTCAGCACAGGAGTGTGGTGTCTCATACCCCCCATGTGCACTTCTTAGGTTAACCAGGAGAGAAGATAATTTATCTCCTCTCCTGGTTAACTGAGTTTTTTATTTATTCACTATTGAAGGAAAAAAATTCATAACACCACAAGCTGCACTATCCACCATGCAATCTATCCATATGCACAATGGAACTCACCTGGCTCAAAGGAAACCAATCACCACGTTTCAGCACGGCTATTGGACCCCTTCACCATATATAACAGCCAAACGTATCACAGAAGCTTGCCGAGCATGTGCGTTGGGTAAGGATAGAACCCGCACAGCAGGTCCTGCTGGCAAGTTAATCGCCTCCAAGCCATGGCAATTACATGTAGTTGACGTTATGGGCCCAATGGAAGGAAATCAAGGATTTAAGTACATCATAACCTTTGTGGATACTTATTCCAAATATGTCATTGCTTGCCCTGCCAAAGAACACTCAGCCATTGCAGTAGCTGAAGCTTTCATTCAACATGTATTTCCATATTTTGGGTTACCTGAAGCTATTCATTCAGATAATGCCCTAGAATTCACCAGTCACATGTGGTCCCAGTTATCTCAAATGTGTGGGTTTAAAATCAGCCACTCATCCCCATACTGGTCTCAAGGCAACTCCATATGTGAAAGAAGCCATAGGACAATTGCCAATCAAATAAGAATCAGACTACAGCAAATGGGCACCAAGGATTGGCCCAGTCAAGTAAAAATTGTACAAGTAGGTATCAATACCTGCCCCAGAGAGGACGGAATTTCACCCCACGAACGTGTGTTCGGAGTACCACCGTTACTCCTCCCTCTACGACATCTAACTGCCCCATATGAGCCCTCCTCCAACTTCGATCAGTCATTAGATCATCTCAAGAACCGTCTCAGACAGATATAATATGTGCAAGATCTTCAACCAGACGAAACTACCAAAGCCAGTCCACACCGTGTCGGCGATCTGGTTATGGTTGCTCAAACACCCGTGCCGTCCAAACTCAAACCGAGATTTAACACCTTACGAGCGGCCTATGCGGTTTATTTATGTGTACCGCACAGCGGGGTGTTTTTAGCCAAAATAGGGCTGTTTACGTGATCATTTTCATGCCTAAATAAGACCCAGAACGTAAAACAAGTACCTATCCCTGAAAGGGCATAAACAGAGCTTTCGAATGACACCATAACGATCCTTGTATGATGGATAGTTTTCTTGCAATAACCGTGCAACGCGAGTGCAAAAAGCAGGTAATTCGGTACTTTCAGTACATAATTGAGTATGTAGCGAGTGAGAGAGGGAGGAGGGAGCTGAGATTTGTGTCAGTAGGTTCGCCGCGGTGGTCTGGAGCAGTCATACGCTCGCTAGTCTCCTGCCACCACTTGTCTCTCTCTCTCAGCCACATTACGTGCTGAAATTGCCACTCGAGTTATGTCGAGCGCCGCCACATAGTCCAGCTTTATTTAACTCGACTTATGTTGCTCGCCGCTAAATAAGGGTTAAAGGTCCCTTTGAAATTCTAACAGTGCCAAATTGCTATCAGGTTACCATTAATTATTTTGGTGAGTCACGCACGTACCGTAACAGACATGTCCGTAGATTTCAACCTATAGATGAGAATATGATTATGCATGCAGATCCTGACCAGAATGACATATTACCTACATCAAATAATCAGAATTTGGGATCCACAGAACCTGTAGCACCTGACATCATTCCTCCTCTGACACCTGCACCGAGAAAGAAACCACTGCAGGTCACACCCCCTCTTCCACCACAAACTACACCCCTGTGTAACCACGAGCAGGACCTGTTGCATACCCTTCACACACTCCTCCTATTCTACCTACAGGAACTGTTTCTGCTCCTTCAAAATTACCTTCTCAAGTAACAACTAAACCTTTACCTGTACCTTCATCACCATCTATCAGCTTGCCTTTTTTTTTTCTGACTCTCCTGGAACTCTTCCAACTGCGCCTGCTATTGCTAACATTCCTAATATAACTGGCCGACTTTTACCAAATCTGCCAAACATACCCTCTCCTGAACATGAACTCTTACCTATTCCTCTTCCTCAAAGTTCTTCCAACCCTATTACTTATGCCAGTAAACTAAAAACTTCCGCTACTTCTGTTTCTCCCTCCCTCAATAAACCATCCTCCCGACCTCTTCCGTTATTGCATAACATTCTTCCCTCCACTTCCTCACGCAAATCTCCGTATTTCACTTCTCAACTACATCTAAACAATTTACACAAACATCCAGCTCTGCCTCCTCACCTTCCCCAAAACCTCATGTGAATCAACCACTAATACCTTCTCATTCTAATCCTACCTGTACAAGATCTGGTCGACGTGTGAATCCACCTCAACGATGGGCACCGACATTCCGACCTACCTATGCAAGGCGAGCCCCTCCCAAACCTACCTCGCTGATGCCAAGACTGACCACTCCACCTACTGCGAGGTCAACATCAACCTCTGGGCCAACAACATCCAAGGACCACACACTCCCCAGCAGCCCTGCACAGGTCACTTGTTCTCCAGCCCTTGCAGTGACCACAACTCCTCCTGCTAACCAGTCACCTTTAGCACCTACAATGACTTCTTCACCGCCTTCTACAGCCATGAAGATCAACAGTGTTCTGGTGTCTGATGGCCTCAAAAGCACTTTGGTCAAAACCCCACACCAATTGGTCCAAACAGCATCAGAGGCCAAGCAACCACTACATGCTCACATGGACATGGACTTATCAACTCCAGCTGATGTCCCTACAACCATGTGGATGCTGACGTTCCAGAATTTAACCCCCGTTCTCAATAACTACACCACCAGGACGTATATACTGAAATCGCGAGGTCGTGACTTTTTCTTCGCCGAAGATGGTGAAGTGACGGGGTTGAATAGAACGGGGTCAAATATCACCTGTAGGATCGCTAGCCTGCAGGTGAACAGGAAGGAGAAGCGAGACACCAAAACGCAAAGAAGAAATCATCTACCAGAGTACCCCCGATTACGAGGAAATTCGCACGCTCCAAATACCAGAGAAACAGAGGAGTACCTCATAGTCCCAGGAATTTCCCATGTTCTACAAACCAAGGAGCGGGGTCATTTACGTCAGTCATGCAGACAAAAGGGTAAGAGTTGGACCCAATCACAGTCCAGCTCTCAAACTGTCTTCACCAATCACCAGCCGTCATTCGCCCAGCCACCAGATTTGCATTACGATGAGCACCTGTTTATGCAAATGCAACACCAAGGATGCGAGTGCTGTCGGGATGAGTGGACATAATAGGTCCTGTAATATGTTATCGTCCCGCATAACTATCAACCACAGGGAGAAGATAAAGAAGAACTGAGTTATCCAAATTCAATTCAATTCAATTCAAAAATATTTATTTAGCCTTCAGATATACAATAAGTTCAGAATTTAAATACATAGAAGTCAACTGGCTAAGCCTTATGAGAGAAAACTCTCTTTAAGGCACCTTGATTTAACCCGAATTAATTTACATTTTTACATATATATAATATATACTCTTTCAATTCGCACCCATAAACTTACACCACATAAACATACTCAGCACAAAAGTAACTTACAATTTGACGGATGTTTTAATATTTACTCAATAAAAATAATTTGAGGGACATCTTAAAACTAGACAGGGAGGGTTTATCCAAAATATGCCGAGGCAGTGCATTCCAGACCTTTACACCATGATAATGAATCGATTTTTGAGATTGATTTGATGCCAATAATGGAATTTCTAAATCTCTTGTGTTTCTTAAGGTATATCTTTCATTTAAACGAAAATTAAATATATTTATGGGATTGTAATTATTAATGGCTTTGTAAACAAAGATAGCAGTGCAATATATGTTTATGTCTTCCCATTTTAAAAGTCTTAGAGATTTAAATAATTCATTTGTGTGATCATGTTTTCTTTTGAAAGTGATTGTCCTAATAATGTTCTTTTGCGCTAGTATGACTCTCTCTATCTTAGTTTTACCTGCGGTTGCCCAAACTGTGTGACAGTATGAAAAGTAAGGGTACACCAAGGAGTAGTAAAGTTGTTTAAGTACTTCCGAAGGAAAGCAGTTACGAGTTAGATATAATATACCACATTGTTTATTTATCTTGTTTGTTAATGTTTGTATATGTGACTGCCAAGTCAATTGCCTATCCACTACAACACCAAGAAATTTATATTTTGCTCTTCTATTAACATTGAATTTCCTATTTTAATGGAATCTACATTTGGAGGAACATTATTTTTTCTGTGATGAATAATATATTCTGTTTTGTCGATATTTAAGGTTAGCTTATTTGCGGTCATCCAACAATAGACATTATTTAGTTCATTATTCACTGATTGCACTAGAGTATTTAAATTGCTGTGACTGGCATAAAGTGTTGTATCGTCTGCAAACATAATTGTTTTAAATAGTACATTTGTGTTAATTAAATCATTCACATATATAATAAACAATAATGGGCCCAGTATGGACCCCTGTGGAACTCCAAAGGCTAAAGATTGTTCACTAGATTTAATATTATTATATTCTACATATTGTTTACGGTCCTTAAGGTAAGATTCAAACCACCTGAATGTAGTATTTCTTATACCATAATGTTTGAGTTTCTCTAATAGAATGTGGTGGTCAACTGTGTCAAAGGCTTTTGACAGATCTAAAAATACACTAATTGTAAACAGTTTATCATCAAAGGCTGCAAGTACGTCATTACTAAATTTTATTAGCGCAGTTTCCGTTGATTTTCCACACCTAAATCCATACTGGGCATCAGAAATTATACAGTTCGATAAACACAATTCATTTAGTCTATTATACATTAGTTTCTCTAATATTTTGCTCATAACAGGTAAAACTGATATGGGCCGGTGATTATTAAATAGCGTCTTATCCCCAGATTTATATATTGGTAACACCTTCGCAATTGTAAGATGATCGGGAAAAATACCCGTGAAAAAGGACATATTACAGAGGTATAAAACAACTTGTGACATAGAAGGCATCATGATTCGTAATATTTTCAAAGGTATCCCATCACAGCCTGGAGAGGAATCCCGCAGTTGGCTAACTGTATTTAGTAATTCTTCTGTAGTAACTGGAGGCATTAAGAATGTTGATGCTTGTGGATTAGCTAAGTATGAATTAAAGGAAACATTTGACTCTCTGTTTTCAGCTAGATTTTTCCCGACTTTGACAAAGTATGAATTAAACTGGTGTGCTATTACATCTGGTTCTTTAATTTCATTGTTGTTATGAATAAATGTATCACTTAATTTGCTGTATTTTTGTCTTCCTAGAACTGAGTTAATTATATTCCAAGCCTTTTTACCGTCACCAGCAGCTTCTTCCAACTTTTGTTTATGGTAGTTTCCTTTGGCTGTTCGTATAGAGGTCGCAACTTGATTACGAAGCCTACGGTATCTCTCTCCAAACGTGATAGGTTTTATGGCATATTTTTTCGCTAATTTATTTTTGTCTTTGATCATCTCTTGTATTTCCGGTGTTATATAAGGCTTATATAGATGATTTACCTTAATTCGTTTTGTAATAATAGGAAAATGTTTGTTAAACAAAGCTGTAAATATTGTCATAAGATTACAATATATTACATTGGGGTTATTTGAACTATAAACTATTTCCCATGAAACCTCTTCTATTGCTTCTTTAAATTGGTTAATGTTATCAGTACTGTAGTTTCTATAGGTAATATCTTGTTCTTCTTTTTCAGCTTGCTCTAGTGATGATTTTGTACTAGTATGGAAACATGCAAATACTAGAAAGTGATCTGTTATTCTAGAATAAACTATGCCACTCATTATGTGCTGGCTGAAATTGTTTGACCATAGTTGGTCAATAATAGTAGCCGTTGTTGACGTCACTCTTGTAGGTTTAATAATTGAATTAAAGAACAATTTTGAATGAGATAGGGAAATGAAATTGTCTACACAATTATCATTTGCGCTCTTCAATAAGTCAAGGTTATAATCACCTGCAATATAACACAGTTAATCCTCTTCACTCACCTTTGAAAGAATAGTGTTATATTTATCTAAACAACTACCAAAATCAGTATGGGGTCTTCTGTATATAATACCAACAACAGTATTTTTTGAATCCTTATTATGAATTTCAATGAACACAGTTTCAATGCTATCGTACTGAAAAGTTAAATCGTTTCTTATGGTATATTTATATCCTGTTTTTATAAACATCGCCACTCCACCACTGTTGCGTGTATAGTTGTTAGTAATCTTTTCATAATTAGGAATTGTGTACAATTGCTCAATTTCGTTGGTTAATTTGGTTTCACATAAACCGATAACATTAAAATTGTATGCAAGAGGACTCAGACAGTTCTCAGAAAATTCCTCAAAATGTAGTGGTACACTATTTATATTATAACACATTATGTTAAAGCTATTTTGAGCTGGGAGCTGAGCTTGAGGAGTATTAGGAAAGAGATAATTACATGAAGGGAATTTATAGTTCAGCGAATTTACCAAATAATTATCAGGGTCTATTTCATTGTCATGCCTATCTTCATTTATATTTACATGATTGAATGTAAGATTGTCCAGAATATCAAAGGGTATTATATAATTATTTTCTAAAGGATCATTATTTATCATTAGGAATTGATGGTCATTGAGATTATGAAAGGGAAATACATCATTATAAGGCATGAATGGAAAATAGTACTATATTTATCAAAACGTAATATAGTCTCAATGTTGAATCTACCTAGTTGTGTATCTGTCTGGTCGATTTCTTGTGCGTTGTTGTTTGTCCAAGGGCGGCACCTGACCCCCTGCGATACTGGGCCTACCATGAGGGGCCGAGTTAGGAGGGCCACCTTGCACTAGGCCCACGGGTAGGTCACCACCCTCTGGTCGCTGATGGAGGGTGGGTGGGAAGGCAAACTCCCCACGTCGTGGTGTTAGTGCAGCAGTAGAGACAGGGGGGGTGGGGGCGGGGGTGTAGGAGATCAGGGGAGATGGCGGTGGGGTGGATGGTGGCTGACGGGGATGGTGGATGGTCCGGGGTGGGGTAGTAGTGCGGGGTGGGTTGGCTGTGCTGGATGGGGTGGCGGTGTGGGGCGAGGTAGTGGTGCGGGGTTGGGTGGAGATGGTGGATGGGTGGTGGTGGTGGTGGCAGGCGGTAGACTGTGTATGGGTGAAGAGTTGACGACGCCTGGCTCCCTCACCCACACCGTGGGGCTCCTTCACGACCAGAGTCCGGTAATTCAGAAATGATATTTTTCCATTGTTTCTGGCTTCAAACATGGCTGGGAAATGGTTTCGACGTATTTCGATGGTAGATACACAAAAGTCCTCGTTCACAAAGATCCCTGTCCCCTTCAGCTTCCTGCGATTTCGGTACACGGCGTCACGATCAGGATAACTCTTGAATTTTGCTACAATGTCTCGAGGTCCTTTAGGTGTTGGCTGACCGACACGGTGTACTCGTTCAAAGGCAATGTCCTGTATGTCCAGACTTTCAGTTATTAACTTGGTCACTTTCAGTTGAGATTGTTCCCAATTTTCCCCATCACTTTCAGGAATGCCTGAGAAGCGTAGGATGTTCCTCCTACTCTGTTCATCGATGTAGTCTATCCGATTCTTCCAGTCATCTAGTTGTTCCCTCAAAACTTGATTTTCATCCATCAAGTGCTTGATTATGTTATTAGCTTCGTGTTTGTCTTTGATTGTAGTAGTTAGTTTAGCTGTTGTTTCATTCAGCCTGGCTTGGGTGTATTCCAGACTGGCTATTACATCACATATTTTCTTCTCCGTATCCTTCACTGAAGCGGTGAACTGGCGTTGTACTCGGTCCGTGGTGTCATTAAAGTACGTTCGCTGCGTGTCCAATAGCGTCAGTATCTCTTCCCGTTCCATAGTGGTGGTGAGCGATAATGAGAGTGAATAGATAGTCTATAATTGATGACGTCACTGATCCTTCTGCGCATGCGCGAGTTGGATTTGTTTTTGTCAAGGGGGTTGGTAGAGTTTGATGTAAATTTTCCCCTTAAGATTACTGGATAAGAAAGTTCAATATTTCACTTTGACATCAAATTATTCGTTCTCTGTACCTTCTGTTGTCCATTGGTGAAGTCTGGTATTTATAAGGCACTTAGATCACTGTATATCTTGCTAGAACACTGGAGGTAAATTCGAGTTGTTTACAACAGTCGCCATCTTGGTCCCAAAGGATCAACAATAAGCCTTAATTATGACATAATCACCAGAGTAACGATTACATTTTTTCTAAGCTCAGTGACTCTCACCCGAGTATTAAATAAAATACCTGTTATTAAGTATTAAGTATTAAGGGGAGACGAGCCGTTTGTTTGGTCATTTATTCCTTTATTTCTTAGTTTCCTCACTAGACCTCCATCAAGCTCAAAAAACAACCCTAGACCCCCTTCCAAGATAAGTTTGTACATTTTTCGATAGAAAAAATTCCCGGTCAAAGGCCGGTTCCTCTTAAAATATCAGGATCGCTATCGCTCGCCAGGAAAAGATCGAAACCTAACTGGCACGAAAGGTCATCAAATTGACAAAGAAATGGGGCAAAAGGTGTTAAAATCGCCAAACTAATGGACCGAACGTCTTTTAATCTCAAAACAAATGGGGCTTAACACGAGACAGAAAGGGGTCCAGTGAAACGACCCTTTTGGGTGGATGGGACTCGTTAGCCTTGGTCGGCAACCCATCTAGGGGAGACAACCTTATAAAAATCCGGGTGGATGGGATTCGTCAGCCTTGGTCGGCAACCTGTCTAGGGGAGTAAACCTGATACAAATCCGTACTGCTTACCTAAGGGTAAGGCAGGTTAGTGGATGGACTAGCCGTGCACCACTGTAGAAAAATAGTGCTGAAAAGATACATAGAGGGCCTCGGAGTTGGACGGGTCCTAAATTGAGTGGTCAATCCTGTAAGTCTTTCAGTAAACTGGCAGGGGTTGTCCCTCTTACTTGGGATGGGTCTGCTTGGGGGCCTTCTGTGTATGGCCACCCTCATTTAGGGGATTAAGGCATCCGGCAATAGATAGATAGATAGATAGAAACGACTCGTCTCCCCTTAACCTCACCAACTATATCACAACGATTCACTATAGCCCTTTAACATTGAGTTCCTGTAAGTTAAAGATAAGAATTAATACGAACATAGTCTCAATGAAGCTGAAGGAAAGTTAAGCAAACATCCACTGGGGCATGTTCTTAAGGCTGAAAAGCATGGAGCATCTAACAGCAGTGGAATATTGTCTCCCCCTCCCCCCTTCCTCGAGAATACGACGAGCCCTGTTGTGTTCCCTCTGACGTCCGGATCATGAAGTCCTGACCGTGAGAAGCAGCGCCTCCTGAAGTCCTGACCAGTGAATTTACGTTCCACGTCGGCCAGACTTATTCTAGAACTACTACCCTCCTATATTACCCTAAGTGTCTCTGAGTATCTTACGTTGTGTTTATTGTTGTGAAGGTAAGGTAAAATATGTGAATATTGCAGTGCTAAACTTTATATAGATCTGTGCTCAAGATCCTCAAATATTGCGTATGTGTTAATCCTTCAGAACTTATATTTATTGTTGTATAGATCTGTGAACAAGATCTAGTGTTAATATTATACCTATAACTCTCTTAGAACGTCCTATGCATACGTTACATACTCGTGTTAATTAATTTCTTAGCCAAATACTCACAGATTTTCCTTGTATATGTCCATTCTATTATGTATGTTACAAGTTGAAGTTGAAGTGTATTCCGGGTATTTATTCCCTTCTTAAATAATACTTTTACCAAGAACCTACGCTCAATTTCATATTCTTTATATCTCAGTTCCCCCTCTTAAAGAAGATTTATTGTTGATTAATTAATCTAATTTTTTCGAGAAACTTTAAGTTACACTTATTGATATTAAGTGTTAATTTATTTATTCTATGAACAGTATATTCGTTCACTCCATTATTGATGTAGATAATTTCGATTCTTCTTGTCTAGGAATTCAAGTCTTGCATAGATCCGTTTTCTAGTTATTCATCATCTTGAATACAACGCCAATTTGTTCAGTATTCTATATAGGAATCTGTTAACTCGTTCAGACGTCCTTTTATACCTTATCAGATATTTCCATCTAAGTACAACTTCGTCGTGTGCACCTTTTTTCCTATTATTAGTATTATATTAATTATTCGTACACGCTAATATTATTTACGCATTGCTTTATATTTGTTAACCTCTCCGCGGCGCACAGGGGGTTTTCTACAGGGTAAGACTGTGCGCACCTATGATGATTTTGGGACCTATTGCCAATTACGATAAAAAGTACATCATCGTGTAGGGAATGTTTGCGTGCATCGGCCCATATATATTTGACCCCCCAAAAAATGTCTGGGGGGGGGTGGGGGAACGGTCCATAGTTGAAAAATGTGGAGCGAATGGCACCGCGCGGCTAGATTGTCATCGAGCGGCGAGATTTCCCTGCCGAATTTTCACGCGCCCAGGGGATAGAAGGAGAGGGAGGAGGGGGTGGGTTACCGCGTATTATCACGTATATCTCCTTTTTTGAGCCCTTTTAGGCTATGTAGAGTATGTATACGTGTGTAGGCCACCCATATAACAATGAATATGCCTCATAGTGACCAAAAATTGCAATATATAAGGGAATTATAAGAGAATTTTTAGGCGGGAATGAAGATGTGTTGGAGGTTTGGCGGAAATTTATGAGCTGAGAGTGTGGTTTACGCCATACATATCACTTATATCTTGTACGTAGAGCACTGTCATGCTATAATACAGACTTGTACGTATGTATACGTGCCATATATCAAAATATATACTGCATATAGACCAATTCATGCGATATTTACGCACATTATCAATGAGTTTCTATGCGTGAACCAAGGTGTGAGTGAGTTGTGCTGGGAATGAAAGGGGAGAGGGTGTATTACGCCATAAATATCACGTAAATCTTGTATTTAGAGCACTGTCATGCTATAGTAAAGACGTGTACGTATGTAGGCGTCCCATATAACAAGGAATATACCGCATATAGCCCAATTGATGCGATATTTACGCAAATTGTGAATGTGTTTCTAGCAGACGGAAGCCTGAAAGGGTGGGTGGGGGTGGCTGGGTAGGAGGGAGGCTAGCAGGGAGGGAGTGAGTGAGTGAGTGAGTGAGTCGTGGAGAGAAGGAAGGCAGGCAGATCTCTAGATAGATAGCCAGCTGTGTGACAATTGTGGAGGCGCCCGAGGCGTATTGATGTCTTGGGATTTTGAACCTTATGTCTACCAGGTGTCTGGTGTTTGTTGCCACCAAGAGTTTTACAATAACATGAGTCAGGAATGGAGAGAGAGAGAGAGAGAGAGAGAGAGAGAGAGAGAGAGAGAGAGAGAGAGATAGAAACTGAGACATGCGTATGTCGTACGTAAAAATTGACTTCAGAATTGCATTTTTATGCAAGCAGACATTGCATTTTAGACACATGTGAAGTACCACAGAAACATGTAGGCCATTGACTGTAAATAAAGTACTATATTATAGACCACCAGCGACGGTGGTCAGTAAACACAGGCAGATTGCCTTTTGTGATAAAGGGCTAAATATAGAATGGTGTCTCCTTACACTTGCGAAAGGGTAGATTGCCACCAGAGAAACGTATACTTATTTATTTCCAAGTAATATGCAATCTAAATGTATATTCGAGACCTACTGCAATTATTTGTATGACAGTCATGACTATGTATAATCCAATATACGCGCATAGGCGAGACATAAGAAAGCTGGTTGAGCAATTTTCGACACCCACACAGTTATTATTCTTTTTTATTTACAATATTATACAATACAAATGTATTTGTGAAGAGTATTTTATCCATTATTGTATTTATACAAATTTTGTTCCCAGACAGAGCTGCTGTTGCTGGTGTAGCTGGGGCATAAAGGAGCGGCAAGGGTCACCGCTTGACCGTGTGAAAATGAGTGGAGTCGCACTGAGAGGGGCAATTTTGCTGAGTGTTTGGGCAATTTTTGACAGAATAAAGTTATATATTTACTAATTCTTGACAGAGACAAACTTTTATAAACCTTGGCATGATATAATTGATAATCCCATCAATTTACAAACGTAAATTGGTGGGATAATTCATTTTTTTTTGTATATTGTCATTTCGATTGTAGACATTTTTTGAGTGATATTTGGTATGAGCTCCTGTGGCATGGTTGGTAAGGTCGCGGACTGGAAAACTCAAAGTGTGGTAGGGTTGTGTGATCGAATCCAGGAGGGGGTTATGGGGAAGGTTTTATATTGTCTAGAACATTTTTGATAAACATTTTTGTTTACAAGATCATGCCATTGTATTTAAACAATATGAAATATTCATAGAATATATCATATTGTAAGAATACAATGACATGACCTTGTTTTTTTTTGTTTTTTTATTGTTTTATTTTATTATCTTAGTAGGTTTGACAGGATTTGTTGAAACATATTTATTTTTGTACAATTCATTTGAGGTAAGAAAATAATTATATACACATTACTTTGGCTAATAACAAACATATATATTGATATACTAAAAAAATAAGGCATATTACATGTAAATCTTTGAAACTTATAAACTAAATAATGAAACATACAATTATATAATGTAAAAGCTATATCACAGGGACATCTTTGGAACTTATACATTATATAATATATATGTTACATTATGAGGTAGCGTGATCAATTAGGTCAGGTCAGGTAAGGTAGGGCGCGAGTCCAGGACAGGGCGGCGCAGGGGGCGAGTCCAGGGCAGGGCACGGGGCGAGTCCAGGGCAGGGCATGGCAGGGCGACACTCAATAATTCTTGAAGGTGTGGTAGTCCCTGAAGCAGTCACCCAGGCAGAGTGGAACTTTGCACTCGGCGCACATTGAGGTGACTCTTTTGGTGACATGGGGTTTCCTGACACTGGTGCTACAGACGGTGCACTGCGCCTGCCTGCGACGAGTGCCAAACATCTCAGAGTTGATGGGGTAGTGTCTTTCGACACCCAGCTGGATGCGGTCAGGAACGTGATCCCCACGCCATGCCGTACGTCTGTGAGTGGTGGTGCCATACTTCTCCAGGAGTTGGTATGAGACGTTGTAGACGAACTCCCGGAATTTCAGCTTCTTTTCATGTTCTTTTCATGTTCTTTTCTTAGTATCATAAGGCTTGTAAGTTGGTTAAACAGCAGGAAGGTAATATAAGATCAGAGAAGTTAGCTGAAGTGTTTAGCAATGGTTCAACAAAGGAGTTCTGGGGAGAGGTAAATAAGCATTTTTCGCATAAAAACTATTACCCTCTTAATGTTGATGGTGTGTGCGGTGAAGGTAATATAGCGAATATATTTTCTGATAAATTTGAAAGTTTGTATAATTGTGTTGCGTTTGATAATCAGGACATGCAGCAGTTGGTGGCTGATATTGATGAAGCTATTCTGACGTCATGCAAGTGTGCGTCCTGTTCGTGTAAAAACAGTCATAATATAAGTCCTAGTGATGTAAATAATGCAATTAGAACTCTCAAAGACAATAAAAGAGATGGTAATTCCTTGCTGATGTCGGATCATATCATCAACGGCAGTCATAGGTTGCATGTGTGTTTGTCTCTTCTATTTACTTCAATGGTAAAGCATGGTACGTCACCTGAAGGGATGTTAACTGGAACCATGGTACCTATCCCTAAGGGAACGCGGGCTAATTTATGTTTATCGGATAATTTTAGGGCTATAACACTCGGCAGTATATTAGGCAAACTATTAGACAAAATTATTATGCATAAGGAAGAGGATATATTGAACTCAAACGACCTTCAATTTAGCTTTAAGGCAGGGTCATCCACTAGTGTATGCACTAGCTTAGTGCAGGAAACTATATCTTATTTTAATTATTATAAAACTAATGTATATACCCAACTATTAGATGTCAGTAAAGCCTTCGATAGGGTTAACTATTGTAAATTGTTTAGAAAATTATTGTCTAGGAATGTATGTCCTTCAATCTGCTGGCTTTTATTAAATATGTATATTTACCAGAAACTAAGAGTTCGATGGGGTCGTGAAATGTCAGAATATTTTGACGTCAGCAATGGTGTAAAACAAGAAGGGGTAATTTCGCCAATACTGTTCTGTATATATGTAAATGATTTGCTTGCGCAGTTAAGTAACAGTGGTGTGGGTTGCTATATGGGGGGTTCATTTGTTGGAGCTCTTGCTTATGCGGATGACCTTACCTTACTAGCACCGAGTTTAGAAGCTCTTAACATATTGGTATCTCTATGTGAGGCCTATGCTCAAGAGCATGACATCATATTCAATGCAAAGAAAAGTCAAATAATGATTCATAGCTATAAATTAGATAATGCCAATAATCCTAATATTATAATTAATGGTGAAAAGGTTGAAATTCTTGATTCTGTGATTCATCTGGGTCATGTAATACATAAGAATATAAGAAAAACTGACGTGACAAAATGTATAAAAGATTTTAACCGGCAATGTAATATATTTTTAGGAAAGTTTTGTAATGTTACTTCTCATATAAGAAACTATCTGTTTCACAAGTTTTGTACAAGTTTTTATGGAAGTCAAATTTTAGCACTGTATGATAACAGTATAAAGGATGTTTATCGAGCGTGACGAGTGGCAGTAAGGCGAGTCTGGAGAATACCTTGGACAACCCATTGTCATCTGCTGCCACACCTGGCACAAGTAATGGTTCCAGAGCATTGGTTTTCTAAAAGAACTGTCATTTTCCTTAATCTTATTGCCAATTCTAATAATAGAATAGTAAAAACTATTTATAACATGGCTCGCCTTGGCTCCTACTCTGTCATGGGCGGTAATATTAGACATCTAACAGCCCGATACAATATGTCAGAAAAACAGATAATTGAACAATGGCATGAAGAATGTAATAGACAGGAGGATTTTAGTCGAATTTGTAGCCAGATCAGAAAATAATGTCACATGAGAGATATGGGGAGTAATATTCTATCAAGAGAGGAGTGTAATGAAATCATAAAAACAATCTATTTACAGAATAATATACTATTATCACAATTGATTCTTGGGTAGGCCATTTTATGTATAATTATTATATATATATATATATATATATATATATATATATATATATATATGCGAGTGAATGAATTGTATGACATTTTTGTACATTTTTTTAAAATGTGAATAAAGAAATTTGAATTGAATTGAATTGAATTGAAAGTAGAGGTAAATTATTAAATCTGAATTCCTCGACCCCGTGAGATTATTATCGCATATAATCGTTAGTGAATTATATGTTCATATCATAATTTGTTCATCTTAATCTTAGTATATAATAAATTGTAAAAACAATTCAGCATCCCTTTCCTTTTAACTTCAGTTGATTACTCCAAATAATAAGTATATAGTCGCACTAACAATAAATATTATTTTCAACACCGCAGTACCTAGCATGACCTGATTTACCTACCGAGTTAGTTTTATCTTAAGCGGTAGTCTTTACACTACCTGCGCGCCACTCGCCACCCGTGAGCGAACGTTGAAACAGGAATCCTCGTGCGTTCCCCTTTTGCTTAAACCTGATCATTCATACGTGTTTGGAGATTTCATCTTAACTTTAGTTTACTTTCAAGAATACTATACGTTAGACACTCAATTAAAATAAATATTATTATCAAGGGTTGATTCTATATGTAACCGTGTCCATTGTGTAATTGCATATTTCCCTATAATACTATAATATTATTAGTGTCTATTATATTGTTGATTACAGACTGATAAATATGATTAAATGCATTCTACTGTTTGCTTGTTATTACTTATAATAGTTAACTCTCAGTCCATACTTCAGATCTCACCATACTCGTGATTTCCACATTAACCTGATCATGTCACGCATTGAAGATTCCCGTACTTATAATAAATCATAAGACGGAATCTGATCAATAACTTTCCTGCCATTGAATAAACTAGAAGTGTATAATTTACATGTGTGTCTTTATTGTGTTCTGCAGCACCTGATTGAGTACCTATTTGTGATTAAGAACATGTTCGATGTGTTCCTGTTGAGGATATTTGGAGTCTATAAGTCCATAATTGGATATTAGTAAAGACCAGATAAAGGGTAAAAATATATTATAACCCGGCATAACACATATATATATATATATATATATATATATATATATATATATATATATATATATATATATATATATATATTTATATATATATATATTTTCTTTAATACATACGAGGTTGAAAGAAATGGCAATTTTTGCGTTGGAAATTTTATTATTCAAAGTTTCCAGGTCTCTGATGAGTTTTCGCTGGGTGGCAGGAAGTAGATGAATGAGATGAGCAAAATTCATGGTGGTACAGGGTTACATTAATGTACATGATGATACAGGATATACGACGTGTTTCACTGGACAACCAGCATTATCAAGTAATTATCAACTTAGGCCACGCCCCTCGACACGCAGCCAATCAGCTTTGACCCCGCCAACCGACCACCACCTTCCCGCATCCAGTGCGCCTGCATGAAGCGGTTCTCTCTTTTGCACTCCTAGAATACCCCTCCACCAATAGCAGACTTTTGCCCCCTGATTTTCGCCTCCTCTGATCCTCCACCCTCTATATATACCCTTCCTGTTTACCTTTTATATCATTCATTCCTTACTTGATAATGCTGGTTGTCAGTGAAACGCGTCGTATATCCTGTATCATCATGTACATTAATGTAACCCTGCACCACCATGAATTTTGCTCATCTCATTCATCTACTTCCTGCCACCCAGCGAAAACTCATCAGAGACCTGGAAACTTTGAATAATAAAATTTCCAACGCAAAAATTGCCATTTCTTTCAACCTCGTATGTATTAAAGAAAATTTATTACCTGGCTTTACTAACATATATATATATATATATATATATATATATATATATATATATATATATATATATATATATATATATTCCTATGGACACTTCAATTACCCGTTTATGCCTTCTTAAAAAAAACATACTTTTGACAGTACAGGTGTAAACCTAAACAGTGGGAAGGGAACCAACAATTCCGGTTAAGATTATTGTTATGCCGGGATATAATACTTATATCTCGTTAGCAAGTCTGCACTAAAATCCAGGTATGGACTTATAGACTGTAAATTTCCTCAACAGGAACACATCTAACACGTTCTTAATGGGCGGGTGCCCAACCCCGAAAAGGGTTGAAATAGGGGAGCTATCCCCCCGCCAAAGGCGGCTTTCTAGGGCCTTTCCTAGCTGATGCTGAGAGGATTGGGTTCTAGTCATGTGGTGATGGGCTGGTCTATCAGAGTGAGAACTGAGCTATCTCTGCCATACCCATAGCTTACTCAGACTGTTCCTTTTACTTGTATATTTTCTAGATCTCAAGTGACGACGTCTCTTGCGTGGATTGACCTCCTAATCTACCAAGATTGGAAGCCAAAGCGTCACATCTTTCCTTTGCCCCTCAACTTTCTCTTCATAATTGCTGAGGGGCACAGGGCCCTGGGTGGGGCTTTGGTTTCCCGGGCGTTTCCGAACCCTCCTCAGCTCCCCGCCATGGAGTGGCTTCGGTCACCCAGGCTTTATTGTGGTCGGCGGGGGGGGTTCTGTGGGGGCGCTCGGTTATGGCCTTGGCCTTGCTCGGGGCCTTGGGGCTGTTCGGCCAGGCAGCTTGGGGAAAAACAACAACAACAACAACACGTTCTTAATCACAGAAATAGGTATTCAATCAGGTGCTACAAAACTCAATGATAACACGTAGGTAATTATACACATATCATTTATTCAATAGCAAAGGGTTGATGTATTTATTGTTTCTGATCATATACTCCTGATCTCTCAATACGTTGCATAATTATTTCAATGTTGAGATCACGGATGTATTGAACAAGATAAGGACTGAGAGTTAACTTAACTATTATCAGGAGCAAGTAAGCAACACAGGGAATGCATAAATATTCAGTCTCGAATCAAGAACACAAATTATAACCTATTGTGGTAATATGGTAATAGGAAATATACAATTAATTATAAAGAACACGTAACATATAGAATCAAGCCTTGATAATAATATATATGTGAGTCGAGTGTCTAACGTATTTTTATTCTTTAGAACACAAGTTCCCCGGGTAGGAGAAAATTAGGTGAGTTGAGATTTTAAACAAGTACAGGAATGGTTGGTTCGAGTAACGCTCACGGGTGAGGGGCGCTCGTGGGCAGGCAAATCAGCCCGGGTAGGGGTGGCTAATGACCAGGTAAATAGTTCAGGTCATTCTATTTACTGCGGTCTTGGGAATTTTATTTACTATTAGTGCGACTATTAACTTAAAACTTGGAAGGAGAAGTTGAAATTACGGGGAATGATATGCGTGATTAGTTTTACAATTCAACTTATTATTAACTTACTTTTGATAAAAATATGATCTGAACGAATGTCTCTTCAATCAATATATGCAATAATATTAAATCGGGTCGAAGAATTCAGATGTAATATTTACTCGATGATTATGAATAAATCAAGGATCAATATCTCTTAAGCGAAAATGGATAAACAGAACAGTTAACAGATATAGCGTAGTTAAACAATACTGAAGAACGCTTTATATAAAATCAGCGCATACGAATAATTAAATACAATATTAATTATAGGTAAAATGGCGTACACGACAAAGTTGTACTAAATGAAATACCCGAAAAGGTATAATAAGATATCTGAACGAGTTAACAGTCTTGTAAAGAATTCTCACAAAAAGCGGTGTATCCGGATTGATGAATAATTAGATAATCGATCTATGCAAGACTAGAATTCCTAGACGATGAGAATCAATATTATCTACATCAATAATCAAATGAACATAAATACGATTCGTACAATAAGGGAAATAACGCTTAAACAAACGAGCGTAGATTTAGAATCTCGGGAAGAAAGTATATATAATAATTAATAACAATTCTTCACAACGAGGGGGAACTGAGATAAACAAAATATGAAATTGAGCGTAGGTTCTAGGTAACAGGTTCTTATTTAAAGAAGGGAATAATTACACGTTATACACTTTGACTTCAACTTTTAACATACATAATAGAATTGGACATATACAAGGAAAATCTGTGAGTATTTAGCTAAGTGCGTTTAAGGAACATAAGTATGTAACTTATGCGTAGTACGTTCTAGGAAGTAAATATCAAAATTGAACACTTAGATCTTAGGCACAGATTTAGATAACAATTACTACAAACTCTGAGAGATTAACACATACGCCATGGATAAGGATCTTGGACACAGATCTCTAGATAATTAAGCACTGTAATATTCACATATTTTAACCTTACCTTCACATCAATAATCACAACGTAAGATACTCAGAAACACTTAGGGTAATGAAGGAGGGTAGAGAGCTGAGAGAAAGTCTGGCCGACGTTGAACGTAGGTCCACAGGGCAGCACTTCAGGATGAACTGCTTCTCACAATCAGGACTTCAGGATCCGGACTTCAGAAGGCACACAGCAGGTTCGGCGAGCTCTCAGGGTAGGGGTGAAGGCAAGACAATTTTTCCACTGCTGTTAGATTCCCCGTTCTTATTCAGAGTTAAGGACATGCTCTTCTTCTCTTCTTCTTATTCACGATGCACAGTGTCAACAGGGATGTAGCCCCCAGATAACTGCGCAAGTAGTACAAGACTTAATTAAGGTTCATGGCGAGGGGGCACGATATCTAGCACGGAACATACTGTAGATGGTGAGGAGTGTGCAGAAGACGAGTAACGGTGAGAAGCGGTAGTTGGAGAGTCGTCAGAGGTCGGAGATCCTCCCTGTAGCAGCGAGGAACGTAGAGAGTCCAGTGGAGATGATATGAAGATCGGTGGTGTTGAGAGGTGCTCCTCCAAGAATATGCTTGATGGTAAACTGTCCTCCCTGGCGGAGAATGCATTCCCTTAACCCTTAATTAGCGGCGAGCAACATAAGTCGAGTTAAATAAAGCTGGACTATGTGGCGGCGCTCGACATAACTCGAGTGGCAATTTCAGCACGTAATGTGGCTGAGAGAGAGAGACAAGTGGTGGCAGGAGACTAGCGAGCGTATGACTGCTCCAGACCACCGCGGCGAACCTACTGACACAAATCTCAGCTCCCTCCTCCCTCTCTCACTCGCTACATACTCAATTATGTACCGAAAGTACCGAATTACCTGCTTTTTGCACTCGCGCTGCACGGTTATTGCAAGAAAACTATCCATCATACAAGGATCGTTATGGTGTCATTCGAAAGCTCTGTTTATGCCCTTTCAGGGATAGATACTTGTTTTACGTTCTGGGTCTTATTTAGGCATGAAAATGATCACGTAAACAGCCCTATTTTGGCTAAAAACACCCCGCTGGGCGGTACACATAAATAAACCGCATAGGCCGCTCGTAAGGTGTTAAGGCGACCCTGGCACCATGATATCTATGACAATGTAGTAGGAAATGTTCAACAGTTTCAGGGGTATTGCAGTGCTGGCAGTGGCCATCTTGGTGGAGACCTAGGCGATGCATATGTGCCGCCAACCGGGAGTGTCCCAGCCGAAGACGTGTGGCTGCCCTATTGAGAGATGGAGACTTATAGCGAGTGTGCCGCCAAACCATCCAGTCATCCTTGACAGTGCCATAACGGGTATTCGTTATCTGTGCCTTCCAATCGTGGATAAATGTTTGTCGCAATGCGTCGCTAAGGATCACCTTCCTGTCTCGTACTGTGTAGGGGAGCCTAGTGATGTGCTGGAGGGAGTGTAAGTTCTTGGCAAGGGAATCCACGATCTCGTTGTGAAGGAGACCCGAATGGCTCGGAACCCACTGGAGGGACACTGAGGAGCCATTACTCTTATGACGAGCAAGAAGCTGTAGGATCGGGTGGACAAGCTCTTTGTTGGTCTTAGTGGCGTAGGAGATGGATTGGAGAGCACTTCGAGAGTCGCAGCAGAGGACATAATGACCAGGGGGAAGGGTGACCGTGGTCTCGAGAGCTTTGAAGAGGCCAAAAAGTTCAGCGGTGAATATGGTAGAGCGGTGGGGCAGTCGCCATCCCTGGACTAAATGAAATTTAGGAACCCACAAAGCTGTCGAGACGGAGATACCGGTAGCACCATGGATGAGGGACCCATCAGTAGTGTCAGCAGGGAAGGTGGTAAACAACTGGAGAATAGCTTGCTTGATGTGGGCCGGGCCGTCAGATTTCCGCATACCAGGTAGAGGGTCTATCGATGCATTCGGAGCCACAAAATCCCATGGAGGGAGAGGGGGTAGCAGAGGTGTTGCGTGGCTGTTTCTGAAGATGAAAGTGTGGCACTGGATGAGAGGGCCTATCCTTTCCCGAAATGGCACTTTGCACGCCCTAGGGGCATCGGGGTAGAGTGGGACATCACGTAGGTTGGCTGAGAACGGGTGAGATGTCGGTGCGCTATAGGTGACAGCAAAGTAAGATGTACATATAATATCTCGTCGGACAGACAGGGGCAGGAGATTGCTCTCACTGCAAAGCCCAGCGATTGGAGAGGAATGTAGGGCACCCATCATCAGTCTCATGGCAGAGTTTTGCACCACTTCTAGTTTCTTGAGGGTCGTTGGAGATGCTGAGGCAAAAGCTTGGGAACAATAATCCAGCTTACTACGGATGAATGAAGTGTAGAAGATGCGGAGAGTAGATGGATGTGCACCCCACGTTGTACCAGTAAGAGCCTTCATGATGTTCAGGCGCTGTCGTGAGGAGTCCACAAGGTAGTCTATATGGTCCTTCCATGTTAGGAGCGGGGCATCAAAAACCACACCAAGGTAGCGATGACTGGCAGACTGTGCAAGATTGACGCCATTGAACTTGAGGGTTATCGCTGGAACAGGTCGTTTCCGGGAATAAACTTGGAAGACAGTCTTATTGGGGTTGACTCGGAGGCCCAAGGTGGAAGTCCATTGGTGAAGGGAGTCAAGTGCATCCTGTATAGTACATGCCGCTGTCAGAGGGTCCTCATGGGAATAGTATAGGGTCAGATCATCGGCGTATACAACTAGGTGCACTGGGGATAAGTCAGGGAAGTCTGCTAGGTAGGAATCAAATAGGTACGGACTGAGGATTGAGCCCTGCGGCACACCAACACCATAAATCACGTCTGAGGAGAAGGCACCTTGAAGAAACACACGTCCCGTCCTGGATGTTAAAAAAGATTGGATCCAAGAGAGCATCTTCCCACAAACTCCCAGTTTGGCCATTTTCATCATGAGGAGTAGATGAGGTACACTGTCAAAGGCAGCAGACAGGTCAAGGTACACAACAATGGTAGTGCGCTTATGAGATAGTGCAGTTAAAATAGCCTGTTCCAGATTTAGGACATGGTCAACAGTGGAACAGGAGGGGCGGAATCCAGCTTGGTATGATGGGATAATAGAATTGTGTTCCAGAAACCACTGCAGTCGACGAAGTACCATCTTCTCCATGAGCTTGCTAAGTGTGGACAGAAGATCGGCCGATAAGATGATGGAGCTGACGGGTCCTTACCAGGCTTCAGGAAAGGCAATATGATTCCCCGGGTCCAAGGCGTGGGTAACAGTTTAAGGTCCCATGAAGAGTTAACCAGTCGCAATAGTAGGGGGTAAAAGGTGCTAGGGAGATGCTTAATTAATTCATATGGCACCTGGTCCTCACCAGCTGCTTTGCTACTTGGGAGGATGTGCAAAGCCAAAAGAAGTTCGTCATGGGTGAAGGGAGTATCCATTGGGGAGTTGAGGGCCATTGCTGTATGCACCTCATCCTGGGCATGAGCCGCGATGATAGGTGGGGGTTGTAAGCTTTGAATATGATCAGCAATAGCACGGGCCCGGTCCTCTGGTGACTGGCAGATGTGGCCGTTATCAACCAATGGATACGACGAGAAGGTAGGTCTCCCATTGATGCCATTGAACATGCGCCACACTGCAGAAGGAGGTGTATCTGGTGATAGTTTACCACAGTATAGTCTCCAGGAGGACACGCGTGCTTTTCGGAGAACCTTCTTAGCGTAAGCCGTGGCACATTTAATGGAGATCCAGTTCTGCAGGGATTTATGTCGACGTTGAGTATTGATAGCACGGCGGCGAAGAGCAACTGCTCTCGAGCAGTCAGCAGTCCACCAGGGCTTTAAGGGCTTAGTAGATGGCAAACCCTGCGAGTAGTGGAAAAGACTCTTGGCCGCTGTGTTCATCGCATCAACAAGTTCTGCATGGAGGACGGTCGGGTCTGTGCTGCTAGTCTCAGGGAGGGGAACAATATCTTGATAAATCGTCCAATCATAGTTAGCGGGAATCTTCCATTTGGGCAGAGAGACCGGGTGACTTGGAGGCTGAAAACCGTCAAATTTCAAGAGGAGGGGCCAGTGATCACTTCCCAGATCAGGGCCCACCAACGATGATAATTGTGGAAGTAGGACCGCAGAGCCAACACACAGGTCAATGGAAGAGCAGTAATTGGTACGGGGAACATAATAAGTTGGGAGATAAGGATCAGATAATCGACATAAATTACTTGCTAATAAATAGTTATATAAATCATACCCCGCCTGGTTAGGAGTACCACGGCTCCAGGATGGATGATTGGCATTAAAATCCCCAATGAATAAGATTGGGGCAGGCAGTTGGGCCACATAGTGATTAAGCTCTGTACTGGAGATGCGACGATGGGGGCTGTAGACACCAACAATGGATAGGTGGGAAGATAAAAATGGAAGAATAGTGGCCAAAATTTCCAATGAGCCATCGGGATAGGGTATAAGTTTAACAGGGCGGGCTGAAAGTGAGGTCTTGGTTAGAAGGAGAAGTCCCCCTCCGGGCCGGGCTGGTCTATCCCAACGTTGAATGTTGTATGTCTGAAATCTGGGAGAATATTTGGAGGTGAGCCAAGTTTCAGTGATGACTGCAACATGTGGAGATGTAGTAATAAGATAATTTTTCAGTTCAGTAAGCGACGTCCTAAGGCATTTGGCATTCCAGGTCATGGCACAGAAGGGAGGCATTATAGTTTTTTTGTTTTTTTGGCAGATTTGGGTAAGAATGGTGGCGATGACTTTCCAGGCGGGCCCTTAGTAGATTTATCACCAGGGGAGGCAACACGCTTGGTGCGAGTCACATCGTCATTCATGGGTTCCGAACCCTGCTCTGGCGTGCGAGGAGGTCCTTGACGGGAAATAGACTGGCTTGAGGGAGGAGGTGAATTGCGGGCAGGCAGTTGATGAGGAAGAGTAGAGGTCTCCGGTTTACTCTTATCCTTGGGACCGGGACGAGACTTGGCGGGGAGACGATCATGCGAGACAGTAGGGCGAGATGGTTGCGTAGACGAGGGTGCGGGCGAGGTGGGCTGCGAAGAGGCTGAGTGAAGATCCGGGGGGGCATCGTCGACTATACCGGGAAGAGTTACAGTATCATCAGTAGCGTCGTAGGAAAGTTCAATAGCAGTGGTCTGAGTGGATGCCGAGGTAGAATGTGTAGACAGTCCTGTGGGTGGAGCAGCAGAGGGTGGGATGTTGACGGTGAGAGTGGACTGGAGGTGGGCGACCAGTGAAGCCAGTACCTGAAGCTGGTCCTGTATCGGTAGTGAGGACATGAGAGAGGTGACCTTCGACTGTACTTCAGAGACATTCCTTGTGGCGAGGCTAGTCACTGACAGGGGTACTGTATTGGGCAGGGTTGGTGGGATAATTCCTGAGGTGGGGTGAGCCGCTTGAGGGCTAGGCCTATTTGGAGGAATCTGTGAGCGAAAGTCTTGCAAGGCATCTCTGTAAGATGTGGCGCCAGAGCGCGCCATCTTGGTAGCATACAAGGCCTCACGATATTTGGGGCATTGATTGGAGGTAGAAGGATGATTGCCTGTGCAGTTAGGACATTTAAGGATGGTTTGGATACACTCAGCGGTGGGGTGAGCCTCTGCACATTTAGCACAACGGACTGACCTAGCCCGACAGGCACTAGCGATGTGGCCGAATCTCTTGCACTTCCTGCAACTCTTGGGAGGTCGGTAGTACTCTGCGACATGGATGACTTGGTTTCATAAGCGGAACTGACGAGGGAGCTCGGTTGGGGAGGTGAGGAGGACAGTCGGAGTATCTACCAGTTCACCCCTGAACCTCTCCTTAAAACGTCTAACTGAGGTAACTGGGAGATCGACAGCCTGGAGACTCTCCAGAATTTCTTCTTGGGTGATGGATTCCTCAAGCCGAATTTTCCCATAAAATAGGCGTTTATCCATAGGCAGGGACAGGGAGACCTTCCAAGAGGCTAGACAATCAATCATCAAAATTTCCTGGAGCTTGGGGTCAGACATTCGGAGACCAGTGTCGACAGCAAGTAGGCCTAGCCTTTTGTTGGGACGAATATCCTTGACAGCAGTGTCAAGAGCTGAGTCCAGGGAAGCACAGAATTTCGAGTAGGTCCCACTAGCAAAAAATCCAGAAGCATTTTCAAAACGGATTAAGATTGTCTCATAAATAGGAACGGTCTCACCTGAGTATTGTTGAGGTATAGGCCTAGTGGGAGAGGTGGTGTCCATACGAATATCCTGGCGGCATTGGAGATTCTTTGGCGATGGAGCATGTTTGCGGGGACGTTTGGAGCTGGTCTGCCAATCATCATCATTGTTGTCTTCATTAAGACCACTGTAGTCCTCTGAATCAATCCAGGAGGCCCTGGAGGAGTCGGAATGGGCCTTAGAGGTCGAGGGCGAAGAGCTCTGCCCAGGTATGTGCCCCCTTGACGACGCCATCTTCTTGCTCTCATTCGTTAAGGACATTACCCCAGTGGTTGTTTGCTTACTTGTCCTATATTTCGTTGAGGCTATGTTTGACTTAATTCTTGCCTCTTGCTTATAGGAATTCAATGTAAAAAGGATATTGTAATATGTTGTGATAAAGTTTGTGATGATTAATACTTAACTAATACATACATGGAAATTATTATTAGGTACATACATACAATCGCTATTTTATTTAACACTTAGGTGTTCGTTACGTAGCCTAGTATACATGTGATAATGATTATACTGATTACTTCATAATTGAAACTCTTTGGCCAACTTGGTAATAATTCACCTATGCTGTCTCCTACTATTATGTTAGATGGTTCTCCAGGCCCATCATAATTTATAGGCCTCCTTAGTTCCATTTGTTCCGGTAGCATTCAGGCCTTTGGTGTTTTACTTGCATAAACATTTCTTCGTTATACTGCAAATCCGGGGTCTGGACAAATGGTGGCTAGTGATTGGCGGGTATGTTTTGAAACCGTAGCCGTGATAGGACATCAGGATTTCCCTCTAACTGGGGTGACTGTCCTAGATGTCCCTTGTCCCATAGAGTCTGGGAAGTTCCTGAGGTCATGGGGTGCTCGGGTAAGCTTGGCTTTCTTCGTTCCCTCCTTACCTTGATGTTTGCAATTTTACATGAACTGGAGCCCGTTCTCGCCAACCCCGTCACTTCAATTATATGATTTTTCTCGTTTCCTCCCTTCACCTCCAACAAGCTTAAAAATACATCCCCAAGATCTCCCTTCTAGATAAATGTGTAAATTTTTCGGTAGAAAAATTTCCTTATGACTTACAGGCTCGCAATTGCTCGCCAGGAAAAATGTCTTAATATGGACTAAGACATAAGGCGAAAGGTCTTGAAATTGCCAATTAATGGGCCGAACGTCTTAAAATCTTAAAACTAATGGCGCTACCTCCCCCTTTAAACAGCCGCCCGACGTCCACCACTCAGACATCTGTTTGTTTTCCTATGTGGTTATTTGTTGCTGCTCATGCTTGGTACACACAATTAGTACAGTTATGAGCCATAATATCTGCACACTCTTTTGAATATTTGAATTTTAGGCCCTAACTTATGTCGTTGAGTGAGCAGTACCGGTGATAGTCTATGTTAATCAAAGGTTTCGTCAGGAGTCGAACCACTTGCTAAAATCATACAGTGAGGTAAATAATATGCGATACAATGGATTCATTGAGTACTATTCTCTATCATAAGGCATTGTATCGCAGTATGCGTATTATACAAACGGAAAGAAACTTCACACCTTCTATACCAGCGACGTCTTTTTCATTGTGCAGCTTGAGAAAGATCTGTGGTAGTAAAAATGGTTAATTAAGATAGTTTGCAGCCTGCTAATTGTTGGAAGCCCTTCTTAAACTGAATAAAAGTCGTGTAATAGCCAATATAAAATGAAAAGGACGGAATGGCACAGGACGGGTTAAGGAATAAAAGGAAGGGGACAGAATAAGGCTATAACAAGACTCGCTGTGCCCTGCTCCGATCTCGTTGCTTCATTAATAATAATAATAATAATAATTAAAGCTGCAAGCAACGTTGTCCGGGGTTTGAGCGGTTTTGCAAGCAGGGTATTGTGTTGGTTACAAAAGCTGTGTCACAGATATCAAAAGATCATTTAACTTATCGGGCATGGAGAAACTACAGAAGGAACAGATTGTGCAAACAAACAAGAGCGAGAGAGGGAGAGATTGCTGTGTAAGGGATCTGCCTCTATTCGTTTAGTAACAGAGTTGTAGATATGTGGAATAGGCTACCGAGTGCTATAATGGGATCAAGAACAATAGAGCTTCAACTTGAAATTAGATAGATCGAGATAGGTTGGGTGTGAAAGGGATCTGCCATTTGTAGGCCAATCGGCTCTCTGCAGACTCCCGTTTTCTTATTTTTTATGTTCTCATTTGTGAGGGAGAAAGAGAGTATGGCAAGAGAGAATACGATGTCGTAAATGTAAGGAAGATAGCGATAAATATGAGAGAGAGAGAGAGAGAGAGAGAATGCGGGATGGGTTGGGTGTGAAAGGGATCTGACATGTGTGGGCCAATCGGCTCTCTGCAGACTCCGGTTTTCTTTTGTTCTCATTTGTGAGAGAGAGAGACTAGGATGTCATAAATGTAAGGAAGACAGATAAATGAGAGAGAGAGAGTTTTTATGAGATGGGTTGGGTGTGAAAAGGATCTGTCTTGTGTGGGCTAATTGGCTCTCTGCAGACTCCCATTTACTTATGTTCCTATTTCTTACAATTGTGTTTTGATTGCAGGTATATGATAACATGGGTGTATTGTAAGTAGTGTAAATAACAGGTAACATTTATGGGATGGGTTGGGTGTGAAAGGGATCTGCCTTATGTGGGCCACTTGGCTCTCTGCAGACTCCCATTTTCATCTTTGTTGCATGTGTAAGGGATCTGCCTCATTTGTACCGGTGTGCAAACAGACAAGAGCGAGCGAGAAAGAGATTGGCTGTGTAAGGGATCTGCCTCTATTCGCTTGGTAAAAGAGTTGTAGATATGTGGAATAGGCTACCAGTGCTATAGTTGGATCAATAACAATAGAGCTTCAACATAAAATTTGAGAGGACGAGATGAGTTGGGTGTGAAAGGGATCTGCCGTGTGTGGGCCAATCAGCTCTCTGCAGACTCCCATTTTCTTATGTTCTAATTTAACGGATATCACCAGGACCTGCTGGTCCTGGACTATCTATATTTACATGTATATAAATTGATTTCCCTCTTTATATTTATATTTATTTCTATCTCTCTTATCAATGGACAGAAATAATTGATGTATGGTCTCTATTTAATCTGGGTTTCATTTTTGATGTGATGGAATTAAAAAAATATATATTCCAACAACTGTTCAAAACAAAAATAGACACAAGTTATTACAAACATATTTAAAACTCTTCCCTCAACTTTTCTCATTTGTCCCAAATAAGGACATTAATAAATGGGAAAAACAATACCCTTTGTATGGCAACATGATACCAGTCAATGAGCTCCTTGCAAGAGGGATAAGATGGGGGAAATCTTGTTATTTGGCTCTTGAATAATTGTATTTCTAATGAGTTGGTAGGATGTTCATGTTTTCAAATCCATCACATTATAAATTAATCACAGATTTAATACATACCAAACAACTATTATTTCTGTACATTGATAGGAAGATATCAATGAAACAAAAGATAATAAAACAACCAAACCAATGTGTGAACCGAAAGAAAGGGAAAATTACATTTATGGGAATTACATTTATAGGAGGATTGTACCATTCATTTTACAGTATACTTTTTTTTTTTATTAGTTTTATCATTTGTATCACTTTCAATAAATCTAAACATTAGATCTATGCCATCACATTATAAATTAATCACAGATTAAATACATGCCAAACAACTAACATTGTTGTACTTTAATAGGGAGATATCTTATAAACAGAGGATAATAAAACAACCAAACCAATGTGTGAACCAAAAGCAAGGGAGAGGAATTGTCACATAATGTATTACTTTTCTAGCACCTGACGGGCTGGGCATCATCCCTTTTAGTCTATTAAATGGAGGGTTGAGTGTATATGATAACATTTGTGTATAGTAAGTCATGTGTAGCATATCACATTTATGAGATGGGTTGGGTGTGAAAGGGATCTGTCTTGTGGGGGCCACTTGGTTCTCTGCAAACTCCCATTTTCATCTTGGTAGCATGTGTAAGGGATCTGCCTCAATTGTACCAGTGTGCAAATAAGAGAGAGAGAGAGATTGGCTGTGTAAGGGATCTGCCTCTCATAACAGAGTTGTAGATATGTGAAATAGGCTACCTAGTGGTATAGTGGGATCAAGAACAATAGAGAATTTCAAGATAAAATCAGATAGCCATATGGACGAAATGGGTTGGATGTGAAAGGGATCTGCCTTCTGTGGGCCACTTGTCTCTCTGCAGATTCCCATGTTCATCTTACTGGCATGTGTAAGGTATCTGCCTCATTTGTACCGGAGTGCAATCAAACGAGCGAGAGAGAGAGAGACTGGGTGTGTGAGGGATCTGCCTCTATTCGTTTAGTAACAGAGTTGTAGATATGTGGAATAGGATACCGAGTGCTATAGTGGGATCAAGAACAAAAGAGTTCAACATAAAATTAGATAGGACGAGATGGGTTGGGTGTGAAAGGCTGCCACGGGCGTGTCTGGCCACCATTTTGGATATCCAATTAAAAGTTGCCCAATACATAAATGCACCTTGTGTCAAAGTTTGGTCCCGATCCGACAAGCGGTTCCGGTTCCGGAGTTATTGCGTAAAAAACGGACTATATATAATATTATGGAAGAATGCAATACTCTTGAACCCCTGAAGACGTTGCTTGCTGCATACGGGAAGAGGAAAGGTAAGTCACACCACACCAAATATTGTCAAAACTTTGAAGGACCATAACATTTGTATTAAAGTAAGCATTTGGCAAAGGAAGGAATTGTTAAAAACCTTAGCCAATACTCTGCTATTCACCAAAAATAAATTTTAATTATCATTAGTATTAGGTAGGGTAGGTATGTATAGGTAGGTTGGTTAAATAATTGGTGGAATTCGTAGGGACTCAAACTATTTTGAGAGTTAAATTTAATAAAATATATGGATCTGAATGATGAAAATAAGAATTATTAAGCAAAACTAGGGGATGCGGGGAAGCCTATAGACTGAAGACTGAAAACGTTGTGTGGGTACCGAATACGGTTTTATAGTAATTAAAGAATAGACAGTTTTCAATGCTGCAGAAAACTATTCCACCAATTTCTATTCTTTTGGTACCAAAACGTTCGGAAATGCGAGCCTCACCCACCTACGCAAACATGGTTTTGATCATCCGCGTAGTTTTCAAGATGTGGATTTTTAAGTGTATTTCGAGTTTTTTTCAAGATTGCCGAAAAAAACCCCACGTGCAAAGCAAAACCTTCTCCATAACATTTGCAGAGCATTAGTAGTGGAGTTCATATGCCAAAGCCCAATCATTTCCTATGAGAGGGAGAGACGGTATTTAGGTTTCAAATTTGTCGGGAAATTGGCTGCCACGGACCTGTTTAGCCACCATTTCGGATGTTTAGCATATCAAACGTTGCCCAATACAAAAACGCACCTTGTGTGAAAGTTTGATCCTGATCCATAAAGCGGTTCTTGAGTTAATGTGTAAAAACCGGCGTATTTTGGAAGAATAAGATTTAATGATTACAATGGGGGTTCCCCGCAAGGCTCGAACCCCTAATAATAATAATAATAATAATATTAATAATAATAATAATATTAATAATGAAAATAATAGTAACAATAAAAATAATAATAATAAATAGTTTATTCGTCATTAAAGATTACATACACATTGTATGTGTATGTAAGGGTTGAAAATACACATATACTTTGAAGTTATGGTTACTCTAGATACATAAAATCTGATTGGAATACAAAACTTCATTGAAGGTCATTGGGTGAGCAATAAATGTTTGGTAACCAAAGTAACTCCTAACTATCCACAATCAAACTTCCGTTCCACACTGTTTGTATCAGCCAATTATGAGCGTCCTCAAATGTCGGGTTTAAGGGGAGATGGACCATTTTTCTGATCCCCTGTCTTCCTCATGTTTAGACCCATTAGTTTTCAGATTTTATGACCTTCGGCCCATTACTTTGGCGATTTTATGACTTTCGTGTCATTTAGGTGTAGATTTTTTTTCCTGGCGAGCGATAGCGAGACTGTATTTTAAGAGGAACCGGCCTTTGGCCGGGAAATTTTTCTATCAAAAAGACGTACAAATTTATCTTGAAGGAGGGTTTTTTTTTTTTTTTAAGCTTGACAGAGGTCTAGAGAGGAAACTAAAAAAAAAAAATTATAAAACATACATATACAGTAAATGAGGAAATCAATCCGCCCATCTTAAGAGGGTCCTCAAATGTCTGGTTTAAAGTTCTCATTGATGTGCTTGTTGGCAGCTACTGCAAGGGTTGCTGGTGGAGACCAGAGATGGGACTGGAGTTCTCGAAAAGGGGTTCCAGTCCTGACGATATACTTTACTTACAGTGTGCTGGCTTAATAATCCAGAGGGGTTGGTAGCATCTGAAATCCTATTTTAACTTGAAGACCAAAGATCAATCACCAAATTCCTGGTCTGTCAATTAGGTGCCATCAACGGCTTCCCTTACCACAATTACCACAATGACTCTGGATACGAATTAGCATCTGAGTGACGGAGATCTGTACAGGTAGAACCCACGCTGTTTAACATCACTAATCGAAATCAGTGTTGCAAACAACACAGATCAGGGTTGCCACAAATTATCTGGGATTATCATTATTTTGCTGAGGGGTACCAGTGAATATCCAGCGTCTTGGGATTTATTATATATACACGTTTTCTTTTACCGTAGGAAAAGTTCAGTTTGCCCATCAGTTGATGGCTTCCAAACTCTGACGAAAGTCTCACTTCAATGCGATGGTCGCCTAGTGGAGGAGAAAGAAGTATAATGTGCCGTTGAACTGTTGATTTGCGAAGCGAGTTTGTTTGTGCCTCTCGCTGAACGGTTCACTGTCAGGCGTCTCCCACTACACTCCCAGTCAGCTACTTTTCCTTTCCTCATGTAATTTCCCTAATGAGGGCTCACTAGATTTACTACAAGATATATAGTGGCAGGTGTTTTAAATAGTTGTGTTTTAATTATTTACTTATTTACATATTTATTTATCTATTTATTTTGAATATATTATCAACTCTGCGTAAACAGAGAGGTATCGCCCCCCCGTATAATGGTACCATGCCGGCCGAAATGTCTGTCTGTCCGAATACTCATCCTAGACCGTTCGACGGATTTTCACCAAACTTCACACGAACATTTGGTGCGTGAATGCGACGGTCAGTCAATAAAGATTTTTTGAATTTGTGCTATAGTTATGATTTGAGGCCAAAAAATATAGGTTTGCCCCCTCTGCCCCCTGTACCCACTCCCCCCCCTGGACCTCCCCCTCCATAGGATACACCCCTCTAACATTCTTCTGTGACAGCAATGATGATGTGATGATAAGGGTGATTATGGTATTTGTAGTGATGGTGTTGGTAATTGTGATAGTATTTGTCATGGTGGTGATGATCTGTAGTGGTGACAATATTGCGGTGATTATAAGAAAACATGAGAAAAATGGAAATCTGCAGAAGGCCTATTGGCCCATACGATTATGGTAGCAGTTATGATATTGCCAGTAGTGATGATGATGGTCATTATGGTAGTGAGGGCAGTCGTAATTGTGAAAGTAGTTGTGATAGTGGTGGTGATAGTAACAGTGATGATGGTAGTAGATGATGGGGATAGTAGTAATGATGATGGTGAAAGTGTTGGTGATGGTTACTGGAGATGATGCCCCAAAA
This sequence comes from Paralithodes platypus, assembly GCA_032716605.1. Taxonomy (NCBI): domain Eukaryota; kingdom Metazoa; phylum Arthropoda; class Malacostraca; order Decapoda; family Lithodidae; genus Paralithodes; species Paralithodes platypus. The sequence continues at coordinate 14,292,650 of CM064527.1, read as the reverse complement.
ACAACTCGCCCCGCATTTGTTAGGTTAATTAGTTAGTTTAGTTGACATTAGAAGTGATGGTATTAATAATGGGGATGATGGTGATAGTAGTGATGATAGTGATAATAGTAGTTATGATGGTTGTAGTTGTGCGATAATGATGACAGTAGTAGATATGATGGTGACAGTACTAGTAGTAGTGATGATGGTGACAGTAGTAATGATGATTGTAAGATGATGGTGATAGTTGTAGTGATAATGATGACAGTAGTGATGATGGTTGTGACGATGGTGACAGTATTAGTGATGTTGGTAAGTAGTAGTGATGATGGTGAAAGTTGTAGTGATGATGAGAATAGTAGTGATGATGGTGAGAGTAGTAGTGATGATTATAATAGTAGTGCTGATGATATTAATGGTGATAGTGATTGGTAGTGGTGATGGTGACCCATCGCAGTCCGCAGAGTTGGGTATGCCGTTTTGATTTTGGGCAAAACGGCACGTTTACTTTATTATTATTGTAGTATTTATTTCTAAATCTGCTATGCTACTACTACTACGGGGGATAATTCGACAGTCATTTAGAAGTTCGTATATTTTATTTAACAGACTTCCTAACTACTCTAATAATAGGTTCTTGGCTCGGGCCGAGGTGAGTTCAAGACGCAGATTGAATATTACGTCGATTCATGCTAGGTTGCACTTTGGACCCTTAGAGTTCCCGTTACTCCCTAACTGAATCCCCGCTATTCAGGTATTGACTCAAGTCGGCTTCGATCATACGACCCGTTATTAGTAATTAATCCTAAATAATTAAATCAAAACCCTGCTGTCTTTTATTGAGACCATTTGCTCTTTGTCTAACAAACACAAAAATTATATTCTTTCCTCTACTCTTTAGGTTTCCCCATGTTTACTGAGCCTTCTGTATCCTTTCTTAATAACAAGGCTATAACACATATAATCTATCTCCTCAATACATAGATTTTTTTTAATTCCTTTGACACAACCGTCGTTACTACACAAGTACCTCCACAATGGCATACAATCGTACCAATTACCGAATGAGATTACCAGGTCTCTCTAACATATAATATGGTTTCCGCCACCCAGTTACTTCACAATCTAGGTTTACAATCTTTATCCCAATAACACTATTGGGTTCTGTCACCCAGTTACTTCACAATATAGGTTTGCATTATTTATCTCAATGACACTATTGGGTTCGGTCTCCCAGTTACTTTACAATATAGGTTTACAATCTTTACCTCAATGACACCTTCCGAATTTACCCTCAAGTAACCCTAGTACAAACACGCTATGTTACCTTGCACCTTAATCAATAATCGTTAGAACAAAAGATGAACCATGCCTCAAACGCATACACGGAATAGCTCTTTTAGACTTAATAATAACGCAACTCACATTGGACTAGTGTCCTTCTTCACAGTTTTCTTTTTACACAACTTAATGAATGATTCATATGGACTAGTGTCCTTCTTCACAGTTTCCTTCTTACACAACTTAATGAATGATTCATATGGACTAGTGTCCTTCCCTAGTTATATCTAATCTATTAGGCAACTAAACAACTGTTTCCCTCTTTAACACTTAAAGAGCGGGGCCTGACTTAAGTCCGTATCTAAAAAGCAGCAAGCTAGGAGCATTATTAAGGCTTTTAAAGGGTTAATATCGAGTGCAAATGGCCGGGAGCGCAGGAGGCCACACGGCCGACACCCAGGGCTTACCGCCGCCCACTGACTCACGCTCCCTCTGTTCTCGAGAGGCCGGCAGTGTAGCCAGTAGTGAGCATGGAAAAAATATGCCGCTATCCGCTAAACTCCCATGTTGGTAGTACCACTGCATCAAAACGACGAGTGCTACGTAGCTCGTTCTGGTCTCATTTTGAAGCTTGTAGCGCCTAGTTTTTTGCTGAATACATTTTTTTTCATGCAGATACTTGATTGATCATTCAGGAGGGCCTGAATATGCCCAAAATAGCCCCCCCAAAAAACGCTAGACGAGGGTTAACTTACTGGTTGCCTCATTTATTAACCTCTGAAGTGCGCATGGGGGTAATTGGAAACGTCCCCCTGTGCTGACGTATTTGAGGTGTTTCCGTCACTAAAATATTCATTGTGCCATTAATAGCATTAATATTTAGCCATATGCGCCTATTATGGGTTGATTATAAAGGTATTAACCTGAAACAACAATAAAACGAGTGAAAACAGCGTTTGGATGGTCAAAATCGGAGATATAGCCCGCGAGTTGTATAATGTATGGGTGAGGCAATCTGCTTTCCCGCCAATTTCCCCCAAGGCCACTGAGACGCAGTCGATCGATACTCTCTCTCTCTCTCTTGCACTCGCTTGCTATCAGTGATGACCACACCCTCCAATCGGATTTCTAATGTTAGCACGAAAATATACCTCAGAATAAGGGAATAACAGGGAAAATAGGTGATAACTGAAGGAGAGGAGGAAAGTGGGGAAGGAGGGGAGGTAGAAGACTGAGATTTTGCATGGCCCAGGGGCCAAAAAAAAAATAAAAAATAAAAAAAAAAAATATAAATTTTTTTTTTTTTTTCGATGTCAAAAGTTGATTTTTATTTTCTCTGACTCTTAAGAGTCTTCCCGCAGTGCGCCGGGGGAACTCTTAAGAGTCTCCCCGCAGCTCCCGGGTTAACACAAGTATTCTTTCCCTCCCCTCTTTACTTTTACTCTTTTAATCTTTAATCTCTCCTAACAGATCCTATAAAATAACTCTTTCGGCATGGCGCTGTTGCTAACAAAGATAACTAATTAATAACACATCATCATCTTTATATATTCAGGTGAGTCTAAGTTCTTTTTCTTTAGTCTTGTCCTAGAAGGCCACATCAATTTTAATAGAAACCACCAGGTTAGTCACCCACTCTCTCTTTCTTTCTTTATCATATGTGGGCCCAATATGGGTCCTTAAACAAATATATTCTGGTCTGCTGGATCAGGTGTGTGTGTGTCTGGAACTGTGCTTTACCACCTCAGAGCTGGCCAGTAGCTCTTCTGGAAGTCCTCACTTCCGTCCACTTTCTGTCGTCCCTCTTGAAGCGCTTGACTGTATGTGTGCAGACTAGCAACGTGACGACAAGCGGCAGGATATTGATGGTGCATCCTCCGAGTAGGCGAAAGAGAGGAGAGGTCAGGGGTGGTTTGGGTTGTGACTTTAGGTGAGGGCAAGGTAACTGGAAAGGTGGGTCCCTGGTTCTCCTTTGTGCCCGGGCGAGAGAGAGCAAGTAGGTTGCAGCGTGTTAACCCAGTGGGCTCTGAGGGGTGAGTGACCCCTGGAGTCCGCGCGCGGCAGCCTTTATACTCACGCCTCCCGCTCTCCTGCGCTGTGATTGGCTGCCTGGCACGCGCCGAGACACGATCGCTCTGGATTCTTTCTTGCTTCACCTCCTCTCTCCTTTCTTCAAAATAAGTCCCAGGAAGCTGATTATAACCCTCTTTTGGCAGCTTACGGGAGTACAGGGCTGGCACCGAGAAATTACTCAAGAGATAATCAGAAGGAGTTCTTCGGGCAGAGAAAGAGAGTGACTTCTGAGGTGGAGTAAGAAGTCCAGCTTCGCGCTCCGATAATGGAGGCCGCTGATTGGCTGGTGGGCTGGGCGTGGCACGTTGCAGTTGTGAGCTGTCAAAATCAGCTGGCTGTGCAAGTAAGTAAAAGGGAGCGCGGTGATTGGCGGAGGGAGTTTCTACTTTATCACCCCCTACTGAATTTAGGCGAGCTCCTGATCGCCGCAACACTGTTCCCTTATAGTTTATGCCCTCAGGCTGCCATTCCACCAGTCCACTATGCTCGCAGAGGTATTTATGTAACTGGAGTGCAGGATTCTGATTTCCCACGATAGTTTTGGCTACTAAAACTTCCCCGGGCTGGCTGAGAAACTGTTTGAGAGCTCGAGTAGTATTAATTCTTTGCCCCTGCCCGTCGACTAAGGCTATCAGTCGACGGAGTCGGTACTGATGGTCAGAGGGGAGAGGCATGGTGCCTTGCAACTGACAGGCACGTGCCCCGGGGGTCCTATTTATAGCCTCGTCCGGGCACCTGATTGGTGGGCGGCTAATCCTACCACTACGAGTGAGAGTTTCGGTGGGGCCCGTGAACTTGGTCGGTCTCGCGAGAGTCTTCTCCGGAACGTTAAGCAAAGGAGTTCCTTTGGATTCTTTCACTTTAGCTGTGGGAGAACCGTTTATCCGGTTGCCGTCAAAAGATACGCCTCACGGCTCTACCTCGTCTCGAGGGCACTCTTCCTCACTACTTAAAGTCCTGTTATAATCTCTCGGGGAAACTGAAACTTCGCTGTCTGGGACCGTAGACTTTTCCTCCTCAGTAAGCTCATAAAAATTGTCTTCATTACTAGATACGATCTCTTCACTTCCTAGGTCTCCTTCTGACTCAACCTCAGGAAGACCCTCTCGATTCTTTTGACTAAGTGACCACCAAAGTGGAGAATCTTCTAGGTAGTCTCGAGTCGGAGTAGGACCTCTAACGTTGGGTCGAGCTGAGGAAGTATCAGGGTCGTCGACCCTGGATTCCGTTTCCTCTTCGCTCCCTTCCTCGCTAATCCACTCGCTCGTTTCTGTGGGAAGATTGCCCTCATATTGTTTGGTATGACGAATATGAGTAACTGACACGACATCTCCATAATGTAAATATAACACTTGAAGGGCCCGTTTGTCTCGACAACCCTGAAAGGACCCTCGTATTTTTCCTCCAGTTTACCACCTCGGGTGGGGTCATGTCTCTTGACCAAAATATACTCCCCCCGGTAATAAGGATTATTTAGAGAAACTTTCTTAGGTTGTTGCTGAACAATATGATCATGCACTTGCTGTCATCGCTCCTCTTGTTCCTTCCAGTATTTTCCGGGTTGGGAATACTGCGTTCTTGAGGCAATTTCGGTATGTTGCCAAAGACAATCTCATAGTGAGAATACCCCGTAGTCCTACAGACCGTGGTATTCATTCCCCAGACAATTTCAGGCAAAAGCTCCGGCCAACCCCGGACAATTTTCTCCCCTTGTGAGCTCAGACTAGCCCGGATGCAGTTGGCTAACACGCTATGATTCGTTTCACAGACAGCATTTCCCTGAGGGTAATATGGGGAGGTGTGCTGTATCTGATACCCTAAGGTTTCTCCCAAGTGTTGCCAGATCTCATTATTGAATTCCTTTCCCCTGTCACTCAGAATACCTCCAGGGGTGCCATACACAAAAATTATCTTTTCCAGGATAACCTTGGCCACCGTTTCAGCTTTCTTGTCCGGGATAGCGCAAGCAACCGTGTATTTAGAGAAAATTTCGACACAGGTCAAGATGTACCCTTTGTTTATCTGTCTGGGCAGAGGTCCCATAATATCCACCGATAATTTGGCCCAGGGTGTACCAGCGGTAATATGTCCGGGTAACTGTCTAGGTCCCCTTCCATCTTTGCCCCTCTGGCATCCCAAACAATTTTGAACGACCTCTTTAACAATCTGGTCGGCCCTCTTGGTCCAGTACCTTTCATTGAATTGTTGGAGAACCCTAGACTGCCCCAAATGAGCCCCCCTTGCCTTTTGTCCGTGGAGGATTTGGATCATGTGTTTGGCCTCTGAATAATCAAGTACGACCTGATCTTGAGAATTCCTCCAGGCTCCCTCCGAAAACTTCACTTTATTACTAGGTATACAGTAGGGTCATGTTTTTTCCCATGGGGTTTAGTGGGTTGAACGGGTGCTACCGGTAGTCGAGACAAGCCATCGGCATTAGTGTGTAATTTACCGGGTCTATGTCTAACTTCAAACGAGTACTCTTCCAAAATCCTCTTCCACCTGACAAACACTCCGTCTTCCGTTTTCATTTTTCGGAGCCATTGTAAGCTATGGTGGTCCGTAATAACTTCAAAGTGGACCTCGGCTAGATACGGACGGAAATATTGTACAGCCCACACTAGAGCTAGACATTCCTTTATCGTAACGTTATAATTCCTTTCGCCCTTATTCAGTGTCCGGCTAGCACAGGCCACTATGCTTTCCTTTCCGTCCACTTTCTGGGACAGAATGGCTCCGAGCCCTTCATCAGAAGCATCGGTGTATAGTTGAAACGGCTTGGTGAAATCCGGATGACAGACTACGGGGTTAGAGGTTAATTTTTGCTTCAAGTGATCTAAAGCTACCTGACAACTCTGATCCCAGTCGAACCTCCTCCCTTTTTCAAGTCTCTGAGTCATGGGCCGAGCAATCTTAGAAAAGTTAGGTATGAACCTTCGATAGTAGGAGGCCATTCCCAGAAATGCTCGAATCTCTTTGACAGAGGACGGAGGTGAGATTTCGGCAATAGATCTCACTTTATGTGGGTCCGGTTGAATACCTTTACTGGAAACCACATGCCCTAGATATACCACCTCACGGGCCCCTAATTGGCATTTGGAAGGTTTCAGTTTAAGTCCTGCCCCCCTGATTCTTTCTAACACTTCTCGGAGTCGGTGAATATGTTCTTCCCAACTAGCGGAAAAGATTATGATATCATCTAAGTGCGCCAAACAAGTTTTCCAGGTTAATCCCCTGAATACTTAGTCCATGACTCTAGTGAATCTGGCGGGGCCATTGCAAACTCCAAACGGCAAGACATTAAACTGGTAGAGTTTTCCTTCGCTCGTGGCAAATGCGGTTTTCTCTTGATCCTCGGACCTAACTGGTACTTGCCAGTATCCACTCTGGAGATCTAGGGTAGAGAACCTGGCCGACCCTTTGAGGGGTTCTAGCGAGTCGTCAATACGAGGTAGGGGCTGCGCCTCTTTGATGGTGACATCGTTTAATTTTCGATAATCTACACAAAACCGAGCAGACCCATCTTTTTTTTTAACTAGGACTACCGGAGATGACCACGGACTGTATGATTCCACTACTATCCCCTGTTTAATCATGTCCTCAACTTGTTCCTTTTCTTTTTGTCTCATAATAGGGTTTTGTTGTCGGTAGGGTTGTCTCATGGATGTGTCGGGTTCGAGCCGATCCGTGGTCCCCTTCGGTTTGAGCAAACACATCCCGGTACATCCAGAGCAATTCATGTAAGGTACTGGCTTGACTTGAGGTTAATTTTTTCGGGATCTCAGGTAAGTTCACGGGTCCGTCACTTCCAACAGTAGTGGGTTGAGCGGGTGTGACTTGTCCTAACAGTTTCCCTCTTTGATAACTAATTGTGTCATCACCAAAATTAGCTAAAACTCCTCTGGTCGGCAGTAATGAAGGTGGGAGATATTCTCGCTCCATTCTGTGCATCGGGTTCAAAAATCCCAGCAGTCATGCCTGGGTTTGGGGAAATCTCTATCATTCTCCAAGATCTAGGAGGAATAGATAATTTTCCTGTGGTAGCTATTATTTGGGGGGTTGGAGAGTAGTCGTTGTGTCATTCGGCCCACACTGTATAGTTACTCCCAACTGACTCATGAGATCTATTCCCAGATACCCATCGACTCCACTACTGGTTTTTTCCGAAAAACACAAAAATCGGTGGTGAAGGTAATTCCCTTCCACTGCACTACCGTCGCGTTAGTTTTTCCTAGGATTGTCAGTGGTTGACCCCCGGCTCCTGACAACTGAATACTGGTTTGATTTAATGGGCCCATTTCTCGCTGATTTTGTTTCACGAAATTCTCCAGGTGACAACTATGGTTTGCTCCCGTATCAATCAACATGTTCGCGGCTTTCCCATTTATGACTACAGCTTCACAAGGCGTTTGTCTCTCTAAGATATTGACATCACTATACCACCCTTCTATGTGAGGTTTCACAGAAAATGTTCTCTCTCTTCCGGCATCGTAACTTTTGGCTGGCTTTCAGTCTGCCGGTATTCTACCGGAAGCATTCCTCTCCGGTCCGGATCGGTTACCCTGGGTAGAGGTCGATTGTTTGGGAGTGCGAGTCTGGGGTCAAATCTAGGGGTAGGGGCTTGTGGATGGTACAGTTCCTAGCTAGGTGTCCGGTCTGTCTACAAGTGAAGCATCGAATCAGGGCTTTCGGATACCCTTTCTTTGGGTCTTCCTCTTCCCCTTTTTGTTTTTCCTCTTTTACTTCTCTAGCCTCCATAATCTTTTTAATGACCTCCATCAATTCCTTGGTAGTGTTAACCTCATGAATGATGCAGTGTTTCCTAACTTCTACCGGGCAGGCTTGGATCATGATCTCCCTGCTCTCAACTTCCTGGCACTCTTGGTCCATATGGGGATATGCTAGTTTCACATTCTTAGCGATTTCCCTCTTCAGGGCTCTCACATTTTGGCCATCAAGTTTCAAACTTTTCAGTTTGTCTCTGGCTTTTCTGGTGGACGTCTCTCGGCCAAATTCTTCGATTAAGGCGCTCTTGACTTCGGCCCACGATACTAGTCCTTCCAGATGTACTCTCACATCATTCAGGGCCTTACCTAAGTGTGCCTTTTCATAGGCGATTTTCTTCCCATTTTCCCCTACGTCAAGTAATGTGAACTGACATTCTAACGGCTCAATCCAAAGCTCGATTTCTTCCTTCCCCTCTTCCCATAATCTAAATGGTAACACGCCCGTCATCCTATCTGTTCTGTCAGATAATTACACTCAATCCAAATGATTTGTCGAATCCCACCGCTTGCCACCAAAATGTAGTATTTATTTCTAAATCTGTTATGCTACTACTACTACGGGGGATAATTCGACAGTCATTTAGAAGTTCGTATATTTTATTTAACAGACTTCCTAACTACTCTAATAATAGGTTCTTGGCTTGGGCCGAGGTGAGTTCAAGACGCAGATTGAATATTACATCGATTCATGCTAGGTTGCACTTTGGACCCTTAGAGTTCCCGTTACTCCCTAACTGAATCCCCGCTATTCAGGTATTGACTCAAGTCGGCTTCGATCCTACGATCCATTATTAGTAATTAATCCTAAATAATTAAATCAAAACCCTGCTGTGTCTTTTATTGAGACCAGGGCCTAATGAACCATTTGCTCTTTGTCTAACAAACACAAAAGTGATATTCTTTCCTCTACTCTTTAGGTTTCCCCACGTTTACTGAGCCTTCTGTATCCTTTCTTAATACCAAGGCTATACATATATAATCTATCTCCTCAATACATAGAATCTATTTATTCCTTTGACACAACCGTCATTACTACACAAGTACCTCCACAATGACATAAAATCGTACCAATTACCGAATGAGATTACCAGGTCTCTCTAACATATAATATGGGTTCCGCCACCCAGTTACTTCACAATCTAGGTTTACAATCTTTATCTCAATAACACTATTGGGTTCCATCACCCAGTTACTTCACAATATAGGTTTGCATTATTTATCTCAATGACACTATTGGGTTCCGTCACCCAGTTACTTCACAATATAGGTTTACAATCTTTACCTCAATGACACCTTCCGAATTTACCCTCAAGTAACCCTAGTACAAACACGCTATGTTACCTTGCACCTTAATCATTAAATGTTATAACAAAAGATGAACCGTGCCTCAAACGCATACACGGAATCGCTCTTTTAAGGGTACTTCACACAGTCAGGAATGCGAGCTAGAATCACTAGGAGTAGCTGAAAATTCGGATTCCTGGGCCTATTCACGGTGAAAATCGATACTCCTAGTGACCCTAGCGATATCCTAGTGATTCCTGTTAGACTCCCATTGACTCCAAACCATTCCCGGCCGATTGGCCCTGTCCGACAAAATGTTCACCGTGTTTAAGGTTCTCGCCGCGAATCGGACCACTCCCAGTGATTCCCAGTGATCCCCAGTGATTCCCAGTGAGTCCTGGTGATTCTGGTGAGAACTGAAACTGAAACCGAAAGCTGTCCGCGAATCAGATACTAAACACCGAGAATCACCAGGACTCACTGGGAGTCACTGGGGAATCACTGGGGATCACTGGGAATCAACTGGGAGTCACTGGGAATGTTCCGATTCGTAGCGAGAACTTTAAACACAGTGAACATTTTGTCGGACAAGGCCAATCGGCCGCGAGTGGTTTGGAGTCACTGGGAGTCTAACAGGAATCACTAGGATATCGCTAGAGTCACTAGGAGTCATCGAATTTTCACCGCGAATAGGCCCAGGAATCCGAATTTTCAGCTACACCTAGTGATTCTAGCTCGCATTCCTGACTGTATGAAGTACCCTTTAATAAATATATTATTCATATAAACCTGTAATACTTCTACCGTGAAAGTATAATATACAGTATATGGGTAGTTAACTTTTCTTGGTCAAACATTATAAATAGGCCTAGTATTAACCTGTGTAAGTACAATTTCCCACAAGACATTGTATTCACCCAGTGATTGTGTGTAGAGAAGGAAATTACGGTAGTTGAGGTAATTAAATAATGTGAACAATGTATGGTCAATGTTACAATACCCCTCTTGTAGTCTACAAGTTCTGCAACTCCCCTTACCTAACATAACGAGAATGGTTGATACGTGTTTGTATGTGTTTTGAAATGTCAAGTTCGTTTGGTGGTGGACAGTGGAGTTTAGATTACTACTTCGAGGGGCGTTGTAGTCGCCGGGGTAAATTTTGAGCCAGCGTAATCATGGCTTGGTTGTTTAGGGGCCGTTGTAGTCGCCGGTTAATAATCTAGAAGTTCTGCAACTCCCCTGACCTAACCTAAGCAAACTAACACAACCTATAAGTGTTACCTATATTAGGTAATCGTATGAAATATTACAGAACTCGGTAACGAATGAAAAGAAGAAGGTGGGAAGGATAAACTATCCACTATTAAGACAATAGTTTAAATATATTTGTTTCGTAAAGTATAGTAAGCATTGATATCATGACCTTACGGTACATAATAATACAGACTTAGCGTATTATATTAATGTCTGTAATGATATATGAATACAGTCATCGTACTTAATGATGATATTAGAGTACAAAGGAGTACAAAGGAAATCAAGCAACAACAGGTCTAGTGACACTTCTAGGCTGCTTGTCCTCCAAAACACCGAGGATCAAGTGTCCAAACAGTGGTTTAGAGTGGGGAAGGGAACATTGGAAAGGGAACTAATGTCCGTGGCAGGATTAGGAAGTTATTAGGGGACAGATGGGTTAGTAACTGAGGGGAGGATAAAATAAAGTTATTCATTTACAAACGCAGTCAGTCGCGGGTTTGATGCGAGATATTTGTCTAGGCGGAGTTTAAATAAATCAACGGTGCTGCAGTCTATAACGTCTCGGGGAATCCCATTCCACAAGTTGACAACTCGATTGAAGAAGAAATTCTTAGATTTGTGTGAGTTAAAAGATTTACCAATAATGTTGCAACCGTTTCCCTGCGTGTAATTAGATTGGTCGATAGTGAAGTACTTACTACAGTTCATATTGTCGGTGCCTTTGATGATTTTGAACACTTGAATTAAGTCACCTCTTAATCTGCGCTGGGTTAAAGGAAATAAATTTAATTCTCTAAGACGCTCTTCGTATGGTTTGTTCTTTAGGCTAGGTATCATTTTGGTAACTCTACGTTGAACTCGTTCTAGCTTGTTTAAATCTTTTTGGTAATAAGGGCACCAGGATTGAACGCAGTATTCCAGAAAAGGGCGGACTAAGGAATTGTAAAGGGTTAGGATAACTTCTTTGGATTTATGCTCAAATGACCTGCCTATAAAGCCAATTATTTTGTTTGCCTTCTTAACAACTTCTGAACATTGTTGACTCGGTTTTAGGTTACTCGATATTGTTACTCCCAGATCGGTTTCTCTGTTTACATTCTTAAGCTGATTGCCATTCATCGAATAGTTTACTTTCTCATTTAGGTATCCGATATGTAGTACATTACATTTATCCGCATTGAAACTCATTTGCTAAATTTGGGCCCAACATGACAATTTATCTAGATTGTGTTGCATATCGTCAACTTGTTCTTTTGAGAGTACGCTATTTGCAATTTTTGTATCGTCAGCAAATTTTGAGATTGTACAGGTGAGACCCTCATCTATGTCGTTGATGTAAATTAGAAAGATAATTGGTCCTAGTACCGATCCCTGGGTACCCCGCTACTTACATTGTTCCATTTAGATGCCTTACCGTTTATGACTACTCTTTGCTTTCTGTCGCTAAGCCAATTTTCTATCCATTTCAACACACCGTCTTGTATTCCATGCGCTTTTAGTTTTAGCAGTAAACGTTTGTGGGGAACTTTGTCAAAGGCCTTTTGAAAATCAAGGTATATAATATCTACAGCTTTACTCTCATCGTAGAGGTTGAGGATATCGTGGAAGAAGTCTAAGAGGTTTGTTAAACAGGAACGTTTTTTACGAAAGCCGTGTATCTTTAAGTATGTTATTTTCCTCTAAGTGATTTACGAGTCTGTCTCTTATGACCGTTTCTAGCATTTTACATACAACTGAGGTTAAGCTAATTGGACGATAGTTACTGGATAGGGATTTGCTGCCTTTTTTTAATATCGGTGTTACGTTGGCTAGCTTCCACTGATCAGGCATAGTTCCAGACTGCAAGGATTTATTGAATAGTAATGTCAGTGGTTTGGAGAGCTCATCCTTAGCTTCCTTTAGAACTCTAGGCGAGATTGTATCAGGTCCAGGCGTTTTATTTACCTTGAGTTTATCTAAACAATTCAATACGTGTCTCTCTGTAACGGTGACATTGCTTAAAACATCTGAATTATCAATCTGAATCGGCGATGGTGTAGGGATATCACTGAGCTCTTCTGTTGTAAAAACTGATACAAAGAAGGTATTGAGGGCATTACTCATTTGTACTTCGTCTTTGGTGTATTCTCCATTTTCATCGACTAACAGTCCAACAGTAGAAGTAACTACTTTTTTATTTCTGATATAACTATAGAATTCTTTCGGGTTTGTTTTACTTTGATTCGCAATATGTAGCTCTAGGGTCTTTTTACTTTGCTTAATTAACTTTTTGGCTTTGCGTCGTAGCTCTACAAATTTCACCCTTCTTCGTCATTTTGTGAGGATTTTAATCTATCATTAGCAAACTTTTTAGCAAGCAGACAGTTTGAAATATCTTTATTCCACCATTTGGGCTTATTATTATGGCCTGGACGCCGTATTTTCGATGGTATGCAGTCTTGCACTGCTTTTAGGTAAGTGGTTTCGAATAACTTCCAAGATGTATTTATGTCGTTATTGTTAATTAAAAAGCTCCAGTCAGTTTCTTTAAACATAGCTCTAAGTTTATGAAAGTTTGCTTTCTTGAAATTAGGGACTTTTTCGATGCTACTATTTGGTTCGTTACTAGTAAACTTTAAAGTGAAAGTTATCGTACGATGGTCGCTGTTACTGAATTCATCACCAACATTCAAATTCTCTATTAATTCTTCTTTTGTTGCAAGTACAATGTCAAGAACGTTATTACCACGAGTCGGCGTTCGAACAAATTGATAAAGCGAACTCTCTTGCAAGTTCGTATACAAGTCATGTCCGGAGTGTGAAGTAAGAGTATCGGCCCACTTGGTCACAGGTAAATTAAAGTTGCCAAAAATTACGGTATCTTGTGAGTTACTTACATCTGCAATTTGTTCGTAAATTTTTTGGTCAGTTTGCACTGATTGAGCTGGAGATCTGTATATTAATGCAAGTATTATTTTTGTACCTTTATTATTCTTTATTAACACAAAAGATGTGTCGACATTCACAATTTGAGGTTTTGACAAGAGGGTAGAGTTAAGACTTTCTTTGATATAAAGTAAAACACCACCTCCATTTCTATTTATTCGGCTTTTCTCAAACATTACATAACCGGGAGGTGAATATTCTGCTATAAAGTCTTTATCTTCTGTATTAAGCCAAGATTCTGTTATGCCAATCACATCATAATTTTCTGTAAATACTAGCTCCTCTAAATCTGAAAATTTATTGCGTATGCTACGAGCGTTTGCATAGAAAACCTTTAAATTTGTTATTTTAGAACTCGTGGAACGCTCTTAAATAATATTTTTGGTTCTTGTCGGATTTACATTTATGTTCATGGCTGTCCTCGGTCCTCGCTGTCTTCGGTCCTTATCGCTGGTGGTCCTCGGTTGCCTCTGTTTTTTGGTTGGCGTTAGATGATTTATGTCACTGCTGCTTCTTCTTGGATGGCGTTTTTTGATCCATGGCTGCGGACTGCTTCGTGTAGGAGACGACCCATGCGTGCTGAACCCACAGGGTTTAGATGAGTGCCATCCTTGCGGAACAGAGTAGGCTGGTTATAGAAATTATCCCAGAGGTTGATGAATTCAACTTCTTCCTTCAGACACAAATATTTTAGTCGGCTATTTGTGCTGAAGGCCTTGGCGTAGAATTTGTCAGGTGCGTCGATCTTGGGGAGAATGCCTGAGATGATGATATTCCTTGACTTGTTTTTGTAGTGCTGGATCATCTTGCGATATTTTTCCATCAACTCTTCGGATCTGGTGCGCATAACATCATTTGAACCAGCATGGATGACAAAAAGGGTATTTTCGTTTGCATCCTTTGTGGTATCTTCGAAGGCTTCCACAATGTCGTCCAGTCCAGCTCCTGGGATGTAAAATCTTTTTCGTTGATTTGGGACTCTGTCGCAGAACTCTTCGACCTGTCCTCGTAGGATATAATCCCCAACGAGCCTGGTCTCTTCTGGTTCGTCTTCCATCTCTACAAAGATGTCAAATCTGTTTGACATCGTGAATGGTAGATGAGACCTTTTCTGCGTTGGCCGTGCACCGTTCCTCACTGGTGTAAATCCGGAAACCTGTGGTGGCGAGACTGCATACAGGTTGGGGAGAGGAGTGGTTAGAACGGGAGCGAGGGGTTGGTACTGTTCGTGCTAGCAGGCTTCTTGCACGAGGAGTGGGGGAGAGACTAAGGCGAACAGGGCGGCTGTCCTGGTTTGATGTCGGCTCGGGTTCATCAGAAGCATCTGCTGCAGTGGCTACTGCAGGTGTTGGATTGATGGCAGATGACATTGGGGCGGTGGTAGATGCTGGAGTTGAAACAATTGGAGTTAGTGATACTCCAACGTTGAGTGTTACAAACTCTACAGAGGACTGTAGTTATAGCCTACAAGAGACATACTTGAGGAAAAATTAATTTCAATTATAGGGTCAAACACACAATGGGGGCCATGCCTGGCATACTCGCATCTCATTCCTAACAAATCCCAGTGATGCTCGGTGACTCCCAGCGACTCCTATCTAATTCCCAGTGATTCCTATATTACTCCTATCGACTCGTATATTACAGTAATCCGAAATTTTCAAATTTTCAATAACTCGCACTTCATTCCTGGTTTTATCCAGGTGATTCCTGGTGATTCCCAGTGACTCCCAGTGATTCGCAGGTACACTCCCACTTGTTCCTATGGTGTTGTGAGTCCAAGGGGAATTGCAGACATTTGAGGTGTATTCCCAGGAATCACCAGGAATCATTACTCGTAGTTATTCTAGCTCGCATTCCTGACTGTGTGAAATACCCCTTAGACTTAATAATAACGCAACTCACATTGGACTAGTGTCCTTCTTCACAGTTTTCTTTTTACACAACTTAAAGAATGATTCATAATTATGGACTAGTGTCCTTCTTCACAGTTTCCTTCTTACACAACTTAATGAATGATTCATATGGACTAGTGTCCTTCCCTAGCTATAGCTAATCTATTAGGCAACTAAACAACTGTTTCCCTCTTTAACTTACTGGTTGCCTCATTTATTAACAAAAGTATTCTTTCCCTCCCCTCTTTACTTTTACTATTTTAATCTTTAATCTCTTCTATCAGATCCTATATAATAACTTTCGGCATGGCGGCGCCGTTGCTAACAAAGATACCTATATTAATAACACATCATCATCTTTATATATTCAGGTGAGTCTAAATTCTGTTTTCTTTAGTCTTGACCTAGAAGGACACATCAATTTTAATAGAAACCACCAGGTTAGTCAACCACTCTCTCTTTCTTTCTTTATCATATGCGGGCCCAATATGGGTCCTTAACCCTCTGGATCCGGGGGCTCTCATATGAGGCGATCGTCGTGTCCGGGGGTATTCCTGAAAAATGGCTATCTTCATAATTCGATATCTACTGATTGAGACCACCTAAAGCAGTCAACTAAATTGTATAGTGTAGAACCAACCTTCGTCTGTAGAACGGCGTTGAGTTGACATCGCTACGCCATTGGTTGCCGAGATATGATGATGGGAATGGAGGTAATTTCCTGCGTATTTTCGCCTGTGTCCGAACGCTTCGCCGCGGCCCTGGCTAGCACGCACTAAGTCACTTGTCGCTCCTGTGGCTTTTGTTCCGGTACACGATATTATGTTTTTATGGAGATAATGTGATATTATTGTGTCATTTATTACTTGTTCAACCATTATTTGAGTTATATGAAACTTTATATAACATATTTTCGGCGCTTTCACTGTTATTGTAATATTATCGTGTCACTTTCACTTTTATTGTAATAGTATTGCGTCACTTGCACTTTTATTACTCTTCTTGTTATGAATTATTGTCACTCTCACTGTTATTATTGAGTTATTATTACTTGTTATACATTTTGTGTCACTTTCACTTACTAGGTTAGAGGCTAGGCTACGCAAGCGTACAGTACCGTACGGTATCGTATTTAACACTTGTAATTATTACATTTGGTTGTTTCTTTCACTTAGACATATTGTTATATTGTTTTTAGTGTCACTTTCACTTATTACAGGTTTCACTTATAAGTACATATTGAATAGTTACTCTAATATATAGTTGTTGTGTCTCTTTCACTTGCACATATTGTTATATTGTTTTTAGTGTCACTTTCACTTATTACAGGTTTCACTTATAAATACTTATTGAATTGTTACTCTAATATATAGTTGTTGTGTCTCTTTCACTTGCACATACTGTTGTATTGTTTTTAGTGTCACTTTCACTTGCACAGAGTGTTTTATTGTTTTAGTGTCACTTTCACTAGTGTTCTCAGGGTCAGTGCCACTTAGAGGTTTACCATGATGTGGAAATCATCGTGGCAAGGCGTGATGCACAGTGCTACCTGACATTCCTGGCACTGATACAAGGTTTTGGTGTTTGTCTGGGGTCTTCGGGTGGTGTGGGTGCAGACCGTTCACGTCCCACGTCCAGACATCAGCATGCCTGGCACGGGGACGGGCAGCAGGGGCGTCGGCAGCAGCAGGGGCGGCCTGGCCATGGCCGCGGCCACTCCCACAGGCACGGCCACGCCCACGCTGACCAGCAGGGCCCCTGGCACGGCCACGTCCACGTCCAAGGGCACGGCCACCCCGAGCACAGGGACGTCCACGGCCACGCCGAGGTGCTGGGTCGTCCACCCACTCAGCTTCGTCCACAACTGGGTCGTCTGGCAGGTCATAATTATCATCCCCAGAATTTGCACCGTGGTCGTCCATATATCTTGAAGAGCAACCATATTCGTGGGTGTCTTCAGGGTCATAGGTAGGATCCTGGTCGTCAGTTGGTGGTGATACATCAGGTGGCGACTGCGGGCGTGGGCGGCTAGTGGGTGGTGAAGGTGAGCTAGTTGGCTCTGAAGTTTTTAGGCAACGACGAGAGTGTTTTTGGGGCAGCTTAGGGCCTGAGGTGCAACTTTGTGCCCCCCTTGTGGCCATGAACAAGACCCTTCAGGAGGTGCGTTGACCACTTGCACCACTTGTTGATGGCTGTGGGTCATGCTGGGACAAGACCGTACCACTTGTTGATGGCTGTGGATCATGCTGGGACAAGACCGCACCACTTGCACCACTTGTTGATGGCTGTGGGTCATGCGTACAATACCGCACCACTAGCACCACTTGTTGATGGCTGTGGGTCATGCGGGGACAATTCCGCACCAGTTACCACTTGTTGAGGGCTGTGGGTCATGCGGGGTCAATGCCGCACCAGCCACGGGTGACGAGGGCCCGGGAGACAAAGGATTAGGCCTACCCACGCTGAACTCTTCACTCTCATCCTCACTATCAGCATCTTCACCTCTTTCCCTTTCGGCCGCCTCCCATGCCTGCTTCCTTGCACTATCTACCACAGCCCTCCTATAAAAATAACTGGCTATTTTTGCCAGGGAAGGAGTCCCCACAGCCGACGCCGGGGTCGCAAGCGTGTGCGTCGTGTCACGTTCACGTTAACTGGGCATAAATGTACTCTACTTCAGGCTAACCCACACTGGTATAGCCTGATAACAAACAAGATGCAAGTTACGTTAAAATGCATAAAAAGGAATCTATGGAAAGATCAATTAAATCACTGCAAGGTTTAATACAATAAAAAGATGCTTCAATACAGTTACTCTAAACAACAATAAACTCTTCACTCCTATCTGAAAGAAAGTGAAGTATAGTCCTACAGCATAGACCTGGAAACTTCTGAAGAAAGTCTGATGCTCATAAGATGCTCATATCTTAAACTATATAAAGGCAGGAGGCAGGACACCACATGTGTAAATCGAATACACTAAAAGATAGGACATATAATGTTAACTGACACGAGAATACTATAAATGCGCAACGGTAGCAATGCTCGCCACTAAAAGAAGTACTTCCTCAGCAACGAAAAAGTCTGCTTTGGTTGTGCGGCTCAGCAACAACCTAAACTAATAAATGCTGTGAATAATAATGCGTACATATCAAAGAGCTTATATTAAATACTAACAAGTGTCTACTCGATTAATAATGTCTAGCTGGGACACTCTAGGTAAGGAACTGGGGTTGAGCAAGACAGGCTCGTAGCCTAGCGATGTCCTTAACTCTCCCAGACATATATGACGCGATCGAGTCATATGGCAGAGTGAACCAAAAACTCATATGACGCGATCGCGTCATATGGACTTATTATATTGCTAGAAAATAAGTTTATGACGCAATTGAGCCGGTTTTTTGGCTGGTAAGTCCGATAAGTTAGATGTACATGTGGAAAAATCTAGCAACCCCCTAGCGTCCCTGTGAGGGCCCCGCGGTGGTAGAGAGAGTCAGTTTCTTCCCATCAGCCAGCCTAGTAGGTGGGTGTGTGCAGCCCTTTAAACCAAGGGGCCTCCATTTTGCCCAGCCTGGCTGGTATTACCGCCCTAATATAACCCAAACGAAGTGCTATATCGTTGGGTTATCGATGGATTATTGTGTTATTCTTATTTAGGGTATAGAAACCATGTTAGTGAAGTGTTTTGCTAGTCTGGTGTACGTGACCAAGGTGGGCTCCATGAGGGGCCATGGTTTCGCTTGTTTGTGGATCACTTTCATACCATATTGAGTCAATTATATTGATAGCAATCACTTGAAGTAGTGTATTTTACTTGTATAAGTGTTTATAGTGAAAACACTTTTATTACTGATCGAGCATTCTCTGGTGTAGGCTACGTGACCAAGGTGGTGGAGGGAGGGGCCATGCTTTTTGCCAAACGTTTTGCTTGTTTGTGGAACACTTTCATATAAATATCAGTCAATTATATTGCTATTTATCCGTTCAAGTAGTGTATCTTACCTTGTATTAGTGTTTCTTAGTGAAAACACTTTCATTACTGGTCGAGCATATGTTGCCATGCTCCCTCAGCCCTGTGCATTTTTGTTCGATAATTTAGTGGTGGAAAGTGCTTGCATTTTTGCTCGATAATTTATTGGTGGAAAGTGCTTGGGAGGTAAGTTTTTTATGGGCAAAAGCACTCTACATATACGGCTTGGTGGCCACGAGGGAATCTCAGCAGTGTGAGTAAGTACAGTCAACATTTTTGGTGGTGGTGGTGGTGGTGGTGGTGGTGGAGATGGTGGTGGTGGTGGTGGTGGTGG